>OX596073.1:89988761-90611761 GCA_951394005.1 Protophormia terraenovae | reverse complement strand
TTGGCAGAAAAAACTTGGGAAAGAAACTCAAAATTAAGATTTATGAGAAATTTGACACTGGGATCATTCTGTAATACTTTTGGTACAGTTTCTACATGTTTCGTATATAACTGCACTTATCTTTTACATTTCTTTAGCTATATTAACCATTTTTAGCTTGATTTAAAGCTTTTATTTTGTTCTTTCTAAAAATATATAATACTTCCCCTAAGGACTTTAAGAAATGAACTCAAAATTGACTTCTCTATAAAATATGTCAATGGGGAAATTTTTGACGGCTGTTTATGTTTCATATACCATTGTACTTAACTTTTGTATTTCTCCAAGTATATTTACCATTATAGCTTGTTTGAAAGCCCTTAAATTGCTCTTTCCAATGATATATAACACTTGGCAGAAAAAACTCGGGAAAGAAACTCAATATTAACATTTATGAGAAATTTGACACTGGGAGCATTCTGTAATAATTTTGGTACAGTTTCTACATGTTTCATGTATAACTGCACTTAACTTTCGCATTTCTTAAGCTATATCAACCAATTTTAGCTTTTTTTAAAGCTTTTATCTTTTTCTTTCTAAAAATATATAACACTTTCCTTAAGGAGTTTAAGAAAGGAACTCAAAATTTACTTATCTATAAAATATGGCAATGGAGAAATTTTTGACGGCTGTTTATGTTTCATATACCATTGTACTTAACTTTTGTATTTCTCCAAGTATATTTACCATTTATAACGTGTTTGAAAGCCCTTGAATTGCTCTTTCCAATGATGTATAACGCTCAGCAGAAAAAACTTGGGAAAGAAACTCAAAATTAACATTTATGAGAAATTTGACACTTGGATCATTCTGTAATACTTTTGTTACAGTTTCTACATGTTTCGTATATAACTGCACTTAACTTTTACATTTCTTTAGCTATGTTAACAATTTTAGCTTGATTTAAAGCTTTTATCTTGTTCTTTCTAAAAATATATACTACTTTCCCTAAGAAGTTCAAGAAAGAAACTCAAAATTTACTTATCTATAAAATATGTCAATGGGGAAATTTTTGACGGCTGTTTATGTTTCATATACCATTGTACTTAACTTTTGTATTTCTCCAAGTATATTTACCATTCATAACTTGTTTGAAAGCCCTTGAATTGCTCTTTCCAATGATGTATAACGCTTGGCAGAAAAAACTTGGGAAAGAAACTCAAAATTAACATTTATGAGAAATTTGACACTTGGATCATTCTGTAATACTTTTGGTACAGTTTCTACATGTTTCGTATATAACTGCACTTAACTTTTACAATTCTTTAGCTATATGAACCATTTTTAGCTTGATTTAAAGCTTTTATTTTGTTCTTTCTAAAAATATATAATACTTCCCCTAAGGACTTTAAGAAAGGAACTCAAAATTGACTTATCTATGAAATATGTCAACGGGGAAATTTTTGACGGCTGTTTATGTTTCATATACCATTGCACTTAACTTTTGTATTTCTCCAAGTATATTTACCATTTATAACTTGTTTGAAAGCCCTTAAATTGTTCTTTCCAGTGATGTATAACACTTGGCAGAAAAAACTTGGGAAGGAAACTCAAAATTAACATTTATGAGAAATTTGACATTGGGAGCATTCTGTAATAATTTTGGTACAGTTTCTGCATGTTTCATGTATAACTGCACTTAACTTTTGCATTTCTTAAGCTATATCAACCGTTTTTAGCTTTTTTTAAAGCTTTTATCTTGTTCTTTCTAAAAATATATACTACTTTCCCTAAGAAGTTCAAGAAAGAAACTCAAAATTTACTTATCTATAAAATATGTCAATGGGGAAATTTTTGACGGCTGTTTATGTTTCATATACCATTGTACTTAACTTTTGTATTTCTCCAAGTATATTTACCATTCATAACTTGTTTGAAAGCCCTTGAATTGCTCTTTCCAATGATGTATAACGCTTGGCAGAAAAAACTTGGGAAAGAAACTCAAAATTAACATTTATGAGAAATTTGACACTTGGATCATTCTGTAATACTTTTGGTACAGTTTCTACATGTTTCGTATATAACTGCACTTAACTTTTACAATTCTTTAGCTATATGAACCATTTTTAGCTTGATTTAAAGCTTTTATTTTGTTCTTTCTAAAAATATATAATACTTCCCCTAAGGACTTTAAGAAAGGAACTCAAAATTGACTTATCTATGAAATATGTCAACGGGGAAATTTTTGACGGCTGTTTATGTTTCATATACCATTGCACTTAACTTTTGTATTTCTCCAAGTATATTTCCCGTTTATAGCTTGTTTGAAAGCCCTTGAATTGCTCTTTCCAGTGGTGTATAACACTTGGCAGAAAAAACTTGGGAAAGAAACTCAAAATTAAGATTTATGAGAAATTTGACACTGGGATCATTCTGTAATACTTTTGGTACAGTTTCTACATGTTTCGTATATAACTGCACTTATCTTTTACATTTCTTTAGCTATATTAACCATTTTTAGCTTGATTTAAAGCTTTTATTTTGTTCTTTCTAAGAATATATAATACTTCCCCTAAGGACTTTAAGAAAGGAACTCAAAATTGACTTATCTATGAAATATGTCAACGGGGAAATTTTTGACGGCTGTTTATGTTTCATATACCATTGCACTTAACTTTTGTATTTCTCCAAGTATATTTACCGTTTATAGCTTGTTTGAAAGCCCTTGAATTGCTCTTTCCAGTGGTGTATAACACTTGGCAGAAAAAACTTGGGAAAGAAACTCAAAATTAAGATTTATGAGAAATTTGACACTGGGATCATTCTGTAATACTTTTGGTACAGTTTCTACATGTTTCGTATATAACTGCACTTATCTTTTACATTTCTTTAGCTATATTAACCATTTTTAGCTTGATTTAAAGCTTTTATTTTGTTCTTTCTAAAAATATATAATACTTCCCCTAAGGACTTTAAGAAATGAACTCAAAATTGACTTCTCTATAAAATATGTCAATGGGGAAATTTTTGACGGCTGTTTATGTTTCATATACCATTGTACTTAACTTTTGTATTTCTCCAAGTATATTTACCATTATAGCTTGTTTGAAAGCCCTTAAATTGCTCTTTCCAATGATATATAACACTTGGCAGAAAAAACTCGGGAAAGAAACTCAATATTAACATTTATGAGAAATTTGACACTGGGAGCATTCTGTAATAATTTTGGTACAGTTTCTACATGTTTCATGTATAACTGCACTTAACTTTCGCATTTCTTAAGCTATATCAACCAATTTTAGCTTTTTTTAAAGCTTTTATCTTTTTCTTTCTAAAAATATATAACACTTTCCTTAAGGAGTTTAAGAAAGGAACTCAAAATTTACTTATCTATAAAATATGGCAATGGAGAAATTTTTGACGGCTGTTTATGTTTCATATACCATTGTACTTAACTTTTGTATTTCTCCAAGTATATTTACCATTTATAACTTGTTTGAAAGCCCTTGAATTGCTCTTTCCAATGATGTATAACGCTCAGCAGAAAAAACTTGGGAAAGAAACTCAAAATTAACATTTATGAGAAATTTGACACTTGGATCATTCTGTAATACTTTTGTTACAGTTTCTACATGTTTCGTATATAACTGCACTTAACTTTTACATTTCTTTAGCTATGTTAACAATTTTAGCTTGATTTAAAGCTTTTATTTTGTTCTTTCTAAAAATATATAATACTTCCCCTAAGGACTTTAAGAAATGAACTCAAAATTGACTTCTCTATGAAATATGTCAACGGGGAAATTTTTGACGGCTGTTTATGTTTCATATACCATTGAACTTAACTTTTGTATTTCTCCAAGTATATTTACCATTTATAGCTTGTTTGAAAGCCCTTGAATTGCTCTTTCCAATGATGTATAACGCTTGGCAGAAAAAACTTGGGAAAGAAACTCAAAATTAACATTTATGAGAAATTTGACACTTGGATCATTCTGTAATACTTTTGGTACAGTTTCTACATGTTTCGTATATAACTGCATTTAACTTTTACAATTCTTTAGCTATATTAACCATTTTAAGCTTGATTTAAAGCTTTTGTCTTGTTTTTTTCTAAAAATATATAATACTTCCCCTAAGGATTTTAAGAAAGGAACTCAAAATTGACTTATCTATGAAATATGTCAACGGGGAAATTTTTGACGGCTGTTTACGTTTCATATACCATTGCACTTAACTTTTGTATTTCTCCAAGTATATTTACCGTTTATAGCTTGTTTGAAAGCCCTTGAATTGCTCTTTCCAATTATGTATAACACTTGGCAGAAAAAGCTTGGGAAAGAAACTCAAAATTAAGATTTATGAGAAATTTAACACTGGGATCATTCTGTAATACTTTTGGTACAGTTTCTACATGTTTCGTATATAACTGCACTTAACTTTTACATTTCTTTAGCTATATTAACCATTTTTAGCTTGATTTAAAGCTTTTATTTTGTTCTTTCTAAGAATATATAACACTTTCCCTAAGGAGTTTAAGAAGGGAACTCAAAATTGACTTATCTAAGAAATATGTTGCTGGGGAAATTTTTGACGGCTGTTTTTGTTTCATATACCATTGTACTTAACTTTTGTATTTCTCCAAGTATATTTACCATATATAACCTGTTTGAAAGCCCTTAAATTGCTCTTTCCAATGATATATAACACTTGGCAGAAAAAACTCGGGAAAGAAACTCAATATTAACATTTATGAGAAATTTGACAATGGGAGCATTCTGTAATAATTTTGGTACAGTTTCTACATGTTTCATGTATAACTGCACTTAACTTTCGCATTTCTTAAGCTATATCAACCATTTTTAGCTTTTTTTAAAGCTTTTATCTTGTTCTTTCTAAAAATATATAATACTTTCCTTAAGGAGTTTAAGAAAGGAACTCAAAATTTACTTATCTATAAAATATGTCAATGGGGAAATTTTTGACGGCTGTTTATGTTTCATATACCATTGTACTTAACTTTTGTATTTCTCCAAGTATATTTACCATTTATAACTTGTTTGAAGGCCCTTGAATTGCTCTTTCCAATGATGTATAACGCTCGGCAGAAAAAACTTGGGAAAGAAACTCAAAATTAACATTTATGAGAAATTTGACACTAAGATCATTCTGTAGTACTTTTGGTACAGTTTCTACATGTTTCATGTATAACTGAACTTAACTTTTGCTTTTCTTAGGCTGTATCAGCCATTTTTAGCTTGATTTAAAGTTTTTGTTTGGTTCTTTCTAAAAATATATAATACTTCCCCTAAGGACTTTAAGAAAGGAACTCAAAATTTACTTATCTATAAAATATGTCAATGTGGAAATTTTTGACGGCTGTTTATGTTTTATGTACCATTGTACTTAACTTTTGTATTTCTCCAAGTATATTTACCATTTAAAATTTGTTTAAAAGCCCTTAAATTGCTCTTTGCAATGATGTATAATACTTGGCAGAAAAACTTGGGAAAGAAACTTAAAATTAACATTTATGTTAAATTTGACACTGAGAACATTCTGTAATACTTTTGGTACAGTTTCTACATGTTTCGTGTATAACTGCACTTAACTTTTGCATTTCTTAAGCTATATCAACTAATTTTAGCTTTATTTAAAGCTTTTATCTTGTTCTTTCTAAAAATATATAATACTTTCTAATATAATACTGTTTGTATCTTGTTTGAAAGCCCTTAAATTGTTCTTTCCAGTGATGTATAACACTTGGCAGAAAAAGCTTGGGAAAGAAACTCAAAATTAACATTTATGAGATATATGACACTGGGAGCATTCTGTAATACTTTTGGTACAGTTTCTACATGTTTCATGTATAACTGAACTTAACTTCTGCTTTTTTTAAGCTATATCAGCCATTTTTAGCTTGATTTAAAGTTTTTGTCTGGTTCTTTCTAAAAATATATAGTACTTTCCCTAAGGAGTTTAAGAACGGAACTCAAAATTGACTTATCTATGAAATATGATATGTTGCTGGGGAAATTTTATGTTTCATATACCATCGCACTTAACTTTTGTATTTCTCCAAGTATATTTACCATTTATAACCTGTTTGAAATACCTTAGATTGCTCTTTCCAATGATATATAACACTTGGCAGAAAAAACTCGGGAAAGAAACTCAATATTAACATTTATGAGATATTTGACATTGGGAGCATTCTGTAATACTTTTGGTACAGTTTCTACATGTTTCATGTATAACTGAACTTAGCTTTTGCATTTCTTAAGCTATATCAACAATTTTTAGCTTTTTTTAAAGCTTTTATCTTGTTCTTTCTAAAAATATATAGTACTTTCCCTAAGGAGTTTAAGAAAGGAACTCAAAATTTACTTATCTATAAAATATGTCAATGGGGAAATTTTTGACGGCTGTTTATGTTTGATATACATTTGTACTTAACTTTTGTATTTCTCCAAGTATATTTACCATTTATAACTTGTTTGAAAGCCCTTGAATTGCTCTTTTCAATAATGTATAACGCTTGGCAGAAAAAACTTGGGAAAGAAACTCAAAAATAGCATTTATGAGAAATTTGACACTGGGATCATTCTGTAATACTTTTGGTACAGTTTCTACATGTTTCGTATATAAGTGCACTTAACTTTTACATTTCTTTAGCTATGTTAACCATTTTTAGCTTGATTTAAAGCTTTTATTTTGTTCTTTCTAAAAATATATAATACTTCCCCTAAGGAGTTTAAGAAAGGAACTCAAAATTTACTTATCTATGAAATATGACAACGCGGAAATTTCTGACGGCTGTTTATGTTTCATATACCATTGCACTTAACTTTTGTATTTCTCCAAGTATATTTACCATTTATAGCTTGTTTGAAAGCCCTTGAATTGCTCTTTCCAATGATGTATAACACTTGGCAGAAAAAACTTGGGAAAGAAACTCAAAATTAAGATTTATGAGAAATTTGACACTGGGATCATTCTGTAATACTTTTGGTACAGTTTCTACATGTTTCGTATATAACTGCACTTAACTTTTACATTTCTTTAGCTATATTAACCATTTTAGCTTGATTTAAAGCTTTTGTCTTGTTCTTGCTAAAAATATATAATACTTTCCCTAAAGAGTTTAAGAAAGGAACTCAAAATTTACTTATCTATGAAATATGTCAATGGGGAAATTTTTGACGGCTGTTTATGTTTCATATACCATTGTACTTAACTTTTGTATTTCTTCAAGTATATTTACCATTTATAACTTGTTTGAAAGCCCTTAAATTGTTCTTTCCAGTGATGTATAACACTTGGCAGAAAAAACTTGGGAAGGAAACTCAAAATTAACATTTATGAGAAATTTGACACTGGGAGCATTCTATAATAATTTTGGTACAGTTTCTGCATGTTCCATGTACAACTGCACTTAACTTTTGCATTTCTTAAGCTATATCAACCATTTTTAGCTTTTTTTAAAGCCTTTATCTTGTTCTTTCTAAAAATATATAATACTTTCCCTAAGGATTTTAAGGAAGGAACTCAAAATTGACTTATCTATGAAATATGTCAACGGGGAAATTTTTGACGGCTGTTTATGTTTATCTTAACTTTTGTATTTCTGCGAGTATATAAACTGTTTGTAGCTTGTTTGAAAGCCCTTAAATTGTTCTTTCCAGTGATGTATAACACTTGGCAGAAAAAGTTTGGGAAAGAAACTCAAAATTAACATTTATGAGAAATATGACACTGGGAGCATTCTGTAATACTTTTGGTACAGTTTCTACATGTTTCATGTATAACTGAACTTAACTTCTGCTTTTTTTAAGCTATATCAGCCATTTTTAGCTTGACTTAAAGTTTTTGTCTGGTTCTTTCTAAAAATATATAGTACTTTCCCTAAGGAGTTTAAGAACGGAACTCAAAATTGACTTATCTATGAAATATGTTGCTGGGGAAATTTTTGACGGCTGTTTATGTTTCATATACCATCGCACTTAACTTTTGTATTTCTCCAAGTATTTTTACCATTTATAACCTGTTTGAAATACCTTAGATTGCTCTTTCCAATGATATATAACACTTGGCAGAAAAAACTCGGGAAAGAAACTCAATATTAATATTTATGAGATATTTGACATTGGGAGCATTCTGTAATACTTTTGGTACAGTTTCTACATGTTTCATGTATAACTGAACTTAGCTTTTGCATTTCTTAAGCTATATCAACAATTTTTAGCTTTTTTTAAAGCTTTTATCTTGTTCTTTCTAAAAATATATAATACTTTCCCTAAGGAGTTTAAGAAGGGATCTCAAAATTTACTTATCTATAAAATATGTCAATGGGGAAATTTTTGACGGCTGTTTATGTTTCATATACATTTGTACTTAACTTTTGTATTTCTCCAAGTATATTTACCATTTATAACTTGTTTGAAAGCCCTTGAATTGCTCTTTCCAATGATGTATAACGCTTGGCAGAAAAAACTTGGGAAAGAAACTCAAAATTAACATTTATGAGAAATTTGACACTTGGATCATTCTGTAATACTTTTGGTACAGTTTCTACATGTTTCGTATATAACTGCATTTAACTTTTACAATTCTTTAGCTATATTAACCATTTTTAGCTTGATTTAAAGCATTTATTTTGTTCTTTCTAAGAATATATAATACTTTCCCTAAGGATTTTAAGGAAGGAACTCAAAATTTACTTATCTATGAAATATGTCAACGGGGAAATTTTTGACGGCTGTTTATGTTTCATATACCACTGCACTTAACTTTTGTATTTCTCCAAGTATATTTACCGTTTGTAGCTTGTTTGAAAGCCCTTGAATTGCTCTTTCCAATTATGTATAACACTTGGCAGAAAAAACTTGGGAAAGAAACTCAAAATTAAGATTTATGAGAAATTTGACACTGGGATCATTCTGTAATACTTTTGGTACAGTTTCTACATGTTTCGTATATAACTGCACTTAACTCTTACATTTCTTTAGCTATATTAACCATTTTTAGCTTGATTTAAAGCTTTTATTTTGTTCTTTCTAAGAATATATAATACTTTCCCTAAGGAGTTTAAGGAAGGAACTCAAAATTGACTTATCTATGAAATGTGTCAATGGGGAAATTTTTGACGCCTGTTTATGTTTCATATACCATTGTACTTAACTTTTATATTTCTCCAAGTATATTTACCATTTAAAATTTGTTTAAAAGCCCTTAAATTGCTCTTTGCAATGATGTATAACACTTGGCAGAAAAAACTTGGGAAAGAAACTTAAAATTAACATTTATGTTAAATTTGACACTGAGAACATTCTGTAATACTTTTGGTACAGTTTCTACATGTTTCGTGTATAACTGCACTTAACTTTTGCATTTCTTAAGCTATATCAACTAATTTTAGCTTTATTTAAAGCTTTTATCTTGTTCTTTCTAAAAATATATAATACTTTCCCTAAGGAATTTAAGGAAGGAACTCAAAATTGACTTATCTATGAAAAATGTTGCTGGGGAAATTTTTGACGGCTGTTTATGTTTCATATACCATCGCACTTAACTTTTGTATTTCTCCAAGTATATTTACCATTTTTAACCTGTTTAAAAGCCCTTATATTGCTCTTTCCAATGATATATTATACTTGGCAGAAAAAACTCGGGAAAGAAACTCAATATTAACATTTATGAAATATTTGACACTGGGAGCATTCTGTAATATTATTGGTACAGTTTCTACATGTTTCATGTATAACTGAACTTAACTTTTGCTTTTCTTAAGCTATATCAGCCATTTTTAGCTTGATTTAAAGTTTTTGTCTGGTTCTTTTTAAAAATATATAATACTTCCCCTAAGGACTTTAAGAAAGGAATTCAAAATTGACTTATCTATGAAATATGTCAACGGGGAAATTTTTGACGGCTGTTTATGTTTCATATACCATTGCACTTAACTTTTGTATTTCTCCAAGTATATTTACCATTTATAGCTTGTTCGAAAGCCCTTGAATTGCTCTTTCCAGTGGTGTATAACACTTGGCTATATCAACCATTTTTAGCTTGATTTAAAGCTTTTGTCTTGTTCTTTCTAAAAATATATAATACTTTCTCTAAGGAGTTTAAGAAAGGAACTCAAAATTTACTTATCTATAAAATATGTCAATGGGGAAATTTTTGACGGCTGTTTATGTTTCATATACCATTGTACTTAACTTTTGTATTTCTCCAAGTATATTTACCATTTAAAATTTGTTTAAAAGCCCTTAAATTGCTCTTTGCAATGATGTATAACACTTGGCAGAAAAAACTTGGGAAAGAAACTTAAAATTAACATTTATGTTAAATTTGACACTGAGAACATTCTGTAATACTTTTGGTACAGTTTCTACATGTTTCGTGTATAACTGCACTTAACTTTTGCATTTCTTAAGCTATATCAACTAATTTTAGCTTTATTTAAAGCTTTTATCTTGTTCTTTCTAAAAATATATAATACTTTCCCTAAGGAATTTAAGGAAGGAACTCAAAATTGACTTATCTATGAAAAATGTTGCTGGGGAAATTTTTGACGGCTGTTTATGTTTCATATACCATCGCACTTAACTTTTGTATTTCTACGAGTATATAAACTGTTTGTAGCTTGTTTGAAAGCCCTTAAATTGTTCTTTCCAGTGATGTATAACACTTGGCAGAAAAAACTTGGGAAAGAAACTCAAAATTAACATTTATGAGAAATTTGACACTGGGAGCATTCTGTTATACTTTTGGTACAGTTTCTACATGTTTCATGTATAACTGAACTTAACTTCTGCTTTTTTTAAGCTATATCAGCCATTTTTAGCTTGATTTAAAGTTTTTGTCTGGTTCTTTCTAAAAATATATAGTACTTTCCCTAAGGAGTTTAAGAACGGAACTCAAAATTGACTTATCTATGAAATATGTTGCTGGGGAAATTTTTGACGGCTGTTTATGTTTCATATACCATTGTACTTAACTTTTGTATTTCTCCAAGTATATTTACCATTTATAACTTGTTTGAAAGCCCTTGAATTGCTTCCCCCAATGATGTATAACGCTTGGCAGAAAAAACTTGGGAAAGAAACTCAAAATTAACATTTATGAGAAATTTGACACTTGGAACATTCTGTAATACTTTTGGTACAGTTTCTACATGTTTCGTATATAACTGCACTTAACTTTTACATTTCTTTAGCTATATTAACCATTTTTAGCTTGATTTAAAGCTTTTATTTTGTTCTTTCTAAAAATATATAATACTTCCCCTAAGGACTTTAAGAAAGGAACTCAAAATTGACTTATCTATGAAATATGTCAACGGGGAAATTTTTGACGGCTGTTTATGTTTCATATACCATTGTACTTAACTTTTGTATTTCTCCAAGTATATTTACCATTTATAATTTGTTTAAAAGCCCTTAAATTGCTCTTTGCAATGATGTATAACACTTGGCAGAAAAAACTTGGGAAAGAAACTTAAAATTAACATTTATGTTAAATTTGACACTGAGAACATTCTGTAATACTTTTGGTACAGTTTCTACATGTTTCGTGTATAACTGCACTTAACTTTTGCATTTCTTAAGCTATATCAACTAATTTTAGCTTTATTTAAAGCTTTTATCTTGTTCTTTCTAAAAATATATAATACTTTCCCTAAGGAATTTAAGGAAGGAACTCAAAATTGACTTATCTATGAAAAATGTTGCTGGGAAAATTTTTGACGGCTGTTTATGTTTCATATACCATCGCACTTAACTTTTGTATTTCTCCAAGTATATTTACCATTTTTAACCTGTTTAAAAGCCCTTAAATTGCTCTTTCCAATGATATATAACGCTTGGCAGAAAAAAACTTGGGAAAGAAGCTCAAAATTAAGATTTATGAGAAATTTGACACTGGGATCATTCTGTAATACTTTTGGTACAGTTTCTACATGTTTCGTATATAACTGCACTTAACTTTTACATTTCTTAAGCTATATCAACCATTTTTAGCTTGATTTAAAGCTTTTGTCTTGTTCTTTCTAAAAATATATAATACTTTCTCAAAGGAGTTTAAGAAAGAAACTCAAAATTTACTTATCTATAAAATATGTCAATGGGGAAATTTTTGACGGCTGTTTATGTTTCATATACCATTGTACTTAACTTTTGTATTTCTCCAAGTATATTTACCATTTATAACTTGTTTGAAAGCCCTTGAATTGCTCTTTCCAATGATGTATAACGCTCGGCAGAAAAAACTTGGGAAAGAAACTCAAAATTAACATTTATGAGAAATTTGACACTTGGAACATTCTGTAATACTTTTGGTACAGTTTCTACATGTTTCGTATATAACTGCACTTAACTTTTACATTTCTTTAGCTATATTAACCATTTTAACTTGATTTAAAGCTTTTATTTTGTTCTTTCTAAAAATATATAATACTTTCCCTAAGAAGTTTAAGAAAGGAACTCAAAATTTACTTATCTATAAAATATGTCAATGGGGAAATTTTTGACGGCTGTTTATGTTTCATATACCATTGTACTTAACTTTTGTATTTCTCCAAGTATATTTACCATTCATAACTTGTTTTAAAGCCCTTGAATTGCTCTTTCTAATGATGTATAACGCTTGGCAGAAAAAACTTGGGAAAGAAACTCAAAATTAACATTTATGAGAAATTTGACACTTGGATCATTCTGTAATACTTTTGGTACAGTTTCTACATGTTTCGTATATAACTGCACTTAACTTTTACATTTCTTTAGCTATATTAACCATTTTTAGCTTGATTTAAAGCTTTATTTGTTCTTTCTAAAAATATATAATACTTCCCCTAAGGACTTTAAGAAAGGAACTCAAAATTGACTTATCTATGAAATATGTCAACGGGGAAATTTTTGACGGCTGTTTATGTTTCATATACCATTGTACTTAACTTTTGTATTTCTCCAAGCATATTTACCATTTATAATTTGTTTAAAAGCCCTTAAATTGCTCTTTGCAATGATGTATAACACTTGGCAGAAAAAACTTGGGAAAGAAACTTAAAATTAACATTTATGTTAAATTTGACACTGAGAACATTCTGTAATACTTTTGGTACAGTTTTTACATGTTTCGTATATAACTGCACTTAACTTTTACATTTCTTAAGCTATATCAACCATTTTTAGCTTGATTTAAAGATTTTGTCTTGTTCTTTCTAAAAATATATAATACTTTTCCTAAGGAGTTTAAGGAAGGAACTCAAAATTGACTTATCTATGAAAAATGTTGCTGGGAAAATTTTTGACGGCTGTTTATGTTTCATATACCATCGCACTTAACTTTTGTATTTCTCCAAGTACATTTACCATTTTTAACCTGTTTAAAAGCCCTTAAATTGCTCTTTCCAATGATATATAACGCTTGGCAGAAAAAACTTGGGAAAGAAGCTCAAAATTAAGATTTATGAGAAATTTGACACTGTGATCATTCTGTAATACTTTTGGTACAGTTTCTACATGTTTCGTATATAACTGCACTTAACTTTTACATTTCTTAAGCTATATCAACCATTTTTAGCTTGATTTAAAGCTTTTGTCTTGTTCTTTCTAAAAATATATAACACTTTCTCTAAGGAGTTTAAGAAAGGAACTCAAAATTTACTTATCTATAAAATATGTCAATGGGGAAATTTTTGACGGCTGTTTATGTTTCATATACCATTGTACTTAACTTTTGTATTTCTCCAAGTATATTTACCATTTATAACTTGTTTGAAAGCCCTTGAATTGCTCTTTCCAATGATGTATAACGCTCGGCAGAAAAAACTTGGGAAAGAAACTCAAAATTAACATTTATGAGAAATTTGACACTTGGAACATTCTGTAATACTTTTGGTACAGTTTCTACATGTTTCGTATATAACTGCACTTAACTTTTACATTTCTTTAGCTATATTAACCATTTTAGCTTGATTTAAAGCTTTTATTTTGTTCTTTCTAAAAATATATAATACTTTCCCTAAGGAGTTTAAGAAAGGAACTCAAAATTTTCTTATCCATAAAATATGTCAATGGGGAAATTTTTGACGGCTGTTTATGTTTTATATACCATTGTACTTAACTTTTGTATTTCTCCAAGTATATTTACCATTTATAACTTGTTTGAAAGCCCTTAAATTGTTCTTTCCAATGATGTATAACACTTGGCAGAAAAAACTTGGGAAGGAAACTCAAAATTAACATTTATGAGAAATTTCACACTGGGAGCATTCTGTGATAATTTTGGTACAGTTTCTGCATGTTTCATGTATAACTGCACTTAACTTTTGCATTTCTTAAGCTATATCAACAATTTTTAGCTTTTTTTAAAGTTTTTATCTTGTTCTTTCTAAAAATATATAATACTTTCCCTAAGAGTTTAAGAAAGGAACTCAAAATTTACTTATCTATAAAATATGTCAATGGGGAAATTTTTGACGGCTGTTTATGTTTCATATACCATTGTACTTAACTTTTGTATTTCTCCAAGTATATTTACCATTTAAAATTTGTTTAAAAGCCCTTAAATTGCTCTTTGCAATGATGTATAACACTTGGCAGAAAAAACTTGGGAAAGAAATTCAAAATTAACATTTATGAGAAATTTGACACTGGGATCATTCTGTAATACTTTTGGTACAGTTTCTACATGTTTCGTGTATAACTGCACTTAACTTTTGCATTTCTTAAGCTATATCAACCATTTTTAGCTTGATTTAAAGCTTTTATCTTGTTCTTTCTAAAAATATATAATACTTTCCCTAAGGAGTTTAAGGAAGGAACTCAAAATTGACTTATCTATGAAATATGTCAATGGGGAAATTTTTGACGCCTGTTTATGTTTCATATACCATTGTACTTAACTTTTGTATTTCTCCAAGTATATTTACCATTTATAATTTGTTTAAAAGCCCTTAAATTGCTCTTTGCAATAATGTATAACACTTGGCAGAAAAAACTTGGGAAAGAAACTTAAAATTAACATTTATGTTAAATTTGACACTGAGAACATTCTGTAATATTTTGGTACAGTTTCTACATGTTTCGTGTATAACTGCACTTAACTTTTGCATTTCTTAAGCTATATCAACTAATTTTAGCTTTATTTAAAGCTTTTATCTTGTTCTTTCTAAAAATATATAATACTTTCCCTAAGGAATTTAAGGAAGGAACTCAAAATTGACTTATCTTTGAAAAATGTTGCTGGGGAAATTTTTGACGGCTGTTTATGTTTCATATACCATCGCACGTAACTTTTGTATTTCTACGAGTATATAAACTGTTTGTAGCTTGTTTGAAAGCCCTTAAATTGTTCTTTCCAGTGATGTATAACACTTGGCAGAAAAAGCTTGGGAAAGAAACTCAAAATTAACATTTATGAGAAATATGACACTGGGAGCATTCTGTAATACTTTTGGTACAGTTTCTACATGTTTCATGTATAACTGAACTTAACTTCTGCTTTTTTTAAGCTATATCAGCCATTTTTAGCTTGATTTAAAGTTTTTGTCTGGTTCTTTCTAAAAATATATAGTACTTTCCCTAAGGAGTTTAAGAACGGAACTCAAAATTGACTTATCTATGAAATATGTTGCTGGGGAAATTTTTGACGGCTGTTTATGTTTCATATACCATCGCACTTAACTTTTGTATTTCTCCAAGTATATTTACCATTTATAACCTGTTTGAAATACCTTAGATTGCTCTTTCCAATGATATATAACACTTGGCAGAAAAAACTCGGGAAAGAAACTCAATATTAACATTTATGAGATATTTGACATTGGGAGCATTCTGTAATACTTTTGGTACAGTTTCTACATGTTTCGTATATAACTGCACTTAACTTTTACATTTCTTTAGCTATGTTAACCATTTTTAGCTTGATTTAAAGCTTTTATTTTGTTCTTTCTAAAAATATATAATACTTCCCCTAAGGACTTTAAGAAAGGAACTCAAAATTGACTTATCTATGAAATATGTCAACGCGGAAATTTCTGACGGCTGTTTATGTTTCATATATCATTGCACTTAACTTTTGTATTTCTCCAAGTATATTTACCATTTATAGCTTGTTTGAAAGCCCTTGAGTTGCTCTTTCCAATGATGTATAACACTTGGCAGAAAAAACTTGGGAAAGAAACTCAAAATTAAGATTTATGAGAAATTTGACACTGGGATCATTCTGTAATACTTTTGGTACAGTTTCTACATGTTTCGTATATAACTGCACTTAACTTTTACATTTCTTCAGCTATATTAACCATTTTAGCTTGATTTAAAGCTTTTGTCTTGTTCTTGCTAAAAATATATAATACTTTCCCTAAAGAGTTTAAGAAAGGAACTCAAAATTTACTTATCTTTGAAATATGTCAATGGGGAAATTTTTGACGGCTGTTTATGTTTCATATACCAGAGAAATTTGAGAAATTTGACACTGGGATCATTCTGTAATACTTTTGGTACAGTTTCTACATGTTTCGTATATAACTGCACTTAACTTTTACATTTCTTAAGCTATATCAACCATTTTTAGCTTGATTTAAAGCTTTTGTCTTGTTCTTTCTAAAAATATATAATACTTTCTCTAAGGAGTTTAAGAAAGGAACTCAAAATTTACTTATCTATAAAATATGTCAATGGGGAAATTTTTGACGGCTGTTTATGTTTCATATACCATTGTACTTAACTTTTGTATTTCTCCAAGTATATTTACCATTTATAACTTGTTTGAAAGCCCTTGAATTGCTCTTTCCAATGATGTATAACGCTCGGCAGAAAAAACTTGGGAAAGAAACTCAAAATTAACATTTATGAGAAATTTGACACTTTTTTAAAGCTTTTATTTTGTTCTTTCTAAAAATATATAATACTTTCCCTAAGGAGTTTAAGAAAGGAACTCAAAATTTACTTATCCATAAAATATGTCAATGGGGAAATTTTTGACGGCTGTTTATGTTTCATATACCATTGTACTTAACTTTTGTATTTCTCCAAGTATATTTACCATTTATAACTTGTTTGAAAGCCCTTAAATTGTTCTTTCCAATGATGTATAACACTTGGCAGAAAAAACTTGGGAAGGAAACTCAAAATTAACATTTATGAGAAATTTGACACTGGGAGCATTCTGTGATAATTTTGGTACAGTTTCTGCATGTTTCATGTATAACTGCACTTAACTTTTGCATTTCTTAAGCTATATCAACAATTTTTAGCTTTTTTTAAAGTTTTTATCTTGTTCTTTCTAAAAATATATAATACTTTCCTTAAGAGTTTAAGAAAGGAACTCAAAATTTACTTATCTATAAAATATGTCAATGGGGAAATTTTTGACGGCTGTTTATGTTTCATATACCATTGTACTTAACTTTTGTATTTCTCCAAGTATATTTACCATTTAAAATTTGTTTAAAAGCCCTTAAATTGCTCTTTGCAATGATGTATAACACTTGGCAGAAAAAACTTGGGAAAGAAATTCAAAATTAACATTTATGAGAAATTTGACACTGGGATCATTCTGTAATACTTTTGGTACAGTTTCTACATGTTTCGTGTATAACTGCACTTAACTTTTGCATTTCTTAAGCTATATCAACCATTTTTAGCTTGATTTAAAGCTTTTATCTTGTTCTTTCTAAAAATATATAATACTTTCCCTAAGGAGTTTAAGGAAGGAACTCAAAATTGACTTATCTATGAAATATGTCAATGGGAAAATTTTTGACGCCTGTTTATGTTTCATATACCATTGTACTTAACTTTTGTATTTCTCCAAGTATATTTACCATTTATAATTTGTTTAAAAGCCCTTAAATTGCTCTTTGCAATAATGTATAACACTTGGCAGAAAAAACTTGGGAAAGAAACTTAAAATTAACATTTATGTTAAATTTGACACTGGGAGCATTCTGTAATACTTTTGGTACAGTTTCTACATGCTTCGTGTATAACTGCACTTAACTTTTGCATTTCTTAAGCTATATCAACTAATTTTAGCTTTATTTAAAGCTTTTATCTTGTTCTTTCTAAACATATATAATACTTTCCCTAAGGAATTTAAGGAAGGAACTCAAAATTGACTTATCTTTGAAAAATGTTGCTGGGGAAATTTTTGACGGCTGTTTATGTTTCATATACCATCGCACTTAACTTTTGTATTTCTACGAGTATATAAACTGTTTGTAGCTTGTTTGAAAGCCCTTAAATTGTTCTTTCCAGTGATGTATAACACTTGGCAGAAAAAGCTTGGGAAAGAAACTCAAAATTAACATTTATGAGAAATATGACACTGGGAGCATTCTGTAATACTTTTGGTACAGTTTCTACATGTTTCATGTATAACTGAACTTAACTTCTGCTTTTTTTAAGCTATATCAGCCATTTTTAGCTTGATTTAAAGTTTTTGTCTGGTTCTTTCTAAAAATATATAGTACTTTCCCTAAGGAGTTTAAGAACGGAACTCAAAATTGACTTATCTATGAAATATGTTGCTGGGGAAATTTTTGACGGCTGTTTATGTTTCATATACCATCGCACTTAACTTTTGTATTTCTCCAAGTATATTTACCATTTATAACCTGTTTGAAATACCTTAGATTGCTCTTTCCAATGATATATAACACTTGGCAGAAAAAACTCGGGAAAGAAACTCAATATTAACATTTATGAGATATTTGATATTGGGAGCATTCTGTAATACTTTTGGTACAGTTTCTACATGTTTCGTAAATAACTGCACTTAAATTTTACATTTCTTTAGCTATGTTAACCATTTTTAGCTTGATTTAAAGCTTTTATTTTGTTCTTTCTAAAAATATATAATACTTCCCCTAAGGACTTTAAGAAAGGAACTCAAAATTGACTTATCTATGAAATATGTCAACGCGGAAATTTCTGACGGCTGTTTATGTTTCATATACCATTGCACTTAACTTTTGTATTTCTCCAAGTATATTTACCATTTATAGCTTGTTTGAAAGCCCTTGAATTGCTCTTTCCAATGATGTATAACACTTGGCAGAAAAAACTTGGGAAAGAAACTCAAAATTAAGATTTATGAGAAATTTGACACTGGGATCATTCTGTAATACTTTTGGTACAGTTTCTACATGTTTCGTATATAACTGCACTTAACTTTTACATTTCTTTAGCTATATTAACCATTTTAGCTTGATTTAAAGCCTTTGTCTTGTTCTTTCTAAAAATATATAATACTTTCCCTAAAGAGTTTAAGAAAGGAACTCAAAATTTACTTATCTATGAAATATGTCAATGGGGAAATTTTTGACGGCTGTTTATGTTTCATATACCATTGTACTTAACTTTTGTATTTCTTCAAGTATATTTACCATTTATAACTTGTTTGAAAGCCCTTAAATTGTTCTTTCCAGTGATGTATAACACTTGGCAGAAAAAACTTGGGAAGGAAACTCAAAATTAACATTTATGAGAAATTTGACACTAGGAGCATTCTATAATAATTTTGGTACAGTTTCTGCATGTTCCATGTACAACTGCACTTAACTTTTGCATTTCTTAAGCTATATCAACCATTTTTAGCTTTTTTTTAAAGCTTTTATCTTGTTCTTTCTAAAAATATATAATACTTTCCCTAAGAAGTTTAAGAAAGGAACTCAAAATTTACTTATCTATAAAATATATCAATGGGGAAATTTTTGACGGCTGTTTATGTTTCATATACCATTGTACTTAACTTTTATATTTCTCCAAGTATATCTACCATTTAAAATTTGTGTAAAAGCCCTTAAATTGCTCTTTGCAATGATGTATAACACTTGGCAGAAAAAACTTGGGAAAGAAACTCAAAATTAACATTTATGAGAAATTTGACACTTGGATCATTCTGTAATACTTTTGGTACAGTTTCTACATGTTTCGTATATAACTGCATTTAACTTTTACAATTCTTTAGCTATATTAACCATTTTTAGCTTGATTTAAAGCTTTTATTTTGTTCTTTCTAAGAATATATAATACTTTCCCTAAGGAGTTTAAGGAAGGAACTCAAAATTGACTTATCTATGAAATATGTCAACGGGGAAATTTTTGACGGCTGTTTATGTTTCATATACCATTAACTTTTGTATTTCTACGAGTATATAAACTGTTTGTAGCTTGTTTGAAAGCCCTTAAATTGTTCTTTCCAGTGATGTATAACACTTGGCAGAAAAAACTTGGGAAAGAAACTCAAAATTAACATTTATGAGAAATTTGACACTGGGAGCATTCTGTTATACTTTGGTACAGTTTCTACATGTTTCATGTATAACTGAACTTAACTTCTGCTTTTTTAAAGCTATATCAGCCATTTTTAGCTTGATTTAAAGTTTTTGTCTGGTTCTTTCTAAAAATATATAGTACTTTCCCTAAGGAGTTTAAGAACGGAACTCAAAATTGACATATCTATGAAATATGTTGCTGGGGAAATTTTTACGGCTGTTTATGTTTCATATACCATCGCACTTAACTTTTGTATTTCTCCAAGTATATTTACCATTTAAAATTTGTTTAAAAGCCCTTAAATTGCTCTTTGCAATGATGTATAACACTTGGCAGAAAAAACTTGGGAAAGAAACTTAAAATTAACATTTATGTTAAATTTGACACTGAGAACATTCTGTAATACTTTTGGTACAGTTTCTACATGTTTCGTGTATAACTGCACTTAACTTTTGCATTTCTTAAGCTATATCAACTAATTTTAGCTTTATTTAAAGCTTTTATCTTGTTCTTTCTAAAAATATATAATACTTTCCCTAAGGAATTTAAGGAAGGAACTCAAAATTGACTTATCTATGAAAAATGTTGCTGGGGAAATTTTTGACGGCTGTTTATGTTTCATATACCATCGCACTTAACTTTTGTATTTCTCCAAGTATATTTACCAATTTTAACCTGTTTAAAAGCCCTTAAATTGCTCTTTCCAATGATATATAACGCTTGGCAGAAAAAACTCGGGAAAGAAACTCAATATTAACATTTATGAGATATTTGACACTGGGAACATTCTGTAATACTTTTGGTACAGTTTCTACATGTTTCATGTATAACTGAACTTAACTTTTGCTTTTCTTAAGCTATATCAGCCATTTTTAGCTTGATTTAAAGTTTTTGTCTGGTTCTTTCTAAAAATATATAATACTTCCCCTAAGGACTTTAAGAAAGGAACTCAAAATTGACTTATCTATGAAATATGTCAACGGGGAAATTTTTGACGGCTGTTTATGTTTCATATACCATTGCACTTAACTTTTGTATTTCTCCAAGTATATTTACCATTTATAGCTTGTTTGAAAGCCCTTGAATTGCTCTTTCCAGTGGTGTATAACACTTGGCAGAAAAAACTTGGGAAAGAAGCTCAAAATTAAGATTTATGAGAAATTTGACACTGGGATCATTCTGTAATACTTTTGGTACAGTTTCTACATGTTTCGTACATAACTGCACTTAACTTTTACATTTCTTAAGCTATATCAACCATTTTTAGCTTGATTTAAAGCTTTTGTCTTGTTCTTTCTAAAAATATATAATACTTTCTCTAAGGAGTTTAAGAAAGGAACTCAAAATTTACTTATCTATAAAATATGTCAATGGGGAAATTTTTGACGGCTATTTATGTTTCATATACCATTGTACTTAACTTTTGTATTTCTCCAAGTATATTTACCATTTAAAATTTGTTTAAAAGCCCTTAAATTGCTCTTTGCAATGATGTATAACACTTGGCAGAAAAAACTTGGGAAAGAAACTTAAAATTAACATTTATGTTAAATTTGACACTGAGAACATTCTGTAATACTTTTGGTACAGTTTCTACATGTTTCGTGTATAACTGCACTTAACTTTTGCATTTCTTAAGCTATATCAACTAATTTTAGCTTTATTTAAAGCTTTTATCTTGTTCTTTCTAAAAATATATAATACTTTCCCTAAGGAATTTAAGGAAGGAACTCAAAATTGACTTATCTATGAAAAATGTTGCTGGGGAAATTTTTGACGGCTGCTTATGTTTCGTATACCATCGCACTTAACTTTTGTATTTCTACGAGTATATAAACTGTTTGTAGCTTGTTTGAAAGCCCTTAAATTGTTCTTTCCAGTGATGTATAACACTTGGCAGAAAAAACTTGGGAAAGAAACTCAAAATTAACATTTATGAGAAATTTGACACTGGGAGCATTCTGTTATACTTTTGGTACAGTTTCTACATGTTTCATGTATAACTGAACTTAACTTCTGCTTTTTTAAAGCTATATCAGCCATTTTTAGCTTGATTTAAAGTTTTTGTCTGGTTCTTTCTAAAAATATATAGTACTTTCCCTAAGGAGTTTAAGAACGGAACTCAAAATTGACTTATCTATGAAATATGTCAACGGGGAAATTTCTGACGGCTGTTTATGTTTCATATACCATTGCACTTAACTTTTGTATTTCTCCAAGTATATTTACCATTCATAACTTGTTTGAAAGCCCTTAAATTGTTCTTTCCAGTGATGTATAACACTTGGCAGAAAAAACTTGGGAAGGAAACTCAAAATTAACATTTATGAGAAATTTGACACTGGGAGCATTCTATAATAATTTTGGTACAGTTTCTGCATGTTCCATGTACAACTGCACTTAACTTTTGCATTTCTTAAGCTATATCAACCATTTTTAGCTTTTTTTAAAGCTTTTATCTTGTTCTTTCTAAAAATATATAATACTTTCCCTAAGAAGTTTAAGAAAGGAACTCAAAATTTACTTATCTATAAAATATGTCAATGGGGAAATTTTTGACGGCTGTTTATGTTTCATATACCATTGTACTTAACTTTTGTATTTCTCCAAGTATACTTACCATTCATAACTTGTTTTAAAGCCCTTGAATTGCTCTTTCTAATGATGTATAACGCTTGGCAGAAAAAACTTGGGAAAGAAACTCAAAATTAAGATTTATGAGAAATTTGACACCGGGATCATTCTGTAATACTTTTGGTACAGTTTCTACATGTTTCGTATATAACTGCACTTAACTTTTACATTTCTTTAGCTATATTAACCAATTTAGCTTGATTTAAAGCTTTTGTCTTGTTCTTGCTAAAAATATATAATACTTTCCCTAAGGAGTTTAAGAAAGGAACTCAAAATTTACTTATCTATGAAATATGTCAATGGGGAAATTTTTGACGGCTGTTTATGTTTCATATACCATTGTACTTAACTTTTGTATTTCTTCAAGTATATTTACCATTTATAACTTGTTTGAAAGCCCTTAAATTGTTCTTTCCAGTGATGTATAACACTTGGCAGAAAAAACTTGGGAAGGAAACTCAAAATTAACATTTATGAGAAATTTGACACTGGGAGCATTCTATAATAATTTTGGTACAGTTTCTGCATGTTCCATGTACAACTGCACTTAACTTTTGCATTTCTTAAGCTATATCAACCATTTTTAGCTTTTTTTAAAGCTTTTATCTTGTTCTTTCTAAAAATATATAATACTTTCCCTAAGAAGTTTAAGAAAGGAACTCAAAATTTACTTATCTATAAAATATGTCAATGGGGAAATTTTTGACGGCTGTTTATGTTTCATATACCATTGTACTTAACTTTTGTATTTCTCCAAGTATATTTACCATTCATAACTTGTTTTAAAGCCCTTGAATTGCTCTTTCTAATGATGTATAACACTTGGCAGAAAAAACTTGGGAAAGAAACTCAAAATTAACATTTATGAGAAATTTGACACTTGGATCATTCTGTAATACTTTTGGTACAGTTTCTACATGTTTCGTATATAACTGCACTTAACTTTTACATTTCTTTAGCTATATTAACCATTTTTAGCTTGATTTAAAGCTTTTATTTTGTTCTTTCTAAAAATATATAATACTTCCCCTAAGGACTTTAAGAAAGGAACTCAAAATTGACTTATCTATGAAATATGTCAACGGGGAAATTTTTGACGGCTGTTTATGTTTCATATACCATTGTACTTAACTTTTGTATTTCTCCAAGTATATTTACCATTTATAACTTGTTTGAAAGCCCTTAAATTGTTCTTTCCAATGATGTATAACACTTGGCAGAAAAAACTTGGGAAAGAAATTCAAAATTAACATTTATGAGAAATTTGACACTGGGATCATTCTGTAATACTTTTGGTACAGTTTCTACATGTTTCAAGTATAACTGCACTTAACTTTTGCATTTCTTAAGCTATATCAACCATTTTTAGCTTGATTTAAAGCTTTTATCTTGTTCTTTCTAAAAATATATAATACTTTCCCTAAGGAGTTTAAGGAAGGAACTCAAAATTGACTTATCTATGAAATATGTCAATGGGGAAATTTTTGACGCCTGTTTATGTTTCATATACCATTGTACTTAACTTTTGTATTTCTCCAAGTATATTTACCATTTATAATTTGTTTAAAAGCCCTTAAATTGCTCTTTGCAATGATGTATAACACTTGGCAGAAAAAACTTGGGAAAGAAACTTAAAATTAACATTTATGTTAAATTTGACACTGAGAACATTCTGTAATACTTTTGGTACAGTTTCTACATGTTTCGTGTATAACTGCACTTAACTTTTGCATTTCTTAAGCTATATCAACTAATTTTAGCTTTATTTAAAGCTTTTATCTTGTTCTTTCTAAAAATATATAATACTTTCCCTAAGGAATTTAAGGAAGGAACTCAAAATTGACTTATCTATGAAAAATGTTGCTGGGGAAATTTTTGACGGCTGTTTATGTTTCATATACCATCGCACTTAACTTTTGTATTTCTCCAAGTATATTTACCATTTTTAACCTGTTTAAAAGCCATTAAATTGCTCTTTCCAATGATATATAACGCTTGGCAGAAAAAACTTGGGAAAGAAACTCAAAATTAACATTTATGAGAAATTTGACACTTGGATCATTCTGTAATACTTTTGGTACAGTTTCTACATGTTTCGTATATAACTGCACTTAACTTTTACATTTCTTTAGCTATATTAACCATTTTTAGCTTGATTTAAAGCTTTTATTTTGTTCTTTCTAAAAATATATAATACTTCCCCTAAGGACTTTAAGAAAGGAACTCAAAATTGACTTATCTATGAAATATGTCAACGGGGAAATTTTTGACGGCTGTTTATGTTTCATATACCATTGTACTTAACTTTTGTATTTCTCCAAGTATATTTACCATTTATAACTTGTTTGAAAGCCCTTAAATTGTTCTTTCCAATGATGTATAACACTTGGCAGAAAAAACTTGGGAAAGAAATTCAAAATTAACATTTATGAGAAATTTGACACTGGGATCATTCTGTAATACTTTTGGTACAGTTTCTACATGTTTCAAGTATAACTGCACTTAACTTTTGCATTTCTTAAGCTATATCAACCATTTTTAGCTTGATTTAAAGCTTTTATCTTGTTCTTTCTAAAAATATATAATACTTTCCCTAAGGAGTTTAAGGAAGGAACTCAAAATTGACTTATCTATGAAATATGTCAATGGGGAAATTTTTGACGCCTGTTTATGTTTCATATACCATTGTACTTAACTTTTGTATTTCTCCAAGTATATTTACCATTTATAATTTGTTTAAAAGCCCTTAAATTGCTCTTTGCAATGATGTATAACACTTGGCAGAAAAAACTTGGGAAAGAAACTTAAAATTAACATTTATGTTAAATTTGACACTGAGAACATTCTGTAATACTTTTGGTACAGTTTCTACATGTTTCGTGTATAACTGCACTTAACTTTTGCATTTCTTAAGCTATATCAACTAATTTTAGCTTTATTTAAAGCTTTTATCTTGTTCTTTCTAAAAATATATAATACTTTCCCTAAGGAATTTAAGGAAGGAACTCAAAATTGACTTATCTATGAAAAATGTTGCTGGGGAAATTTTTGACGGCTGTTTATGTTTCATATACCATCGCACTTAACTTTTGTATTTCTCCAAGTATATTTACCATTTTTAACCTGTTTAAAAGCCATTAAATTGCTCTTTCCAATGATATATAACGCTTGGCAGAAAAAACTTGGGAAAGAAGCTCAAAATTAAGATTTATGAGAAATTTGACACTGGGATCATTCTGTAATACTTTTGGTACAGTTTCTACATGTTTCGTATATAACTGCACTTAACTTATACATTTCTTAAGCTATATCAACCATTTTTAGCTTGATTTAAAGCTTTTGTCTTGTTCTTTCTAAAAATATATAATACTTTCTCTAAGGAGTTTAAGAAAGGAACTCAAAATTTACTTATCTATAAAATATGTCAATGGGGAAATTTTTGACGGCTGTTTATGTTTCATATACCATTGTACTTAACTTTTGTATTTCTCCAAGTATATTTACCATTTATAACTTGTTTGAAAGCCCTTGAATTGCTCTCTCCAATGATGTATAACGCTCGGCAGAAAAAACTTGGGAAAGAAACTCAAAATTAACATTTATGAGAAATTTGACACTTGGAACATTCTGTAATACTTTTGGTACAGTTTCTACATGTTTCATGTATAACTGCACTTAACTTTTGCATTTCTTAAGCTATATCAACAATTTTTAGCTTTTTTTAAAGTTTTTATCTTGTTCTTTCTAAAAATATATAATACTTTCCCTAAGAGTTTAAGAAAGGAACTCAAAATTTACTTATCTATAAAATATGTCAATGGGGAAATTTTTGACGGCTGTTTATGTTTCATATACCATTGTACTTAACTTTTGTATTTCTCCAAGTATATTTACCATTCATAACTTGTTTGACAGCCCTTGAATTGCTCTTTCCAATGATGTATAACACTTGGCAGAAAAAACTTGGGAAAGAAACTCAAAATTAACATTTATGAGAAATTTGACACTTGGATCATTCTGTAATACTTTTGGTACAGTTTCTACATGTTTCATGTATAACTGCACTTAACTTTTGCATTTCTTAAGCTATATCAACCATTTCTAGCTTGATTTAAAGCTTTTATCTTGTTCTTTCTAAATATATATAATACTTTCCCTAAGGAATTTAAGGAAGGAACTCAAAATTGACTTATGTATGAAATATGTTGCTGGGGAAATTTTTGACAGCTGTTTCTGTTTCATATACCATCGCACTTAACTTTTGTATTTCTCCAAGTATATTTACCATTTATAACTTGTTTGAAAGCCCTTGAATTGCTCTTTCCAATGATGTATAACGCTCGGCAGAAAAAACTTGGGAAAGAAACTCAAAATTAACATTTATGAGAAATTTGACACTTGGATCATTCTGTAATACTTTTGGTACAGTTTCTACATGTTTCGTATATAACTGCACTTAACTTTTACATTTCTTTAGCTATATTAACCATTTTAGCTTGATTTAAAGCTTTTATTTTGTTCTTTCTAAAAATATATAATACTTTCCCTAAGGAGTTTAAGAAAGGAACTCAAAATTTACTTATCCATAAAATATGTCAATGGGGAAATTTTTGACGGCTGTTTATGTTTCATATACCATTGTACTTAACTTTTGTATTTCTCCAAGTATATTTACCATTTATAACTTGTTTGAAAGCCCTTAAATTGTTCTTTCCAATGATGTAAAACACTTGGCAGAAAAAACTTGGGAAGGAAACTCAAAATTAACATTTATGAGAAATTTGACACTGGGAGCATTCTATAATAATTTTGGTACAGTTTCTGCATGTTTCATGTATAA
The DNA here is from genome assembly GCA_951394005.1 of Protophormia terraenovae. Lineage (NCBI taxonomy): Eukaryota > Metazoa > Arthropoda > Insecta > Diptera > Calliphoridae > Protophormia > Protophormia terraenovae. The sequence goes on along the minus strand of OX596073.1, from coordinate 90,584,020 downwards.
CTGCACTTAACTTTTGCATTTCTTAAGCTATATCAACCATTTTTAGCTTTTTTTAAAGCTTTTATCTTGTTCTTTCTAAAAATATATAATACTTTCCTTAAGGAGTTTAAGAAAGGAACTCAAAATTTACTTATCCATAAAATATGTCAATGGGGAAATTTTTGACGGCTGTTTATGTTTCATATACCATTGTACTTAACTTTTGTATTTCTCCAAGTATATTTACCATTTATAACTTGTTTGAAAGCCCTTGAATTGCTCTTTCCAATGATGTATAACGCTCGGCAGAAAAAACTTGGGAAAGAAACTCAAAATTAACATTTATGAGAAATTTGACACTTGGATCATTCTGTAATACCTTTGGTACAGTTTCTACATGTTTCGTATATAACTGCACTTAACTTTTACATTTCTTTAGCTATATTAACCATTTAAGCTTGATTTAAAGCTTTTATTTTGTTCTTTCCAAAAATATATAATACTTTCCCTAAAGAGTTTAAGAAAGGAACTCAAAATTTACTTATCCATAAAATATGTCAATGGGGAAATTTTTGACGGCTGTTTATGTTTCATATACCATTGTACTTAACTTTTGTATTTCTCCAAGTATATTTACCATTTTTAACTTGTTTGAAAGCCCTTAAATTGTTCTTTCCAATGATGTTTAACACTTGGCAGAAAAAACTTGGGAAGGAAACTCAAAATTAACATTTATGAGAAATTTGACACTGGGAGCACTCTGTAATAATTTTGGTACAGTTTCTGCATGTTTCATGTATAACTGCACTTAACTTTTGCATTTCTTAAGCTATATCAACCATTTTTAGCTTTTTTTAAAGCTTTTATCTTGTTCTTTCTAAAAATATATAATACATTCCCTAAGAAGTTTAAGAAAGGAACTCAAAATTTACTTATCTATAAAATATGTCAATGGGGAAATTTTTGACGGCTGTTTATGTTTCATATACCACTGTACTTAACTTTTGTATTTCTCCAAGTATATTTACCATTCATAACTTGTTTGAAAGCCCTTGAATTGCTCTTTCCAATGATGTATAACACTTGGCAGAAAAAACTTGGGAAAGAAACTCAAAATTAACATTTATGAGAAATTTGACACTTGGATCATTCTGTAATACTTTTGGTACAGTTTCTACATGTTTCATGTATAACTGCACTTAACTTTTGCATTTCTTTAGCTATATTAACCATTTTTAGCTTGATTTAAAATTTTTGTCTGGTTCTTTCTAAAAATATATAATACTTCCCCTAAGGACTTTAAGAAAGGAACTCAAAATTGACTTATCTATGAAATATGTCAACGGGGAAATTTTTGACGGCTGTTTATGTTTCATATACCATTGTACTTAACTTTTGTATTTCTCCAAGTATATTTACCATTTATAACTTGTTTGAAAGCCCTTAAATTGTTTTTTTCCAATGATGTATAACACTTGGCAGAAAAAACTTGGGAAGGAAACTCAAAATTAACATTTATGAGAAATTTGACACTTGGAGCATTCTGCAATACTTTTGGTACAGTTTCTACATGTTTCATGTATAACTGAACTTAACTTTTGCCTTTTTAAGCTATATCAGCCATTTTTAGCTTGATTTAAAGTTTTTGTCTTGTTCTTTCTAAAAATATATAGTACTTTCCTTAAGAAGTTTATGAAAGGAACTCAAAATTGACTTATCTATGAAATATGTTGCTGGGGAAATTTTTGACGGCTGTTTATGTTTCATATACCATCGCACTTAACTTTTGTATTTCTCCAAGTATATTTACCATTTATAACCTGTTTGAAATACCTTAGATTGCTCTTTCCAATGATATATAACACTTGGCAGAAAAAACTCGGGAAGGAAACTCAAAATTAACATTTATGAGATATTTGACATTGGGAGCATTCTGTAATACTTTTGGTACAGTTTCTACATGTTTCATGTATAACTGAACTTAACTTTTGCATTTCTTAAGCTATATCAACCATTTTTAGCTTTTTTTTAAAGCTTTTATCTTGTTCTTTCAAAAAATATATAATACTTTCCCTAAGGAGTTTAAGAAAGGATCTCAAAATTTACTTATCTATAAAATATGTCAATAGGGAAATTTTTGACGGCTGTTTATGTTTCATATACATTTGTACTTAACTTTTGTATTTCTTCAAGTATATTTACCATTTATAACTTGTTTGAAAGCCCTTGTATTGCTCTTTCCAATGATGTATAACGCTTGGCAGAAAAAACTTGGGAAAGAAACTCAAAATTAACATTTATGAGAAATTTGACACTGGGAGAATTCTGTAATACTATTGGTACAGTTTCTACATGTTTCATGTATAACTGCACTTAACTTTTGCATTTCTTAAGCTATATCAACCATTTTTAGCTTGATTTAAAGCTTTTATCTTGTTCTTTCTAAAAATATATAATACATTCCCTAAGGAGTTTAAGGAAGGAACTCAAAATTGACTTATCTATGAAATATGTCAATGGGGAAATTTTTGACGCCTGTTTATGTTTCATATACCATTGTACTTAACTTTTGTATTTCTCCAAGTATATTTACCATTTATAATTTGTTTAAAAGCCCTTAAATTGCTCTTTGCAATGATGTATAACACTTGGCAGAAAAAACTTGGGAAAGAAACTTAAAATTAACATTTGTGTTAAATTTGACACTGAGAACATTCTGTAATACTTTTGGTACAGTTTCTACTTGTTTCGTATAAAACTGCACTTAACTTTTACATTTCTTTAGGTATATTAACCATTTTTAGCTTGATTTAAAGCTTTTATTTTGTTCTTTCTAAAAATATATAATACTTCCCCTAAGGACTTTAAAAAAGGAACTCAAAATTGACTTATCTATGAAATATGTCAACGGGGAAATTTTTGACGGCTGTTTATGTTTCATATACCATTGTACTTAACTTTTGTATTTCTCCAAGTATATTTACCATTTATAACTTGTTTGAAAGCCCTTAAATTGTTCTTTCCAATGATGTATAACACTTGGCAGAAAAAACTTGGGAAAGAAACTCAAAATTAACATTTATGAGAAATTTGACACTGGGAGCATTCTGTAATACTTTTGGTACAGTTTCTACATGTTTCATGTATAACTGCACTTAACTTTTGCATTTCTTAAGCTATATCAACCATTTTTAGCTTGATTTAAAGCTTTTATCTTGTTCTTTCTAAAAATATATAATACTTTCCCTAAGGAGTTTAAGGCAGGAACTCAAAATTGACTTATCTATGAAATATGTCAATGGGGAAATTTTTGACGGCTGTTTATGTTTCATATACCATTGCACTTAACTTTTAAATTTCTCCAAGTATATTTAAGATTTATAACTTGTTTAAAAGCCCTTGAATTGCTCTTTCCAATGATGTATAACACATGGCAGAATAAACTTGGGAAAGAAACTCAAAATTAACATTTATGTGAAATTTGACACTGGGATCATTCTGTAAAACTTTTGGTACAGTTTCTACATGTTTCGTATATAACTGTACTTAACTTTTACATTTCTTTAGCTATATAAACAACTTTTAGCTTGGTTTAAAGCTTTTATCTTGTTCTTTCTAAAAATATATAATATTTTCCCTAAGGAGTTTAAGAAAAGAACTCAAAATTTACTTATCTATGAAATATGTCAATGGGGAAATTTTTGATGGCTGTTTATGTTTCATATACCAATGCACTTAACTTTTGTATTTCTCCAAGTATATTTATCACTTATAGCTTGTTTGAAAGCCCTTAAATTGCTCTTTCCAATGATGTATAAACACTTGGCACAAAAAACTTGGGAAAGAAATTAAAAATTAACTTTTATGAGAAATTTGACACTGGGAGCATTCTGTAATACCTTTGGTAGAGTTTCTACACGTTTCATATATAACTGCAATTAACTTTTGCATTTCGTAAGCTATAGCAACAATTTGTATCTTGATTGAAAGCTTTTATCTTGTTCTTTCTAAAGATATATAATACGTTCCTTAAGGAGTTTAAGAAAGAAACTAAAAATTGACTTATCTAGGAAATATGTCAAGTTGGACATTTTTGACGGCTGTTTATGTTTCATATACCATTGTACTTAACTTTTGTATTTCTCTAAGTATATTTACCATTTATAACTTGTTTGAAAGCCCTTAAATTTTTCTTTCCAATGATGTATAATACTTGGCAGAAAAGCTTGAGAAAGAAACTCAAAATTAACATTTATGAGAAATTTCACACTGGGATCATTCTGTAATACTTCTGGTACAGTTTCTACATGTTTCGTATATCACTGCACTTAACTTTTACATTTCTTAAGCTATATCAACCATTGTTAGCTTGATTTAAAGCTTTTGTCTTGTTCTTTCTAAAAATATATAATACTTTCCCTAAGAAGTTTAAGAAAGGAACTCAAAATTTACTTATCTATGAAATATGTCAATGGGGAAATTTATGACGGCTGTTTATGTTTCATATACCATTGTACTTAACTTTTGTATTTCTCCAAGTACATTTACCATTTATAGCTTGTTTGATAGCCCTTGAATTGCTCTTTCCAATGATGTATAACACTTGGCAGAAAAACTTGGGAAAGAAACTCAAAATTAAGATTTATGAGAAATTTGACACTGGGATCATTCTGTAATACTTCTGGTACAGTTTCTACATGTTTCGTATATCACTGCACTTAACTTTTACATTTCTTAAGCTATATCAACCATTGTTAGCTTGATTTAAAGCTTTTGTCTTGTTCTTTCTAAAAATATATAATACTTTCCCTAAGAAGTTTAAGAAAGGAACTCAAAATTTACTTATCTATGAAATATGTCAATGGTGAAATTTTTGACGGCTGTTTATGTTTCATATACCATTGCACTTAACTTTTGTGTTTCTACGAGTATATAAACTATTTGTAGCTTGTTTGAAAGCCCTTAAATTGTTCTTTTCAATGATGTATAACACTTGGCAGAAAAACTTGGGAAAGAAACTCAAAATTAAGATTTATGAGTAATTTGACACTGGGAGCATTCTGTAATACTATTGGTACAGTTTCTACATGTTTCATGTATAACTGCACTTAACTTTTCCATTTCTTAAGCTATATCAACCATTTTTAGCCTGACATAAAGCTTTTATATTGTTCTTTCTAAAAATGTATAATACTTTCCCTAAGGAGTTTAAGAAAGGATCTCAAAATTTACTTATCTATGAAATATGTCAATGGGGAAATTTTTGACGGCTGTTTATGTTTCATATACCATTGCACTTAACTTTTGTGTTTCTACGAGTATATAAACTATTTGTAGCTTGTTTGAAAGCCCTTAAATTGTTCTTTCCAATGATGTATAACACTTGGAAGAAAAAACTTGGGAAAGAAACTCAAAATTAACATTTATGAGAAATTTGACACTAGGAGCATTCTGTAATACTATTGGTACAGTTTCTACATGTTTCATGTATAACTGCACTTAACTTTTGCATTTCTTAAGCTATATCAACCATTTTTAGCTTGATTTAAAGCTTTTATATTGTTCTTTCTAAAAATGTATAATACTTTCCCTAAGGAGTTTAAGAAAGGAACTCAAAATTTACTTATCTATGAAATATGTCAATGGTGAAATTTTTGACGGCTGTTTATGTTTCATATACCATTGCACTTAACTTTTGTGTTTCTACGAGTATGTAAACTACTTGTAGCTTGTTTGAAAGCCCTTAAATTGTTCTTTCCAATGATGTATAACACTTGGCAGAAAAAACTTGAGAAAGAAACTCAAAATTAAGATTTATGAGAAATTTGACACTGGGATCATTCTGTAATAATTTTGGTACAGTTTCTTCATGTTTCGTATATCACTGCACTTAACTTTTACATTTCTTAAGCTATATCAACCATTTTTAGCTTGATTTAAAGATTTTGTCTTGTTCTTTCTAAAAATATATAATACTTTCCCTAAGGAGTTTAAGAAAGGAACTCAAAATTTACTTATCTATGAAATATGTCAATGGGGAAATTTTTGACGGCTGTTTATGTTTCATATACCATTGCACTTAACTTTTGTGTTTCTACGAGTATATAAACTATTTGTAGCTTCTTTGAAAGCCCTTAAATTGTTCTCTCCAATGATGTATAACACTTGGCAGAAAAAACTTGGGAAAGAAACTCAAGATTAACGTTTATGAGAAATTTCACACTGGGAGCATTCTGTAATACTATTGGTACAGTTTCTACATGTTTCATATACAACTGCACTTAACTTTTGCATTTTTTAAGCTATATCAACCATTCTTAGCTTGATTTAAATCTTTTATCTTGTTCTTTCTAAAAATATATAATACTAGGAGTTTAAGAAAGGAACTCAAAATTTACTTATCTATGAAATATGTCAATGGGGAAATTTTTGATGGCTATTTATGTTTCATATACCATTGCATAACACTTGGAAGAAAAAACTTGGGAAAGAAACTCAAAATTAACATTTATGAGAAATTTGACACTAGGAGCATTCTGTAATACTATTGGTACAGTTTCTACATGTTTCATGTATAACTGCACTTAACTTTTGCATTTCTTAAGCTATATCAACCATTTTTAGCTTGATTTAAAGCTTTTATATTGTTCTTTCTAAAAATGTATAATACTTTCCCTAAGGAGTTTAAGAAAGGAACTCAAAATTTACTTATCTATGAAATATGTCAATGGGGAAATTTTTGATGGCTATTTATGTTTCATATACCATTGCACTTAACTTTTGTATTTCTCTTGAGTATATAAACCATTTATAGCTTGTTTGAAAGCCTTTGAATTCCTCTTTCCAACGATGTATAACACTTGGCAGAAAAAACTTGGGAAAGAAACTCAAAATAAACATTTATGAGAAATTTGACACTGGGATCATTCTGTAATAATTTTGGTACAGTTTCTACATGTTTCGTATATCACTGCACTTAACTTTTACATTTCTTAAGCTATATCAACCATTTTTAGCTTGATTTAAAGATTTTGTCTTGTTCTTTCCAAAAATATATAATACTTTCCCTAAGGAGTTTAAGAAAGGATCTCAAAATTTACTTATCTATGAAATATGTCAATGGGGAAATTTTTGACGGCTGTTTATGTTTCATATACCATTGCACTTAACTTTTGTGTTTCTACAAGTATATAAACTATTTGTAGCTTATTTGAAAGCCCTAAAATTGTTCTCTCCAATAATGTATAACACTTGGTAGAAAAAACTTGGGAAAGAAACTCAAAATTAACATTTATGAGAAATTTCACACTGGGAGCATTCTGTAATACTATTGGTACAGTTTCTACATGTTTCATGTATAACTGCACTTAACTTTTGCATTTCTTAAGCTATATCAACCATTTTTAGCTTGATTTAAAGCTTTTATCTTGTTCTTTCTAAAAATATATAATACTTTCCCTAAAGAGTTTAAGAAAGGAACTCAAAATTTACTTATCTATGAAATATGTCAATGGGGAAATTTTTGACGGCTGTTTATGTTTCATATACCATTGCACTTAACTTTTGTGTTTCTACGATTATATAAACTATTTGTAGCTTATTTGAAAGCCCTTAAATTGTTCTCTCCAATGATGTATAACACTTGGCAGAAAAAACTTTGGAAAGAAACTCAAAATTAACATTTATGAGAAATTTCACACTGGGAGCATTCTGTAATACTATTGGTACAGTTTCTGCATGTTTCATGTATAACTGCACTTTACTTTTGCATTTCTTAAGCTATATCAACCATTTTTAGCTTGATTTAAAGCTTTTATCTTGTTCTTTCTAAGAATATATAATACTTTTCCTAAAGAGTTTAAGAAAGGAACTCAAAATTTACTTATCTATGAAATATGTCAATGGGGAAATTTTTGACGGCTGTTTATGTTTCATATACCATTGCACTTAACTTTTGTGTTTCTACGAGTATATAAACTATTTGTAGCTTGTTTGGAAGCCCTTAAATTGTTCTTTCCAATGATGTATAACACTTGGCAGAAAAAACTTGGGAAAGAAACTCAAAATTAAGATTTATGAGAAATTTGACACTGGGATCATTCTGTAATAATTTTGGTACAGTTTCTACATGTTTCATGTATAACTGCACTTTACTTTTGCATTTCTTAAGCTATATCAACCATTTTTAGCTTGATTTAAAGCTTTTATCTTGTTCTTTCTAAGAATGTATAATACTTTCCCTAAAGAGTTTAAGAAAGGAACTCAAAATTTACTTATCTATGAAATATGTCAATGGGGAAATTTTTGACGGCTGTTTATGTTTCATATACCATTGCACTTAACTTTTGTGTTTCTACGAGTATATAAACTATTTGTAGCTTGTTTGAAAGCCCTTAAATTGTTCTTTCCAATGATGTATAACGCTTGGAAGAAAAAACTTGGGAAAGAAACTCAAAATTAACATTTATGAGAAATTTGACACTAGGAGCATTCTGTAATACTATTGGTACAGTTTCTACATGTTTCATGTATAACTGCACTTAACTTTTGCATTTCTTAAGCTATATCAACCATTTTTAGCTTGATTTAAAGCTTTTATATTGTTCTTTCTAAAAATGTATAATACTTTCCCTAAGGAGTTTAAGAAAGGATCTCAAAATTTACTTATCTATGAAATATGTCAATGGGGAAATTTTTGACGGCTGTTTATGTTTCATATACCATTGCACTTAACTTTTGTGTTTCTACAAGTATATAAACTATTTGTAGCTTTTTTGAAAGCCCTAAAATTGTTCTCTCCAATAATGTATAACACTTGGCAGAAAAAACTTGGGAAAGAAACTCAAAATTAACATTTATGAGAAATTTGACACTGGGAGCATTCTGTAATACTATTGGTACAGTTTCTACATGTTTCATGTATAACTGCACTTAACTTTTGCATTTCTTAAGCTATATCAACCATTTTTGGCTTGATTTAAAGCTTTTATCTTGTTCTTTCTAAAAATATATAATACTTTCCCTAAGGAGTTTAAGAAAGGAACTCAAAATTTACTTATCTATGAAATATGTCAATGGGGAAATTTTTGACGGCTGTTTATGTTTCATATACCATTGCATTTAACTTTTGTGTTTCTACGAGTATATAAACTATTTGTAGCTTATTTGAAAGCCCTTAAATTGTTCTCTCCAATGATGTATAACACTTGGCAGAAAAAACTTTGGAAAGAAACTCAAAATTAACATTTATGAGAAATTTTACACTGGGAGCATTCTGTAATACTATTGGTACAGTTTCTGCATGTTTCATGTATAACTGCACTTTACTTTTGCATTTCTTAAGCTATATCAACCATTTTTAGCTTGATTTAAAGCTTTTATCTTGTTTTTTCTAAGAATATATAATACTTTTCCTAAAGAGTTTAAGAAAGGAACTCAAAATTTACTTATCTATGAAATATGTCAATGGGGAAATTTTTGACGGCTGTTTATGTTTCATATACCATTGCACTTAACTTTTGTGTTTCTACGAGTATATAAACTGTTTGAAGCTTGTTTGGAAGCCCCTAAATTGTTCTTTCCAATGATGTATAACACTTGGCAGAAAAAACTTGGGAAAGAAACTCAAAATTAAGATTTATGAGAAATTTGACACTGGGATCATTCTGTAATAATTTTTGTACAGTTTCTACATGTTTCATGTATAACTGCACTTTACTTTTGCATTTCTTAAGCTATATCAACCATTTTTAGCTTGATTTAAAGCTTTTATCTTGTTCTTTCTAAGAATGTATAATACTTTCCCTAAAGAGTTTAAGAAAGGAACTCAAAATTTACTTATCTATGAAATATGTCAATGGGGAAATTTTTGACGGCTGTTTATGTTTCATATACCATTGCACTTAACTTTTGTGTTTCTACGAGTATATAAACTATTTGTAGCTTGTTTGAAAGCCCTTAAATTGTTCTTTCCAATGATGTATAACACTTGGCAAAAAAAACTTGGGAAAGAAACTCAAGATTAACGTTTATGAGAAATTTCACACTGGGAGCATTCTGTAATACTATTGGTACAGTTTCTACATGTTTCATGTACAACTGCACTTAACTTTTGCATTTTTAAGCTATATCAACCATTCTTAGCTTGATTTAAATCTTTTATCTTGTTCTTTCTAAAAATATATAATACTAGGAGTTTAAGAAAGGAACTCAAAATTTACTTATCTATGAAATATGTCAATGGGGAAATTTTTGATGGCTATTTATGTTTCATATACCATTGCACTTAACTTTTGTATTTCTCTTGAGTATATAAACCATTTATAGCCTGTTTGAAAGCCTTTGAATTCCTCTTTCCAACGATGTATAACACTTGGCAGAAAAAACTTGGGAAAGAAACTCAAAATTAACATTTATGAGAAATTTGACACTGGGATCATTCTGTAATAATTTTGGTACAGTTTCTACATGTTTCGTATATCACTGCACTTAACTTTTACATTTCTTAAGCTATATCAACCATTTTTAGCTTGATTTAAAGATTTTGTCTTGTTCTTTCTAAAAATATATAATACTTTCCCTAAAGAGTTTAAGAAAGGAACTCAAAATTTACTTATCTATGAAATATGTCAATGGGGAAATTTTTGACGGCTGTTTATGTTTCATATACCATTGCACTTAACTTTTGTGTTTCTACGAGTATATAAACTATTTGTAGCTTGTTTGAAAGCCCTTAAATTGTTCTTTTCAATGATGTATAACACTTGGCAGAAAAACTTGGGAAAGAAACTCAAAATTAACATTTATGAGAAATTTGACACTGGGAGCATTCTGTAATACTATTGGTACAGTTTCTACATGTTTCATGTATGACTGCACTTAACTTTTGCATTTCTTAAGCTATATCAACCATTTTTAGCTTGACATAAAGCTTTTATCTTGTTCTTTCTAAAAATATATAATACTTTCCCTAAGGAGTTTAAGAAAGGATCTCAAAATTTACTTATCTATGAAATATGTCAATGGGGAAATTTTTGACGGCTGTTTATGTTTCATATACCATTGCACTTAACTTTTGTGTTTCTACGAGTATATAAACTATTTGTAGCTTGTTTGAAAGGCCTTAAATTGTTCTTTCCAATGATGTATAACACTTGGAAGAAAAAACTTGGGAAAGAAACTCAAAATTAACATTTATGAGAAATTTGACACTAGGAGCATTCTGTAATACTATTGGTACAGTTTCTACATGTTTCATGTATAACTGCACTTAACTTTTGCATTTCTTAAGCTATATCAACTATTTTTAGCTTGATTTAAAGCTTTTATATTGTTCTTTCTAAAAATGTATAATACTTTCCCTAAGGAGTTTAAGAAAGGAACTCAAAATTTACTTATCTATGAAATATGTCAATGGGGAAATTTTTGATGGCTATTTATGTTTCATATACCATTGCACTTAACTTTTGTATTTCTCTTGAGTATATAAACCGTTTATAGCTTGTTTGAAAGCCTTTGAATTCCTCTTTCCAACGATGTATAACACTTGGCAGAAAAAACTTGGGAAAGAAACTCAAAATTAACATTTATGAGAAATTTGACACTGGGATCATTCTGTAATAATTTTGGTACAGTTTCTACATGTTTCGTATATCACTGCACTTAACTTTTACATTTCTTAAGCTATATCAACCATTTTTCTTTCTAAAAATATATAATACTAGGAGTTTAAGAAAGGAACTCAAAATTTACTTATCTATGAAATATGTCAATGGGGAAATTTTTGATGGCTATTTATGTTTCATATACCATTGCATAACACTTGGAAGAAAAAACTTGGGAAAGAAACTCAAAATTAACATTTATGAGAAATTTGACACTAGGAGCATTCTGTAATACTATTGGTACAGTTTCTACATGTTTCATGTATAACTGCACTTAACTTTTGCATTTCTTAAGCTATATCAACCATTTTTAGCTTGATTTAAAGCTTTTATATTGTTCTTTCTAAAAATGTATAATACTTTCCCTAAGGAGTTTAAGAAAGGAACTCAAAATTTACTTATCTATGAAATATGTCAATGGGGAAATTTTTGATGGCTATTTATGTTTCATATACCATTGCACTTAACTTTTGTATTTCTCTTGAGTATATAAACCATTTATAGCTTGTTTGAAAGCCTTTGAATTCCTCTTTCCAACGATGTATAACACTTGGCAGAAAAAACTTGGGAAAGAAACTCAAAATAAACATTTATGAGAAATTTGACACTGGGATCATTCTGTAATAATTTTGGTACAGTTTCTACATGTTTCGTATATCACTGCACTTAACTTTTACATTTCTTAAGCTATATCAACCATTTTTAGCTTGACTTAAAGATTTTGTCTTGTTCTTTCCAAAAATATATAATACTTTCCCTAAGGAGTTTAAGAAAGGATCTCAAAATTTACTTATCTATGAAATATGTCAATGGGGAAATTTTTGACGGCTGTTTATGTTTCATATACCATTGCACTTAACTTTTGTGTTTCTACAAGTATATAAACTATTTGTAGCTTATTTGAAAGCCCTAAAATTGTTCTTTCCAATAATGTATAACACTTGGCAGAAAAAACTTGGGAAAGAAACTCAAAATTAACATTTATGAGAAATTTTACACTGGGAGCATTCTGTAATACTATTGGTACAGTTTCTACATGTTTCATGTATAACTGCACTTAACTTTTGCATTTCTTAAGCTATATCAACCATTTTTAGCTTGATTTAAAGCTTTTATCTTGTTCTTTCTAAAAATATATAATACTTTCCCTAAAGAGTTTAAGAAAGGAACTCAAAATTTACTTATCTATGAAATATGTCAATGGGGAAATTTTTGACGGCTGTTTATGTTTCATATACCATTGCACTTAACTTTTGTGTTTCTACGAGTATATAAACTATTTGTAGCTTATTTGAAAGCCCTTAAATTGTTCTCTCCAATGATGTATAACACTTGGCAGAAAAAACTTTGGAAAGAAACTCAAAATTAACATTTATGAGAAATTTCACACTGGGAGCATTCTGTAATACTATTGGTACAGTTTCTGCATGTTTCATGTATAACTGCACTTTACTTTTGCATTTCTTAAGCTATATCAACCATTTTTAGCTTGATTTAAAGCTTTTATCTTGTTCTTTCTAAGAATATATAATACTTTTCCTAAAGAGTTTAAGAAAGGAACTCAAAATTTACTTATCTATGAAATATGTCAATGGGGAAATTTTTGACGGCTGTTTATGTTTCATATACCATTGCACTTAACTTTTGTGTTTCTACGAGTATATAAACTATTTGTAGCTTGTTTGGAAGCCCTTAAATTGTTCTTTCCAATGATGTATAACACTTGGCAGAAAAAACTTGGGAAAGAAACTCAAAATTAAGATTTATGAGAAATTTGACACTGGGATCATTCTGTAATAATTTTGGTACAGTTTCTACATGTTTCATGTATAACTGCACTTTACTTTTGCATTTCTTAAGCTATATCAACCATTTTTAGCTTGATTTAAAGCTTTTATCTTGTTCTTTCTAAGAATGTATAATACTTTCCCTAAAGAGTTTAAGAAAGGAACTCAAAATTTACTTATCTATGAAATATGTCAATGGGGAAATTTTTGACGGCTGTTTATGTTTCATATACCATTGCACTTAACTTTTGTGTTTCTACGAGTATATAAACTATTTGTAGCTTGTTTGAAAGCCCTTAAATTGTTCTTTCCAATGATGTATAACACTTGGAAGAAAAAACTTGGGAAAGAAACTCAAAATTAACATTTATGAGAAATTTGACACTAGGAGCATTCTGTAATACTATTGGTACAGTTTCTACATGTTTCATGTATAACTGCACTTAACTTTTGCATTTCTTAAGCTATATCAACCATTTTTAGCTTGATTTAAAGCTTTTATATTGTTCTTTCTAAAAATGTATAATACTTTCCCTAAGGAGTTTAAGAAAGGAACTCAAAATTTACTTATCTATGAAATATGTCAATGGGGAAATTTTTGATGGCTATTTATGTTTCATATACCATTGCACTTAACTTTTGTATTTCTCTTGAGTATATAAACCGTTTATAGCTTGTTTGAAAGCCTTTGAATTCCTCTTTCCAACGATGTATAACACTTGGCAGAAAAAACTTGGGAAAGAAACTCAAAATTAACATTTATGAGAAATTTGACACTGGGATCATTCTGTAATAATTTTGGTACAGTTTCTACATGTTTCGTATATCACTGCACTTAACTTTTACATTTCTTAAGCTATATCAACCATTTTTCTTTCTAAAAATATATAATACTAGGAGTTTAAGAAAGGAACTCAAAATTTACTTATCTATGAAATATGTCAATGGGGAAATTTTTGATGGCTATTTATGTTTCATATACCATTGCATAACACTTGGAAGAAAAAACTTGGGAAAGAAACTCAAAATTAACATTTATGAGAAATTTGACACTAGGAGCATTCTGTAATACTATTGGTACAGTTTCTACATGTTTCATGTATAACTGCACTTAACTTTTGCATTTCTTAAGCTATATCAACCATTTTTAGCTTGATTTAAAGCTTTTATATTGTTCTTTCTAAAAATGTATAATACTTTCCCTAAGGAGTTTAAGAAAGGAACTCAAAATTTACTTATCTATGAAATATGTCAATGGGGAAATTTTTGATGGCTATTTATGTTTCATATACCATTGCACTTAACTTTTGTATTTCTCTTGAGTATATAAACCATTTATAGCTTGTTTGAAAGCCTTTGAATTCCTCTTTCCAACGATGTATAACACTTGGCAGAAAAAACTTGGGAAAGAAACTCAAAATAAACATTTATGAGAAATTTGACACTGGGATCATTCTGTAATAATTTTGGTACAGTTTCTACATGTTTCGTATATCACTGCACTTAACTTTTACATTTCTTAAGCTATATCAACCATTTTTAGCTTGATTTAAAGATTTTGTCTTGTTCTTTCCAAAAATATATAATACTTTCCCTAAGGAGTTTAAGAAAGGATCTCAAAATTTACTTATCTATGAAATATGTCAATGGGGAAATTTTTGACGGCTGTTTATGTTTCATATACCATTGCACTTAACTTTTGTGTTTCTACAAGTATATAAACTATTTGTAGCTTATTTGAAAGCCCTAAAATTGTTCTCTCCAATAATGTATAACACTTGGCAGAAAAAACTTGGGAAAGAAACTCAAAATTAACATTTATGAGAAATTTTACACTGGGAGCATTCTGTAATACTATTGGTACAGTTTCTACATGTTTCATGTATAACTGCACTTAACTTTTGCATTTCTTAAGCTATATCAACCATTTTTAGCTTGATTTAAAGCTTTTATCTTGTTCTTTCTAAAAATATATAATACTTTCCCTAAAGAGTTTAAGAAAGGAACTCAAAATTTACTTATCTATGAAATATGTCAATGGGGAAATTTTTGACGGCTGTTTATGTTTCATATACCATTGCACTTAACTTTTGTGTTTCTACGAGTATATAAACTATTTGTAGCTTATTTGAAAGCCCTTAAATTGTTCTCTCCAATGATGTATAACACTTGGCAGAAAAAACTTTGGAAAGAAACTCAAAATTAACATTTATGAGAAATTTGACACTGGGATCATTCTGTAATAATTTTGGTACAGTTTCTACATGTTTCATGTATAACTGCACTTTACTTTTGCATTTCTTAAGCTATATCAACCATTTTTAGCTTGATTTAAAGCTTTTATCTTGTTCTTTCTAAGAATATATAATACTTTTCCTAAAGAGTTTAAGAAAGGAACTCAAAATTTACTTATCTATGAAATATGTCAATGGGGAAATTTTTGACGGCTGTTTATGTTTCATATACCATTGCACTTAACTTTTGTGTTTCTACGAGTATATAAACTATTTGTAGCTTGTTTGGAAGCCCTTAAATTGTTCTTTCCAATGATGTATAACACTTGGCAGAAAAAACTTGGGAAAGAAACTCAAAATTAAGATTTATGAGAAATTTGACACTGGGATCATTCTGTAATAATTTTGGTACAGTTTCTACATGTTTCATGTATAACTGCACTTTACTTTTGCATTTCTTAAGCTATATCAACCATTTTTAGCTTGATTTAAAGCTTTTATCTTGTTCTTTCTAAGAATGTATAATACTTTCCCTAAAGAGTTTAAGAAAGGAACTCAAAATTTACTTATCTATGAAATATGTCAATGGGGAAATTTTTGACGGCTGTTTATGTTTCATATACCATTGCACTTAACTTTTGTGTTTCTACGAGTATATAAACTATTTGTAGCTTGTTTGAAAGCCCTTAAATTGTTCTTTCCAATGATGTATAACACTTGGAAGAAAAAACTTGGGAAAGAAACTCAAAATTAACATTTATGAGAAATTTGACACTAGGAGCATTCTGTAATACTATTGGTACAGTTTCTACATGTTTCATGTATAACTGCACTTAACTTTTGCATTTCTTAAGCTATATCAACCATTTTTAGCTTGATTTAAAGCTTTTATATTGTTCTTTCTAAAAATGTATAATACTTTCCCTAAGGAGTTTAAGAAAGGATCTCAAAATTTACTTATCTGTGAAATATGTCAATGGGGAAATTTTTGACGGCTGTTTATGTTTCATATACCATTGCACTTAACTTTTGTGTTTCCACAAGTATATAAACTATTTGTAGCTTTTTTGAAAGCCCTAAAATTGTTCTCTCCAATAATGTTTAACACTTGGCAGAAAAAACTTGGGAAAGAAACTCAAAATTAACATTTATGAGAAATTTCACACTGGGAGCATTCTGTAATACTATTGGTACAGTTTCTACATGTTTCATGTATAACTGCACTTAACTTTTGCATTTCTTAAGCTATATCAACCATTTTTGGCTTGATTTAAAGCTTTTATCTTGTTCTTTCTAAAAATATATAATACTTTCCCTAAAGAGTTTAAGAAAGGAACTCAAAATTTACTTATCTATGAAATATGTCAATGGGGAAATTTTTGACGGCTGTTTATGTTTCATATACCATTGCACTTAACTTTTGTGTTTCTACGAGTATATAAACTATTTGTAGCTTATTTGAAAGCCCTTAAATTGTTCTCTCCAATGATGTATAACACTTGGCAGAAAAAACTTGGGAAAGAAACTCAAAATTAACATTTATGAGAAATTTCACACTGGGAGCATTCTGTAATACTATTGGTACAGTTTCTGCATGTTTCATGTATAACTGCACTTTACTTTTGCATTTCTTAAGCTATATCAACCATTTTTAGCTTGATTTAAAGCTTTTATCTTGTTCTTTCTAAGAATATATAATACTTTTCCTAAAGAGTTTAAGAAAGGAACTCAAAATTTACTTATCTATGAAATATGTCAATGGGGAAATTTTTGACGGCTGTTTATGTTTCATATACCATTGCACTTAACTTTTGTGTTTCTACGAGTATATAAACTATTTGAAGCTTGTTTGGAAGCCCTTAAATTGTTCTTTCCAATGATGTATAACACTTGGCAGAAAAAACTTGGGAAAGAAACTCAAAATTAAGATTTATGAGAAATTTGACACTGGGATCATTCTGTAATAATTTTGGTACAGTTTCTACATGTTTCATGTATAACTGCACTTTACTTTTGCATTTCTTAAGCTATATCAACCATTTTTAGCTTGATTTAAAGCTTTTATCTTGTTCTTTCTAAAAATATATAATACTTTCCCTAAAGAGTTTAAGAAAGGAACTCAAAATTTACTTATCTATGAAATATGTCAATGGGGAAATTTTTGACGGCTGTTTATGTTTCATATACCATTGCACTTAACTTTTGTGTTTCTACGAGTATATAAACTATTTGTAGCTTGTTTGAAAGCCCTTAAATTGTTCTTTCCAATGATGTATAACACTTGGCAGAAAAAACTTGGGAAAGAAACTCAAGATTAACGTTTATGAGAAATTTCACACTGGGAGCATTCTGTAATACTATTGGTACAGTTTCTACATGTTTCATGTACAACTGCACTTAACTTTTGCATTTTTTAAGCTATATCAACCATTCTTAGCTTGATTTAAATCTTTTATCTTGTTCTTTCTAAAAATATATAATACTAGGAGTTTAAGAAAGGAACTCAAAATTTACTTATCTATGAAATATGTCAATGGGGAAATTTTTGATGGCTATTTATGTTTCATATACCATTGCACTTAACTTTTGTATTTCTCTTGAGTATATAAACCATTTAAAGCTTGTTTGAAAGCCTTTGAATTCCTCTTTCCAACGATGTATAACACTTGGCAGAAAAAACTTGGGAAAGAAACTCAAAATTAACATTTATGAGAAATTTGACACTGGGATCATTCTGTAATAATTTTGGTACAGTTTCTACATGTTTCGTATATCACTGCACTTAACTTTTACATTTCTTAAGCTATATCAACCATTTTTAGCTTGATTTAAAGATTTTGTCTTGTTCTTTCTAAAAATATATAATACTTTCCCTAAAGAGTTTAAGAAAGGAACTCAAAATTTACTTATCTATGAAATATGTCAATGGGGAAATTTTTGACGGCTGTTTATGTTTCATATACCATTGCACTTAACTTTTGTGTTTCTACGAGTATATAAACTATTTGTAGCTTGTTTGAAAGCCCTTAAATTGTTCTTTCCAATGATGTATAACACTTGGAAGAAAAAACTTGGGAAAGAAACTCAAAATTAACATTTATGAGAAATTTGACACTAGGAGCATTCTGTAATACTATTGGTACAGTTTCTACATGTTTCATGTATAACTGCACTTAACTTTTGCATTTCTTAAGCTATATCAACCATTTTTAGCTTGATTTAAAGCTTTTATATTGTTCTTTCTAAAAATGTATAATACTTTCCCTAAGGAGTTTAAGAAAGGAACTCAAAATTTACTTATCTCTGAAATATGTCAATGGGGAAATTTTTGATGGCTATTTATGTTTCATATACCATTGCACTTAACTTTTGTATTTCTCTTGAGTATATAAACCGTTTAAAGCTTGTTTGAAAGCCTTTGAATTCCTCTTTCCAACGATGTATAACACTTGGCAGAAAAAACTTGGGAAAGAAACTCAAAATTAACATTTATGAGAAATTTGACACTGGGATCATTCTGTAATAATTTTGGTACAGTTTCTACATGTTTCGTATATCACTGCACTTAACTTTTACATTTCTTAAGCTATATCAACCATTTTTAGCTTGATTTAAAGATTTTGTCTTGTTCTTTCTAAAAATATATAATACTTTCCCTAAGGAGTTTAAGAAAGGAACTCAAAATTTACTTATCTATGAAATATGTCAATGGGGAAATTTTTGACGGCTGTTTATGTTTCATATACCATTGCACTTATTTTTTGTGTTTCTACGAGTATATAAACTATTTGTAGCTTCTTTGAAAGCCCTTAAATTGTTCTCTCCAATGATGTATAACACTTGGCAGAAAAAACTTGGGAAAGAAACTCAAGATTAACGTTAATGAGAAATTTCTCACTGGGAGCATTCTGTAATACTATTGGTACAGTTTCTGCATGTTTCATGTATAACTGCACTTTACTTTTGCATATCTAAAGCTATATCAACCACTTTTTGCTTGATTTAAAGCTTTTATCTTGTTCTTTCTAAGAATATATAATACTTTCCCTAAAGAGTTTAAGAAAGGAACTCAAAATTTACTTATCTATGAAATATGTCAATGGGGAAATTTTTGATGGCTGTTTATGTTTCATATACCATTGCACTTAACTTTTGTGTTTCTACGAGTATATAAACTATTTGTAGCTTGTTTAAAAGCCCTTAAATTGTTCTTTCCAATGATTTATAACACTTGGAAGAAAAAACTTGGGAAAGAAAATTTAAAATTAACATTTATGAGAAATTTCACACTGGGAGCATTCTGTAATACTATTGGTACAGTTTCTACATGTTTCATGTATAACTGCACTTAACTTTTGCATTTCTTAAGCTATATCAACCATTTTTAGCTTGATTTAAAGCTTTTATCTTGTTCTTTCTAAAAATATATAATACTT
The DNA here is from genome assembly GCA_951394005.1 of Protophormia terraenovae. Taxonomy (NCBI): domain Eukaryota; kingdom Metazoa; phylum Arthropoda; class Insecta; order Diptera; family Calliphoridae; genus Protophormia; species Protophormia terraenovae. Next base: position 90,563,921 of record OX596073.1, on the reverse strand, counting down.
TCCCTAAAGAGTTTAAGAAAGGAACTCAAAATTTACTTATCTATGAAATATGTCAATGGGGAAATTTTTGACGGCTGTTTATGTTTCATATACCATTGCACTTAACTTTTGCGTTTCTACGAGTATATAAACTATTTGTAGCTTATTTGAAAGCCCTTAAATTGTTCTCTCCAATGATGTATAACACTTGGCAGAAAAAACTTGGGAAAGAAACTCAAAATTAACATTTATGACTTGGGAAAGAAACTCAAAATTAACATTTATGAGAAATTTCACACTGGGAGCATTCTGTAATGTAAAATATGTCAATGGGGAAATTTTTGACGGCTGTTTATGTTTCATATACCATTGTACTTAACTTTTGTGTTTCTACGAGTATATAAACTATTTGTAGCTTGTTTGAAAGCCCTTAAATTGTTCTTTTCAATGATGTATAACACTTGGCAGAAAAACTTGGGAAAGAAACTCAAAATTAACATTTATGAGAAATTTGACACTGGGAGCATTCTGTAATACTATTGGTACAGTTTCTACATGTTTCATGTATAACTGCACTTAACTTTTGCATTTCTTAAGCTATATCAACCATTTTTAGCTTGACATAAAGCTTTTATCTTGTTCTTTCTAAAAATATATAATACTTTCCCTAAGGAGTTTAAGAAAGGATCTCAAAATTTACTTATCTATGAAATATGTCAATGGGGAAATTTTTGACGGCTGTTTATGTTTCATATACCATTGCACTTAACTTTTGTGTTTCTACGAGTATATAAACTATTTGTAGCTTGTTTGAAAGCCCTTAAATTGTTCTTTCCAATGATGTATAACACTTGGAAGAAAAAACTTGGGAAAGAAACTCAAAATTAACATTTATGAGAAATTTGACACTAGGAGCATTCTGTAATACTATTGGTACAGTTTCTACATGTTTCATGTATAACTGCACTTAACTTTTGCATTTCTTAAGCTATATCAACCATTTTTAGCTTGATTTAAAGCTTTTATATTGTTCTTTCTAAAAATGTATAATACTTTCCCTAAGGAGTTTAAGAAAGGAACTCAAAATTTACTTATCTATGAAATATGTCAATGGGGAAATTTTTGACGGCTGTTTATGTTTCATATACCATTGCACTTATTTTTTGTGTTTCTACGAGTATATAAACTATTTGTAGCTTCTTTGAAAGCCCTTAAATTGTTCTCTCCAATGATGTATAACACTTGGCAGAAAAAACTTGGGAAAGAAACTCAAAATTAACATTTATGAGAAATTTGACACTAGGAGCATTCTGTAATACTATTGGTACAGTTTCTACATGTTTCATGTATAACTGCACTTAACTTTTGCATTTCTTAAGCTATATCAACCATTCTTAGCTTGATTTAAATCTTTTATCTTGTTCTTTCTAAAAATATATAATACTTTCCCTAAAGAGTTTAAGAAAGGAACTCAAAATTTACTTATCTATGAAATATGTCAATGGGGAAATTTTTGACGGCTGTTTATGTTTCATATACCATTGCACTTATTTTTTGTGTTTCTACGAGTATATAAACTATTTGTAGCTTCTTTGAAAGCCCTTAAATTGTTCTCTCCAATGATGTATAACACTTGGCAGAAAAAACTTGGGAAAGAAACTCAAGATTAACGTTAATGAGAAATTTCTCACTGGGAGCATTCTGTAATACTATTGGTACAGTTTCTGCATGTTTCATGTATAACTGCACTTTACTTTTGCATATCTAAAGCTATATCAACCACTTTTTGCTTGATTTAAAGCTTTTATCTTGTTCTTTCTAAGAATATATAATACTTTCCCTAAAGAGTTTAAGAAAGGAACTCAAAATTTACTTATCTATGAAATATGTCAATGGGGAAATTTTTTACGGCTGTTTATGTTTCATATACCATTGCACTTATTTTTTGTGTTTCTACGAGTATATAAACTATTTATAGCTTATTTGAAAGCCCTTAAATTGTTCTCTCCAATGATGTATAACACTTGGCAGAAAAAACTTGGGAAAGAAACTCAAAATTAACATTTATGAGAAATTTCACACTGGGAGCATTCTGTAATACTATTGTTACAGTTTCTACATGTTTCATGTATAACTGCACTTAACTTTTGCATTTCTTAAGCTATATCAACCATTTTTAGCTTGATTTAGAGCTTTTATCTTGTTCTTTCTAAAAATATATAATACTTTCCCTAAAGAGTTTAAGAAAGGAACTCAAAATTTACTTATCTATGAAATATGTCAATGGGGGAATTTTCGACGGCTGTTTATGTTTCATATACCATTGCACTTAACTTTTGTGTTTCTACGAGTATATAAACTATTTGTGGCTTCTTTGAAAGCCCTTAAACTGTTCTCTCAAATGATGAATAACACTTGGCAGAAAAAACTTGGGAAAGAAACTCAAGATTAACGTTTATGAGAAATTTCACACTGGGAGCATTCTGTAATACTATTGGTACAGTTTCTACATGTTTCATGTACAACTGCACTTAGCTTTTGCATTTTTTAAGCTATATCAACCATTCTTAGCTTGATTTAAATCTTTTATCTTGTTCTTTCTAAAAATATATAATACTAGGAGTTTAAGAAAGGAACTCAAAATTTACTTATCTATGAAATATGTCAATGGGGAAATTTTTGATGGCTATTTATGTTTCATATACCATTGCACTTAACTTTTGTATTTCTCTTGAGTATATAAACCATTTATAGCCTGTTTAAAAGCCTTTGAATTCCTCTTTCCAACGATGTATAACACTTGGCAGAAAAAACTTGGGAAAGAAACTCAAAATTAACATTTATGAGAAATTTGACACTGGGATCATTCTGTAATAATTTTGGTACAGTTTCTACATGTTTCGTATATCACTGCACTTAACTTTTACATTTCTTAAGCTATATCAACCATTTTTAGCTTGATTTAAAGATTTTGTCTTGTTCTTTCTAAAAATATATAATACTTTCCCTAAAGAGTTTAAGAAAGGAACTCAAAATTTACTTATCTATGAAATATGTCAATGGGGAAATTTTTGACGGCTGTTTATGTTTCATATACCATTGCACTTAACTTTTGTGTTTCTACGAGTATATAAACTATTTGTAGCTTGTTTGAAAGCCCTTAAATTGTTCTTTTCAATGATGTATAACACTTGGCAGAAAAAACTTGGGAAAGAAACTCAAAATTAACATTTATGAGAAATTTGACACTGGGATCATTCTGTAATAATTTTGGTACAGTTTCTACATGTTTCGTATATCACTGCACTTAACTTTTACATTTCTTAAGCTATATCAACCATTTTTAGCTTGATTTAAAGATTTTGTCTTGCTCTTTCTAAAAATATATAATTCTTTCCCTAAAGAGTTTAAGAAAGGAACTCAAAATTTACTTATCTATGAAATATGTCAATGGGGAAATTTTTGACGGCTGTTTATGTTTCATATACCATTGCACTTAACTTTTGTGTTTCTACGAGTATATAAACTATTTGTAGCTTGTTTGAAAGCCCTTAAATTGTTCTTTTCAATGATGTATAACACTTGGCAGAAAAACTTGGGAAAGAAACTCAAAATTAACATTTATGAGAAATTTGACACTGGGAGCATTCTGTAATACTATTGGTACAGTTTCTACATGTTTCATGTATAACTGCACTTAACTTTTGCATTTCTTAAGCTATATCAACCATTTTTAGCTTGACATAAAGCTTTTATCTTGTTCTTTCTAAAAATATATAATACTTTCCCTAAGGAGTTTAAGAAAGGATCTCAAAATTTACTTATCTATGAAATATGTCAATGGGGAAATTTTTGACGGCTGTTTATGTTTCATATACCATTGCACTTAACTTTTGTGTTTCTACGAGTATATAAACTATTTGTAGCTTGTTTGAAAGCCCTTAAATTGTTCTTTCCAATGATGTAAAACACTTGGAAGAAAAAACTTGGGAAAGAAACTCAAAATTAACATTTATGAGAAATTTGACACTAGGAGCATTCTGTAATACTATTGGTACAGTTTCTACATGTTTCATGTATAACTGCACTTAACTTTTGCATTTCTTAAGCTATATCAACCATTTTTAGCTTGATTTAAAGCTTTTATATTGTTCTTTCTAAAAATGTATAATACTTTCCCTAAGGAGTTTAAGAAAGGAACTCAAAATTTACTTATCTATGAAATATGTCAATGGGGAAATTTTTGATGGCTATTTATGTTTCATATACCATTGCACTTAACTTTTGTATTTCTCTTGAGTATATAAACCGTTTATAGCTTGTTTGAAAGCCTTTTAATTCCTCTTTCCAACGATGTATAACACTTGGCAGAAAAAACTTGGGAAAGAAACTCAAAATTAACATTTATGAGAAATTTGACACTGGGATCATTCTGTAATAATTTTGGTACAGTTTCTACATGTTTCGTATATCACTGCACTTAACTTTTACATTTCTTAAGCTATATCAACCATTTTTAGCTTGATTTAAAGATTTTGTCTTGTTCTTTCTAAAAATATATAAAACTTTCCCTAAGGAGTTTAAGAAAGAAACTCAAAATTTACTTATCTATGAAATATGTCAATGGGGAAATTTTTGACGGCTGTTTATGTTTCATATACCATTGCACTTATTTTTTGTGTTTCTACGAGTATATAAACTATTTTTAGCTTATTTGAAAGCCCTTAAATTGTTATCTCCAATGATGTATAACACTTGGCAGAAAAAACTTGGGAAAGAAACTCAAAATTAACATTTATGAGAAATTTCACACTGGGAGCATTCTGTAATACTATTGATACAGTTTCTACATGTTTCATGTATAACTGCACTTAACTTTTGCATTTCTTAAGCTATATCAACCATTTTTAGCTTGATTTAAAGATTTTGTCTTGTTCTTTCTAAAAATATATAATACTTTCCCTAAGGAGTTTAAGAAAGGAACTCAAAATTTACTTATCTATGAAATATGTCAATGGGGAAATTTTTGACGGCTGTTTATGTTTCATATACCATTGCACTTATTTTTTGTGTTTCTACGAGTATATAAACCATTTGTAGCTTCTTTGAAAGCCCTTAAATTGTTCTCTCCAATGATGTATAACACTTGGCAGAAAAAACTTGGGAAAGAAACTCAAGATTAACGTTAATGAGAAATTTCTCACTGGGAGCATTCTGTAATACTATTGGTACAGTTTCTGCATGTTTCATGTATAACTGCACTTTACTTTTGCATATCTAAAGCTATATCAACCACTTTTTGCTTGATTTAAAGCTTTTATCTTGTTCTTTCTAAGAATATATAATACTTTCCCTAAAGAGTTTAAGAAAGGAACTCAAAATTTACTTATCTATGAAATATGTCAATGGGGAAATTTTTGATGGCTGTTTATGTTTCATATACCATTGCACTTAACTTTTGTGTTTCTACGAGTATATAAACTATTTGTAGCTTGTTTGAAAGCCCTTAAATTGTTCTTTCCAATGATTTATAACACTTGGAAGAAAAAACTTGGGAAAGAAACTCAAAATTAACATTTATGAGAAATTTCACACTGGGAGCATTCTGTAATACTATTGGTACAGTTTCTACATGTTTCATGTATAACTGCACTTAACTTTTGCATTTCTTAAGCTATATCAACCATTTTTAGCTTGATTTAAAGCTTTTATCTTGTTCTTTCTAAAAATATATAATACTTTCCCTAAAGAGTTTAAGAAAGGAACTCAAAATTTACTTATCTATGAAATATGTCAATGGGGAAATTTTTGACGGCTGTTTATGTTTCATATACCATTGCACTTAACTTTTGCGTTTCTACGAGTATATAAACTATTTGTAGCTTATTTGAAAGCCCTTAAATTGTTCTCTCCAATGATGTATAACACTTGGCAGAAAAAACTTGGGAAAGAAACTCAAAATTAACATTTATGACTTGGGAAAGAAACTCAAAATTAACATTTATGAGAAATTTCACACTGGGAGCATTCTGTAATACTATTGGTACAGTTTCTACATGTTTCATGTATAACTGCACTTAACTTTTGCATTTCTTAAGCTATATCAACCATTTTTAGCTTGATTTAAAGCTTTTATATTGTTCTTTCTAAAAATATATAATACTTTCCCTAAAGAGTTTAAGAAAGGAACTCAAAATTTACTTATCTATGAAATATGTCAATGGGGGAATTTTCGACGGCTGTTTATGTTTCATATACCATTGCATTTAACTTTTGTGTTTCTACGAGTATATAAACTATTTGTGGCTTGTTTGAAAGCCCTTAAATTGTTCTTTTCAATGATGTATAACACTTGGCAGAAAAACTTGGGAAAGAAACTGAAAATTAACATTTATGAGAAATTTGACACTGGGAGCATTCTGTAATACTATTGGTACAGTTTCTACATGTTTCATGTATAACTGCACTTAACTTTTGCATTTCTTAAGCTATATCAACCATTTTTAGCTTGACATAAAGCTTTTATCTTGTTCTTTCTAATAATATATAATACTTTCCCTAAGGAGTTTAAGAAAGGATCTCAAAATTTACTTATCTATGAAATATGTCAATGGGGAAATTTTTGACGGCTGTTTATGTTTCATATACCATTGCACTTAACTTTTGTGTTTCTACGAGTATATAAACTATTTGTAGCTTGTTTGAAAGCCCTTAAATTGTTCTTTTCAATGATGTATAACACTTGGCAGAAAAACTTGGGAAAGAAACTCAAAATTAACATTTATGAGAAATTTGACACTGGGAGCATTCTGTAATACTATTGGTACAGTTTCTACATGTTTCATGTATAACTGCACTTAACTTTTGCATTTCTTAAGCTATATCAACCATTTTTAGCTTGACATAAAGCTTTTATCTTGTTCTTTCTAATAATATATAATACTTTCCCTAAGGAGTTTAAGAAAGGATCTCAAAATTTACTTATCTATGAAATATGTCAATGGGGAAATTTTTGACGGCTGTTTATGTTTCATATACCATTGCACTTAACTTTTGTGTTTCTACGAGTATATAAACTATTTGTAGCTTGTTTGAAAGCCCTTAAATTGTTCTTTCCAATGATGTATAACACTTGGAAGAAAAAACTTGGGAAAGAAACTCAAAATTAACATTTATGAGAAATTTGACACTAGGAGCATTCTGTAATACTATTGGTACAGTTTCTACATGTTTCATGTATAACTGCACTTAACTTTTGCATTTCTTAAGCTATATCAACCATTTTTAGCTTGATTTAAAGCTTTTATATTGTTCTTTCTAAAAATGTATAATACTTTCCCTAAGGAGTTTAAGAAAGGAACTCAAAATTTACTTATCTATGAAATATGTCAATGGGGAAATTTTTGATGGCTATTTATGTTTCATATAACATTGCACTTAACTTTTGTATTTCTCTTGAGTATATAAACCGTTTATAGCTTGTTTGAAAGCCTTTGAATTCCTCTTTCCAACGATGTATAACACTTGGCAGAAAAAACTTGGGAAAGAAACTCAAAATTAACATTTATGAGAAATTTGACACTGGGATCATTCTGTAATAATTTTGGTACAGTTTCTACATGTTTCGTATATCACTGCACTTAACTTTTACATTTCTTAAGCTATATCAACCATTTTTAGCTTGATTTAAAGATTTTGTCTTGTTCTTTCTAAAAATATATAACACTTTCCCTAAGGAGTTTAAGAAAGGAACTCAAAATTTACTTATCTATGAAATATGTCAATGGGGAAATTTTTGACGGCTGTTTATGTTTCATATACCATTGCACTTATTTTTTGTGTTTCTACGAGTATATAAACTATTTATAGCTTATTTGAAAGCCCTTAAATTGTTCTCTCCAATGATGTATAACACTTGGCAGAAAAAACTTGGGAAAGAAACTCAAAATTAACATTTATGAGAAATTTCACACTGGGAGCATTCTGTAATACTATTGTTACAGTTTCTACATGTTTCATGTATAACTGCACTTAACTTTTGCATCTCTTAAGCTATATCAACCATTTTTAGCTTGATTTAAAGCTTTTATCTTGTTCTTTCTAAAAATATATAATACTTTCCCTAAAGAGTTTAAGAAAGGAACTCAAAATTTACTTATCTATGAAATATGTCAATGGGGGAATTTTCGACGGCTGTTTATGTTTCATATACCATTGCACTTAACTTTTGTGTTTCTACGAGTATATAAACTATTTGTGGCTTCTTTGAAAGCCCTTAAACTGTTCTCTCAAATGATGAATAACACTTGGCAGAAAAAACTTGGGAAAGAAACTCAAGATTAACGTTTATGAGAAATTTCACACTGGGAGCATTCTGTAATACTATTGGTACAGTTTCTGCATGTTTCATGTATAACAGCACTTTACTTTTGCATATCTAAAGGTATATCAACCATTTTTTGCTTGATTTAAAGCTTTTATCTTGTTCTTTCTAAGAATATATAATACTTTCCCTAAAGAGTTTAAGAAAGGAACTCAAAATTTACTTATCTATGAAATATGTCAATGGGGAAATTTTTGATGGCTGTTTATGTTTCATATACCATTGCACTTAACTTTTGTGTTTCTACGAGTATATAAACTACTTGTAGCTTGTTTGAAAACCCTTAAATTGTTCTTTCCAATGATTTATAATACTTGGAAGAAAAAACTTGGGAAAGAAACTCAAAATTAACATTTATGAGAAATTTGACACTGGGAGCATTCGGTAATACTATTTGTACAGTTTCTACATGTTTCATGTATAACTGCACTTTACTTTTGCATTTCTTAAGCTATATCAACCATTTTTAGCTTGATTTAAAGATTTTGTCTTGTTATTTCTAAAAATATATAATACTTTCCCTAAGGAGTTTAAGAAAGGAACTCAAAATTTACTTATCTATGAAATATGTCAATGGGGAAATTTTTGACGGCTGTTTATGTTTCATATACCATTGCACTTAACTTTTGTGTTTCTACGAGTATATAAACTATTTGTAGCTTGTTTGAAAGCCCTTAAATTGTTCTTTCCAATGATGTATAACACTTGGAAGAAAAAACTTGGGAAAGAAACTCAAAATTAACATTTATGAGAAATTTGACACTAGGAGCATTCTGTAATACTATTGGTACAGTTTCTACATGTTTCATGTATAACTGCACTTAACTTTTGCATTTCTTAAGCTATATCAACCATTTTTAGCTTGATTTAAAGATTTTGTCTTGTTCTTTCTAAAAATATATAATACTTTCCCTAAGGAGTTTAAGAAAGGAACTCAAAATTTACTTATCTATGAAATATGTCAATGGGGAAATTTTTTACGGCTGTTTATGTTTCATATACCATTGCACTTAACTTTTGTGTTTCTACGAGTATATAAACTATTTGTAGCTTATTTGAAAGCCCTTAAATTGTTCTCTCCAATGATGTATAATACTTGGCAGAAAAAACTTGGGAAAGAAACTCAAGATTAACATTTATGAGAAATTTCACACTGGGAGCATTCTGTAATACTATTGGTACAGTTTCTGCATGTTTCATGTATAACTGCACTTTACTTTTGCATATCTTAAGCTATATCAACCATTTTTAGCTTGATTTAAAGCTTTTATCTTGTTCTTTCTAAGAATATATAATACTTTCCCTAAAGAGTTTAAGAAAGGAACTCAAAATTCACTTATCTATGAAATATGTCAATGGGGAAATTTTTTACGGCTGTTTATGTTTCATATACCATTGCACTTAACTTTTGTGTTTCTACGAGTATATAAACTATTTGTAGCTTATTTGAAAGCCCTTAAATTGTTCTCTCCAATGATGTATAACACTTGGCAGAAAAAACTTGGGAAAGAAACTCAAAATTAACATTTATGAGAAATTTCACACTGGAAGCATTCTGTAATACTTTTGGTACAGTTTCTGCATGTTTCATGTATAACTGCACTTTACTTTTGCATTTCTTAAGCTATATCAACCATTTTTAGCTTGATTTAAAGCTTTTATCTTGTTCTTTCTAAGAATATATAATACTTTCCCTAAAGAGTTTAAGAAAGGAACTCAAAATTTACTTATCTATGAAATATGTCAATGGGGAAATTTTTGACGGCTGTTTATGTTTCATATACCATTGCACTTAACTTTTGTGTTTCTACGAGTATATAAACTATTTGTAGCTTGTTTGAAAGCCCTTAAATTGTTCTTTCCAATGATGTATAACACTTGGAAGAAAAAACTTGGGAAAGAAACTCAAAATTAACATTTATGAGAAATTTGACACTAGGAGCATTCTGTAATACTATTGGTACAGTTTCTACATGTTTCATGTATAACTGCACTTAACTTTTGCATTTCTTAAGCTATATCAACCATTTTTATCTTGATTGAAAGCTTTTATCTTGTTCTTTCTAAAAATATATAATACTTTCCCTAAGGAGTTTAAGAAAGGAACTCAAAATTTACTTATCTATGAAATATGTCAATGGGGAAATTTTTGATGGCTATTTATGTTTCATATACCATTGCACTTAACTTTTGTGTTTCTACGAGTATATAAACTATTTGTAGCTTGTTTGAAAGCCCTTAAATTGTTCTTTCCAATGATGTATAACACTTGGCAGAAAAAACTTGGGAAGAAACTTAAAATTAACATTTATGAGAAATTTGACACTGGGAGCATTGGTACAGTTTCTACATTTTTCATATATAACTGCAATTAACTTTTGCATTTCTGAAGCTAAAGCAACCATTTTTAACTTGATTTAAAGCTTTTATATTGTTCTTTCTAAAAATGTATAATACTTTCCCTAAGGAGTTTAAGAAAGGAACTCAAAATTTACTTATCTATGAAATATGTCAATGGGGAAATTTTTGACGGCTGTTTATGTTTCATATACCATTGCACTTAACTTTTGTATTTCTTCGAGTATATAAACCATTTATAGCTTGTTTAAAAGTCCTTAAATTGTTCTTTCCAATGATGTATAACACTTGGCAGAAAAAACTTGGGAAAGAAACTCAAAATTAAGATTTATGAGAAATTTGACACTGGAATAATTCTGTAATAATTTTGGTACAGTTTCTACATGTTTCGTATATAACAGCACTTAACTTTTGCATTTCTTAAGCTATATCAACAATTTTTAGCTTGATTTAAAGCTTTTATCTTGTTCTTTCTAAAAATATATAATACTTTCCCTAAGGAGTTTAAGAAAGGAACTCAAAATTTACTTATCTTTGAAATATGTCAATGGGGAAATTTTTGACGGCTGTTTATGTTTCATATACCATTGCACTTAACTTTAGTGTTTCTACGAGTATATAAACTATTTGTAGCTTGTTTGAAAGCCCTTAAATTGTTCTTTCCAATGATGTATAACGCTTGGCAGAAAAAACTTGGGAAGAAACTCAAAATTAAAATTTATGAGAAATTTGACACTGGGAGCAATGGTACAGTTTCTACATTTTTCATATATAACTGCAATTAACTTTTGCATTTCTGAAGCTATAGCAACCATTTTTATCTTGATTGAAAGCTTTTATCTTGTTCTTTCTAAAAATATATAATACTAGGAGTTTACGACAGGAACTCAAAATTTACTTATCTATGAAATATGTCAATGGGGAAATTTTTGACGGCTGTTTATGTTTCATATACCATTGCACTTAACTTTTGTATATTGTACGAGAATATAAATATTTGTAGCTTGTTTGAAAGCCCTTGAATTGCTCTTTCTAATGATGTATAACACTTGGCAGAAAAAACTTGGGAAAGAAACTCAAAATTAAGATTTCTAAGAAATTTGACACTGGGATCATTCTGTAATAATTTTGTTACAGTTTCTACATGTTTCGTATATCACTGCACTTAACTTTTACATTTCTTAAGCTATAGCAACCATTTTTAGCTTGATTTAAATATTTTGTCTTGTTCTTTCTAAAAATATATAATACTTTCCCTAAGGAGTTTAAGAAAGGAACTCAAAATTGACTTATCTATGAAATATATCAATGGGGAAATTTTTGACGGCTGTTTATGTTTCATATACCATTGCACTTAACTTTTGTGTTTCTACGAGTATATTAACCATTTATAGCTTGTTTGAAAGCCCTTAAATTGTTCTTTCCAATGATGATAACACTGGAAAGGAACTGATAACACATATTTCATTGCACTTAACTTTTGTGTTTCTACGAGTATATAAACTATTTGTAGCTTGTTTGAAAGCCCTTAAATTATTCTTTCCAATGATGTATAACACTTGGCAGAAAAAACTTGGGAAAGAAACTCAAAATTAACATTTATGAGAAATTTGACACTGGGAGCATTCTGTAATACTATTGGTACAGTTTCTACATGTTTCATGTATAACTGCACTTAACTTTTGCATTTCTTAAGCTATATCAACAATTTTTAGCTTGATTTAAAGCTTTTATCTTGTTCTTTCTAAAAATATATAATACTTTCCCTAAGGAGTTTAAGAAAGGAACTCAAAATTTACTTATCTATGAAATATGTCAATGGGGAAATTTTTGATGGCTATTTATGTTTCATATACCATTCCACTTAACTTTTGTATTTCTACGAGTATATAAACTATTTTTAGCTTGGTTGAAAGCCCTTAAATTGTTCTTTCCAATGATGTATAACGCTTGGCAGAAAAAACTTGGGAAGAAACTCAAAATTAAAATTTATGAGAAATTTGACACTGGGAGCAATGGTACAGTTTCTACATTTTTCATATATAACTGCAATTAACTTTTGCATTTCTGAAGCTATAGCAACCATTTTTATCTTGATTGAAAGCTTTTATCTTGTTCTTTCTAAAAATATATAATACTTTCCCTAAGGAGTTTAAGAAAGGAACTCAAAATTTACTTTTCTTTAAAATATGTCAATGGGGAAATTTTTGACGGCTGTTTATGTTTCATATACCATTGCACTTAACTTTTGTGTTTCTACGAGTATATAAACTATTTTTAGCTGGTTTGAAAGCCCTTAAATTATTCTTTCCAATGATGTATAACACTTGGTAGAAAAAACTTGGAAAAGAAACTCAAAATTAACATTTATGAGAAATTTCACACTGGGAGCATTCTGTAATACTCTTGGTACAGTTTCTACATGTCTCGTGTATAACTGCACTTAACTTTTGCATTTCTGAAGCTACATCAACCATTTTTAGCTTGATTTAAAGCTTTTATCTTGTTCTTTCTAAAAATATATAATACTTTCCCTAAGGAGTTTAAGAAAGGAACTCAAAATTTACTTATCTATGAAATATGTCAATGGGGAAATTTTTGACGGCTGTTTATGTTTCATATACCATTGCACTTAACTTTTGTGTTTCTAAGAGTATATAAACTACTTGTAGCTTGTTTGAAAGCCCTTAAAGTGTTCTCTCCAATGATGTATAACACTTGGCAGAAAAAACTTGGGAAAGAAACTCAAAATTAACATTTATGAGAAATTTCACACTGGAAGCATTCTGTAATACTTTTGGTACAGTTTCTGCATGTTTCATGTATAACTGCACTTTACTTTTGCATTTCTTAAGCTATATCAACCATTTTTAGCTTGATTTAAAGCTTTTATCTTGTTCTTTCTAAGAATATATAATACTTTCCCTAAAGAGTTTAAGAAAGGAACTCAAAATTTACTTATCTATGAAATATGTCAATGGGGAAATTTTTGACGGCTGTTTATGTTTCATATACCATTGCACTTAACTTTTGTGTTTCTACGAGTATATAAACTATTTGTAGCTTGTTTGGAAGCCCTTAAATTGTTCTTTCCAATGATGTATAACACTTGGCAGAAAAAACTTGGGAAAGAAACTCAAAATTAAGATTTATGAGAAATTTGACACTGGGATCATTCTGTAATAATTTTGGTACAGTTTCTTCACGTTTCGTATATCACTGTACTTAACTTTTACATTTCTTAAGCTATATAAACCATTTTTAGCTTGATTTAAAGATTTTGTCCTGTTCTTTCTAAAAATATATAATACTTTCCCTAAGGAGTTTAAGAAAGGAACTCAAAATTTACTTATCTATGAAATATGTCAATGGGGAAATTTTTTACGGCTGTTTATGTTTCATATACCATTGCACTTAACTTTTGTGTTTCTACGAGTATATAAACTATTTGTAGCTTATTTGAAAGCCCTTAAATTGTTCTCTCCAATGATGTATAATACTTGGCAGAAAAAACTTGGGAAAGAAACTCAAGATAAACATTTATGAGAAATTTCACACTGGGAGCATTCTGTAATACTATTGGTACAGTTTCTGCATGTTTCATGTATAACTGCACTTTACTTTTGCATATCTTAAGCTATATCAACCATTTTTATCTTGATTGAAAGCTTTTATCTTGTTCTTTCTAAAAATATATAATACTTTCCCTAAGGAGTTTAAGAAAGGAACTCAAAATTTACTTATCTATGAAATATGTCAATGGGGAAATTTTTGATGGCTATTTATGTTTCATATACCATTGCACTTAACTTTTGTGTTTCTACGAGTATATAAACTATTTGTAGCTTGTTTGAAAGCCCTTAAATTGTTCTTTCCAATGATGTATAACACTTGGCAGAAAAAACTTGGGAAGAAACTTAAAATTAACATTTATGAGAAATTTGACACTGGGAGCATTGGTACAGTTTCTACATTTTTCATATATAACTGCAATTAACTTTTGCATTTCTGAAGCTAAAGCAACCATTTTTATCTTGATTTAAAGCTTTAATATTGTTCTTTCTAAAAATGTATAATACTTTCCCTAAGGAGTTTAAGAAAGGAACTCAAAATTTACTTATCTATGAAATATGTCAATGGGGAAATTTTTGACGGCTGTTTATGTTTCATATACCATTGCACTTAACTTTTGTATTTCTTCGAGTATATAAACCATTTATAGCTTGTTTAAAAGTCCTTAAATTGTTCTTTCCAATGATGTATAACACTTGGCAGAAAAAACTTGGGAAAGAAACTCAAAATTAAGATTTATGAGAAATTTGACACTGGAATAATTCTGTAATAATTTTGGTACAGTTTCTACATGTTTCGTATATAACAGCACTTAACTTTTGCATTTCTTAAGCTATATCAACCATTTTTAGCTTGATTTAAATATTTTGTCTTGTTCTTTCTAAAAATATATAATACTTTCCCTAAGGAGTTTAAGAAAGGAACTCAAAATTGACTTATCTATGAAATATATCAATGGGGAAATTTTTGACGGCTGTTTATGTTTCATATACCATTGCACTTAACTTTTGTGTTTCTACGAGTATATTAACCATTTATAGCTTGTTTGAAAGCCCTTAAATTGTTCTTTCCAATGATGATAACACTGGAAAGGAACTGATAACACATATTTCATTGCACTTAACTTTTGTGTTTCTACGAGTATATAAACTATTTGTAGCTTGTTTGAAAGCCCTTAAATTATTCTTTCCAATGATGTATAACACTTGGCAGAAAAAACTTGGGAAAGAAACTCAAAATTAACATTTATGAGAAATTTGACACTGGGAGCATTCTGTAATACTATTGGTACAGTTTCTACATGTTTCATGTATAACTGCACTTAACTTTTGCATTTCTTAAGCTATATCAACCATTTTTAGCTTGATTTAAAGCTTTTATCTTGTTCTTTCTAAAAATATATAATACTTTCCCTAAGGAGTTTAAGAAAGGAACTCAAAATTTACTTATCTATGAAATATGTCAATGGGGAAATTTTTGATGGCTATTTATGTTTCATATACCATTCCACTTAACTTTTGTATTTCTACGAGTATATAAACTATTTTTAGCTTGGTTGAAAGCCCTTAAATTGTTCTTTCCAATGATGTATAACGCTTGGCAGAAAAAACTTGGGAAGAAACTCAAAATTAAAATTTATGAGAAATTTGACACTGGGAGCAATGGTACAGTTTCTACATTTTTCATATATAACTGCAATTAACTTTTGCATTTCTGAAGCTATAGCAACCATTTTTAGCTTGATTGAAAGCTTTTATCTTGTTCTTTCTAAAAATATATAATACTTTCCCTAAGGAGTTTAAGAAAGGAACTCAAAATTTACTTTTCTTTAAAATATGTCAATGGGGAAATTTTTGACGGCTGTTTATGTTTCATATACCATTGCACTTAACTTTTGTGTTTCTACGAGTATATAAACTATTTTTAGCTGGTTTGAAAGCCCTTAAATTATTCTTTCCAATGATGTATAACACTTGGCAGAAAAAACTTGGAAAAGAAACTCAAAATTAACATTTATGAGAAATTTCACACTGGGAGCATTCTGTAATACTCTTGGTACAGTTTCTACATGTCTCGTGTATAACTGCACTTAACTTTTGCATTTCTGAAGCTACATCAACCATTTTTAGCTTGATTTAAAGCTTTTATCTTGTTCTTTCTAAAAATATATAATACTTTCCCTAAGGAGTTTAAGAAAGGAACTCAAAATTTACTTATCTATGAAATATGTCAATGGGGAAATTTTTGACGGCTGTTTATGTTTCATATACCATTGCACTTAACTTTTGTGTTTCTAAGAGTATATAAACTACTTGTAGCTTGTTTGAAAGCCCTTAAATTATTCTTTCCAATGATGTATAACACTTGGCAGAAGAAGCTTGGGAAAGAAACTCAAAATTAACATTTATGAGAAATTTGACACTGGGAGCATTCTGTAATACTATTGGTACAGTTTCTACATGTCTCGTGTATAACTGCACTTAACTTTTGCATTTCTGAAGCTACATCAACCATTTTTAGCTTGATTTAAAGCTTTTATCTTGTTCTTTCTAAAAATATATAATACTTTTCCTCAGAAGTTTAAGAAAGAAAAAACTTGGGAAAGAAACTCAAAATTAAGATTTCTAAGAAATTTGACACTGGGATCATTCTGTAATAATTTTGTTACAGTTTCTACATGTTTCGTATATCACTGCACTTAACTTTTACATTTCTTAAGCTATATCAACCATTTTTAGCTTGATTTAAATATTTTGTCTTGTTCTTTCTAAAAATATATAATACTTTCCCTAAGGAGTTTAAGAAAGGAACTCAAAATTGACTTATCTATGAAATATATCAATGGGAAAATTTTTGACGGCTGTTTATGTTTCATATACCATTGCACTTAACTTTTGTGTTTCTACGAGTATATTAACCATTTATAGCTTGTTTGAAAGCCCTTAAATTGTTCTTTCCAATGATGATAACACTGGAAAGGAACTGATAACACATATTTCATTGCACTTAACTTTTGTGTTTCTACGAGTATATAAACTATTTGTAGCTTGTTTGAAAGCCCTTAAATTATTCTTTCCAATGATGTATAACACTTGGCAGAAAAAACTAGGGAAAGAAACTCAAAATTAACATTTATGAGAAATTTGACACTGGGAGCATTCTGTAATACTATTGGTACAGTTTCTACATGTTTCATGTATAACTGCACTTAACTTTTGCATTTTTTAAGCTATATCAACCATTTTTAGCTTGATTTAAAGCTTTTATCTTGTTCTTTCTAAAAATATATAATACTTTCCCTAAGGAGTTTAAGAAAGGAACTCAAAATTTACTTATCTATGAAATATGTCAATGGGGAAATTTTTGATGGCTATTTATGTTTCATATACCATTCCACTTAACTTTTGTATTTCTACGAGTATATAAACTATTTTTAGCTTGGTTGAAAGCCCTTAAATTGTTCTTTCCAATGATGTATAACGCTTGGCAGAAAAAACTAGGGAAGAAACTCAAAATTAAAATTTATGAGAAATTTGACACTGGGAGCAATGGTACAGTTTCTACATTTTTCATATATAACTGCAATTAACTTTTGCATTTCTGAAGCTGTAGCAACCATTTTTATCTTGATTGAAAGCTTTTATCTTGTTCTTTCTAAAAATATATAATACTTTCCCTAAGGAGTTTAAGAAAGGAACTCAAAATTTTTTTTTCTTTAAAATATGTCAATGGGGAAATTTTTGACGGCTGTTTATGTTTCATATACCATTGCACTTAACTTTTGTGTTTCTACGAGTATATAAACTATTTGTAGCTGGTTTGAAAGCCCTTAAATTATTCTTTCCAATGATGTATAACACTTGGCAGAAAAAACTTGGAAAAGAAACTCAAAATTAACATTTATGAGAAATTTCACACTGGGAGCATCCTGTAATACTCTTGGTACAGTTTCTACATGTCTCGTGTATAACTGCACTTAACTTTTGCATTTCTGAAGCTACATCAACCATTTTTAGCTTGATTTAAAGCTTTTATCTTGTTCTTTCTAAAAATATATAATACTTTCCCTAAGGAGTTTAAGAAAGGAACTCAAAATTTACTTATCTATGAAATATGTCAATGGGGAAATTTTTGACGGCTGTTTATGTTTCATATACCATTGCACTTAACTTTTGTGTTTCTAAGAGTATATAAACTACTTGTAGCTTGTTTGAAAGCCCTTAAATTATTCTTTCCAATGATGTATAACACTTGGCAGAAGAAGCTTGGGAAAGAAATTCAAAATTAACATTTATGAGAAATTTGACACTGGGAGCATTCTGTAATACTATTGGTACAGTTTCTACATGTTTCATGTATAACTGCACTTAACTTTTGCATTTCTTAAGCTATATCAACCATTTTTAGCTTGATTTAAAGCTTTCATTTTGTTCTTTCTAAAAATATATAATACTAGGAGTTTAAGAAAGGAACTCAAAATTTACTTATCTATGAAATATGTCAATGGGGAAATTTTTGATGGCTATTTATGTTTCATATACCATTGCACTTAACTTTTGTATATTGTACGAGAATATAAATATTTGTAGCTTGTTTGAAAGCCCTTGAATTGCTCTTTCTAATGATGTATAACACTTGGCAGAAAAAACTTGGGAAAGAAACTCAAAATTAAGATTTCTAAGAAATTTGACACTGGGATCATTCTGTAATAATTTTGTTACAGTTTCTACATGTTTCGTATATCACTGCACTTAACTTTTACATTTCTTAAGCTATATCAACCATTTTTAGCTTGATTTAAATATTTTGTCTTGTTCTTTCTAAAAATATATAATACTTTCCCTAAGGAGTTTAAGAAAGGAACTCAAAATTAACTTATCTACGAAATATATCAATGGGGAAATTTTTGACGGCTGTTTATGTTTCATATACCATTGCACTTAACTTTTGTGTTTCTACGAGTATATTAACCATTTATAGCTTGTTTGAAAGCCGTTAAATTGTTCTTTCCAATGATGATAACACTGGAAAGGAACTGATAACACATATTTCATTGCACTTAACTTTTGTGTTTCTACGAGTATATAAACTATTTGTAGCTTGTTTGAAAGCCCTTAAATTATTCTTGCCAATGATGTATAACACTTGGCAGAAAAAGCTTGGGAAAAAAACTCAAAATTAACATTTATGAGAAATTTGACACTGGGAGCATTCTGTAATACTATTGGTGCAGTTTCTACATGTTTCATGTATAACTGCACATAACTTTTGCATTTCTTAAGCTATATCAACCATTTTTAGCTTGATTTAAAGCTTTTATCTTGTTCTTTCTAAAAATATATAATACTTTCCCTAAGGAGTTTAAGAAAGGAACTCAAAATTTACTTATCTATGAAATATGTCAATGGGGAAATTTTTGATGGCTATTTATGTTTCATATACCATTCCACTTAACTTTTGTATTTCTACGAGTATATAAACTATTTTTAGCTTGTTTGAAAGCCCTTAAATTGTTCTTTCCAATGATGTATAACGCTTGGCAGAAGAAACTTGGGAAGAAACTCAAAATTAAAATTTATGAGAAATTTGACACTGGGAGCATTGGTACAGTTTCTGCATTTTTCATATATAACTGCAATTAACTTTTGCATTTCTGAAGCTATAGCAACCATTTTTATCTTGATTGAAAGCTTTTATCTTGTTCTTTCTAAAAATATATAATACTTTCCCTAAGGAGTTTAAGAAAGGAACTCAAAATTTACTTATCTTTAAAATATGTCAATGGGGAAATTTTTGACGGCTGTTTATGTTTCATATACCATTGCACTTAACTTTTGTGTTTCTACGAGTATATAAACTATTTGTAGCTGGTTTGAAAGCCCTTAAATTATTTTTTCCAATGATGTATAACACTTGGCAGAAAAAACTTGGAAAAGAAACTCAAAATTAACATTTATGAGAAATTTCACACTGGGAGCATTCTGTAATACTCTTGGTACAGTTTCTACATGTCTCGTGTATAACTGCACTTAACTTTTGCATTTCTGAAGCTACATCAACCATTTTTAGCTTGATTTAAAGCTTTTATCTTGTTCTTTCTAAAAATATATAATACTTTTCCTCAGAAGTTTAAGAAAGGAACTCAAAATTTACTTATCTATGAAATATGTCAATGGGGAAATTTTTGACGGCTGTTTATGTTTCATATACCATTGCACTTAACTTTTGTGTTTCTACGAGTATATAAACTACTTGTAGCTTGTTTGAAAGCCCTTAAATTATTCTTTCCAATGATGTATAACACTTGGCAGAAGAAGCTTGGGAAAGAAACTCAAAATTAACATTTGTGAGAAATTTGACACTGGGAGCATTGGTACAGTTTCTGCATTTTTCATATATAACTGCAATTAACTTTTGCATTTCTGAAGCTATAGCAACCATTTTTATCTTGATTGAAAGCTTTTATCTTGTTCTTTCTAAAAATATATAATACTTTCCCTAAGGAGTTTAAGAAAGGAACTCAAAATTTACTTATCTTTAAAATATGTCAATGGGGAAATTTTTGACGGCTGTTTATGTTTCATATACCATTGCACTTAACTTTTGTGTTTCTACGAGTATATAAACTATTTGTAGCTGGTTTGAAAGCCCTTAAATTGTTCTTTCCAATGATGTATAACACTTGGCAGAAAAAACTTGGAAAAGAAACTCAAAATTAACATTTATGAGAAATTTCACACTGGGAGCATTCTGTAATACTCTTGGTACAGTTTCTACATGTCTCGTGTATAACTGCACTTAACTTTTGCATTTCTGAAGCTACATCAACCATTTTTAGCTTGATTTAAAGCTTTTATCTTGTTCTTTCTAAAAATATATAATACTTTTCCTCAGAAGTTTAAGAAAGGAACTCAAAATTTACTTATCTATGAAATATGTCAATGGGGAAATTTTTGACGGCTGTTTATGTTTCATATACCATTGCACTTAACTTTTGTGTTTCTACGAGTATATAAACTATTTGTGGCTTCTTTGAAAGCCCTTAAATTATTCTTTCCAATGATGTATAACACTTGGCAGAAGAAGCTTGGGAAAGAAACTCAAAATTAACATTTGTGAGAAATTTGACACTGGGAGCATTCTGTAATAATATTGGTACAGTTTCTACATGTTTCATGTATAACTGCACTTAACTTTTGCATTTCTTAAGCTATATCAACCATTTTTAGCTTGATTTAAAGCTTTCATTTTTTTTCAAGAAAGGAACTCAAAATTTACTTATCTATGAAATATGTCAATGGGGAAATTTTTGATGGCTATTTATGTTTCATATACCATTGCACTTAACTTTTGTATTTCTTCGAGTATATAAACCATTTATAGCTTGCTTGAAAGCCTTTAAATTGCTCTTTCCAGTGATGTATAACACTTGGCAGAAAAAACTTGGGAAAGAAACTCAAAATTAAGAATTATGAGAAATTTGATACTGGGATCATTCTGTAATAATTTTGGTACAGTTTCTACATGTTTCGTATATCACTGCACTTAACTTTTAAATTTCTTAAGCTATATCAACCATTTTTAGCTTGATTTAAAGATTTTGTCTTGTTATTTCTAAAAATATATAATACTTTCCCTAAGGAGTTTAAGAAAGGAACTCAAAATTTACTTATCTATGAAATATGTCAATGGGGAAATTTTTGACGGCTGTTTATGTTTCATTTACCATTGCACTTAACTTTTGTGTTTCTACGAGTATATAAACTATTTGTAGCTTGTTTGAAAGCCCTTAAATGTTCTTTCCAATGATGTATAACACTTGGCAGAAAAAAACTTGGGAAGAAACTCAAAATTAACATTTATGAGAAATTTGACACTGGGAGCATTGGTACAGTTTCTACATTTTTCATATATAACTGCAATTAACTTTTGCATTTCTGAAGCTATAGCAACCATTTTTATCTTGATTGAAAGCTTTTATCTTGTTCTTTCTAAAAATATATAATACTTTCCCTAAGGAGTTTAAGAAAGGAACTCGAAATTTACTTATCTATGAAATATGTCAATGGGGAAATTTTTGACGGCTGTTTATGTTTCATATACCATTGCACTTAACTTTTGTATTTCTTCGAGTATATAAACCATTTATAGCTTGTTTGAAAGCCCTTAAATTGTTCTTTCCAATGATGTATAACACTTGGCAGAAAAGGCTTGGGAAAGAAACTCAAAATTAAGATTTATGAGAAATTTGACACTGGAATAATTCTGTAATAATTTTGGTACAGTTTCTACATGTTTCGTATATAACTGCACTTAACTTTTGCATTTCTTAAGCTATATCAACCATTTTTAGCTTGATTTAAAGCTTTTATCTTGTTCTTTCTAAAAATATATAATACTTTCCCTAAGGAGTGTAAAAAAGGAACTCAAAATTTACTTATCTTTGAAATATGTCAATGGGGAAATTTTTGACGGCTGTTTATGTTTCATATACCATTGCACTTAACTTTTGTGTTTCTACGAGTATATAAACTATTTGTAGCTTGTTTGAAAGCCCTTAAATTATTCTTTCCAATGATGTATAACACTTGGCAGAAAAAACTTGGGAAAGAAACTAAAAATTAACATTTATGAGAAATTTGACAGTGGGAGCATTCTGTAATACTATTGGTACAGTTTCTGCATGTTTCATGTATAACTGCACTTAACTTTTGCATTTCTTAAGCTATATCAACCATTTTTAGCTTGATTTAAAGCTTTTATCTTGTTCTTTCTAAAAAAATATAATACTAGGAGTTTACGATAGGAACTCAAAATTTACTTATCTATGAAATATGTCAATGGGGAAATTTTTAACGGCTGTTTATGTTTCATATACCATTGCACTTAACTTTTGTGTTTCTACGAGTATATAAATATTTGTAGCTGGTTTGAAAGCCCTTGAATTGCTCTTTCTAATGATGTATAACACTTGGCAGAAAAAACTTGGGAAAAAAACTCAAAATTAAGATTTATGAGAAATTTGACACTGGGATCATTCTGTAATAATTTTGGTACAGTTTCTACATGTTTCGTATATCACTGCACTTAACTTTTACATTTCTTAAGCTATATCAACCATTTTTAGCTTGATTTAAATATTTTGTCTTGTTCTTTCTAAAAATATATAATACTTTCTCAAGGAGTTTAAGAAAGGAACTCAAAATTGTCTTATCTATGAAATATGTCAATGGGGAAATTTTTGACGGCTGTTTATGTTTCATATACCATTGCACTTAACTTTTGTGTTTCTACGAGTATATTAACCATTTATAGCTTGTTTGAAAGCCCTTAAATTGTTCTTTCCAATGATGTATAACACTTGGCAGAAAAAACTTGGGAAAGAAACTCAAAAATAACATTTATGAGAAATTTGACACTGGGAGCATTCTATAATACTCTTGGTACAGTTTTTACATGTCTCGTGTATAACTGCACTTAACTTTTGCATTTCTTAAGCTATAGCAACAATTTTTAGCTTGATTAAAAGCTTTTAGCTTGTTCTTTCTAAAAATATATAATACTTTCCCTAAGGAGTTTAAGAAAGGAACTCAAAATTTACTTATCTATGAAATATGTCAATGGTGAAATTTTTGACGGTTGTTTATGTTTCATATACCATTGCACTTAACTTTTATGTTTCTACGAGTATATAAACTACTTGTAGCTTGTTTGAAAGCCCTTAAATTATTCTTTCCAGTGATGTATAACACTTGGCAGAAGAAACTTGGGAAAGAAACTCATAATTAACATTTATGAGAAATTTGACACTGGGAGCATTCTGTAATACTATTGGTACAGTTTCTACATGTTTCATGTATAACTGCACTTAACTTTTGCATTTCTTAAGCTATATCAACCATTTTTAGCTTGATTTAAAGCTTTTATCTTGTTCTTTCTAAAAATATATAATACTAGGAGTTTAAGATAGGAACTCAAAATTTACTTATCTATGAAATATGTCAATGGGGAAATTTTTGACGGCTGTTTATGTTTCATATACCATTGCACTTAACTTTTGTATTTCTTCATTTATAGCTTGTTTTAAAGCCCTTAAATCGTTCTTTCCAATGATGTATAACACTTGACAGAAAAAGCTTGGGAAAGAAACTCAAAATAAACATTTATGAGAAATTTCACACTGGGAGCATTCTGTAATACTCTTGGTACAGTTTCTACATGTCTCGTGTATAACTGCACTTAACTTTTGCATTTCTTAAGCTACATCAACCATTTTTAGCTTGATTTAAAGCTTTTATCTTGTTCTTTCTCAAAATATATAATACTTTCCCTAAGGAGTTTAAGAAAGGAACTCAAAATTTACTTATCTATGAAATATGTCAATGGGGAAATTTTTGACGGCTGTTTATGTTTCATATACCATTGCACTTAACTTTTGTGTTTCTACGAGTATATAAACTATTTGTAGCTTGTTTGAAAGCCCTTAAATTGTTCTTTCCAATGATGTATAACACTTGGCAGAAAAAACTTGGGAAAGAAACTCAAAATTAACATTTATGAGAAATTTCACACTGGGAGCATTCTGTAATACTCTTGGTACAGTTTTTACATGTCTCGTGTATAACTGCACTTAACTTTTGCATTTCTTAAGCTACATCAACCATTTTTAGCTTGATTTAAAGCTTTTATCTTGTTCTTTATCAAAATATATAATACTTTCCCTAAAGAGTTTAAGAAAGGAACTCAAAATTTACTTATCTATGAAATATGTCAATGGGGAAATATTTGACGGCTGTTTATGTTTCATATACCATTGCACTTAACTTTTGTGTTTCTACGAGTATATAAACTATTTGTAGCTTGTTTGAAAGCCCTTAAATTGTTCTTTCCAATGGTGTTTAACACTTGGCAGAAAAAACTTGGGAAAGAAACTCAAAATTAACATTTATGAGAAATTTCACACTGGGAGCATTCTGTAATACTATTGGTACAGTTTCTACATGTTTCATGTATAACTGCACTTAACTTTTGCATTTCTTAAGCTATATCAACCATTTTTAGCTTGATTTAAAGCTTTTATCTTGTTCTTTATCAAAATATATAATACTTTCCCTAAAGAGTTTAAGAAAGGAACTCAAAATTTACTTATCTATGAAATATGTCAATGGGGAAATATTTGACGGCTGTTTATGTTTCATATACCATTGCACTTAACTTTTGTGTTTCTACGAGTATATAAACTATTTGTAGCTTGTTTGAAAGCCCTTAAATTGTTCTTTCCAATGATGTATAACACTTGGCAGAAAAAGCTTGGGAAAGAATTTCAAAATAAACATTTATGAGAAATTTCACACTGGGAGCATTCTGTAATACTCTTGGTACAGTTTCTACATGTCTCGTGTATAGCTGCACTTAACTTTTGCATTTCTTAAGCTACATCAACCATTTTTAGCTTGATTTAAAGCTTTTATCTTGTTCTTTCTCAAAATATATAATACTTTCCCTAAAGAGTTTAAGAAAGGAACTCAAAATTTACTTATCTATGAAATATGTCAATGGGGAAACTTTTGACGGCTGTTTATGTTTCATATACCATTGCACTTAACTTTTGTGTTTCTACGAGTATATAAACTATTTGTAGCTTGTTTGAAAGCCCTTAAATTGTTCTTTCCAATGATGTATAACACTTGGAAGAAAAAACTTGGGAAAGAAACTCAAAATTAACATTTGTGAGAAATTTGACACTGGGAGCATTGGTACAGTTTCTGCATTTTTCATATATAACTGCAATTAACTTTTGCATTTCTGAAGCTATAGCAACCATTTTTATCTTGATTGAAAGCTTTTATCTTGTTCTTTCTAAAAATATATAATACTTTCCCTAAGGAGTTTAAGAAAGGAACTCAAAATTTACTTATCTTTAAAATATGTCAATGGGGAAATTTTTGACGGCTGTTTATGTTTCATATACCATTGCACTTAACTTTTGTGTTTCTACGAGTATATAAACTATTTGTAGCTTGTTTGAAAGCCCTTAAATTGTTCTTTCCAATGATGTATAACACTTGGAAGAAAAAACTTGGGAAAGAAACTCAAAATTAACATTTATGAGAAATTTGACACTGGGACCATTCTGTAATATTATTGGTACAGTTTTTACGTGTTTCATGTATAACTGCACTTAACTTTTGCATTTTTTAACCTATATCAACCATTTTTAGCTTGATTTAAATCTTTTATCTTGTTCTTTTTAAAAATATATAATACTTTCCCTAAGGAGTTTAAGAAAGGAACTCAAAATTTACTTATCTATGAAATATGTCAATGGGGAAATTTTTGATGGCTATTTATGTTTCATATACCATTGCACTTAACTTTTGTATTTCTCTTGAGTATATAAACCATTTATAGCTTGTTTGAAAGCCCTTAAATTATTCTTTCCAATGATGTATAACACTTGGCAGAAAAAGCTTGGGAAAGAAACTCAAAATAAACATTTATGAGAAATTTCACACTGGGAGCATTCTGTAATACTCTTGGTACAGTTTCTACATGTCTCGTGTATAACTGCACTTAACTTTTGCATTTCTTAAGCTACATCAACCATTTTTAGCTTGATTTAAAGCTAAACTCTCTTTTCCAATAGAGTTTTCTCTCGTGTATAGACGTGTTTTTACATTGCTCTACTAAAAATAATAATTTCTTAGTGAAGTGCTGTGAAAATAATAGTGTGTATAGTTGAAACAAAAGATAAGTAAAAAAAAGCGAATGGACGCTTAACAAATCTAAAGCATTTATACATAAATTAATTATAAAATATTTATATTTTGTTACATTGTTAACTTAATATCTGCATATTAAAATTTAAGAAAGAATACAAAACAAAGTACAACACAAAAAAATATATACAAATATACATTTGTGCTTGTGTGTTAATGATTTGCTCTAACTCTCTATTAAGTGAGAGGAGACTCAGTACAAATGGTAAAAACGCATACATTGTATTGAGCCCCTTAAACAATAATAATAATTTATATGATACACAAAAGAACAGGAATTATTTAACCGCAAAAACAACAAATGAAAGATCTCCTCTCTCTAGTGCAATTACTAGTGCGCCAAATTGTGTAGAATATAGCACAAAAGAAAATCAGAAATATAAACAAACAACTAGTTTAATGGTTGATGAAAAAAGTAGTACACAATTGAATGACAATTCAAGCAATAATTATTATAATATTAACACTGTTAATACCATTAGCGGTAACAAAAGTGATCTGGCAAAAGATAATAGTGAAATAATTTCTCCATCACGGCAATCAATGAAAAATACTGGTGCCATACCAAAGAATAATAATAATTTAATGAACTCAGGACATAACAAAATTCCAACAGGGATGGACCGTTATATTACCATCACTAAACGTAAGTCCAGCCCTAGGACATTAAAACTTGAACCAAATCCAAAACAACAGAAAAAAAATGAGGTAAGTCAAAATCGGTTCTCGATACTGGATAACCAAGAAAGTGAAGTTGAATCTGCAAAGAGTACCAAAAATTATAAGCCTCCTCCACTCTACTTGCGCGAGCCTACTACTAACGCTCTAGTAAAAAAGTTGTCCCAACTTGTAGGCAAAGAAAATTTCTACGTAGTTTCTCTACGAAAAGGGAATGTTTCTGAAACTAAAATTCAGACATTCACAGAAAAAAACTATAGAATTATAGTTGACTGTTTTGAAAGTGAAAAAAGAAACTACTATACATATCAACTAAAGAGCGCAAAAGGCTTATTGGTTGTCATTAAAGGTATTGACAGTTCTGTACCGGCTGATGAGATTAAAGAAGCTCTTGAATCTGAAGGCTATGAAGTGAAGTCCGTTCACAATATAATTAATAAAAATAAGGTACCTCAACCAATTTTTAGAGTTGAAATATCTTATAATTCTTCCCGATTGAAGAAAAAGAGTGATACACATCCCATATACGGTTTAAGATACCTTCTAAATCGCAAGATAGTTGTGGAAGAACCAATTAAACGCAAAGGTCCCCCACAGTGCTTAAATTGTCAGGAATATGGACACACTAAGTCCTTCTGCAAATTGCCATCAGTTTGTGTTAGATGTGGAGATATCCATAAAAGTCTGGAATGTCCCCATTCAAAAACAGACATCAGTGCAAGAAAGTGTAGCAATTGTGGTCAGAATCACACTGCAAACTACCGTGGTTGCCCTGTGTATATTCAAATTAAAGGGACTTCAAAGGCAAGAAGACCTGTATATGCTCAATATCAGGATTCTAATTTTCCAAGCCTCCCTAATGGACCTACTTCTAGTGCATAACATAGAAGTAACCTGAACACGAATCGGCAATTGTCGTATGCTCATACGGTAAAAGAAGGTTCTACTACACAAATGAAATTAAACGTAGAAGGAAATGCTCAATTTCCAAATACTTTCAATAAGGGTTCAGTAATTCCCAACCAAACTCATAAAAATAATGAAAAGAATGCTCCATTATTTTCATATGCTCACGCTTTAAAAGAGGGTTCAGTAATTCCCAACATAAATTCTCAAAGCTCTATTGAGAAACTAATTGAAACCATGAACAGTTTTATGTCAAATATGCAAAATATGTTACAACAATTAATGCAAAATCAAAGCATGCTCATGCAGATTTTGCTAAGTAAAAAATGAATTCCTTAAGAATATGTTACTGGAATGCTAACGGCCTTAGCCAACATAAACACGAAGTCCAACAATTTTTAACGTTGCAAGATATTGATCTGCTACTGGTATCTGAAACTCACTTTACTCAAAAGAACTGTTTCAGAATAAATGGCTACTATACCTATGACACAAAGCAGCCTAACGGTAGGGCATGCGGAGGGACAGCAATATTAGTTCGTAAAGATGTAAAGCATTTTCCAATGCCAGAATACAGAACGGATCATATTCAGGCCACTTCAATAAATATTCCCGATAACAATATAACAATATCCTCTATATATTGTCCTCCAAGATATTCTATTAATCGTAATCAATTTCTTGATTATTTTGCAACTTTAGGCCCAAGATTTATAGCAGCAGGAGACTATAACGCAAAACATACCTTTTGGGGCTCTCGTCTAACAACTCCCAGAGGTAGGCAGTTATTTGAAGCAATATCATCCAGCAAACTAGATTCCATATCTTGTGGCCAACCTACTTACTGGCCTACAGACCTCAATAAGGTTCCCGATCTTATCGACTTTGCTGTAATTAGAAATGTAAAACGTGAATGCATATCAGTGATTCCTTCACTTGATCATTCGTCAGACCATACACCAACGATCCTGACACTGATTAATAGTCCAAGTCACTTTGAAACTCAAAGATCTTGTTTCCCAAACAAGAAAACAAACTGGTTAAAATACAAAATGTACATAAGCTCCCACTTACCACAAAATATTCCACTGAAAAGCGAAAACGAAATACAATCTGCAGTTAATATCTTCACGGATATCCTGACTAATGCAGCTATATTATCCACACCTTCGCGTTTCTCACGAAGGCCAAAATATATTAAATGTTGCTCAAATGTTGAATCTCTTATTAGGGAAAAAAGGCAACTAAGACGTCAATGGCAAGATTCTCGATCACCAGCCGTCAAAACTAGACTTAATCAATGTATCAAAAGATTACGCTTCGCTCTGAAGAATCAAAAAGAATCCAAATTGAAAACATATCTGCAAAACTTAGACTCTACTAAGGAAACTGATTATAGTCTATGGAAGGCGGTGAAAAATATGCAATGCCCTATTGCATATGAGTCTCCCATACGCCTCCAAAATGGCCAATGGGCAAAAAGTTCTAATGAAAAAGTTGAAGCATTCGCTAGTCATTTAGAACACGTTTTCACTCCAAATAATACAGGTTCAACTCTAAGACCTGTTGTAGTTAGCGACCATATTCACTCTCCATTAAAATTCCGGCTCTCTGCCGTGAAATTAGCAGTAAAAGGTCTGAAGGCAGGAAAATCTCCTGGAACGGACAAAATTACCAGCACAATGATTTGTTTCTTGCCAAACTCGGCTCTAAAATTTATTTTATTCATTTTCAATGCCATTTTACGTACTGGCTACTTTCCAAGTACTTGGAAGTTGTCAGAGATAGTAATGATACCCAAACCTGGAAAAGACGTCACTCAAGTAACATCTTACCGTCCAATAAGCTTATTATCAATTTTTTCGAAATTGTTTGAGAAATTGCTCCTTGAGAGCCTATTATTACATCTTAATAATAATAACAGTATACCTAACCATCAGTTTGGTTTTAGGAGAAAACATGGTACTATTGAACAAGTGCATCGAATTACAACTCTCATCAGAAGAGGTTTCGAGAGCAAGCAGTATTGCTCTGCGTTATTTATTGACATATCTCAAGCTTTCGATAAAGTCTGGCACGACGGACTAATACATAAAATGACCACGTTACTTCCACAGAACGTTCATAAGTTACTAAAAAACTATATAATAAATAGATCTTTTCAAATAAGATCGAAAGATGTGATTTCTTTACGCAGAAAAATTTCCGCAGGAGTACCTCAAGGAAGTATTTTAGGGCCTCTTCTTTATATACTATATACGGCAGATATGCCCACGAGCCCTATGACTCATACATCAACTTTTGCAGATGATACTGCTTTTGTAAGTATGCATACAAATCCGGTGATTGCATCCGAAAAACTCCAATCCCATATCACTGAGCTGGAAAAATGGCTATATAAATGGAAGATCAATGTGAATGCTTCGAAATGTGTCCATATAACATTTACCTTACGCAGGGAAAGTTGTCCCCCATTCGAATAAACAATGTCCAAATACCTGAACAGGATAAAGTAAGGTATCTTGGTATTCACCTAGACCGGCGTTTAACATGGACTTGTCATATAGAATCCAAAGTTACTCAAATAAAACTAAAATCTGCCCAAATTCATTGGTTAATTGGTCCAAAGTCAGCCCTAGACTTGGACTATAAAGTACTGTTATATAAAGCAGTAATAAAACCTATATGGTTATATGGCATACAGCTCTGGGGAACAGCCTCTTCATCAAACATTGAAAAATTACAGAGAAGACAGTCCAAACTCCTAAGAATAATAACAGGTGCACCATGGTACGTCAGAAATAGCAACATCCACAAGGATCTCAATATTCCTACAATTCGTGAGGAGATAAAGAACAGAAGCATCAAATATATGAAAAAATTATCTGAACATCCAAACCCTCTCGCTAGGGATCTGCTAACTTTTGAGGGTCACAGACGCCTAAGAAGAATGGAAACACTGGAACTTGGAAGATAATACTACTAATGAAAACTCTACGTTGGATTTTGCAGTGGCAATATCAACAATAATTTAAGTTTAGGTTAAGATTTTAATACTTATTGTAAATTTCTGAAAAAGAAAGATTCAATAAAAACTGATATATATGTAAAAAAAAAAAAAAAAAAAAAAAAATTTAAAGCTTTTATCTTGTTCTTTCTCAAAATATATAATACTTTCCCTAAATAGTTTAAGAAAGGAACTCAAAATTTACTTATCTATGAAATATGTCAATGGGGAAACTTTCCCTAAGGAGTTTATGAAAGGAACTCAAAATTTACTTATCTATGAAATATGTCAATGGGGAAATTTTTGATGGCTATTTATGTTTCATATACCATTGCACTTAACTTTTGTATTTCTCTTGAGTATATAAACCATTTATAGCTTGTTTGAAAGCCCTTAAATTATTCTTTCCAATGATGTATAACACTTGGCAGAAAAAACTTGGAAAAGAAACTCAAAATTAACATTTATGAGAAATTTCACACTGGGAGCATTCTGTAATACTCTTGGTACTGTTTCTACATGTCTCGTGTATAACTGCACTTAACTTTTGCATTTCTGAAGCTACATCAACCATTTTTAGCTTGATTTAAAGCTTTTATCTTGTTCTTTCTAAAAATATATAATACTTTCCCTAAGGAGTTTAAGAAAGGAACTCAAAATTTACTTATCTATGAAATATGTCAATGGGGAAATTTTTGATGGCTATTTATGTTTCATATACCATTGCACTTAACTTTTGTATTTCTCTTGAGTATATAAACCATTTATAGCTTGTTTGAAAGCCCTTAAATTATTCTTTCCAATGATGTATAACACTTGGCAGAAAAAACTTGGAAAAGAAACTCAAAATTAACATTTATGAGAAATTTCACACTGGGAGCATTCTGTAATACTCTTGGTACAGTTTCTACATGTCTCGTGTATAACTGCAATTAACTTTTGCATTTCTGAAGTAATAGCAACCATTTTTATCTTGATTGAAAGCTTTTATCTTGTTCTTTCTAAAAATATATAATACTTTCCCTAAGGAGTTTAAGAAAGGAACTCAAAATTTACTTATCTATGAAATATGTCAATGGGGAAATTTTTGACGGCTGTTTATGTTTCATATACCATTGCACTTAACTTTTGTGTTTCTACGAGTATATAAACTATTTGTAGCTTATTTGAAAGCCCTTAAATTGTTCTTGCCAATGATGTATAACACTTGGCAGAAAAAAACTTGGGAAAGAAACTCAAAATTAAGATTTATGAGAAATTTCACACTGGGAGCATTCTGTAATAATTTTGGTACAGTTTCTACATGTTTCGTATATCACTGCACTTAACTTTTACATTTCTTAAGCTATATCAACCATTTTTAGCTTGATTTAAAGATTTTGTCTTGTTCTTTCTAAAAATATATAATACTTTCCCTAAGGAGTTTAAGAAAGGAACTCAAAATTTATTTATCTATGAAATATGTCAATGGGGAAATTTTTGACGGCTGTTTATGTTTCATATACCATTGCACTTAACTTTTGTGTTTCTACGAGTATATAAACTATTTGTAGCTTGTTTGAAAGCTCTTAAGTTGTTCTTTCCAATGATGTATAACACTTGGCAGAAAAAACTTGGGAAAGAAACTAAAAATTAAGATTTATGAGAAATTTGACACTGGGAGCATTCTGTAATACTATTGGTACAGTTTCTACATGTTTCATGTATAACTGCACTTAACTTTTGCATTTCTTAAGCTATATCAACCATTTTTAGCTTGATTTAAAGCTTTTATCTTGTTTTTTCTAAAAATGTATAATACTAGGAGTTTAAGATAGGAGCTCAAAATTTACTTATCTATGAAATATGTCAATGGGGAAATTTTTGACGGCTGTTTATGTTTCATATACCATTGCACTTAACTTTTGTATTTCTTCGAGTATATAACCATTTATAGCTTGCTTGAAAGCCCTTAAGTTGTTCTTTCCAATGATGTATAACACTTGGCAGAAAAAACTTGGGAAAGAAACTCAAAATTAACATTTATGAGAAATTTGACACTGGGAGCATTCTGTAATACTATTGGTACAGTTTCTACATGTTTCGTATATAACTACACTTAACTTTTGCATTTCTTAAGCTATATCAACCATTTTTAGCTTGATTTAAAGCTTTTATCTTGTTCTTTCTAAAAATATATAATACTAGGAGTTTAAGATAGGAGCTCAAAATTTACTTATCTATGAAATATGTCAATGGGAAAATTTTTGACGGCTGTTTATGTTTCATATACCATTGTACTTAACTTTTGTATTTCTCCAAGCATATTTACCGTTTATAACTTGTTTGAAAGCCCTTAAATTTTTCTTTCCAATGATGTATAGCACTTGGCAGAAAAAACTTGGGAAAGAAACTCAAAATTAACATTTATGAGAAATTTCACACTGGGAGCATTCTGTAATACTTTTGGTACAGTTTCTACATGTTTCATGTATAACTGCACTTAACTTTTGCATATCAACCATTTTTAGCTTGATTTAAAGCTTTTATATTGTTCTTTCCAAAAATGTATAATACTTTCCCTAAGGAGTTTAAGAAAGGAACTCAAAATTTACTTATCTATGAAATATGTCAATGGAGAAATTTTTGACGGCTGTTTATGTTTCATATACCATTGTACTTAACTTTTGTATTTCTCCAAGTATATTTACCATTTATAGCTTGTTTGAAAGCCCTTGAATTGCTCTTTCCAATGATGTATAACACTTGGCAGAAAAAACTTTGGAAAGAAACTCAAAATTAAGATTTATGAGAAATTTGACACTGGGATCATTCTGTAATACTTTTGGTACAGTTTCTACACGTGTCGTATATAACTGCACTTAACTTTTATATTTCTTAAGCTATATCAACCATTTTTAGCTTGATTTAAAGGTTTTGTCTTGTTCTTTCTAAAAATATATAATACTTTCCCTAAGGAGTTTAAGAAAGGAACTCAAAATTTACTTATCTATGATATATGTCAATGGAGAAATTTTTGACGGCTGTTTATGTTTCATATACCATTGTACTTTACTTTTGTATTTCTCCAAGTATATTTACCATTTATAACTTGTTTGAAAGCCCTTAAATTTTTCTTTCCAATGATGTAAAGCACTTGGAAGAAAAACTTGGGAAAGAAACTCAAAATTAACATTTATGAGAAATTTCACACTGGGAGCATTCTGTAACACTTTTGGTACAGTTTCTACATGTTTCATGTATAACTGCACTTAACTTTTGCATTTCTTAAGCTATATCAACCATTTTTAGCTTGATTTAAAGCTCTTATCTTGTTCTTTCTAAAAATATATAATACTTTCCCTAAGGAGTGTAAAAAAGGAACTCAAAATTTACTTATCTATGAAATATTTCAATGGGGAAATTTTTGACGGCTGTTTATGTTTCATATACCATTGTTCTTAACTTTTGTACTTCTCCAAGTATATTTACCATTTATAACTTGTTTAAAAGCCCTTGAATTGTTCTTTCCAATGATGTATAACACCTGGCAGAATAAACTTGGGAAAGAAACTCAAAATTAACATTTATGAGAAATTTGACACTGGGAGCATTGGTACAGTTTCTACATGTTTCATATATAACTGCAATTAACTTTTGCATTTCTGAAGTAATAGCAACCATTTTTATCTTGATTGAAAGCTTTTATCTTGTTCTTTCTAAAAATATATAATACCTTCCCTAAGGAGTTTAAGAAAGGAACTCACAATTTACTTATCTATGAAATATGCCAATGGGGAAATTTTTGACGGCTGTTTATGTTTCATATACCATTGCACTTAACTTTTGTGTTTCTTCGAGTATATAAACTATTTGTAGCTTGTTTGAAAGCCCTTAAAATGTTCTTTCCAATGATGTATAACACTTTGCAGAAAAAACTTTAGAAAGAAACTCAAAATTAACATATATGAGAAATTTCACACTGGGAGCATTCTGTAATACTTTTGGTACAGTTTCTACATGTCTCGATTATAACTGAACTTAACTTTTGCACTTCTTAAGCTATATCAACCATTTTTAGCTTGATTTAAAGCCTTTATCTTGTTCTTTCTAAAAATATATAATACTTTCCCTAAGGAGTTTAAGAAAGGAACTCAAAATTTACTTATCTATGAAATATGTCAATGGGGAAATTTTTGACGGCTGTTTATGTTTCATATACCATTGCACTTAACTTTTGTGTTTCTACGAGTATATAAACTATTTGTAGCTTGTTTGAAAGCCCTTAAAATGTTCTTTCCAATGATGTATAACACTTTGCAGAAAAAACTTTAGAAAGAAACTCAAAATTAACATATATGAGAAATTTCACACTGGGAGCATTCTGTAATACATTTGGTACAGTTTCTACATGTTTCATGTATAACTGCAATTAACTTTTGCATTTCTTTAGCTATATTAACAATTTATAGCTTGATTGAAAGCTTTTATCTTGTTCTTTCTAAAAATATATAATACTTTCCCTAAGGAGTTTAAGAAAAGGACTCAAAATTTACTTATCTATGAAATATGTCAATGGGAAAATTTTTGACGGCTGTTTATGTTTCATATACCATTGTACTTAACTTTTGTATTTCTCCAAGTATATTTACCGTTTATAACTTGTTTGAAAGCCCTTAAATTTTTCTTTCCAATGATGTATAGCACTTGGCAGAAAAAACTTGGGAAAGAAACTCAAAATTAACATTTATGAGAAATTTCACACTGGGAGCATTCTGTAATACTTTTGGTACAGTTTCTACATGCTTCATGTATAACTGCACTTAACTTTTGCATATCAACCATTTTTAGCTTGATTTAAAGCTTTTATATTGTTCTTTCCAAAAATGTATAATACTTTCCCTAAGGAGTTTAAGAAAGGAACTCAAAATTTACTTATCTATGAAATATGTCAATGGAGAAATTTTTGACAGCTGTTTATGTTTCATATACCATTGTACTTAACTTTTGTATTTCTCCAAGCATATTTACCGTTTATAGCTTGTTTGAAAGCCCTTGAATAGCTCTTTCCAATGATGTATAAAACTTGGCAGAAAAAACTTGGGAAAGAAACTCAAAATTAAGATTTATGAGAAATTTGACACTGGGATCATTCTGTAATACTTTTGGTACAGTTTCTACATGTTTCGTATATAACTGCACTTAACTTTTACATTTCTTAAGCTATATCAACCATTTTTAGCTTGATTTAAAGATTTTGTCTTGTTCTTTCTAAAAATATATAATACTTTCCCTAAGGAGTTTAAGAAAGGAACTCAAAATTTACTTATCTATGAAATATGTCAATGGGGAAATTTTTGACGGCTGTTTATGTTTCATATACCATTGTACTTTACTTTTGTATTTCTCCAAGTATATCTACCATTTATAACTTGTTTGAAAGCCCTTAAATTTTTCTTTCCAATGATGTTAAGCACTTGGAAGAAAAACTTGGGAAAGAAACTCAAAATTAACATTTATGAGAAATTTCACACCGGGAGCATTCTGTAATACTTTTGGTATAGTTTCTACATGTTTCATGTATAACTGCACTTAACTTTTGCATTTCTTAAGCTATATCAACCATTTTTAGTTTGATTTAAAGCTTTTATCTTGTTCTTT
This sequence comes from Protophormia terraenovae, assembly GCA_951394005.1. NCBI lineage: Eukaryota > Metazoa > Arthropoda > Insecta > Diptera > Calliphoridae > Protophormia > Protophormia terraenovae. The sequence continues at coordinate 90,526,618 of OX596073.1, read as the reverse complement.
CTAAAAATATATAATACTTTCCCTAAGGAGTGTAAAAAAGGAACTCAAAATTTACTTATCTATGAAATATTTCAATGGGGAAATTTTTGACGGCTGTTTATGTTTCATATACCATTGTTCTTAACTTTTGTACTTCTCCAAGTATATTTACTATTTACAACTTGTTTAAAAGCCCTTGAATTGTTCTTTCCAATGATGTATAACACTTGAAAGAAAAAACTTTGGAAGGAAACTCAAAATAAACATATATGAGAAATTTCACACTGGGAGCATTCTGTAATACTTTTGGTACAGTTTCTACATGTCTCGTGTATAACTGCACTTAACTTTTGCATTTCTGAAGCTATAACAACCATTTTTAGCTTGATTAAAAGCTTTTATCTTGTTCTTTCTAAAAATATATAATACTTTCCCTAAGGAGTTTAAGAAAGGAACTCAAAATTTACTTATCTATGAAATATGTCAATGGGGAAATTTTTGACGGCTGTTTATGTTTCATATACCATTGCACTTAACTTTTGTATTTCTTCCAGTATATAAACCATTTATAGCTTGTTTGAAAGCCCTTAAATTGTTCTTTCCAACGATGTATAACACTTGGCAGAAAAAACTTTGGAAAGAAACTCAAAATTAACATATATGAGAAATTTGACACTGGGAGCATTCTGTAATACTTTTGGTACAGTTTCTACATGTCTCGTGTATAACTGCACTTAACTTTTGCACTTCTTAAGCTATATCAACCATTTTTAGCTTGATTTAAAGCTTTTATCTTGTTCTTTCTAAAAATATATAATACTTTCCCTAAGGAGTTTAAGAAAGGAACTCAAAATTTACTTATCTATGAAATATGCCAATGGGGAAATTTTTGACGGCTGTTTATGTTTCATATACCATTGCACTTAACTTTTGTATTTCTTCGAGTATATAAACCATTTATAGCCTGTTTGAAAGCCCTTAGATTGTTCTTTCCAATGATATATAACACTTGGCAGAAAAAACTTTGGAAAGAAACTCAAAATTAACATTTATGAGAAATTTCACACTGGGAGCATTCTGTAATACTTTTGGTACAGTTTCTACATGTCTCGTGTATAACTGCACTTAACTTTTTCACTTCTTAAGCTATATCAACCATTTTTAGCTTGATTTAAAGCTTTTATCTTGTTCTTTCTAAAAATATATAATACATTCCCTAAGGAGTTTAAGAAAGGAACTAAAAATTTACTTATCTATGAAATATGTCAATGGGGAAATTTTTGACGGCTGTTTATGTTTCATATACCACTGCACTTCACTTTTGTATTTCTCCAAGTATATTTACCATTTATAGCTTATTTGAAAGCCCTTGAATTGCTCTTTCCAATGATGTATAACAATTTGCAGAAAAAAACTTGGAAAGAAACTCAAAATTAAGATTTATGAGAAATTTGACACTGGGAGCATTCTGTAATACTTTTGGTACAGTTTCTACATGTATCATGTATAACTGCACTTAACTTTTGCATTTCTTAAGCTATATCAACTTAACTTTTGTATTGTTTTGTATTTCTTGATTTAAAGCTTTTATCTTGTTCTTTCTAAAAATATATAATACTTTCCCTAAAGAGTATAAAAAAGGAACTCAAAATTTACTTATCTATGAAATATTTCAATGGGGAAATTTTTGACGGCTGTTTATGTTTCATATACCATTGTTCTTAACTTTTGTACTTCTCCAAGTATATTTACCATTTACAACTTGTTTAAAAGCCCTTGAATTGTTCTTTCCAATGATGTATAACACCTGGCGGAATAAACTTGGGAAAGAAACTCAAAATTAACATTTATGAGAAATTTGACACTGGGAGCATTGGTACAGTTTCTACATGTTTCATATATAACTGCAATTAACTTTTGCATTTCTGAAGTAATAGCAACCATTTTTATCTTGATTGAAAGCTTTTATCTTGTTCTTTCTAAAAATATATAATGCGTTCCCTAATGAGTTTAAGAAAGGAACTCAAAAATTACTTATCTATGAAATATGCCAATGGGGAAATTTTTGACGGCTGTTTATGTTTCATATACCATTGCACTTAACTTTTGTATTTCTTCGAGTATATAAACCATTTATAGCTTGTTTGAAAGCCCTTAAATTGTTCTTTCAAATGATGTATAACACTTGGCAGAAAAAACTTTGGAAAGAAACTCAAAATTAACATTTATGAGAAATTTGACACTGGGAGCATTCTGTAATACTTTTGGTACAGTTTCTACATGTTTCATGTACAACTGCACTTAACTTTTGCATTTCTGAAGTAATAGCAACCATTTTTATCTTGGTTGAAAGCTTTTATCTTGTTCTTTCTAAAAATATATAATGCGTTCCCTAATGAGTTTAAGAAAGGAACTCAAAAATTACTTATCTATGAAATATGCCAATGGGGAAATTTTTGACGGCTGTTTATGTTTCATATACCATTGCACTTAACTTTTGTATTTCTTCGAGTATATTTACCATTTATAACTTGTTTGAAAGCCCTTAAATTTTTCTTTCCAATGATGTAAAGCACTTGGCAGAAAAACTTGGGAAAGAAACTCAAAATTAACATTTATGAGAAATTTGACACTGGGAGCATTCTGTAATACTTTTGGTACAGTTTCTACATGTTTCATGTATAACTGCACTTAACTTTTGCATTTCTGAAGTAATAGCAACCATTTTTATCTTGATTGAAAGCTTTTATCTTGTTCTTTCTAAAAATATATAATGCGTTCCCTAATGAGTTTAAGAAAGGAACTCAAAATTTACTTATCTATGAAATATGTCAATGGGGAAATTTTTGACGGCTGTTTATGTTTCATATACCATTGCACTTAACTTTTGTATTTCTTCGAGTTTATAAACCATTTATAGCTTGTTTGAAAGCCCATAAATTGTTCTTTCCAATGGTGTATAACACTTGGCAGAAAAAACTTGGGAAAGAAACTCAAAATTAACATTTATGAGAAATTTAACACTGGGAGCATTGGTACAGTTTCTACATGTTTCATATATAACTGCAATTAACTTTTGCATTTCTGAAGCTATAGCAACCATTTTTATCTTGATTGAAAGCTTTTATCTTGTTCTTTCTAAAAATATATAATGCGTTCCCTAATGAGTTTAAGAAAGGAACTCAAAATTTACTTATCTATGAAATATGTCAATGGGGAAATTTTTGACGGCTGTTTATGTTTCATATACCATTGCACTTAACTTTTGTATTTCTTCGAGTATATAAACCATTTATAGCTTGTTTGAAAGCCCTTAAATTGTTCTTTCCAATGATGTATAACACTTGGCAGAAAAGGCTTGGGAAAGAAACTCAAAATTAACATTTATGAGAAATTTGGCACTGGGAGCATTGGTACAGTTTCTACATGTTTCATATATAACTGCAATTAACTTTTGCATTTCTGAAGCTATAGCAACCATTTTTATCTTGATTGAAAGCTTTTATCTTGTTCTTTCTAAAAATATATAATACCTTCCCTAAGGAGTTTAAGAAAGGAACTCAAAATTTACTTATCTATGAAATATGTCAATGGGGAAATTTTTGACGGCTGTTTATGTTTCATATACCATTGCACTTAACTTTTGTATTTCTTCGTGTATATAAACCATTTATAGCTTGTTTGAAAGCCCTTAAATTGTTCTTTCCAATGATGTATAACACTTGGCAGAATAAACTTGGGAAAAAAACTCAAAATTAACGTTTATGAAAAATTTGACACTGGGAGCATTCTGTAATACATTTGGTACATTTTCTACAAGTTTCATGTATAACTGCAATTAACTTTTGCATTTCTTTAGCTATATCAACCATTTATAGCTTGGTTGAAAGCTTTTATCTTGTTCTTTCTAAAAATATATAATACTTTCCCTAAGGAGTTTAAGAAAAGGACTCAAAATTTACTTATCTATGAAATATGTCAATGGGGAAATTTTTGACGGCTGTTTATGTTTCATATACCATTGTACTTAACTTTTGTATTTCTCCAAGTATATTTACCATTTATAACTTGTTTAAAAGCCCTTGAATTGTTCTTTCCAATGATGTATAACACCTGGCAGAATAAACTTGGGAAAGAAACTCAAAATTAACATTTATGAGAAATTTGACACTGGGAGCATTGGTACAGTTTCTACATGTTTCATATATAACTGCAATTAACTTTTGCACTTCTGAAGTAATAGCAACCATTTTTATCTTGATTGAAAGCTTTTATCTTGTTCTTTCTAAAAATATATAATGCGTTCCCTAATAAGTTTAAGAAAGGAACTCAAAATTTACTTATCTATGAAATATGTCAATGGGGAAATTTTTGACGGCTGTTTATGTTTCATATACCATTGCACTTATAAACCACTTATAGCTTGCTTGAAAGCCCTTAAATTGTTCTTTCCAATGATGTATAACACTTGGCAGAAAAAACTTTGGAAAGAAACTCAAAATTAACATTTATGAGAAATTTAACACTGGGAGCATTCTGTAATACTTTTGGTACAGTTTCTACATGTCTCGTGTATAACTGCACTTAACTTTTGCACTTCTTAAGCTATATCAACCATTTTTAGCTTGATTTAAAGATTTTGTCTTGTTCTTTCTAAAAATATATAATACTTTCCCTAAGGAGTTTAAGAAAGGAACTCAAAATTTACTTATCTATGAAATATGTCAATGGGGAAATTTTTGACGGCTGTTTATGTTTCATATACCATTGCACTTAACTTTTGTATTTCTTCGAGTATATAAACCACTTATAGCTTGTTTGAAAGCCCTTAGATTGTTCTTTACAATGATATATAACACTTGGCAGAAAAAACTTTGGAAAGAAACTTTTATCTTGTTCTTTCTAAAAATATATAATATATAACTGCAATTAACTTTTGCATTTCTGAAGTAATAGCAACCATTTTTATCTTGATTGAAAGCTTTTATCTTGTTCTTTCTAAAAATATATAATGCGTTCCCTAATAAGTTTAAGAAAGGAACTCAAAATTTACTTATCTATGAAATATGTCAATGGGGAAATTTTTGACGGCTGTTTATGTTTCATATACCATTGCACTTATAAACCACTTATAGCTTGCTTGAAAGCCCTTAAATTGTTCTTTCCAATGATGTATAACACTTGGCAGAAAAAATTTTGGAAAGAAACTCAAAATTAACATTTATGAGAAATTTAACACTGGGAACATTCTGTAATACTTTTGGTACAGTTTCTACATGTCTCGTGTATAACTGCACTTAACTTTTGCACTTCTTAAGCTATATCAACCATTTTTAGCTTGATTTAAAGATTTTGTCTTGTTCTTTCTAAAAATATATAATACTTTCCCTAAGGAGTTTAAGAAAGGAACTCAAAATTTACTTATCTATGAAATATGTCAATGGGGAAATTTTTGACGGCTGTTTATGTTTCATATACCATTGCACTTAACTTTTGTATTTCTTCGAGTATATAAACCATTTATAGCTGGCTTGAAAGCCCTTAAATTGTTCTTTCCAATGATGTATAACACTTGGCAGAAAAAACTTTGGAAAGAAACTCAAAATTAACATTTATGAGAAATTTAACACTGGGAGCATTCTGTAATACTTTTAGTACAGTTTCTACATATCTCGTGTATAACTGCACTTAACTTTTGCACTTCTTAAGCTATATCAACCATTTGTAGCTTGATTTAAAGATTTTGTCTTGTTCTTTCTAAAAATATATAATACCTTCCCTAAGGAGTTTAAGAAAGGAACTCAAAATTTACTTATCTATGAAATATGTCAATGGGGAAATTTTTGACGGCTGTTTATGTTTCATATACCATTGCACTTAACTTTTGTATTTCTTCGAGTATATAAACCACTTATAGCTTGTTTGAAAGCCCATAAATTGCTCTTTCCAATGATGTATAACACTTGGCAGAAAAAACTTTGGAAAGAAACTCAAAATTAACATTTATGAGAAATTTCACACTGGGAGCATTCTGTAATACTTTTGGTACAGTTTCTACTTGTTTCATGTATAACTGCACTTAACTTTTGCATTTCTTAAGCTATATCATTGGTTTTGGTTTTTCTTTTACTCACTACAAAGTTTATTTTTACGATTTGTAGACAGTAAACTTTACTAAAGATTTGATATTTTGGCAAAGAAAAATATAAAAAAAATAAAATGTTAATAAAACTTATTCAATCAGCATTGAAACCATTCACACCAATCGTTAAGTATTCGTTGCTTTTGAGAGTATTCGTTTACATTTGTAGAAGACATGCAATGCATGCATTATTTTTCGTTACACTCCGTTTTTTGAATAATGTCATGTATTGCTTTACGGAATTGATTTATATTGTCAACATGAGGTTCGTTTTTTCTGATTGTATTCAAAATCAAAAATTAACCAATCAAACCGTTCTCTGATATAAACCACTTATAGCTTGTTTGAAAGCCCATAAATTGCTCTTTGGAAAAAAACTCAAAATTAACATTTATGAGAAATTTGACACTGGGAGCATTGGTACAGTTTCTACATGTTTCATATATAACTGCAATTAACTTTCGCATTTCTGAAGCTATAGCAACCATTTTTATCTTGATTGAAAGCTTTTATCTTGTTCTTTCTAAAAATATATAATACCTTCCCTAAGTTGTTTAAGAAAGGAACTCAAAATTTACTTATCTATGAAATATGCCAATGGGGAAATTTTTGACGGCTGTTTATGTTTCATATACCATTGCACTTAACTTTTGTATTTCTTCTAGTATATAAACCATTTATAGCTTGTTTGAAAGCCCTTAAATTGTTCTTTCCAATGATGTATAATACTTGGCAGAAAAAACTTTAGAAAGAAACTCAAAATTAACATTTATGAGAAATTTCACACTGGGAGCATTCTGTAATACTTTTGGTACAGTTTCTACTTGTTTCATGTATAACTGCACTTAACTTTTGCATTTCTTAAGCTATATCAACCATTTTTAGCTTGATTTAAAGCTTTTATCTTGTTCTTTCTAAAAATATATAATACTTTCCCTAAGGAGTGTAAAAAAGGAACTCAAAATTTACTTATCTATGAAATTTGTCAATGGGGAAATTTTTGACGGCTGTTTATGTTTCATATACCATTGCACTTCACTTTTGTGTTTCTACGAGTATATAAACTATTTGTAGCTTGTTTGAAAGCCCTTAAATCGTTCTTTCCAATGATGTTTAACACTTGGCAGAAAAAACTTGGGAAAGAAACTCAAAATTAACATTTATGAGAAATTTGACACTGGGAGCATTCTGTAATACATTTGGTACAGTTTCTACATGTTTCATGTATAACTGCAATTAACTTTTGCATTTCTTTAGCTATATCAACCATTTATAGCTTGATTTAAAGCTTTTATCTTGTTCTTTCTAAAAATATATAATACTTTCCCTAAGAAGTTTAAGAAAAGGACTCAAAATTTACTTATCTATGAAATATGTCAATGGGGAAATTTTTGACGGCTGTTTATGTTTCATATACCATTGTACTTAACTTTTGTATTTCTCCAAGTATATTTACCATTTATAACTTGTTTGAAAGCCCTTAAATTTTTCTTTCCAATGATGTATAGCTCTTGGCAGAAAAAACTTGGGAAAAAAAATCAAAATTAACATTTTTGAGAAATTTCACACTGGGGGCATTCTGTAATACTTTTGGTACAGTTTCTACATGTTTCATGTATAACTGCACTTAACTTTTGCATTTCTTAAGCTATATCAACCATTTTTAGCTTGATTTAAAGCTTTTATCTTGTTCTTTCCAAAAATGTATAATACTTTCCCTAAGGAGTTTAAGAAAGGAACTCAAAATTTACTTATCTATGAAATATGTCAATGGGGAAATTTTTGACGGCTGTTTATGTTTCATATACCATTGTACTTAACTTTTGTATTTCTCCAAGTATATTTACCATTTATAGCCTTTTTGAAAGCCCTTGAATTGCTCTTTTTAATGATGTATAACACTTGGCAGAAAAAACTTGGGAAAGAAACTCAAAATTAACATTTATGAGAAATTTGACACTGGGAGCATTGGTACAGTTTCTACATGTTTCATATATAACTGCAATTAACTTTTGCATTTCTGAAGCTATAGCAACCACTTTTATCTTGATTGAAAGCTTTTATCTTGTTCTTTCTAAAAATATATAATACCTTCCCTAAGGAGTTTAAGAAAGGAACTCAAAATTTACTTATCTATGAAATATGCCAATGGGGAAATTTTTGACGGCTGTTTATGTTTCATATACCATTGCACTTAACTTTTGTATTTCTTCGAGTATATAAACCACTTATAGCTTGTTTGAAAGCCCTTAGATTGTTCTTTACAATGATATATAACACTTGGCAGAAAAAACTTTGGAAAGAAACTTTTATCTTGTTCTTTCTAAAAATATATAATACGTTCCCTAAGGAGTTTAAGAAAGGAACTCAAAATTTACTTATCTATGAAATATGCCAATGGGGAAATTTTTGACGGCTGTTTATGTTTCATATTCCATTGCACTTAACTTTTGTATTTCTTCGAGTATATAAACCATTTATAGCTTGCTTGAAAGCCCTTAAATTGTTCTTTCCAATGATGTATAACACTTGGCAGAAAAAACTTTGGAAAGAAACTCAAAATTAACATTTATGAGAAATTTAACACTGGGAGCATTCTGTAATACTTTTGGTACAGTTTCTACATGTCTCGTGTATAACTGCACTTAACTTTTGCACTTCTTAAGCTATGTCAACCATTTTTAGCTTGATTAAAATCTTTTATCTTGTTCTTTCTAAAAATATATAATACTTTCCCTAAGGAGTTTAAGAAATGAACTCAAAATTTACTTATCTATGAAATATGTCAATGGGGAAATTTTTGACGGCTGTTTATGTTTCATATACCATTGCACTTAACTTTTGTATTTCTTCTAGTATATAAACCACTTATAGCTTGTTTGAAAGCCCTTAAATTGCTCTTTCCAATGATGTATAACACTTGGAAAAAAATTTGACACTGGGAGCATTCTGTAATACTATTGGTACAGTTTCTACATGTTTCATGTATAACTGCACTTAACTTTTGCATTTCTTAAGATATGTCAACCATTTTTAGCTTGATTTAAAGCTTTTATCTTGTTCTTTCCAAAAATGTATAATACTTTCCCTAAGGAGTTTAAGAAAGGAACTCAAAATTTACTTATCTATGAAATATGTCAATGGGGAAATTTTTGACGGCTGTTTATGTTTCATATACCATTGTACTTAACTTTTGTATTTCTCCAAGTATATTTACCATTTATAGCCTGTTTGAAAGCCCTTGAATTGCTCTTTTTAATGATGTATAACACTTGGCAGAAAAAACTTGGGAAAGAAACTCAAAATTAACATTTATGAGAAATTTGACACTGGGAGCATTCTGTAATACATTTGGTACAGTTTCTACATGTTTCATGTATAACTGCAATTAACTTTTGCATTTCTTTAGCTATATCAACCATTTATAGCTTGATTAAAAGCTTTTATCTTGTTCTTTCTAAAAATATATAATACTTTCCCTAAGGAGTGTAAAAAAGGAACTAAAAATTTACTTATCTATGAAATTTGTCAATGGGGAAATTTTTGACGGCTGTTTATGTCTCATATACCAGTGTTCTTAACTTTTGTATTTCTCCAAGTATATTTACCATTTATAAGCCCTTGAATTGCTCTTTCCAATGATGTATAATACTTGGCAGAAAAAACTTGTTAAAGGAACTCAAAATTAACATTTATGAGAAATTTGACACTGGGAGCATTGGTACAGTTTCTACATGTTTCATATATAACTGCAATTAACTTTTGCATTTCTGAAGCTATAGCAACCATTTTTATCTTGATTGAAAGCTTTTATTTTGTTCTTTCTAAAATATATAATACCTTCCCTAAGGAGTTTAAGAAAGGAACTCAAAATTTACTTATCTATGAAATATGCCAATGGGGAAATTTTTGACGGCTGTTTATGTTTCATATACCATTGCACTTAACTTTTGTATTTCTTCGAGTATATAAACCATTTATAGCTTGTTTGAAAGCCCTTAAATTGTTCTTTCCAATGATGTTTAACACTTGGCAGAAAAAAACTTTGGAAAGAAGCTCAAAATTAACATATATGAGAAATTTCACACTGGGAGCATTCTGTAATACTTTTGGTACAGTTTCTACATGTCCCGTGTATAACTGCACTTAACTTTTGCACTTCTTAAGCTATATCAACCATTTTTAGCTTGAGTTAAAGCTTTTGTCTTGTTCTTTCTAAAAATATATAATACTTTCCCTAAGGAGTTTAAGAAAGGAACTCAAAATTTACTTATCTATGAAATATGTCAATGGGGAAATTTTTGACGGCTGTTTACGTTTCATATACCATTGCACTTAACTTTTGTATTTCTTCGAGCACATAAACAACTTATAGCTTGTTTGAAAGCCCATAAATTGCTCTTTCCAATGGTGTATAACTCTTGGCAGAAAAAACTTGGGAAAGAAACTCAAAATTAACATTTATGAGAAATTTGACACTGGGAGCATTGGTACAGTTTCTACATGTTTCATATATAACTGCAATTAACTTTTGCATTTCTGAAGCTATAGCAACCATTTTTATCTTGATTGAAAGCTTTTATCTTGTTCTTTCTAAAAATATATAATGCGTTCCCTAATGAGTTTAAGAAAGGAACTCAAAATTTACTTATCTATGAAATATGTCAATGGGGAAATTTTTGACGGCTGTTTATGTTTCATATACCATTGCACTTAACTTTTGTATTTCTTCGAGTATATAAACCACTTATAGCTTGTTTGAAAGCCCATAAATTGCTCTTTCCAATGATGTATAACACTTGGCAGAAAAAACTTGGGAAAGAAACTCAAAATTAACATTTATGAGAAATTTGACACTGGGAGCATTGGTACAGTTTCTACATGTGTCATATATAACTGCAATTAACTCTTGCATTTCTGAAGCTATAGCAACCATTTTTATCTTGATTGAAAGCTTTTATCTTGTTCTTTCTAAAAATATATAATACCTTCCCTAAGGAGTTTAAGAAAGGAACTCAAAATTTACTTATCTATGAAGTATGCCATTGGGGAAATTTTTGACGGCTGTTTATGTTTCATATACCATTGCACTTAACTTTTGTATTTCTTCGAGCATATAAACCATTTATAGCTTGTTTGAAAGCCCTTAAATTATTCTTTCCAATGATGTATAACACTTGGCAGAAAAAACTTTGCAAAGAAACTCAAAATTAACATTTATGAGAAATTTGACACTGGGAGCATTGGTACAGTTTCTACATGTGTCATATATAACTGCAATTAACTCTTGCATTTCTGAAGCTATAGCAACCATTTTTATCTTGATTGAAAGCTTTTATCTTGTTCTTTCTAAAAATATATAATACCTTCCCTAAGGAGTTTAAGAAAGGAACTCAAAATTTACTTATCTATGAAGTATGCCATTGGGGAAATTTTTGACGGCTGTTTATGTTTCATATACCATTGCACTTAACTTTTGTATTTCTTCGAGCATATAAACCACTTATAGCTTGTTTGAAAGCCCTTAAATTATTCTTTCCAATGATGTATAACACTTGGCAGAAAAAACTTTGCAAAGAAACTCAAAATTAACATATATGAGAAATTTCACACTGGGAGCATTCTGTAATACTTTTGGTACAGTTTCTACATGTCTCGTGTATAACTGCACTTAACTTTTGCACTTCTTAAGGTATATCATTTTCAGCTTGATTTAAAGCTTTTATCTTGTTCTTTCTAAAAATATATAATACTTTCCCTAAGGAGTTTAAGAAAGGAACTCAAAATTTACTTATCTATGAAATATGTCAATGGGGAAATTTTTGACGGCTGTTTATGTTTCATATACCATTGCACTTAACTTTTGTGTTTCTACGAGTATATAAACTATTTATAGCTTGTTTGAAAGCCCTTAAATTGTTCTTTCCAATGATGTATAACACTTGGCAGAATAAACTTGGGAAAAAAACTCAAAATTAACGTTTATGAAAAATTTGACACTGGGAGCTTTCTGTAATACTTTTGGTACAGTTTCTACATGTTTCATGTATAACTGCACTTAACTTTTGCATTTCTTAAGCTATATCAACCATTTTTAGCTTGATTTAAAGCTTTTATATTGTTCTTTCCAAAAATGTATAATACTTTCCCTAAGGAGTTTAAGAAAGGAACTCAAAATTTACTTATCTATGAAATATGTCAATGGGGAAATTTTTGACGGCTGTTTATGTTTCATATACCATTGTACTTAACTTTTGTATTTCTCCAAGTATATTTACTATTTATAGCTTGTTTGAAAGCCCTTGAATTGCTCTTTCCAATGATGTATTACACTTGGCAGAAAAAACTTGGGAAAGAAACTCAAAATTAAGATTTATGAGAAATTTGACACTGGCATCATTCTGTAATACTTTTGGTACAGTTTCTACATGCTTCGTGTATAACTGCACTTAACTTTTACATTTCTTAAGCTATATCAACCATTTTTAGCTCGATTTAAAGATTTTGTCTTGTTCTTTCTAAAAATATATAATACTTTCCCTAAGGAGTTTAAGAAAGGAACTCAAAATTTACTTATCTATGAAATATGTCAATGGGGAAATTTTTGACGGCTGTTTATGTTTCATATACCATTGCACTTAACTTTTGTATTTCTTCGAGTATATAAACCACTTATAGCTTGTTTGAAAGCCCATAAATTGCTCTTTCCAATGATGTATAACACTTGGCAGAAAAAACTTGGGAAAGAAACTCAAAATTAACATTTATGAGAAATTTGACACTGGGAGCATTGGTACAGTTTCTACATGTTTCATATATAACTGCAATTAACTTTTGCATTTCTGAAGCTATAGCAACCATTTTTATCTTGATTGAAAGCTTTTATCTTGTTCTTTCTAAAAATATATAATACCTTCCCTAAGGAATTTAAGAAAGGAACTCAAAATTTACTTATCTATGAAATATGCCAATGGGGAAATTTTTGACGGCTGTTTATGTTTTATATACCATTGCACTTAACTTTTGTATTTCTTCGAGTATATAAACCATTTATAGCTTGTTTGAAAGCCCTTAAATTGTTCTTTCCAATGATGTATAACACTTGGCAGAAAAAACTTTAGAAAGAAACTCAAAATTAACATTTATGAGAAATTTCACACTGGGAGCATTCTGTAATACTTTTGGTACAGTTTCTACTTGTTTCATGTATAACTGCACTTAACCTTTGCATTTCTTAAGCTATATCAACCATTTTTTGCTTGATTTAAAGCTTTTATCTTGTTCTTTCTAAAAATATATAATACTTTCCTTAAGGAGTGTAAAAAAGGAACTCAAAATTTACTTATCTATGAAATTTGTCAATGGGGAAATTTTTGACGGCTGTTTATGTTTCATATACCATTGTTCTTAACTTTTGTACTTCTCACAGTATATTTAAGATTTAAAACTTGTTTAAAAGCCCTTGAATTGCTCTTTCCAATGATGTATAACACCTGGCAGAATAAACTTGGGGAACAAACTCAAAATTAACATTTATGAGAAATTTGACACTGGGAGCATTGGTACAGTTTCTACATGTTTCATATATAACTGCAATTAACTTTTGCATTTCTGAAGCTATGGCAACCATTTTTATCTTGATTGAAAGCTTTTATCTTGTTCTTTCTAAAAATATATAATACGTTCCCTAAGGAGTTTAAGAAAGGAACTCAAAATTTACTTATCTATGAAATATGTCAATGGGGAAATTTTTGACGGCTGTTTATGTTTCATATACCATTGTACTTTACTTTTGTATTTCTCCAAGTATATTTACCATTTATAACTTGTTTGAAAGCCTTAAATTTTTCTTTCCAATGATGTTAAGCACTTGGCAGAAAAACTTGGGAAAGAAACTCAAAATTAACATTTATGAGAAATTTGACACTGGGAGCATTCTGTAATACTTTTGGTACAGTTTCTACATGTTTCATGTAGAAACTGCACTTAACTTTTGCATTTCTTAAGCTATATCAACCATTTTTAGCTTCATTTAAAGCTTTTATCTTGTTCTTTCTAAAAATATATAATACTTTCCATAAGGAGTGTAAAAAAGGAACTCAAAATTTACTTATCTATGAAATATTTCAATGGGGAAATTTTTGACGGCTGTTTATGTTTCATATACCATTGTTCTTAACTTTTGTACTTCTCCAAGTATATTTACCATTTATAACTTGTTTAAAAGCCCTTGAATTGTTCTTTCCAATGATGTATAACACCTTGCAGAATAAACTTGGGAAAGAAACTCAAAATTAACATTTATGAGAAATTTGACACTGGGAGCATTGGTACAGTTTCTACATGTTTCATATATAACTGCAATTAACTTTTGCATTTCTGAAGTAATAGCAACCATTTTTATCTTGATTGAAAGCTTTTATCTTGTTCTTTCTAAAAATATATAATGCGTTCAATAATGAGTTTAAGAAAGGAACTCAAAAATTACTTATCTATGAAATATGCCAATGGGGAAATTTTTGACGGCTGTTTATGTTTCATATACCATTGCACTTAACTTTTGTATTTCTTCGAGTATATAAACCACTTATAGCTTGTTTGAAAGCCCATAAATTGCTCTTTCCAATGATGTATAACACTTGGCAGAAAAAACTTGGGAAAGAAACTCAAAATTAACATTTATGAGAAATTTGACACTGGGAGCATTGGTACAGTTTCTACATGTTTCATATATAACTGCAATTAACTTTTGCATTTCTGAAGCTATAGCAACCATTTTTATCTTGATTGAAAGCTTTTATCTTGTTCTTTCTAAAAATATATAATACCTTCCCTAAGGAATTTAAGAAAGGAACTCAAAATTTACTTATCTATGAAATATGCCAATGGGGAAATTTTTGACGGCTGTTTATGTTTTATATACCATTGCACTTAACTTTTGTATTTCTTCGAGTATATAAACCATTTATAGCTTGTTTGAAAGCCCTTAAATTGTTCTTTCCAATGATGTATAACACTTGGCAGAAAAAACTTTAGAAAGAAACTCAAAATTAACATTTATGAGAAATTTCACACTGGGAGCATTCTGTAATACTTTTGGTACAGTTTCTACTTGTTTCATGTATAACTGCACTTAACCTTTGCATTTCTTAAGCTATATCAACCATTTTTTGCTTGATTTAAAGCTTTTATCTTGTTCTTTCTAAAAATATATAATACTTTCCTTAAGGAGTGTAAAAAAGGAACTCAAAATTTACTTATCTATGAAATTTGTCAATGGGGAAATTTTTGACGGCTGTTTATGTTTCATATACCATTGTTCTTAACTTTTGTACTTCTCACAGTATATTTAAGATTTAAAACTTGTTTAAAAGCCCTTGAATTGCTCTTTCCAATGATGTATAACACCTGGCAGAATAAACTTGGGGAACAAACTCAAAATTAACATTTATGAGAAATTTGACACTGGGAGCATTGGTACAGTTTCTACATGTTTCATATATAACTGCAATTAACTTTTGCATTTCTGAAGCTATGGCAACCATTTTTATCTTGATTGAAAGCTTTTATCTTGTTCTTTCTAAAAATATATAATACGTTCCCTAAGGAGTTTAAGAAAGGAACTCAAAATTTACTTATCTATGAAATATGCCAATGGGGAAATTTTTGACGGCTGTTTATGTTTCATATACCATTGCACTTAACTTTTGTATTTCTTCGAGTATATAAACCATTTATAGCTTGTTTGAAAGCCCTTAAATTGTTCTTTCCAATGATGTATAACACTTGGCAGAATAAACTTGGGAAAAAAACTCAAAATTAACGTTTATGAAAAATTTGACACTGGGAGCATTCTGTAGTATATTTGGTACAGTTTCTACATGTTTCATGTATAACTGCAATTAACTTTTGCATTTCTTTAGCTATATCAACCATTTATAGCTTGATTTAAAGCTTTTATCTTGTTCTTTCTAAAAATATATAATACTTTCCCTAAGGAAAGGACTCAAAATTTACTTATCTATGAAATATGTCAATGGGAAATTTTTGACGGCTGTTTACGTTTCATATACCATTGCACTTAACTTTTGTATTTCTTCGAGCACATAAACCACTTATAGCTTGTTTGAAAGCCCATAAATTGCTCTTTCCAATGATGTATAACACCTGGCAGAATAAACTTGGGAAAGAAACTCAAAATTAACATTTATGAGAAATTTGACACTGGGAGCATTGGTACAGTTTCTACATGTTTCATATGTAACTGCAATTAACTTTTGCATTTCTGAAGCTATAGCAACCACTTTTATCTTGATTGAAAGCTTTTATCTTGTTCTTTCTAAAAATATATAATACCTTCCCTAAGGAGTTTAAGAAAGGAACTCAAAATTTACTTATCTATGAAATATGCCAATGGGGAAATTTTTGACGGCTGTTTATGTTTCATATACCATTGCACTTAACTTTTGTATTTCTTCGAGTATATAAACCACTTATAGCTTGTTTGAAAGCCCTTAGATTGTTCTTTCCAATGATATATAACACTTGGCAGAAAAAACTTTGGAAAGAAACTCAAAATTAACATTTATGAGAAATTTCACACTGGGAGCATTCTGTAATACTTTTGGTACAGTTTCTACATGTTTCATGTATAACTGCACTTAACTTTTGCACTTCTTAAGCCATATCAACCATTTTTAGCTTGATTTAAAGATTTTGTCTTGTTCTTTCTAAAAATATATAATACTTTCCCTAAGGAATTTAAGAAAGGAACTCAAAATTTACTTATCTATAAAATATGTCAATGGGGACATTTTTGACGGCTGTTTATGTTTCATATACCATTGTACTTTACTTTTGTATTTCTCCAAGTATATTTACCATTTATAACTTGTTTAAAAGCCCTTGAATTGCTCTTTCCAATGATGTATAACACCTGGCAGAATAAACTTGGGGAAGAAACTCAAAATTAACATTTATGAGAAATTTGACACTGGGAGCATTGGTACAGTTTCTACATGTTTCATATATAACTGCAATTAACTTTTGCATTTCTGAAGCTATAGCAACCATTTTTATCTTGATTGAAAGCTTTTATCTTGTTCTTTCTAAAAATATATAATACGTTCCCTAAGGAGTTTAAGAAAGGAACTCAAAATTTACTTATCTATGAAATATGCCAATGGGGAAATTTTTGACGGCTGTTTATGTTTCATATACCATTGCACTTAACTTTTGTATTTCTTCGAGTATATAAACCATTTATAGCTTGTTTGAAAGCCCTTAAATTGTTCTTTCCAATGATGTATAACACTTGGCAGAATAAACTTGGGAAAAAAAAAACTCAAAATTAACGTTTATGAAAAATTTGACACTGGGAGCATTCTGTAATACATTTGGTACAGTTTCTACATGTTTCATGTATAACTGCACTTAACTTTTACATTTCTTAAACAATATCAACCATTTTTAACTTGATTTAAAGATTTTGTCTTGTTCTTTCTAAAAATATATAATACTTTCCCTAAGGAGTTTAAGAAAGGAACTCAAAATTTACTTATCTATGAAATATGTCAATGGGGAAATTTTTGACGGCTGTTTATGTTTCATATACCATTGTACTTTACTTTTGTATTTCTCCAAGTATATTTACCATTTATAACTTGTTTGAAAGCCCTTAAATTTTTCTTGCCAACGATGTAAAGCACTTGGCAGAAAAACTTGGGAAAGAAACTCAAAATTAACATTTATGAGAAATTTCACACTGGGAGCATTCTGTAATACTTTTGGTACAGTTTCTACATGTTTCATGTATAACTGCACTTAACTTTTGCATTTCTTAAGCTTTATTTAAAGCTTTTATCTTGTTCTTTCTAAAAATATATAATACTTTCCCTAAGGAGTGTAAAAAAGGAACTCAAAATTTACTTATCTATGAAATATTTCAATGGGGAAATTTTTGACGGCTGTTTATGTTTCATATACCATTGTTCTTAACTTTTAAACTTCTCCAAGTATATTTACCATTCATAACTTGTTTAAAAGCCCTTGAATTGTTCTCTCCAATGATGTATAACACCTGGCAGAATAAACTTGGGAAAGAAACTCAAAATTAACATTTATGAGAAATTTGACACTGGGAGCATTGGTACAGTTTCTACATGTTTCATATATAACTGCAATTAACTTTTGCATTTCTGAAGTAATAGCAACCATTTTTATCTTGATTGAAAGATTTTATCTTGTTCTTTCTAAAAATATATAATGCGTTCCCTAATGAGTTTAAGAAAGGAACTCAAAAATTACTTATCTATGAAATATGCCAATGGGGAAATTTTTGACGGCTGTTTATGTTTCATATACCATTGCACTTAACTTTTGTATTTCTTCGAGTATATAAACCACTTATAGCTTGTTTGAAAGCCCTTAGATTGTTCTTTCCAATGATATATAACACTTGGCAGAAAAAACTTTGGAAAGAAACTCAAAATTAACATTTATGAGAAATTTCACACTGGGAGCATTCTGTAATACTTTTGGTACAGTTTCTACATGTCTCGTGTATAACTGCACTTAACTTTTGCACTTCTTAAGCTATATCAACCATTTTTAGCTTGATTGAAAGCTTTTATCTTGTTCTTTCTAAAAATATATAATACCTTCCCTAAGGAGTTTAAGAAAGGAACTCAAAATTTACTTATCTATGAAATATGTCAATGGGGAAATTTTTGAAGGCTGTTTATGTTTCATATACCATTGCACTTAACTTTTGTATTTCTTCGAGTATATAAACCACTTATAGCTTGTTTAAAAGCCCATAAATTGCTCTTTCCAATGATGTATAACACTTGGCAGAAAAAACTTTAGAAAGAAACTCAAAATTAACATTTATGAGAAATTTCACACTGGGAGCATTCTGTAATAATTTGGTACAGTTTCTACTTGTTTCATGTATAACTGCACTTAACTTTTGCATTTCTTAAGCTATATCAATCATTTTTAGCTTGATTTAAAGCTTTTATCTTGTTCTTTCTAAAAATATAT
Source organism: Protophormia terraenovae (assembly GCA_951394005.1). Taxonomy (NCBI): domain Eukaryota; kingdom Metazoa; phylum Arthropoda; class Insecta; order Diptera; family Calliphoridae; genus Protophormia; species Protophormia terraenovae. Next base: position 90,507,453 of record OX596073.1, on the reverse strand, counting down.
AATACTTTCCCTAAGGAGTGTAAAAAAGGAACTCAAAATTTACTTATCTATGAAATTTGTCAATGGGGAAATTTTTGACGGCTGTTTATGTTTCATATACCATTGTTCTTAACTTTTGTACTTCTCCAAGTATATTTACCATTTATAACTTGTTTAAAAGCCCTTGAATTGCTCTTTCCAATGATGTATAACACCTGGCAGAATAAACTTGGGGAACAAACTCAAAATTAACATTTATGAGAAATTTGACACTGGGAGCATTGGTACAGTTTCTACATGTTTCATATATAACTGCAATTAACTTTTGCATTTCTGAAGCTATGGCAACCATTTTTATCTTGATTGAAAGCTTTTATCTTGTTCTTTCTAAAAATATATAATACTTTCCCTAAGGATTTTAAGAAAGGAACTCAAAATTTACTTATCTATGAAATATGCCAATGGGGAAATTTTTGACGGCTGTTTATGTTTCATATACCATTGCACTTAACTTTTGTATTTCTTCGAGTATATAAACCATTTATAGCTTGTTTGAAAGCCCTTAAATTGTTCTTTCCAATGATGTATAACACTTGGCAGAAAAAACTTTTGAAAGAAACTCAAAATTAACATTTATGAGAAATTTAACACTGGGAGCATTCTGTAATACTTTTGGTACAGTTTCTACATGTCTCGTGTATAACTGCACTTAACTTTTGCACTTCTTAAGCTATATCAACCATTTTTAGCTTGATTTAAAGCTTTTAACTTGTTCTTTCTAAAAATATATAATACTTTCCCTAAGGAGTTTAAGAAAGGAACTCAAAATTTACTTATCTATGAAATATGTCAATGGGGAAATTTTTGACGGCTGTTTATGTTTCATATACCATTGCACTTCACTTTTGTGTTTCTACGAGTATATAAACCATTTATAGCTTTTTTGAAAGCCCTTAAATTGTTCTTTACAATGATGTATAGCTCTTGGCAGAAAAAACTTGGGAAAAAAACTCAAAATTAACGTTTATGAAAAATTTGACACTGGGAGCATTCTGTAATACTTTTGGTACAGTTTCTACATGTTTCTTGTATAACTCCACTTAACTTTTGCATTTCTTAAGCTATATCAACCATTTTTAGCTTGATTTAAAGCTTTTATATTGTTCTTTCCAAAAATGTATAAGACTTTCCCTAAGGAGTTTAAGAAAGGAACTCAAAATTTACTTATCTATGAAATATGTCAATGGGGAAATTTTTGACGGCTGTTTATGTTTCATATACCATTGTACTTAACTTTTGTATTTCTCCAAGTATATTTACCATTCATAACTTGTTTGAAAGCCCTTGAATTGCTCTTTCCAATGATGTATAACACTTGGCAGAAAAAACATGGGAAAGAAACTCAAAATTAACATTTATGAGAAATTTGACACTGGGAGCATTGGTACAGTTTCTACATGTTTCATATATAACTGCAATTAACTTTTGCATTTCTTAAGCCATAGCAACCACTTTTATCTTGATTGAAAGCTTTTGTCTTGTTCTTTTTAAAAATATATAATACCTTCCCTAAGGAGTTTAAGAAAGGAACTCAAAATATACTTATCTATGAAATATGCCAATGGGGAAATTTTTGACGGCTGTTTATGTTTCATATACCATTGTTCTTAACTTTTGTACTTCCCCAAGTATATTTACCGTTTATAACTTGTTTAAAAGCCCTTGAATTGTTCTTTCCAATGATGTATAACACCTGGCAGAATAAACTTGGGAAAGAAACTCAAAATTAACATTTATGAGAAATTTGACACTGGGAGCATTGGTACAGTTTCTATATGTTTCATATATAACTGCAATTAACTTTTGCATTTCTGAAGCTATAGCAACCATTTTTATCTTGATTGAAAGCTTTTATCTTGTTCTTTCTAAAAATATATAATACTTTCCCTAAGGAGTTTAAGAAAGGAACTCAAAATTTACTTATCTATGAAATATGTCAATGGGGAAATTTTTGACGGCTGTTTACGTTTCATATACCATTGCACTTCACTTTTGTGTTTCTACGAGTATATAAACCACTTATAGCTTGTTTGAAAGCCCATAAATTGCTCTTTCCAATGATGTATAACACTTGGCAGAAAAAACTTGGGAAAGAAACTCAAAATTAACATATATGAGAAATTTCACACTGGGAGCATTCTGTAATACTTTTGGTACAGTTTCTACATGTCTCGTGTATAACTGCACTTAACTTTTGCACTTCTTAAGCTATATCAACCATTTTTAGCTTGAGTTAAAGCTTTTATCTTGTTCTTTCTAAAAATATATAATACTTTCCCTAAGGAGTTTAAGAAAGGAACTCAAAATTTACTTATCTATGAAATATGTCAATGGGGAAATTTTTGACGGCTGTTTACGTTTCATATACCATTGCACTTAACTTTTGTATTTCTTCGAGCACATAAACCACTTATAGCTTGTTTGAAAGCCCATAAATTGCTCTTTCCAATGATGTATAACACTTGGCAGAAAAAACTTGGGAAAGAAACTCAAAATTAACGTTTATGAGAAATTTGACACTGGGAGCATTGGTACAGTTTCTACATGTTTCATATATAACTGCAATTAACTTTTGCATTTCTGAAGCTATAGCAACCATTTTTATTTTGATTGAAAGCTTTTATCTTGTTCTTTCTAAAAATATATAATGCGTTCCCTAATGAGTTTAAGAAAGGAACTCAAAATTGACTTATCTATGAAATATGTCAATGGGGAAATTTTTGACGGCTGTTTATGTTTCATATACCATTGCACTTAACTTTTGTATTTCTTCGAGTATATAAACCACTTATAGCTTGTTTGAAAGCCCATAAATTGCTCTTTCCAATGATGTATAACACTTGGCAGAAAAAACTTGGGAAAGAAACTCAAATTTAACATTTATGAGAAATTTGACACTGGGAGCATTGGTACAGTTTCTACATGTGTCATATATAACTGCAATTAACTTTTGCATTTCTGAAGCTATAGCAACCATTTTTATCTTGATTGAAAGCTTTTATCTTGTTCTTTCTAAAAATATATAATACCTTCCCTAAGGTGTTTAAGAAAGGAACTCAAAATTTACTTATCTATGAAATATGCCAATGGGGAAATTTTTGACGGCTGTTTATGTTTCATATACCATTGCAGTTAACTTTTGTATTTCTTTGAGCATATAAACCATTTGTAGCTTGTTTGAAAGCCCTTAAATTATTCTTTCCAATGATGTATAACACTTGGCAGAAAAAACTTTGGAAAGAAACTCAAAATTAACATATATGAGAAATTTCACACTGGGAGCATTCTGTAATACTTTTGGTACAGTTTCTACATGTCTCGTGTATAACTGCACTTAACTTTTGCACTTCTTAAGGTATATCAACCATTTTTAGCTTGATTTAAAGCTTTTATCTTGTTCTTTCTAAAAATATATAATACTTTCCCTAAGGAGTTTAAGAAAGGAACTCAAAATTTACTTATCTATGAAATATATCAACGGGGAAATTTTTGACGGCTGTTTATGTTTCATATACCATTGCACTTAACTTTTGTGTTTCTACGAGTATATAAACTATTTATAGCTTGTTTGAAAGCCCTTAAATTGTTCTTTCCAATGATGTATAACACTTGGCAGAATAAACTTGGGAAAAAAAACTCAAAATTAACGTTTATGAAAAAGTTGACACTGGGAGCATTCTGTAATACTTTTCATACAGTTTCTACATGTTTCATGTATAACTGCACTTAACTTTTGCATTTCTTAAGCTATATCAACCATTTTTAGCTTGATTCAAAGCTTTTATCTTGTTCTTTCTAAAAATATATAAAACTTTCCCTAAGGAGTGTAAAAAAGGAACTCAAAATTTACTTATCTATGAAATATGTCAATGGAGAAATTTTTGACGGCTGTTTATGTTTCATATACCATTGTACTTTACTTTTGTATTTCTCCAAGTATATTTACCATTTATAACTTGTTTGAAAGCCCTTAAATTTTTCTTTCCAATGATGTAAAGCACTTGGCAGAAAAACTTGGGAAAGAAACTCAAAATTAACATATATGAGAAATTTCACACTGGGAGCATTCTGTAATACTTTTGGTACAGTTTCTACATGTCTCGTGTATAACTGCACTTAACTTTTGCATTTCTTAAGCTATATCAACAATTTTTAGCTTGATTTAAAGCTTTTATCTTGTTCTTTCTAAAAATTATAACACTTTCCCTAAAGAGTGTAAAAAGGGAACTCAAAATTTACTTATCTATGAAATTTGTCAATGGGGAAATTTTTGACGGCTGTTTATGTTTCATATACCATTGTTCTTAACTTTTGTACTTCTCCAAGTATATTTACCATTTATAACTTGTTTAAAAGCCTTGGAATTGCTCTTTCCAATGATGTATAACACCTGGCAGAATAAACTTGGGGAAGAAACTCAAAATTAACATTTATGAGAAATTTGAAACTGGGAGCATTGGTACAGTTTCTACATGTGTCATATATAACTGCAATTAACTTTTGCATTTCTGAAGCCATAGCAACCATTTTTATCTTGATTGAAAGCTTTTATCTTGTTCTTTCTAAAAATATATAATACTTTCCCTAAGGAGTTTAAGAAAGGAACTCAAAATTTACTTATCTATGAAATATGTCAATGGGGAAATTTTTGACGGCTGTTTATGTTTCATATACCATTGTACTTAACTTTTGTATTTCTCCAAGTTTATTTACCATTTATAACTTGTTTGAAAGCCCTTAAATTTTTTTTTCCAATGATGTATAGCACTTGGCAGAAAAAACTTGGGAAAGAAACTCAAAATTAACACATATGAGAAATTTCACACTGGGAGAATTCTGTAATACTTTTGGTACAGTTTCTACATGTTTCATGTATAACTGCACTTAACTTTTGCATTTCTTAAGCTATATCAACCATTTTTAGCTTGATTTAAAGCTTTTATATTGTTCTTTCCAAAAATGTATAATACTTTCCCTAAGGAGTTTAAGAAAGGAATACAAAATTTACTTATCTATGAAATATGTCAATGGGGAAATTTTTGACGGCTGTTTATGTTTCATATACCATTGTACTTAACTTTTGCATTTCTCCAAGTACATTTACTATTTATAGCTTGTTTGAAAGCCCTTGAATTGCTCTTTCCAATGATGTATAACACTTGGCAGAAAAGACTTGGGAAAGAAACTCAAAATTAAGATTTATGAGAAATTTGACACTGGGATCATTCTGTAATACTTTTGGTACAGTTTTTACATGTTTCGTATATAACTGCACTTAACTTTTACATTTCTTAAGCTATATCAACCATTTTTAGCTTGATTTAAAGATTTTGTCTTGTTCTTTCTAAAAATATATAATACTTTCCCTAAGGAGTTTAAGAAAGGCACTCAAAATTTACTTATCTATGAAATATGTCAATGGGGAAAATTTTTGACGGCTGTTTATGTTTCATATACCATTGTACTTTACTTTTGTATTTCTCCAAGTATATTTACCATTTATAACTTGTTTGAAAGCCCTTAAATTTTTCTTTCCAATGATGTAAAGCACTTGGCAGAAAAACTTGGGAAAGAAACTCAAAATTAACATATATGAGAAATTTCACACTGGGAGCATTCTGTAATACTTTTGGTACAGTTTCTACATGTCTCGTGTATAACTGCACTTAACTTTTGCATTTCTTAAGCTATATCAACAATTTTTAGCTTGATTTAAAGCTTTTATCTTGTTCTTTCTAAAAATTATAACACTTTCCCTAAAGAGTGTAAAAAGGGAACTCAAAATTTACTTATCTATGAAATTTGTCAATGGGGAAATTTTTGACGGCTGTTTATGTTTCATATACCATTGTTCTTAACTTTTGTACTTCTCCAAGTATATTTACCATTTATAACTTGTTTAAAAGCCTTGGAATTGCTCTTTCCAATGATGTATAACACCTGGCAGAATAAACTTGGGGAAGAAACTCAAAATTAACATTTATGAGAAATTTGAAACTGGGAGCATTGGTACAGTTTCTACATGTTTCATATATAACTGCAATTAACTTTTGCATTTCTGAAGCTATAGCAACCATTTTTATCTTGATTGAAAGCTTTTATCTTGTTCTTTCTAAAAATATATAATACTTTCCCTAAGGAGTTTAAGAAAGGAACTCAAAATTTACTTATCTATGAAATATGTCAATGGGGAAATTTTTGACGGCTGTTTATATTTCATATACCATTGTACTTAACTTTTGTATTTCTCCAAGTATATTTACTATTTATAGCTTGTTTGAAAGCCCATAAATTGGTCTTTCCAATGATGTATAACACTTGGCAGAAAAAACTTGGGAAAGAAACTCAAAATTAACATTTATGAGAAATTTGACACTGGGAGCATTGGTACAGTTTCTACATGTTTCATATATAACTGCAATTAACTTTTGCACTTCTTAAGCTATATCAACCATTTTTAGCTTGATTTAAAGCTTTTATCTTGTTCTTTCTAAAAATATATAATACTTTCCCTAAGGAGTTTAAGAAAAGGACTCAAAATTTACTTATCTATGAAATATGTCAATGGGGAAATTTTTGACGGCTGTTTATGTTTCATATACCATTGTACTTAACTTTTGTATTTCTCCAAGTTTATTTACCATTTATAACTTGTTTGAAAGCCCTTAAATTTTTTTTTCCAATGATGTATAGCACTTGGCAGAAAAAACTTGGGAAAGAAACTCAAAATTAACACATATGAGAAATTTCACACTGGGAGAATTCTGTAATACTTTTGGTACAGTTTCTACATGTTTCATGTATAACTGCACTTAACTTTTGCATTTCTTAAGCTATATCAACCATTTTTAGCTTGATTTAAAGCTTTTATATTGTTCTTTCCAAAAATGTATAATACTTTCCATAAGGAGTTTAAGAAAGGAACTCAAAATTTACTTATCTATGAAATATGTCAATGGGGAAATTTTTGACGGCTGTTTATGTTTCATATACCATTGTACTTAACTTTTGTATTTCTCCAAGTACATTTACTATTTATAGCTTGTTTGAAAGCCCTTGAATTGCTCTTTCCAATGATGTATAACACTTGGCAGAAAAGACTTGGGAAAGAAACTCAAAATTAAGATTTATGAGAAATTTGACACTGGGATCATTCTGTAATACTTTTGGTACAGTTTTTACATGTTTCGTATATAACTGCACTTAACTTTTACATTTCTTAAGCTATATCAACCATTTTTAGCTTGATTTAAAGATTTTGTCTTGTTCTTTCTAAAAATATATAATACTTTCCCTAAGGAGTTTAAGAAAGGCACTCAAAATTTACTTATCTATGAAATATGTCAATGGGGAAAATTTTTGAAGGCGGTTTATGTTTCATATACCATTGTACTTTACTTTTGTATTTCTCCAAGTATATTTACCATTTATAACTTGTTTGAAAGCCCTTAAATTTTTCTTTCCAATGATGTAAAGCACTTGGCAGAAAAACTTGGGAAAGAAACTCAAAATTAACATTTATGAGAAATTTCACACTGGGAGCATTCTGTAATACTTTTGGTACAGTTTCTACATGTTTCATGTATAACTGCACTTAACTTTTGCATTTCTTAAGCTATATCAACCATTTTTAGCTTGATTTAAAGCTTTTATCTTGTTCTTTCTAAAAATATATAATACTTTCCCTAAGGAGTGTAAAAAAGGAACTCAAAATTTACTTATCTATGAAATATTTCAATGGGGAAATTTTTGACGGCTGTTTATGTTTCATATACCATTGTTCTTAACTTTTGTACTTCTCCAAGTATATTTACCATTTATAACTTGTTTAAAAGCCCTTGAATTGTTCTTTCCAATGATGTATAACACCCGGCAGAATAAACTTGGGAAAGAAACTCAAAATTAACATTTATGAGAAATTTGACACTGGGAGCATTGGTACAGTTTCTACATGTTTCATATATAACTGCAATTAACTTTTGCATTTCTGAAGCTATAGAAACCATTTTTATCTTGATTGAAAGCTTTTATCTTGTTCTTTCTAAAAATATATAATACCTTCCCTAAGGAGTTTAAGAAAGGAACTCAAAATTTACTTATCTATGAAATATGCCAATGGGGAAATTTTTGACGGCTGTTTATATTTCATATACCATTGCACTTAACTTTTGTATTTCTTCGAGTATATAAACCATTTATAGCTTGTTTGAAAGTTCATAAATTGCTCTTTCCAAAGATGTATAACACTTGGCAGAAAAAAATTTGGAAAGAAACTCAAAATTAACATTTATGAGAAATTTCACACTGGGAGCATTCTGTAATACTTTTGGTACAGTTTCTACATGTCTCGTGTATAACTGCACTTAACTTTTGCACTTCTTAAGGTATATCAACCATTTTTAGCTTGATTTAAAGCTTTTATCTTGTTCTTTCTAAAAATATATAATACTTTCCCTAAGGAGTTTAAGAAAAGGACTCAAAATTTACTTATCTATGAAATATGTCAATGGGGAAATTTTTGACGGCTGTTTATGTTTCATATACCATTGTACTTAACTTTTGTATTTCTCCAAGTATATTTACCATTTATAACTTGTTTGAAAGCCCTTAAATTTTTCTTTCCAATGATGTATAGCACTTGTCAGAAAAAACTTGGGAAAGAAACTCAAAACTAACATTTATGAGAAATTTCACACTGGGAGCATTCTGTAATACTTTTGGTACAGTTTCTACATGTTTCATGTATAACTGCACTTAACTTTTGCATTTCTTAAGCTATATCAACCATTTTTAGCTTGATTTAAAGCTTTTATATTGTTCTTTCCAAAAATGTATAATACTTTCCCTAAGGAGTTTAAGAAAGGAACTCAAAATTTACTTATCTATGAAATATGTCAATGGGGAAATTTTTGACGGCTGTTTATGTTTCATATACCATTGTACTTAACTTTTGTATTTCTCCAAGTATATTTACTATTTATAGCTTGTTTGAAAGCCCTTGAATTGTTCTTTCCAATGATGTATAACACCTGGCAGAATAAACTTGGGAAAGAAACTCAAAATTAAGATTTATGAGAAATTTGACACTGGGATCATTCTGTAATACTTTTGGTACAGTTTCTACATGTTTCGTGTATAACTGCACTTAACTTTTGCACTTCTTAAGCTATATCAACCATTTTTAGCTTGATTTAAAGATTTTGTCTTGTTCTTTCTAAAAATATATAATACTTTCCCTAAGGAGTTTAAGAAAGGAACTCAAAATTTACTTATCTATGAAATATGTCAATGGGGAAATTTTTGACGGCTGTTTATGTTTCATATACCATTGTACTTTACTTTTGTATTTCTCCAAGTATATTTACCATTTATAACTTGTTTGAAAGCCCTTAAATTTTTCTTTCCAATGATGTAAAGCACTTGGCAGAAAAACTTGGGAAAGAAACTCAAAATTAACATTTATGAGAAATTTCACACTGGGAGCATTCTGTAATACTTTTGGTACAGTTTCTACATGTTTCATGTATAACTGCACTTAACTTTTGCATTTCTTAAGCTATATCAACCATTTTTAGCTTGATTTAAAGCTTTTATCTTGTTCTTTCTAAAAATATATAATACTTTCCCTAAGGAGTGTAAAAAAGGAACTCAAAATTTACTTATCTATGAAATATTTCAATGGGGAAATTTTTGACGGCTGTTTATGTTTCATATACCATTGTTCTTAACTTTTGTACTTCTCCAAGTATATTTACCATTTATAACTTGTTTAAAAGCCTTGGAATTGCTCTTTCCAACGATGTATAACACCTGGCAGAATAAACTTGGGGAAGAAACTCAAAATTAACATTTATGAGAAATTTGAAACTGGGAGCATTGGTACAGTTTCTACATGTTTCATATATAACTGCAATTAACTTTTGCATTTCTGAAGCTATAGCAACCATTTTTATCTTGATTGAAAGCTTTTATCTTGTTCTTTCTAAAAATATATAATACCCTCCCTAAGGAGTTTAAGAAAGGAACTCAAAATTGGATTATATATGAAATATGTCACTGTGGACATTTTGGACGACTGTTAATGTTTCTTATACCATTGCACTTAACTTTTGTATTTCTTCAAGTATATCAACCATTTATAGCTTGTTTGAAAGCCCTTAAATTGTTCTTTCCAATGATGTATAACACTTGGCAGAAGAAACTTTGGAAAGAAACTCAAAATTAACATATATGAGAAATTTCACACTGGGAGCATTCTGTAATATTTTGGTACAGTTTCTACATGTCTCGTGTATAACTGCACTTAACTTTTGCACTTCTTAAGCTATATCAACCATTTTTAGCTTGATTTAAAGCTTTTATCTTGTTCTTTCTAAAAATATATAATACTTTTCCTAAGGAGTTTAAGAAAGGAACTCAAAATTTACTTATCTATGAAATATGTCAATGGGGAAATTTTTGACGGCTGTTTATGTTTCATATACCATTGCACTTAACTTTTGTATTTCTTCGAGTATATAAACCACTTATAGCTTGTTTGAAAGCCCATAAATTGCTCTTTCCAATGATGTATAACACTTGGCAGAAAAAAGTTGGAAAAGAAACTCAAAATTAACATTTATGAGAAATTTGACACTGGGAGCATTGGTACAGTTTCTACATGTTTCATATATAACTGCAATTAACTTTTGCATTTCTGAAGCTATAGCAACCATTTTTATCTTGATTTAAAGCTTTTATATTGTTCTTTCCAAAAATGTATAATACTTTCCCTAAGGAGTTTAAGAAAGGAACTCAAAATTTACTTATCTATGAAATATGTCAATGGGGAAATTTTTGACGGCTGTTTATGTTTAATATACCATTGTACTTAACTTTTGTATTTCTCCAAGTATATTTGCTATTTATAGCTTGTTTGAAAGCCCTTGAATTGCTCTTTCCAATGATGTATAACACTTGGCAGAAAAAACTTGGGAAAGAAACTCAAAATTAAGATTTATGAGAAATTTGACACTGGGATCATTCTGTAATACTTTTGGTACAGTTTTTACATGTTTCGTATATAACTGCACTTAACTTTTACATTTCTTAAGCTATATCAACCATTTTTAGCTTGATTTAAAGATTTTGTCTTGTTCTTTCTAAAAATATATAATACTTTCCCTAAGGAGTTTAAGAAAGGAACTCAAAATTTACTTATCTATGAAATATGTCAATGGGGAAATTTTTGACGGCTGTTTATGTTTCATATACCATTGTACTTTACTTTTGTATTTCTCCAAGTATATTTACCATTTATAACTTGTTTGAAAGCCCTTAAATTTTTCTTTCCAATGATGTATAGCACTTGGCAGAAAAAACTTTGGAAAGAAACTCAAAATTAACATATATGAGAAATTTCACACTGGGAGCATTCTGTAATACTTTTGGTACAGTTTCTACATGTCTCGTGTATAACTGCACTTAACTTTTGCACTTCTTAAGCTATATCAACCATTTTTATCTTGATTTAAAGCTTTTATCTTGTTCTTTCTAAAAATATATAATACTTTCCCTAAGGAGTTTAAGAAAGGAACTCAAAATTTACTTATCTATGAAATATGTCAATGGGGAAATTTTTGACGGCTGTTTATGTTTCATATACCATTGCACTTAACTTTTGTATTTCTTCGAGTATATAAACCATTTATAGCTTGTTTGAAAGCCCTTAAATTGTTCTTTCCAATGATGTATAACACTTGGCAGAATAAACTTGGGAAAAAAATTCAAAATTAACGTTTATGAAAAATTTGACACTGGGAGCATTCTGTAATACTTTTGGTACAGTTTCTACATGTTTCATGTATAACTGCACTTAACTTTTGCATTTCTTAAGCTATATCAACCATTTTTAGCTTGATTTAAAGCTTTTATCTTGTTCTTTCTAAAAATATATAATACTAGGAGTTTAAGATAGGAACTAAAAATTTATTTATCTATGAAATATGTCAATGGGGAAATTTTTGACGGCTGTTTATGTTTCATATACCATTGCACTTAACTTTTGTACTTCTTTGAGCATATAAACCATTTATAGCTTGTTTGAAAGCCCTTAAATTTTTCTTTCCAATGATGTATAGCACTTGGCAGAAAAAACTTGGGAAAGAAACTCAAAATTAACATTTATGAGAAATTTCACACTGGGAGCATTCTGTAATACTTTTGGTACAGTTTCTACATGTTTCATGTATAACTGCACTTAACTTTTGTATTTCTTAAGCTATATCAACCATTTTTAGCTTGATTTAAAGTTTTTATATTGTTCTTTCCAAAAATGTATAACACTTTCCCTAAGGAGTTTAAGAAAGGAACTCAAAATTTACTTATCTATGAAATATGTTAATGGGGAAATTTTTGAAGGCTGTTTATGTTTCATATACCATTGTACTTAACTTTTGTATTTCTCCAAGTATATTTACAATTTATAGCTTGTTTGAAAGCCCTTGAATTGCTCTTTCCAATGATGTATAACACTTGGCAGAAAAAACTTGGGAAAGAAACTCAAAATTAAGATTTATGAGAAATTTGACACTGGGATCATTCTGTAATACTTTTGGTACAGTTTCTACATGTTTCGTATATAACTGCACTTAACTTTTACATTTCTTAAGCTATATCAACCATTTTTAGCTTGATTTAAAGATTTTGTCTTGTTCTTTCTAAAGATATATAATACTTTCCCTAAGGAGTTTAAGAAAGGAACTCAAAATTTACTTATCTATGAAATATGTCAATGGGGAAATTTTTGACGGCTGTTTATGTTTCATATACCATTGTACTTTACTTTTGTATTTCTCCAAGTATATTTACCATTTATAACTTGTTTGAAAGCCCTTAAATTTTTCTTTCCAATGATGTAAAGCACTTGGCAGAAAAACTTGGGAAAGAAACTCAAAATTAACATTTATGAGAATTTTCACACTGGGAGCATTCTGTAATACTTTTGGTACAGTTTCTACATGTTTCATGTATAACTGCACTTAACTTTTGCATTTCTTAAGCTATATCAACCATTTTTAGCTTGATTTAAAGGTTTTATCTTGTTCTTTCTAAAAATATATAATACTTTCCCTAAGGAGTGTAAGAAAGGAGCTCAAAATTTACTTATCTATGAAATATTTCAATGGGGAAATTTTTGACGGCTGTTTATGTTTCATATACCATTGTACTTTACTTTTGTATTTCTCCAAGTATATTTACCATTTATAACTTGTTTGAAAGCCCTTAAATTTTTCTTTCCAATGATGTAAAGCACTTGGCAGAAAAACTTGGGAAAGAAACTCAAAATTAACATTTATGAGAATTTTCACACTGGGATCATTCTGTAATACTTTTGGTACAGTTTTTACATGTTTCGTATATAACTGCACTTAACTTTTACATTTCTTAAGCTATATCAACCATTTTTAGCTTGATTTAAAGATTTTGTCTTGTTCTTTCTAAAAATATATAATACTTTCCCTAAGGAGTTTAAGAAAGGAACTCAAAATTTACTTATCTATGAAATATGTCAATGGGGAAATTTTTGACGGCTGTTTATGTTTCATATACCATTGTACTTTACTTTTGTATTTCTCCAAGTATATTTACCATTTATAACTTGTTTAAAAGCCCTTGAATTGTTCTTTCCAATGATGTATAACACCTGGCAGAATAAACTTGGGAAAGAAACTCAAAATTAACATTTATGAGAAATTTGACACTGGGAGCATTGGTACAGTTTCTACATGTTTCATATGTAACTGCAATTGACTTTTGCATTTCTGAAGTAATAGCAACCATTTTTATCTTGATTGAAAGCTTTTATCTTGTTCTTTCTAAAAATATATAATGCGTTCCCTAATGAGTTTAAGAAAGGAACTCAAAATTTACTTATCTATGAAATATGTCAATGGGGAAATTTTTGACGGCTGTTTATGTTTCATATACCATTGCACTTAACTTTTGTGTTTCTACGAGTATATAAACTATTTGTAGCTTGTTTGAAAGCCCTTAATTTGTTCTTTCCAATGGTGTTTAACACTTGGCAGAAAAAACTTGGGAAAGAAACTCAAAATTAACATTTATGAGAAATTTGACACTGGGAGCATTCTGTAATACTATTGGTACAGTTTCTACATGTTTCATGTATAACTGCACTTAACTTTTGCATTTCTTAAGCTATATCAACCATTTTTAGCTTGATTTAAAGCTTTTATCTTGTTCTTTCTAAAAATATATAATACTAGGAGTTTAAGATAGGAACTCAAAATTTACTTATCTATGAAATATGTCAATGGGGAAATTTTTGACGGCTGTTTATGTTTCATATACCATTGCACTTAACTTTTGTATTTCTTCGAGCATATAAACCATTTATAGCTTGTTTGAAAGCCCTTAAATTGTTCTTTCCAATGGTGTATAGCACTTGGCAGAAAAAACTTGGGAAAGAAACTCAAAATTAAGATTTATGAGAAATTTCACACTGGGAGCATTCTGTAATACTTTTGGTACAGTTTCTACATGTCTCGTGTATAACTGCACTTAACTTTTACATTTCTTAAGCTATATCAACCATTTTTAGCTTGATGTAAAGATTTTGTCTTGTTCTTTCTAAAAATATATAATACTTTCCCTAAGGAGTTTAAGAAAGGAACTCAAAATTTACTTATCTATGAAATATGTCAATGGGGAAATTTTTGACGGCTGTTTATGTTTCATATACCATTGTACTTTACTTTTGTATTTCTCCAAGTATATTTACCATTTATAACTTGTTTGAAAGCCCTTAAATTTTTCTTTCCAATGATGTAAAGCACTTGGCAGAAAAAACTTTGGAAAGAAACTCAAAATTAACATATATGAGAAATTTCACACTGGGAGCATTCTGTAATACTTTTGGTACAGTTTCTACATGTCTCGTGTATAACTGCACTTAACTTTTGCACTTCTTAAACTATATCAACCATTTTTATCTTGATTTAAAGCTTTTATCTTGTTCTTTCTAAAAATATATAATACTTTCCCTAAGGAGTTTAAGAAAGGAACTCAAAATTTACTTATCTATGAAATATGTCAATGGGGAAATTTTTGACGGCTGTTTATGTTTCATATACCATTGCACTTAACTTTTGTATTTCTTCGAGTATATAAACCATTTATAGCTTGTTTGAAAGCCCTTAAATTGTTCTTTCCAATGATGTATAGCACTTGTCAGAAAAAACTTGGGAAAGAAACTCAAAATTAACATTTATGAGAAATTTCACACTGGGAGCATTCTGTAATACTTTTGGTACAGTTTCTACATGTCTCGTGTATAACTGCACTTAACTTTTGCACTTCTTAAGCTATATAAACCATTTTTATCTTGATTTAAAGCTTTTATCTTGTTCTTTCTAAAAATATATAATACTTTCCCTAAGGAGTTTAAGAAAGGAACCCAAAATTTACTTATCTATGAAATATGTCAATGGAGAAATTTTTGACGGCTGTTTATGTTTCATATACCATTGCACTTAACTTTTGTATTTCTTCGAGTATATAAACCATTTATAGCTCGTTTGAAAGCCCTTAAATTGTTCTTTCCAATGATGTATAACACTTGGCAGAAAAAACTTTAGAAAGAAACTCAAAATTAACATTTATGAGAAATTTCACACTGGGAGCATTCTGTAATACTATTGGTACAGTTTCTACATGTCTCGTGTACAACTGCACTTAACTTTTGCACTTCTTAAGGTATATCAACCATTTTTAGCTTGATTTAAAGCTTTTATCTTGTTCTTTCTAAAAATATATAATACTTTCCCTAAGGAGTTTAAGAAAGGAACTCAAAATTTACTTATCTATGAAATATGTCAATGGGGAAATTTTTGACGGCTGTTTATGTTTCATATACCATTGCACTTAACTTTTGTGTTTCTACGAGTATATAAACTATTTGTAGCTTGTTTGAAAGCCCTTAAATTGTTCTTTCCAATGGTGTTTAACACTTGGCAGAAAAAACTTGGGAAAGAAACTCAAAATTAACATTTATGAGAATTTTCACACTGGGATCATTCTGTAATACTTTTGGTACAGTTTTTACATGTTTCGTATATAACTGCACTTAACTTTTACATTTCTTAAGCTATATCAACCATTTTTAGCTTGATTTAAAGATTTTGTCTTGTTCTTTCTAAAAATATATAATACTTTCCCTAAGGAGTTTAAGAAAGGAACTCAAAATTTACTTATCTATGAAATATGTCAATGGGGAAATTTTTGACGGCTGTTTATGTTTCATATACCATTGTACTTTACTTTTGTATTTCTCCAAGTATATTTACCATTTATAACTTGTTTAAAAGCCCTTGAATTGTTCTTTCCAATGATGTATAACACCTGGCAGAATAAACTTGGGAAAGAAACTCAAAATTAACATTTATGAGAAATTTGACACTGGGAGCATTGGTACAGTTTCTACATGTTTCATATGTAACTGCAATTGACTTTTGCATTTCTGAAGTAATAGCAACCATTTTTATCTTGATTGAAAGCTTTTATCTTGTTCTTTCTAAAAATATATAATGCGTTCCCTAATGAGTTTAAGAAAGGAACTCAAAATTTACTTATCTATGAAATATGTCAATGGGGAAATTTTTGACGGCTGTTTATGTTTCATATACCATTGCACTTAACTTTTGTGTTTCTACGAGTATATAAACTATTTGTAGCTTGTTTGAAAGCCCTTAATTTGTTCTTTCCAATGGTGTTTAACACTTGGCAGAAAAAACTTGGGAAAGAAACTCAAAATTAACATTTATGAGAAATTTGACACTGGGAGCATTCTGTAATACTATTGGTACAGTTTCTACATGTTTCATGTATAACTGCACTTAACTTTTGCATTTCTTAAGCTATATCAACCATTTTTAGCTTGATTTAAAGCTTTTATCTTGTTCTTTCTAAAAATATATAATACTAGGAGTTTAAGATAGGAACTCAAAATTTACTTATCTATGAAATATGTCAATGGGGAAATTTTTGACGGCTGTTTATGTTTCATATACCATTGCACTTAACTTTTGTATTTCTTCGAGCATATAAACCATTTATAGCTTGTTTGAAAGCCCTTAAATTGTTCTTTCCAATGGTGTATAGCACTTGGCAGAAAAAACTTGGGAAAGAAACTCAAAATTAAGATTTATGAGAAATTTCACACTGGGAGCATTCTGTAATACTTTTGGTACAGTTTCTACATGTCTCGTGTATAACTGCACTTAACTTTTACATTTCTTAAGCTATATCAACCATTTTTAGCTTGATGTAAAGATTTTGTCTTGTTCTTTCTAAAAATATATAATACTTTCCCTAAGGAGTTTAAGAAAGGAACTCAAAATTTACTTATCTATGAAATATGTCAATGGGGAAATTTTTGACGGCTGTTTATGTTTCATATACCATTGTACTTTACTTTTGTATTTCTCCAAGTATATTTACCATTTATAACTTGTTTGAAAGCCCTTAAATTTTTCTTTCCAATGATGTAAAGCACTTGGCAGAAAAAACTTTGGAAAGAAACTCAAAATTAACATATATGAGAAATTTCACACTGGGAGCATTCTGTAATACTTTTGGTACAGTTTCTACATGTCTCGTGTATAACTGCACTTAACTTTTGCACTTCTTAAACTATATCAACCATTTTTATCTTGATTTAAAGCTTTTATCTTGTTCTTTCTAAAAATATATAATACTTTCCCTAAGGAGTTTAAGAAAGGAACTCAAAATTTACTTATCTATGAAATATGTCAATGGGGAAATTTTTGACGGCTGTTTATGTTTCATATACCATTGCACTTAACTTTTGTATTTCTTCGAGTATATAAACCATTTATAGCTTGTTTGAAAGCCCTTAAATTGTTCTTTCCAATGATGTATAGCACTTGTCAGAAAAAACTTGGGAAAGAAACTCAAAATTAACATTTATGAGAAATTTCACACTGGGAGCATTCTGTAATACTTTTGGTACAGTTTCTACATGTCTCGTGTATAACTGCACTTAACTTTTGCACTTCTTAAGCTATATAAACCATTTTTATCTTGATTTAAAGCTTTTATCTTGTTCTTTCTAAAAATATATAATACTTTCCCTAAGGAGTTTAAGAAAGGAACCCAAAATTTACTTATCTATGAAATATGTCAATGGAGAAATTTTTGACGGCTGTTTATGTTTCATATACCATTGCACTTAACTTTTGTATTTCTTCGAGTATATAAACCATTTATAGCTCGTTTGAAAGCCCTTAAATTGTTCTTTCCAATGATGTATAACACTTGGCAGAAAAAACTTTAGAAAGAAACTCAAAATTAACATTTATGAGAAATTTCACACTGGGAGCATTCTGTAATACTATTGGTACAGTTTCTACATGTCTCGTGTACAACTGCACTTAACTTTTGCACTTCTTAAGGTATATCAACCATTTTTAGCTTGATTTAAAGCTTTTATCTTGTTCTTTCTAAAAATATATAATACTTTCCCTAAGGAGTTTAAGAAAGGAACTCAAAATTTACTTATCTATGAAATATGTCAATGGGGAAATTTTTGACGGCTGTTTATGTTTCATATACCATTGCACTTAACTTTTGTGTTTCTACGAGTATATAAACTATTTGTAGCTTGTTTGAAAGCCCTTAAATTGTTCTTTCCAATGGTGTTTAACACTTGGCAGAAAAAACTTGGGAAAGAAACTCAAAATTAACATTTATGAGAAATTTGACACTGGGAGCATTCTGTAATACTATTGGTACAGTTTCTACATGTTTCATGTATAACTGCACTTAACTTTTACATTTCTTAAGCTATATCAACCATTTTTAGCTTGATGTAAAGATTTTGTCTTGTTCTTTCTAAAAATATATAATACTTTCCCTAAGGAGTTTAAGAAAGGAACTCAAAATTTACTTATCTATGAAATATGTCAATGGGGAAATTTTTGACGGCTGTTTATGTTTCATATACCATTGTACTTTACTTTTATATTTCTCCAAGTATATTTACCATTTATAACTTGTTTGAAAGCCCTTAAATTTTTCTTTCCAATGATGTAAAGCACTTGGCAGAAAAACTTGGGAAAGAAACTCAAAATTAACATTTATGAGAATTTTCACACTGGGAGCATTCTGTAATACTTTTGGTACAGTTTCTACATGTTTCATGTATAACTGCACTTAACTTTTGCATTTCTTAAGCTATATCAACCATTTTTAGCTTGATTTAAAGGTTTTATCTTGTTCTTTCTAAAAATATATAATACTTTCCCTAAGGAGTGTAAGAAAGGAGCTCAAAATTTACTTATCTATGAAATATTACAATGGGGAAATTTTTGACGGCTGTTTATGTTTCATATACCATTGTACTTTACTTTTGTATTTCTCCAAGTATATTTACCATTTATAACTTGTTTGAAAGCCCTTAAATTTTTCTTTCCAATGATGTAAAGCACTTGGCAGAAAAACTTGGGAAAGAAACTCAAAATTAACATTTATGAGAATTTTCACACTGGGATCATTCTGTAATACTTTTGGTACAGTTTTTACATGTTTCGTATATAACTGCACTTAACTTTTACATTTCTTAAGCTATATCAACCATTTTTAGCTTGATTTAAAGATTTTGTCTTGTTCTTTCTAAAAATATATAATACTTTCCCTAAGGAGTTTAAGAAAGGAACTCAAAATTTACTTATCTATGAAATATGTCAATGGGGAAATTTTTGACGGCTGTTTATGTTTCATATACCATTGTACTTTACTTTTGTATTTCTCCAAGTATATTTACCATTTATAACTTGTTTAAAAGCCCTTGAATTGTTCTTTCCAATGATGTATAACACCTGGCAGAATAAACTTGGGAAAGAAACTCAAAATTAACATTTATGAGAAATTTGACACTGGGAGCATTGGTACAGTTTCTACATGTTTCATATGTAACTGCAATTGACTTTTGCATTTCTGAAGTAATAGCAACCATTTTTATCTTGATTGAAAGCTTTTATCTTGTTCTTTCTAAAAATATATAATGCGTTCCCTAATGAGTTTAAGAAAGGAACTCAAAATTTACTTATCTATGAAATATGTCAATGGGGAAATTTTTGACGGCTGTTTATGTTTCATATACCATTGCACTTAACTTTTGTGTTTCTACGAGTATATAAACTATTTGTAGCTTGTTTGAAAGCCCTTAATTTGTTCTTTCCAATGGTGTTTAACACTTGGCAGAAAAAACTTGGGAAAGAAACTCAAAATTAACATTTATGAGAAATTTGACACTGGGAGCATTCTGTAATACTATTGGTACAGTTTCTACATGTTTCATGTATAACTGCACTTAACTTTTGCATTTCTTAAGCTATATCAACCATTTTTAGCTTGATTTAAAGCTTTTATCTTGTTCTTTCTAAAAATATATAATACTAGGAGTTTAAGATAGGAACTCAAAATTTACTTATCTATGAAATATGTCAATGGGGAAATTTTTGACGGCTGTTTATGTTTCATATACCATTGCACTTAACTTTTGTATTTCTTCGAGTATATAAACCATTTATAGCTTGTTTGAAAGCCCTTAAATTGTTCTTTCCAATGATGTATAACACTTGGCAGAATAAACTTGGGAAAAAAACTCAAAATTAACGTTTATGAAAAATTTGACACTGGGAGCATTCTGTAATACTTTTGGTACAGTTTCTACATGTTTCATGTATAACTGCACTTAACTTTTGCATTTCTTAAGCTATATCAACCATTTTTAGCTTGATTTAAAGCTTTTATCTTGTTCTTTCTAAAAATATATAATACTTTCCCTAAGGAGTTTAAGAAAGGAACTCAAAATTTACTTATCTATGAAATATGTCAATGGGGAAATTTTTGACGGCTGTTTATGTTTCATATACCATTGCACTTAACTTTTGTATTTCTTCGAGCATATAAACCATTTATAGCTTGTTTGAAAGCCCTTAAATTGTTCTTTCCAATGGTGTATAGCACTTGGCAGAAAAAACTTGGGAAAGAAACTCAAAATTAAGATTTATGAGAAATTTCACACTGGGAGCATTCTGTAATACTTTTGGTACAGTTTCTACATGTCTCGTGTATAACTGCACTTAACTTTTACATTTCTTAAGCTATATCAACCATTTTTAGCTTGATGTAAAGATTTTGTCTTGTTCTTTCTAAAAATATATAATACTTTCCCTAAGGAGTTTAAGAAAGGAACTCAAAATTTACTTATCTATGAAATATGTCAATGGGGAAATTTTTGACGGCTGTTTATGTTTCATATACCATTGTACTTTACTTTTGTATTTCTCCAAGTATATTTACCATTTATAACTTGTTTGAAAGCCCTTAAATTTTTCTTTCCAATGATGTAAAGCACTTGGCAGAAAAAACTTTGGAAAGAAACTCAAAATTAACATATATGAGAAATTTCACACTGGGAGCATTCTGTAATACTTTTGGTACAGTTTCTACATGTCTCGTGTATAACTGCACTTAACTTTTGCACTTCTTAAACTATATCAACCATTTTTATCTTGATTTAAAGCTTTTATCTTGTTCTTTCTAAAAATATATAATACTTTCCCTAAGGAGTTTAAGAAAGGAACTCAAAATTTACTTATCTATGAAATATGTCAATGGGGAAATTTTTGACGGCTGTTTATGTTTCATATACCATTGCACTTAACTTTTGTATTTCTTCGAGTATATAAACCATTTATAGCTTGTTTGAAAGCCCTTAAATTGTTCTTTCCAATGATGTATAGCACTTGTCAGAAAAAACTTGGGAAAGAAACTCAAAATTAACATTTATGAGAAATTTCACACTGGGAGCATTCTGTAATACTTTTGGTACAGTTTCTACATGTCTCGTGTATAACTGCACTTAACTTTTGCACTTCTTAAGCTATATAAACCATTTTTATCTTGATTTAAAGCTTTTATCTTGTTCTTTCTAAAAATATATAATACTTTCCCTAAGGAGTTTAAGAAAGGAACCCAAAATTTACTTATCTATGAAATATGTCAATGGAGAAATTTTTGACGGCTGTTTATGTTTCATATACCATTGCACTTAACTTTTGTATTTCTTCGAGTATATAAACCATTTATAGCTCGTTTGAAAGCCCTTAAATTGTTCTTTCCAATGATGTATAACACTTGGCAGAAAAAACTTTAGAAAGAAACTCAAAATTAACATTTATGAGAAATTTCACACTGGGAGCATTCTGTAATACTATTGGTACAGTTTCTACATGTCTCGTGTACAACTGCACTTAACTTTTGCACTTCTTAAGGTATATCAACCATTTTTAGCTTGATTTAAAGCTTTTATCTTGTTCTTTCTAAAAATATATAATACTTTCCCTAAGGAGTTTAAGAAAGGAACTCAAAATTTACTTATCTATGAAATATGTCAATGGGGAAATTTTTGACGGCTGTTTATGTTTCATATACCATTGCACTTAACTTTTGTGTTTCTACGAGTATATAAACTATTTGTAGCTTGTTTGAAAGCCCTTAAATTGTTCTTTCCAATGGTGTTTAACACTTGGCAGAAAAAACTTGGGAAAGAAACTCAAAATTAACATTTATGAGAAATTTGACACTGGGAGCATTCTGTAATACTATTGGTACAGTTTCTACATGTTTCATGTATAACTGCACTTAACTTTTGCATTTCTTAAGCTATATCAACCATTTTTAGCTTGATTTAAAGCTTTTATCTTGTTCTTTCTAAAAATATATAATACTAGGAGTTTAATATAGGAACTCAAAATTTACTTATCTATGAAATATGTCAATGGGGAAATTTTTGACGGCTGTTTATGTTTCATATACCATTGCACTTAACTTTTGTATTTCTTCGAGTATATAAACCATTTATAACTTGTTTGAAAGCCCTTAAATTGTTCTTTCCAATGATGTATAACACTTGGCAGAATAAACTTGGGAAAAAAACTCAAAATTAACGTTTATGAAAAATTTGACACTGGGAGCATTCTGTAATACTTTTGGTACAGTTTCTACATGTTTCATGTATAACTGCACTTAACTTTTGCATTTCTTAAGCTATATCAACCATTTTTAGCTTGATTTAAAGCTTTTATCTTGTTCTTTCTAAAAATATATAATACTAGGAGTTTAAGATAGGAACTAAAAATTTATTTATCTATGAAATATGTCAATGGGGAAATTTTTGACGGCTGTTTATGTTTCATATACCATTGTACTTAACTTTTGTACTTCTTTGAGCATACAAACCATTTATAGCTTGTTTGAAAGCCCTTAAATTTTTCTTTCCAATGATGTATAGCACTTGGCAGAAAAAACTTGGGAAAGAAACTCAAAATTAACATTTATGAGAAATTTCACACTGGGAGCATTCTGTAATACTTTTGGTACAGTTTCTACATGTTTCATGTATAACTGCACTTAACTTTTGCACTTCTTAAGCTATATCAACCATTTTTAGCTTGATTTAAAGTTTTTATATTGTTCTTTCCAAAAATGTATAATACTTTCCCTAAGGAGTTTAAGAAAGGAACTCAAAATTTACTTATCTATGAAATATGTTAATGGGGAAATTTTTGAAGGCTGTTTATGTTTCATATACCATTGTACTTAACTTTTGTATTTATCCAAGTATATTTACCATTTATAGCTTGTTTGAAAGCCCTTGAATTGCTCTTTCCAAAGATGTATAACACTTGGCAGAAAAAACTTGGGAAAGAAACTCAAAATTAAGATTTATGAGAAATTTGACACTGGGATCATTCTGTAATACTTTTGGTACAGTTTCTACATGTTTCGTATATAACTGCACTTAACTTTTACATTTCTTAAGCTATATCAACCATTTTTAGCTTGATTTAAAGATTTTGTCTTGTTCTTTCTAAAAATATATAATACTTTCCCTAAGGAGTTTAAGAAAGGAACTCAAAATTTACTTATCTATGAAATATGTCAATGGGGAAATTTTTGACGGCTGTTTATGTTTCATATACCATTGTACTTTACTTTTGTATTTCTCCAAGTATATTTACCATTTATAACTTGTTTGAAAGCCTTAAATTTTTCTTTCCAATGATGTTAAGCACTTGGCAGAAAAACTTGGGAAAGAAACTCAAAATTAACATTTATGAGAATTTTCACACTGGGAGCATTCTGTAATACTTTTGGTACAGTTTCTACATGTTTCATGTATAACTGCACTTAACTTTTGCATTTCTTAAGCTATATCAACCATTTTTAGCTTGATTTAAAGCTTTTATCTTGTTCTTTCTAAAAATATATAATACTTTCCCTAAGGAATGTAAGAAAGGAACTCAAAATTTACTTATCTATGAAATATTTCAATGGGGAAATTTTTGACGGCTGTTTATGTTTCATATACCATTGTTCTTAACTTTTGTACTTCTCCAAGTATATTTACCATTTATAGCTTATTTAAAAGCCCTTGAATTGTTCTTTCCAATGATGTATAACACCTGGCAGAATAAACTTGGGAAAGAAACTCAAAATTAACATTTATGAGAAATTTGACACTGGGAGCATTGGTACAGTTTCTACATGTTTCATATATAACTGCAATTAACTTTTGCATTTCTGAAGTAATAGCAACCATTTTTATCTTGATTGAAAGCTTTTATCTTGTTCTTTCTAAAAATATATAATGCGTTTCCTAATGAGTTTAAGAAAGGAACTCAAAATTTACTTATCTATGAAATATGACAATGGGGAAATTTTTGACGGCTGTTTATGTTTCATATACCATTGCACTTAACTTTTGTATATCTTCGAGTATATAAACCACTTATAGCTTGTTTGAAAGCCCATAAATTGCTCTTTCCAATGATGTATAACACTTGGCAGAAAAAAATTGGGAAAGAAACTCAAAATTAACATTTATGAGAAATTTCACACTGGGAGCATTCTGTAATATTTTGGTACAGTTTCTACATGTTTCATGTATAACTGCACATAACTTTTGCATTTCTTAAGCTATATCAACCATTTTTAGCTTGATTTAAAGCTTTTATCTTGTTCTTTCTAAAAATATATAATACTTTCCCTAAGGAGTGTAAAAAAGGAACTCAAAATTTACTTATCTATGAAATTTGTCAATGGGGAAATTTTTGACGGCTGTTTATGTTTCATATACCATTGTTCTTAACTTTTGTACTTCTCCAAGTATATTTACCATTTATAACTTGTTTAAAAGCCCTTGAGTTGCTCTTTCCAATGATGTATAGCACTTGGTAGAAAAAACTTGGGAAAGAAACTCAAAATTAACATTTATGAGAAATTTCACACTGGGAGCATTCTGTAATACATTTGGTACAGTTTCTACATGTTTCATGTATAACTGCAATTAACTTTTGCATTTCTTTAGCTATATCAACCATTTATAGCTTGATTTAAAGCTTTTATATTGTTCTTTCCAAAAATGTATAATACTTTCCCTAAGGAGTTTAAGAAAGGAACTCAAAATTTACTTATCTATGAAATATTACAATGGGGAAATTTTTGAAGGCTGCTTATGTTTCATATACCATTGTATTTAACTTTTGTATTTCTCCAAGTATATTTACCATTTATAACTTGTTTGAAAGCCCTTAAATTTTTCTTGAATTGTTCTTTCCAATGATGTATAACACCTGGCAGAATAAACTTGGGAAAGAAACTCAAAATTAACATTTAAGAGAAATTTGACACTGGGAGCATTGGTACAGTTTCTACATGTTTCATATATAACTGCAATTAACTTTTGCATTTCTGAAGTAATAGCAACCATTTTTATCTTGATTGAAAGCTTTTATCTTGTTCTTTCTAAAAATATATAATGCGTTCCCTAATGAGTTTAAGAAAGGAACTCAAAATTTACTTATCTATGAAATATGTCAATGGGGAAATTTTTGAAGGCTGTTTATGTTTCATATACCATTGTACTTAACTTTTGTATTTCTCCAAGTATATTTACCATTTATAGCTTGTTTGAAAGTTCATAAATTGCTCTTTCCAATGATGTATAACACTTGGCAGAAAAAATTGGGAAAGAAACTCAAAATTAACACATATGAGAAATTTGACACTGGGATCATTCTGTAATACTTTTGGTACAGTTTCTACATGATTCGTATATAACTGCACTTAACTTTTACATTTCTTAAGCTATATCAACCGTTTTTAGCTTGATTTAAAGATTTTGTCTTGTTCTTTCTAAAAACATATAATACTTTCCCTAAGGAGTTTAAGAAAGGAACTCAAAATTGACTTATCTATGAAATATGTCAATGGGGAAATTTTTGACGGCTGTTTATGTTTCATATACCATTGTACTTTACTTTTGTATTTCTCCAAGTATATTTACTATTTATAACTTGTTTGAAAGCCCTTAAATTTTTCTTTCCAATGATGTAAAGCACTTGGCAGAAAAACTTGGGAAAGAAACTCAAAATTAACATTTATGAGAAATTTCACACTGGGAGCATTCTGTAATAATTTTGGTACAGTTTCTACATGTTTCATGTATAACTGCACTTAACTTTTGCATTTCTTAAGCTATATCAACCATTTTTAGCTTGATTTAAAGCTTTTATCTTGTTCTTTCTAAAAATATATAATACTTTCCCTAAGGAGTGTAAAAAAGGAACTCAAAATTTACTTATCTATGAAATTTGTCAATGGGGAAATTTTTGACGGCTGTTTATGTTTCATATACCATTGTTCTTAACTTTTGTACTTCTCCAAGTATATTTACCATTTATAACTTGTTTAAAATCCCTTGAATCGCTCTTTCCAATGATGTATAACACCTGGCAGAATAAACTTGGGGAAGAAACTCAAAATTAACATTTATGAGAAATTTGACACTGGGAGCATTGGTACAGTTTCTACATGTTTCATATATAACTGCAATTAACTTTTGCATTTCTGAAGCTATAGCAACCATTTTTATCTTGATTTAAAGCTTTTATCTTGTTCTTTCTAAAAATATATAATACTTTCCCTAAGGAGTGTAAAAAAGGAACTCAAAATTTACTTATCTATGAAATTTGTCAATGGGGAAATTTTTGACGGCTGTTTATGCTTCATATACCATTGTTCTTAACTTTTGTACTTCTCCAAGTATATTTACCATTTATAACTTGTTTAAAAGCCCTTGAATTGCTCTTTCCAATGATGTATAACACTTGGCAGAATAAACTTGGGAAAAAAACTCAAAATTAACGTTTATGAAAAATTTGACACTGGGAGCATTCTGTAATACATTTGGTACAGTTTCTACATGTTTCATGTATAACTGCAATTAACTTTTGCATTTCTTTAGCTATATCAACCATTTATAGCTTGATTGAAAGCTTTTATCTTGTTCTTTCTAAAAATATATAATACTTTCCCTAAGGAGTTTAAGAAAATGACTCAAAATTTACTTATCTATGGAATATGTCATTGGGAAACTTTTTGAAGGCTGTTTATGTTTCATATACCATTGTACTTAACTTTTGTATTTCTCCAAGTATATTTACCATTTATAACTTGTTTGAAAGCCCTTAAATTTTTCTTTCCAATGATGTATAGCACTTGGCAGAAAAAACTTGGGAAAGAAACTCAAAATTAACATTTATGAGAAATTTCACACTGGGAGCATTCTGTAATACTTTTGGTACAGTTTCTACATGTTTCATGTATAACTGCACTTAACTTTTGCATTTCTTAAGCTATATCAACCATTTTTAGCTTGATTTAAAGCTTTTATATTGTTCTTTCCAAAAATGTATAATACTTTCCCTAAGGAGTTTAAGAAAGGAACTCAAAATTTACTTATCTATGAAATATGTCAATGGGGAAATTTTTGACGGCTGTTTATGTTTCATATACCATTGTACTTAACTTTTGTATTTCTCCAAGTATATTTACCATTTATAGCTTGTTTAAAAGCCCTTAAATTGTTCTTTCCAATGATGTATAACACTTGGCAGAATAAACTTGGGAAAGAAACTCAAAATTAACATTTATGAGAAATTTTACACTGGGAGCATTGGTACAGTTTCTACATGTTTCATGTATAACTGCACTTAACTTTTGCATTTCTTTAGCTATATCAACCATTTATAGCTTGATTGAAAGCTTTTATCTTGTTCTTTCTAAAAACATATAATACTTTCCCTAAGGAGTTTAAGAAAGGAACTCAAAATTTACTTATCTATGAAATATGTCAATGGGGAAATTTTTGACGGCTGTTTATGTTTCATATACCATTGTACTTTACTTTTGTATTTCTCCAAGTATATTTACCATTTATAACTTGTTTGAAAGCCCTTAAATTTTTCTTTCCAATGATGTAAAGCACTTGGCAGAAAAACTTGGGAAAGAAACTCAAAATTAACATTTATGAGAATTTTCACACTGGGAGCATTCTGTAATACTTTTGGTACAGTTTCTACATGTTTCATGTATAACTGCACTTAACTTTTGCATTTCTTAAGCTATATCAACCATTTTTAGCTTGTTCTTTCTAAAAATGTATAATACTTTCCCTAAGGAGTTTAAGAAAGTAACTCAAAATTTACTTATCTATGAAATATGTCAATGGGGAAATTTTTGAAGGCTGTTTATGTTTCATATACCATTGTACTTAACTTTTGTATTTCTCCAAGTATATTTACCATTTATAGCTTGTTTGAAAGCCCTTGAATAGCTCTTTCCAATGATGTATAACACTTGGCAGAAAAAACTTGGGAAAGAAACTCAAAATTAAGATTTATGAGAAATTTGACACTGGGATCATTCTGTAATACTTTTGGTACAGTTTCTACATGTTTCGTATATAACTGCACTTAACTTTTACATTTCTTAAGCTATATCAACCATTTTTAGCTTGATTTAAAGATTTTGTCTTGTTCTTTCTAAAAATATATAATACTTTCCCTAAGGAGTTTAAGAAAGGAACTCAAAATTGACTTATCTATGAAATATGTCAATGGGGAAATTTTTGACGGCTGTTTATGTTTCATATACCATTGTACTTTACTTTTGTATTTCTCCAAGTATATTTACCATTTATAACTTGTTTGAAAGCCCTTAAATTTTTCTTTCCAATGATGTAAAGCACTTGGCAGAAAAACTTGGGAAAAAAACTCAAAATTAACATTTATGAGAAATTTCACACTGGGAGCATTCTGTAATACTTTTGGTACAGTTTCTACATGTTTCATGTATAACTGCACTTAACTTTTGCATTTCTTAAGCTATATCAACCATTTTTAGCTTGATTTAAAGCTTTTATCTTGTTCTTTCTAAAAATATATAATACTTTCCCTAAGGAGTGTAAGAAAGGAACTCAAAATTTACTTATCTATGAAATATTACAATGGGGAAATTTTTGACGGCTGTTTATGTTTCATATACCATTGTTCTTAACTTTTGTACTTCTCCAAGTATATTTACCATTTATAGCTTGTTTAAAAGCCCTTGAATTGTTTTTTCCAATGATGTATAACACTTGGCAGAATAAACTTGGGAAAGAAACTCAAAATTAACATTTATGAGAAATTTGACACTGGGAGCATTGGTACAGTTTCTACATGTTTCATATGTAACTGCAATTGACTTTTGCATTTCTGAAGTAATAGCAAC
Source organism: Protophormia terraenovae (assembly GCA_951394005.1). Taxonomy (NCBI): domain Eukaryota; kingdom Metazoa; phylum Arthropoda; class Insecta; order Diptera; family Calliphoridae; genus Protophormia; species Protophormia terraenovae. The sequence goes on along the minus strand of OX596073.1, from coordinate 90,477,708 downwards.
CATTTTTATCTTGATTGAAAGCTTTTATCTTGTTCTTTCTAAAAATATATAATGCGTTCCCTAATGAGTTTAAGAAAGGAACTCAAAATTTACTTATCTATGAAATATGTCAATGGGGAAATTTTTGACGGCTGTTTATGTTTCATATACCATTGCACTTAACTTTTGTATTTCTTCGAGTATATAAACCACTTATAGCTTGTTTGAAAGCCCATAAATTGCTCTTTCCAATGATGTATAACACTTGGCAGAAAAGAATTAGGAAAGAAACTCAAAATTAACATTTATGAAAAATTTCACACTGGGAGCATTCTGTAATACTTTTGGTACAGTTTCTACATGTTTCATGTATAACTGCACTTAACTTTTGCATTTCTTAAGCTATATCAACCATTTTTAGCTTGATTTAAAGCTTTTGTCTTGTTCTTTCTAAAAATATATAATACTTTCCCTAAGGAGTGTAAAAAAGGAACTCAAAATTTACTTATCTATGAAATTTGTCAATGGGGAAATTTTTGACGGCTGTTTATGTTTCATATACCATTGTTCTTAACTTTTGTACTTCTCCAAGTATATTTACCATTTATAACTTGTTTAAAAGCCCTTGAATTGCTCTTTCCAATGATGTATAACACTTGGCAGAAAAAACTTGGGAAAGAAACTCAAAATTAAGATTTATGAGAAATTTGACACTGGGATCATTCTGTAATACTTTTGGTACAGTTTCTACATGTTTCGTATATAACTGCACTTAACTTTTACATTTCTTAAGCTATATCAACCATTTTTAGCTTGATTTAAAGATTTTGTCTTGTTCTTTCTAAAAATATATGATACTTTCCCTAAGGAGTTTAAGAAAGGAACTCAAAATTGACTTATCTATGAAATATGTCAATGGGGAAATTTTTGACGGCTGTTTATGTTTCATATACCATTGTACTTTACTTTTGTATTTCTCCAAGTATATTTACCATTTATAACTTGTTTGAAAGCCCTTAAATTTTTCTTTCCAATGATGTAAAGCACTTGGCAGAAAAACTTGGGAAAGAAACTCAAAATTAACATTTATGAGAAATTTCACACTGGGAGCATTCTGTTATACTTTTGGTACAGTTTCTACATGTTTCATGTATAACTGCACTTAACTTTTGCATTTCTTAAGCTATATCAACCATTTTTAGCTTGATTTAAAGCTTTTATTTTGTTCTTTCTAAAAATATATAATACTTTCCCTAAGAAGTGTAAGAAAGGAACTCAAAATTTACTTATCTATGAAATATTTCAATGGGGAAATTTTTGACGGCTGTTTATGTTTCATATACCATTGTTCTTAACTTTTGTATTTCTCCAAGTATATTTACCATTTATAGCTTGTTTAAAAGCCCTTGAATTGTTCTTTCCAATGATGTACAACACTTGGCAGAATAAACTTGGGAAAGAAACTCAAATTTAACATTTATGAGAAATTTGACACTGGGAGCATTGGTACAGTTTCTACATGTTTCATATGTAACTGCAATTGACTTTTGCATTTCTGAAGTAATAGCAACCATTTTTATCTTGATTGAAAGCTTTTATCTTGTTCTTTCTAAAAATATATAATGCGTTCCCTAATGAGTTTAAGAAAGGTACTCAAAATTTACTTATCTATGAAATATGTCAATGGGGAAATTTTTGACGGCTGTTTATGTTTCATATACCATTGTACTTAACTTTTGTATTTCTCCAAGTATATTTACCATTTATAGCTTGTTTGCAAGCCCTTGAATTGCTCTTTCCAATGATGTATAACACTTGGCAGAAAAAACTTGGGAAAGAAACTCAAAATTAAGATTTATGAGAAATTTGACACTGGGATCATTCTGTAATACTTTTGGTACAGTTTCTACATGTTTCGTATATAACTGCACTTAACTTTTACATTTCTTAAGCTATATCAACCATTTTTAGCTTGATTTTAAGATTTTGTCATGTTCTTTCTAAAAATATATATTACTTTCCCTAAGGAGTTTAAGAAAGGAACTCAAAATTGACTTATCTATGAAATATGTCAATGGGGAAATTTTTGACGGCTGTTTATGTTTCATATACCATTGTACTTTACTTTTGTATTTCTCCAAGTATATTTACCATTTATAACTTGTTTGAAAGCCCTTAAATTTTTCTTTCCAATGATGTAAAGCACTTGGCAGAAAAACTTGGGAAAGAAACTCAAAATTAACATTTATGAGAATTTTCACACTGGGAGCATTCTGTAATACTTTTGGTACAGTTTCTACATGTTTCATGTATAACTGCACTTAACTTTTACATTTCTTAAGCTATATCAACCATTTTTAGCTTGATTTTAAGATTTTGTCATGTTCTTTCTAAAAATATATAATACTTTCCCTAAGGAGTTTAAGAAAGGAACTCAAAATTGACTTATCTATGAAATATGTCAATGGGGAAATTTTTGACGGCTGTTTATGTTTCATATACCATTGTACTTTACTTTTGTATTTCTCCAAGTATATTTACCATTTATAACTTGTTTGAAAGCCCTTAAATTTTTCTTTCCAATGATGTAAAGCACTTGGCAGAAAAACTTGGGAAAGAAACTCAAAATTAACATTTATGAGAATTTTCACACTGGGAGCATTCTGTAATACTTTTGGTACAGTTTCTACATGTTTCATGTATAACTGCACTTAACTTTTGCATTTCTTAAGCTATATCAACCATTTTTAGCTTGATTTAAAGCTTTTATCTTGTTCTTTCTAAAAATATATAATACTTTCCCTAAGAAGTGCAAGAAAGGAACTCAAAATTTACTTATCTATGAAATATTTCAATGGGGAAATTTTTGACGGCTGTTTATGTTTCATATACCATTGTTCTTAACTTTTGTATTTCTCCAAGTATATTTACCATTTATAGCTTGTTTAAAAGCCCTTGAACTGTTCTTTCCAATGATGTATAACACTTGGCAGAATAAACTTGGGAAAGAAACTCAAAATTAACATTTATGAGAAATTTGACACTGGGAGCATTGGTACAGTTTCTACATGTTTCTTATATAACTGCAATTGACTTTTGCATTTCTGAAGTAATAGCAACCATTTTTATCTTGATTGAAAGCTTTTATCTTGTTCTTTCTAAAAATATATAATGCGTTCCCTAATGAGTTTAAGAAAGGAACTCAAAATTTACTTATCTATGAAATATGTCAATGGGGAAATTTTTGACGGATGTTTATGTTTCATATACCATTGCACTTAACTTTTGTATTTCTTCGAGTATATAAACAGCTTATAGCTTGTTTGAAAGCCCATAAATTGCTCTATCCAATGATGTATAACACTTGGCAGAAAAAAAAAATGGGAAAGAAACTCAAAATTAACATTTATGAGAAATTTCACACTGGGAGCATTCTGTAATACTTTTGGTACAGTTTCTACATGTTTCATGTATAACTGCACTTAACTTTTGCATTTCTTAAGCTATATCAACCATTTTTAGCTTGATTTAAAGCTTTTATATTGTTCTTTCCAAAAATGTATAATACTTTCCCTAAGGAGTTTAAGAAAGGAACTCAAAATTTACTTATCTATGAAATATGTCAATGGGGAAATTTTTGAAGGCTGTTTATGTTTCATATACCATTGTACTTAACTTTTGTATTTCTCCAAGTATATTTACCATTTATAGCTTGTTTGAAAGCCCTTGAATTGCTCTTTCTAATGATGTATAACACTTGGCAGAAAAAACTTGGGAAAGAAACTCAAAATTAAGATTTATGAGAAATTTGACACTAGGATCATTCTGTAATACTTTTGGTACAGTTTCTACATGTTTCGTATATAACTGCACTTAACTTTTACATTTCTTAAGCTATATCAACCATTTTTAGCTTGATTTAAAGATTTTGTCTTGTTCTTTCTAAAAATATATAATACTTTCCCTAAGGAGTTTAAGAAAGGAACTCAAAATTGACTTATCTATGAAATATGTCAATGGGGAAATTTTTGACGGCTGTTTATGTTTCATATACCATTGTACTTTACTTTTGTATTTCTCCAAGTATATTTACCATTTATAACTTGTTTGAAAGCCCTTAAATTTTTCTTTCCAATGATGTATAACACTTGGCAGAAAAACTTGGGAAAGAAACTCAAAATTAACATTTATGAGAAATTTCACACTGGGAGCATTCTGTAATACTTTTGGTACAGTTTCTACATGTTTCATGTATAACTGCACTTAACTTTTGCATTTCTTAAGCTATATCAACCATTTTTAGCTTGATTTAAAGCTTTTATCTTGTTTTTTCTAAAAATATATAATACTTTCCCTAAGGAGTGTAAGAAAGGAACTCAAAATTTACTTATCTATGAAATATTACAATGGGGAAATTTTTGACGGCTGTTTATGTTTCATATACCATTGTTCTTAACTTTTGTACTTCTCCAAGTATATTTACCATTTATAGCTTGTTTAAAAGCCCTTGAATTGTTTTTTTCAATGATGTATAACACTTGGCAGAATAAACTTGGGAAAGAAACTCAAAATTAACATTTATGAGAAATTTGACACTGGGAGCATTGGTACAGTTTCTACATGTTTCATATGTAACTGCAATTGACTTTTGCATTTCTGAAGTAATAGCAACCATTTTTATCTTGATTGAAAGCTTTTATCTTGTTCTTTCTAAAAATATATAATGCGTTCCCTAATGAGTTTAAGAAAGGAACTCAAAATTTACTTATCTATGAAATATGTCAATGGGGAAATTTTTGACGGCTGTTTATGTTTCATATACCATTGCACTTAACTTTTGTATTTCTTCGAGTATATAAACCACTTATAGCTTGTTTGAAAGCCCATAAATTGCTCTTTCCAATGATGTATAACACTTGGCAGAAAAGAATTGGGAAAGAAACTCAAAATTAACATTTATGAAAAATTTCACACTGGGAGCATTCTGTAATACTTTTGGTACAGTTTCTACATGTTTCATGTATAACTGCACTTAACTTTTGCATTTCTTAAGCTATATCAACCATTTTTAGCTTGATTTAAAGCTTTTATCTTGTTCTTTCTAAAAATATATAATACTTTCCTAAGGAGTGTAAAAAAGGAACTCAAAATTTACTTATCTATGAAATTTGTCAATGGGGAAATTTTTGACGGCTGTTTATGTTTCATATACCATTGTTCTTAACTTTTGTACTTCTCCAAGTATATTTACCATTTATAACTTGTTTAAAAGCCCTTGAATTGCTCTTTCCAATTATGTGTAACACCTGGCAGAATAAACTTGGGGAAGAAACTCAAAATTAAGATTTATGAGAAATTTGACACTGGGATCATTCTGTAATACATTAGGTACAGTTTCTACATGTTTCATGTATAACTGCAATTAACTTTTGCATTTCTTTAGCTATATCAACCATTTATAGCTTGATTGAAAGCTTTTATCTTGTTCTTTCTAAAAATATATAATACTTTCCCTAAGGAGTTTAAGAAAGGAACTCAAAATTTACTTATCTATGAAATATGTCAATGGGGAAATTTTTGACGGCTGTTTATGTTTCATATACCATTGTACTTTACTTTTGTATTTCTCCAAGTATATTTACCATTTATAACTTGTTTGAAAGCCCTTAAATTTTTCTTTCCAATGATGTAAAGCACTTGGCAGAAAAACTTGGGAAAGAAATTCAAAATTAACATTTATGAGAATTTTCACACTGGGAGCATTCTGTTATACTTTTGGTACAGTTTCTACATGTTTCATGTATAACTGCACTTAACTTTTGCATTTCTTAAGCTATATCAACCATTTTTAGCTTGATTTAAAGCTTTTATCTTGTTCTTTCTAAAAATATATAATACTTTCCCTAAGGAGTGTAAGAAAGGAACTCAAAATTTACTTATCTATGAAATATTTCAATGGGGAAATTTTTGACGGCTGTTTATGTTTCATATACCATTGTTCTTAACTTTTGTATTTCTCCAAGTATATTTACCATTTATAGCTTGTTTAAAAGCCCTTGAATTGCTCTTTCCAATGATGTATAACACTTGGCAGAAAAAACTTGGGAAAGAAACTCAAAATTAAGATTTATGAGAAATTTGACACTGGGATCATTCTGTAATACTTTTGGTACAGTTTCTACATGTTTCGTATATAACTGCACTTAACTTTTACATTTCTTAAGCTATATCAACCATTTTTAGCTTGATTTAAAGATTTTGTCTTGTTCTTTCTAAAAATATATAATACTTTCCCTAAGGAGTTTAAGAAAGGAACTCAAAATTGACTTATCTATGAAATATGTCAATGGGGAAATTTTTGACGGCTGTTTATGTTTCATATACCATTGTACTTTACTTTTGTATTTCTCCAAGTATATTTACCATTTATAACTTGTTTGAAAGCCCTTAAATTTTTCTTTCCAATAATGTAAAGCACTTGGCAGAAAAACTTGGGAAAGAAATTCAAAATTAACATTTATGAGAAATTTCACACTGGGAGCATTCTGTAATACTTTTGGTACAGTTTCTACATGTTTCATGTATAACTGCACTTAACTTTTGTATTTCTTAAGCTATATCAACCATTTTTAGCTTGATTTAAAGCTTTTATATTGTTCTTTCCAAAAATGTATAATACTTTCCCTAAGGAGTTTAAGAAAGGAACTCAAAATTTACTTATCTATGAAATATGTCAATGGGGAAATTTTTGAAGGCTGTTTATGTTTCATATACCATTGCACTTTACTCTTGTGTTTCTACGAGTATATAAACTATTTGTAGCTTGTTTGAAAGATCTTAAATTGTTCTTTCCAATGATGCACAACACTTGGCAGAATAAACTTGGGAAAGAAACTCAAAATTAACATTTATGAGAAATTTGACACTGGGAGCATTGGTACAGTTTCTACATGTTTCATATATAACTGCAATTGACTTTTACATTTCTGAAGTAATAGCAACCATTTTTATCTTGATTGAAAGCTTTTATCTTGTTCTTTCTAAAAATATATAATGCGTTCCCTAATGAGTTTAAGAAAGGAACTCAAAATTTAATTATCTATGAAATATGTCAATGGTGAAATTTTTGACGGCTGTTTATGTTTCATATACCATTGCACTTAACTTTTGTATTTCTTCTGTAATACATTAGGTACAGTTTCTACATGTTTCATGTATAACTGCAATTAACTTTTGCATTTCTTTAGCTATATCAACCATTTATAGCTTGATTGAAAGCTTTTATCTTGTTCTTTCTAAAAATATATAATACTTTCCCTAAGGAGTTTAAGAAAGGAACTCAAAATTTACTTATCTATGAAATATGTCAATGGGGAAATTTTTGACGGCTGTTTATGTTTCATATACCATTGTACTTTACTTTTGTATTTCTCCAAGTATATTTACCATTTATAACTTGTTTGAAAGCCCTTAAATTTTTCTTTCCAATGATGTAAAGCACTTGGCAGAAAAACTTGGGAAAGAAATTCAAAATTAACATTTATGAGAATTTTCACACTGGGAGCATTCTGTTATACTTTTGGTACAGTTTCTACATGTTTCATGTATAACTGCACTTAACTTTTGCATTTCTTAAGCTATATCAACCATTTTTAGCTTGATTTAAAGCTTTTATCTTGTTCTTTCTAAAAATATATAATACTTTCCCTAAGGAGTGTAAGAAAGGAACTCAAAATTTACTTATCTATGAAATATTTCAATGGGGAAATTTTTGACGGCTGTTTATGTTTCATATACGATTGTTCTTAACTTTTGTATTTCTCCAAGTATATTTACCATTTATAGCTTGTTTGAAAGCCCTTGAATTGCTCTTTCCAATGATGTATAACACTTGGCAGAAAAAACTTGGGAAAGAAACTCAAAATTAAGATTTATGAGAAATTTGACACTGGGATCATTCTGTAATACTTTTGGTACAGTTTCTACATGTTTCGTATATAACTGCACTTAACTTTTACATTTCTTAAGCTATATCAACCATTTTTAGCTTGATTTAAAGATTTTGTCTTGTTCTTTCTAAAAATATATAATACTTTCCCTAAGGAGTTTAAGAAAGGAACTCAAAATTGACTTATCTATGAAATATGTCAATGGGGAAATTTTTGACGGCTGTTTATGTTTCATATACCATTGTACTTTACTTTTGTATTTCTCCAAGTATATTTACCATTTATAACTTGTTTGAAAGCCCTTAAATTTTTCTTTCCAATAATGTAAAGCACTTGGCAGAAAAACTTGGGAAAGAAATTCAAAATTAACATTTATGAGAAATTTCACACTGGGAGCATTCTGTAATACTTTTGGTACAGTTTCTACATGTTTCATGTATAACTGCACTTAACTTTTGTATTTCTTAAGCTATATCAACCATTTTTAGCTTGATTTAAAGCTTTTATATTGTTCTTTCCAAAAATGTATAATACTTTCCCTAAGGAGTTTAAGAAAGGAACTCAAAATTTACTTATCTATGAAATATGTCAATGGGGAAATTTTTGAAGGCTGTTTATGTTTCATATACCATTGCACTTTTCTCTTGTGTTTCTACGAGTATATAAACTATTTATAGCTTGTTTGAAAGATCTTAAATTGTTCTTTCCAATGATGCACAACACTTGGCAGAATAAACTTGGGAAAGAAACTCAAAATTAACATTTATGAGAAATTTGACACTGGGAGCATTGGTACAGTTTCTACATGTTTCATATATAACTGCAATTGACTTTTACATTTCTGAAGTAATAGCAACCATTTTTATCTTGATTGAAAGCTTTTATCTTGTTCTTTCTAAAAATATATAATGCGTTCCCTAATGAGTTTAAGAAAGGAACTCAAAATTTAATTATCTATGAAATATGTCAATGGTGAAATTTTTGACGGCTGTTTATGTTTCATATACCATTGCACTTAACTTTTGTATTTCTTCTGTAATACATTAGGTACAGTTTCTACATGTTTCATGTATAACTGCAATTAACTTTTGCATTTCTTTAGCTATATCAACCATTTATAGCTTGATTGAAAGCTTTTATCTTGTTCTTTCTAAAAATATATAATACTTTCCCTAAGGAGTTTAAGAAAGGAACTCAAAATTTACTTATCTATGAAATATGTCAATGGGGAAATTTTTGACGGCTGTTTATGTTTCATATACCATTGTACTTTACTTTTGTATTTCTCCAAGTATATTTACCATTTATAACTTGTTTGAAAGCCCTTAAATTTTTCTTTCCAATGATGTAAAGCACTTGGCAGAAAAACTTGGGAAAGAAATTCAAAATTAACATTTATGAGAATTTTCACACTGGGAGCATTCTGTTATACTTTTGGTACAGTTTCTACATGTTTCATGTATAACTGCACTTAACTTTTGCATTTCTTAAGCTATATCAACCATTTTTAGCTTGATTTAAAGCTTTTATCTTGTTCTTTCTAAAAATATATAATACTTTCCCTAAGGAGTGTAAGAAAGGAACTCAAAATTTACTTATCTATGAAATATTTCAATGGGGAAATTTTTGACGGCTGTTTATGTTTCATATACCATTGTTCTTAACTTTTGTATTTCTCCAAGTATATTTACCATTTATAGCTTGTTTAAAAGCCCTTGAATTGCTCTTTCCAATGATGTATAACACTTGGCAGAAAAAACTTGGGAAAGAAACTCAAAATTAAGATTTATGAGAAATTTGACACTGGGATCATTCTGTAATACTTTTGGTACAGTTTCTACATGTTTCGTATATAACTGCACTTAACTTTTACATTTCTTAAGCTATATCAACCATTTTTAGCTTGATTTAAAGATTTTGTCTTGTTCTTTCTAAAAATATATAATACTTTCCCTAAGGAGTTTAAGAAAGGAACTCAAAATTGACTTATCTATGAAATATGTCAATGGGGAAATTTTTGACGGCTGTTTATGTTTCATATACCATTGTACTTTACTTTTGTATTTCTCCAAGTATATTTATCATTTATAACTTGTTTGAAAGCCCTTAAATTTTTCTTTCCAATAATGTAAAGCACTTGGCAGAAAAACTTGGGAAAGAAATTCAAAATTAACATTTATGAGAAATTTCACACTGGGAGCATTCTGTAATACTTTTGGTACAGTTTCTACATGTTTCATGTATAACTGCACTTAACTTTTGTATTTCTTAAGCTATATCAACCATTTTTAGCTTGATTTAAAGCTTTTATATTGTTCTTTCCAAAAATGTATAATACTTTCCCTAAGGAGTTTAAGAAAGGAACTCAAAATTTACTTATCTATGAAATATGTCAATGGGGAAATTTTTGAAGGCTGTTTATGTTTCATATACCATTGCACTTTACTCTTGTGTTTCTACGAGTATATAAACTATTTGTAGCTTGTTTGAAAGATCTTAAATTGTTCTTTCCAATGATGCACAACACTTGGCAGAATAAACTTGGGAAAGAAACTCAAAATTAACATTTATGAGAAATTTGACACTGGGAGCATTGGTACAGTTTCTACATGTTTCATATATAACTGCAATTGACTTTTACATTTCTGAAGTAATAGCAACCATTTTTATCTTGATTGAAAGCTTTTATCTTGTTCTTTCTAAAAATATATAATGCGTTCCCTAATGAGTTTAAGAAAGGAACTCAAAATTTAATTATCTATGAAATATGTCAATGGTGAAATTTTTGACGGCTGTTTATGTTTCATATACCATTGCACTTAACTTTTGTATTTCTTCGAGTATATAAACCGCTTATAGCTTGTTTGAAAGCCCATAAATTGCTCTTTCCAATGATGTATAACACTTGGCAGAAAAAAAATGGGAAAGAAACTCAAAATTAACATTTATGAGAAATTTCACACTGGGAGCATCTGTAATACTTTTGGTACAATTTCTACATGTTTCATGTATAACTGCACTTAACTTTTGTATTTCTTAAGCTATATCAACCATTTTTAGCTTGATTTAAAGCTTTTATATTGTTCTTTCCAAAAATGTATAATACTTTCCCTAAGGAGTTTAAGAAAGGAACTCAAAATTTACTTATCTATGAAATATGTCAATGGGGAAATTTTTGAAGGCTGTTTATGTTTCATATACCATTGTACTTAACTTTTGTATTTCTCCAAGTATATTTACCATTTATAGCTTGTTTGAAAGCCCTTGAATTGCTCTTTCCAATGATGTATAACACTTGGCAGAAAAAACTTGGGAAAGAAACTCAAAATTAAGATTTATGAGAAATTTGACACTGGGATCATTCTGTAATACTTTTGGTACAGTTTCTACATGTTTCGTATATAACTGCACTTAACTTTTACATTTCTTAAGCTATATCAACCATTTTTAGCTTGATTTAAAGATTTTGTCTTGTTCTTTCTAAAAATATATAATACTTTCCCTAAGGAGTTTAAGAAAGGAACTCAAAATTGACTTATCTATGAAATATGTCAATGGGGAAATTTTTGACGGCTGTTTATGTTTCATATACCATTGTACTTTACTTTTGTATTTCTCCAAGTATATTTACCATTTATAACTTGTTTGAAAGCCCTTAAATTTTTCTTTCCAATAATGTAAAGCACTTGGCAGAAAAACTTGGGAAAGAAATTCAAAATTAACATTTATGAGAAATTTCACACTGGGAGCATTCTGTAATACTTTTGGTACAGTTTCTACATGTTTCATGTATAACTGCACTTAACTTTTGCATTTCTTAAGCTATATCAACCATTTTTAGCTTGATTTAAAGCTTTTATCTTGTTCTTTCTAAAAATATATAATACTTTCCCTAAGGAGTGTAAAAAAGGAACTCAAAATTTACTTATCTATGAAATATGTCAATGGGGAAATTTTTGACGGCTGTTTATGTTTCATATACCATTGCACTTTACTCTTGTGTTTCTACGAGTATATAAACTATTTGTAGCTTGTTTGAAAGATCTTAAATTGTTCTTTCCAATGATGCACAACACTTGGCAGAATAAACTTGGGAAAGAAACTCAAAATTAACATTTATGAGAAATTTGACACTGGGAGCATTGGTACAGTTTCTACATGTTTCATATATAACTGCAATTGACTTTTACATTTCTGAAGTAATAGCAACCATTTTTATCTTGATTGAAAGCTTTTATCTTGTTCTTTCTAAAAATATATAATGCGTTCCCTAATGAGTTTAAGAAAGGAACTCAAAATTTAATTATCTATGAAATATGTCAATGGTGAAATTTTTGACGGCTGTTTATGTTTCATATACCATTGCACTTAACTTTTGTATTTCTTCGAGTATATAAACCGCTTATAGCTTGTTTGAAAGCCCATAAATTGCTCTTTCCAATGATGTATAACACTTGGCAGAAAAAAAATGGGAAAGAAACTCAAAATTAACATTTATGAGAAATTTCACACTGGGAGCATCTGTAATACTTTTGGTACAATTTCTACATGTTTCATGTATAACTGCACTTAACTTTTGTATTTCTTAAGCTATATCAACCATTTTTAGCTTGATTTAAAGCTTTTATATTGTTCTTTCCAAAAATGTATAATACTTTCCCTAAGGAGTTTAAGAAAGGAACTCAAAATTTACTTATCTATGAAATATGTCAATGGGGAAATTTTTGAAGGCTGTTTATGTTTCATATACCATTGTACTTAACTTTTGTATTTCTCCAAGTATATTTACCATTTATAGCTTGTTTGAAAGCCCTTGAATTGCTCTTTCCAATGATGTATAACACTTGGCAGAAAAAACTTGGGAAAGAAACTCAAAATTAAGATTTATGAGAAATTTGACACTGGGATCATTCTGTAATACTTTTGGTACAGTTTCTACATGTTTCGTATATAACTGCACTTAACTTTTACATTTCTTAAGCTATATCAACCATTTTTAGCTTGATTTAAAGATTTTGTCTTGTTCTTTCTAAAAATATATAATACTTTCCCTAAGGAGTTTAAGAAAGGAACTCAAAATTGACTTATCTATGAAATATGTCAATGGGGAAATTTTTGACGGCTGTTTATGTTTCATATACCATTGTACTTTACTTTTGTATTTCTCCAAGTATATTTACCATTTATAACTTGTTTGAAAGCCCTTAAATTTTTCTTTCCAATAATGTAAAGCACTTGGCAGAAAAACTTGGGAAAGAAATTCAAAATTAACATTTATGAGAAATTTCACACTGGGAGCATTCTGTAATACTTTTGGTACAGTTTCTACATGTTTCATGTATAACTGCACTTAACTTTTGCATTTCTTAAGCTATATCAACCATTTTTAGCTTGATTTAAAGCTTTTATCTTGTTCTTTCTAAAAATATATAATACTTTCCCTAAGGAGTGTAAAAAAGGAACTCAAAATTTACTTATCTATGAAATATGTCAATGGGGAAATTTTTGACGGCTGTTTATGTTTCATATACCATTGCACTTTACTCTTGTGTTTCTACGAGTATATAAACTATTTGTAGCTTGTTTGAAAGATCTTAAATTGTTCTTTCCAATGATGTTTAACACTTGGCAGAAAAAACTTGGAAAGAAACTCAAAATTAACATTTATGAGAAATTTGACACTGGGAGCATTTTGTAATACTATTGGTACAGTTTCTACATGTTTCATGTATAACTGCACTTAACTTTTGCATTTCTTAAGCTATATCAACCATTTTTATCTTGATTGAAAACTTATATCTTGCTCGTTCTAAAAATATATAATACTTTCCCTAATGAGTTTAAGAAAGGAACTCAAAATTTACTTATCTATGAAATATGTCAATGGGGAAATTTTTGACGGCTGTTTATGTTTCATATACCATTGCACTTAACTTTTTTATTTCTTCGAGTATATAAACCGCTTATAGCTTGTTTGAAAGCCCATAAATTGCTCTTTCCAATGATGTATAACACTTGGCAGAAAAAAAATGGGAAAGAAACTCAAAATTAACATTTATGAGAAATTTCACACTGGGAGCATTCTGTAATACTTTTGGTACAGTTTCTACATGTTTCATGTATAACTGCACTTAACTTTTGTATTTCTTAAGCTATATCAACCATTTTTAGCTTGATTTAAAGCTTTTATATTGTTCTTTCCAAAAATGTTTAATACTTTCCCTAAGGAGTTTAAGAAAGGAACTCAAAATTTACTTATCTATGAAATATGTCAATGGGGAAATTTTTGAAGGCTGTTTATGTTTCATATACCATTGTACTTAACTTTTGTATTTCTCCAAGTATATTTACCATTTATAGCTTGTTTGAAAGCCCTTGAATTGTTCTTTCCAATGATGTATAACACTTGGCAGAAAAAACTTGGGAAAGAAACTCAAAATTAAGATTTATGAGAAATTTGACACTGGGATCATTCTGTAATACTTTTGGTACAGTCTCTACATGTTTCGTATATAACTGCACTTAACTTTTACATTTCTTAAGCTATATCAACCATTTTTAGCTTGATTTAAAGATTTTGTCTTGTTCTTTCTAAAAATATATAATACTTTCTCTAAGGAGTTTAAGAAAGGAACTCAAAATTGACTTATCTATGAAATATGTCAATGGGGAAATTTTTGACGGCTGTTTATGTTTCATATACCATTGTACTTTACTTTTGTATTTCTCCAAGTATATTTACCATTTATAACTTGTTTGAAAGCCCTTAAATTTTTCTTTCCAATAATGTAAAGCACTTGGCAGAAAAACTTGGGAAAGAAATTCAAAATTAACATTTATGAGAAATTTCACACTGGGAGCATTCTGTAATACTTTTGGTACAGTTTCTACATGTTTCATGTATAACTGCACTTAACTTTTGCATTTCTTAAGCTATATCAACCATTTTTAGCTTGATTTAAAGCTTTTATCTTGTTCTTTCTAAAAATATATAATACTTTCCCTAAGGAGTGTAAAAAAGGAACTCAAAATTTACTTATCTATGAAATATGTCAATGGGGAAATTTTTGACGGCTGTTTATGTTTCATATACCATTGCACTTTACTCTTGTGTTTCTACGAGTATATAAACTATTTGTAGCTTGTTTGAAAGCCCTTAAATTGTTCTTTCCAATGATGTTTAACACTTGGCAGAAAAAACTTGGAAAGAAACTCAAAATTAACATTTATGAGAAATTTGACACTGGGAGCATTTTGTAATACTTTTGGTACAGTTTCTACATGTTTCATGTATAACTGCACTTAAATTTTGCATTTCTTAAGCTATATCAACCATTTTTATCTTGATTGAAAGCTTATATCTTGCTCGTTCTAAAAATATATAATACTTTCCCTAATGAGTTTAAGAAAGGAACTCAAAATTTACTTATCTATGAAATATGTCAATGGGGAAATTTTTGACGGCTGTTTATGTTTCATATACCATTGCACTTAACTTTTGTATTTCTTCGAGTATATAAACCGCTTATAGCTTGTTTGAAAGCCCATAAATTGCTCTTTCCAATGATGTATAACACTTGGCAGAAAAAAAATGGGAAAGAAACTCAAAATTAACATTTATGAGAAATTTCACACTGGGAGCATTCTGTAATACTTTTGGTACAGTTTCTACATGTTTCATGTATAACTGCACTTAACTTTTGCATTTCTTAAGCTATATCAACCATTTTTAGCTTGATTTAAAGCTTTTATATTGTTCTTTCCAAAAATGTATAATACTTTCCCTAAGGAGTTTAAGAAAGGAACTCAAAATTTACTTATCTATGAAATATGTCAATGGGGAAATTTTTGAAGGCTGTTTATGTTTCATATACCATTGTACTTAACTTTTGTATTTCTCCAAGTATATTTACCATTTATAGCTTGTTTGAAAGCCCTTGAATTGCTCTTTCCAATGATGTATAACACTTGGCAGAAAAAACTTGGGAAAGAAACTCAAAATTAAGATTTATGAGAAATTTGACACTTGGATCATTCTGTAATACTTTTGGTACAGTTTCTACATGTTTCGTATATAACTGCACTTAACTTTTACATTTCTTAAGCTATATCAACCATTTTTAGCTTGATTTAAAGATTTTGTCTTGTTCTTTCTAAAAATATATAATACTTTCCCTAAGGAGTTTAAGAAAGGAACTCAAAATTTACTTATCTATGAAATATGTCAATGGGGAAATTTTTGACGGCTGTTTATGTTTCATATACCATTGTACTTTACTTTTGTATTTCTCCAAGTATATTTACCATTTATAACTTGTTTGAAAGCCCTTAAATTTTTCTTTCCAATGATGTAAAGCACTTGGCAGAAAAACTTGGGAAAGAAATTCAAAATTAACATTTATGAGAAATTTCACACTGGGAGCATTCTGTAATACTTTTGGTACAGTTTCTACATGTTTCATGTATAACTGCACTTAACTTTTGCATTTCTTAAGCTATATCAACCATTTTTATCTTGATTGAAAGCTTATATCTTGCTCGTTCTAAAAATATATAATACTTTCCCTAATGAGTTTAAGAAAGGAACTCAAAATTTACTTATCTATGAAATATGTCAATGGGGAAATTTTTGACGGCTGTTTATGTTTCATATACCATTGTACTTTACTTTTGTATTTCTCCAAGTATATTTACTATTTATAACTTGTTTGAAAGATCTTAAATTTTTCTTTCCAATGATGTAAAGCACTTGGCAGAAAAACTTGGGAAAGAAACTCAAAATTAACATTTATGAGAAATGTCACACTGGGAGCATTCTGTAATACTTTTGGTACAGTTTCTACATGTTTCATGTATAACTGCACTTAACTTTTGCATTTCTTAAGCTATATCAACCATTTTTAGCTTGATTTAAAGCTTTTATCTTGTTCTTTCTAAAAATATATAATACTTTCCCTAAGGAGTGTAAAAAAGGAACTCAAAATTTACTTATCTATGAAATTTGTCAATGGGGAAATTTTTGACGGCTGTTTATGTTTCATATACCATTGCACTTAACTTTTGTATTTCCTCTAGTATATAAACCACTTGTAGCTTGTTTGAAAGCCCTTAAATTGCTCTTTCCAATGATGTATAACACTTGGCAGAAAAAACTTGGGAAAGAAACTCAAAATTAACATTTATGAGAAATTTCACACTGGGAGCATTCTGTAATACTTTTGGTACATTTTCTACATGTTTCATATATAACTGCACTTAACTTTTGCATTTCTTAAGCTATATCAACCATTTTTAGCTTGATTTAAAGCTTTTATCTTGTTCTTTCTAAAAATATATAATACTTTCCCTAAGGAGTGTAAGAAAGGAACTCAAAATTTACTTATCTATGAAATATTACAATGGGGAAATTTTTGAAGGCTGTTTATGTTTCATATACCATTATACTTAACTTTTGTATTTCTCCAAGTATATTTACCATTTATAACTTGTTTGAAAGCCCTTAAATTTTTCTTTCCAATGATGTAAAGCACTTGGCAGAAAAACTTGGGAAAGAAACTCAAAATTAACATTTATGAGAAATTTCACACTGTGAGCATTCTGTAATACTTTTGGTACATTTTCTACATGTTTCATATATAACTGCACTTAACTTTTGCATTTCTTAAGCTATATCAACCATTTTTAGCTTGATTTAAAGCTTTTATCTTGTTCTATCTAAAAATATATAATACTTTTCCTAAGGAGTGTAAGAAAGGAACTCAAAATTTACTTATCTATGAAATATTACAATGGGGAAATTTTTGACGGCTGTTTATGTTTCATATACCATTGTTCTTAACTTTTGTACTTCTCCAAGTATATTTACCATTTATAGCTTGTTTAAAAGCCCTTGAATTGTTCTTTCCAATGATGTATAACACCTGGCAGAATAAACTTGGGAAAGAAACTCAAAATTAACATTTATGAGAAATTTGGTACAGTTTCTACATGTTTCATATATAACTGCAATTAACTTTTGCATTTCTGAAGTAATAGCAACCATTTTTATTTTGATTGAAAGCTTTTATCTTGTTCTTTCTAAAAATATATAATGCGTTCCCTAATGAGTTTAAGAAAGGAACTCAAAATTTACTTATCTATGAAATATGTCAATGGGGAAATTTTTGACGGCTGTTTATGTTTCATATACCATTGCACTTAACTTTTGTATTTCTTCGAGTATATAAACCACTTATAGCTTGTTTGAAAGCCCATAAATTGCTCTTTCCAATGATGTATAACACTTGGCAGAAAATAATTGGGAAAGAAACTCAAAATTAACATTTATGAGAAATTTCACACTGGGAGCATTCTGTAATACTTTTGGTACAGTTTCTACATGTTTCATGTATAACTGCACTTAACTTTTGCATTTCTTAAACTATATCAACCATTTTTAGCTTGATTTAAAGCTTTTATCTTGTTCTTTCTAAAAATATATAATACTTTCCCTAAGGAGTGTAAAAAAGGAACTCAAAATTTACTTATCTATGAAATTTGTCAATGGGGAAATTTTTGACGGCTGTTTATGTTTCATATACCATTGTTCTTAACTTTTGTACTTCTCCAAGTATATTTACCATTTATAACTTGTTTAAAAGCCCTTGAATTGCTCTTTCCAATGATGTATAACACCTGGCAAAATAAACTTGGGGAAGAAACTCAAAATTAACATTTATGAGAAATTTGACACTGGGAGCATTGGTACAGTTTCTACATGTTTCATATATAACTGCACTTAACTTTTGCATTTCTTAAGCTATATCAACCATTTTAAGCTCGATTTAAAGCTTTTATCTTGCTCGTTCTAAAAATATATAATACTTTCCCTAATGAGTTTAAGAAAGGAACTCAAAATTTACTTATCTATGAAATATGTCAATGGGGAAATTTTTGATGGCTGTTTATGTTTCATATACCATTGCACTTAACTTTTGTAGTTCTTCGAGTATATAAACCACTTATAGCTTGTTTGAAAGCCCTTAAATTGTTCTTTCCAATGAAGTATAACACTTTGCAGAAAAAACTTGGGAAAGAAACTCAAAATTAACATATATGAGAAATTTTACACTGGGAGCATTGGTACAGTTTCTACATGTTTCATATATAACTGCACTTAACTTTTGCACTTCTTAAGCTATATCAACCATTTTTAGCTTGATTTAAAGATTTTATCTTGTTCTTTCTAAAAATATATAAAACTTTCCCTAAGGAGTTTAAGAAACTTTTAACTTTTGTATTTCTTCGAGTATATTTACTATTTATAACTTGTTTAAAAGCCCTTGAATTGCTCTTTCCAATGATGTATAACACTTGGCAGAATAAACTTGGGAAAGAAACTCGAAATTAACATTTATGAGAAATTTGACACTGGGAGCATTCTGTAATACTTTTGGTACATTTTCTACATGTTTCATGTATAATTGCACTTAACTTTTGCGTTTCTTAAGCTATATCAACTATTTTTAGCTTGATTTAAATCTTTTATCTTGTTCTTTCTATAAATATATAATACTAGGAGTTTAATATAGGAACTCAAAATTTACTTAACTATGAAATATGTCAATGGGGAAATTTTTGACGGCTGTTTATGTTTCATATACCATTGCACTTAACTTTTGTATTTCTTCGAGTATATTTACTATTTATAACTTGTTTAAAAGCCCTTGAATTGCTCTTTCCAATGATGTATAACACCTGGCAGAATAAACTTGGGGAAGAAACTCAAAATTAACATTTATGAGAAATTTGACACTGGGAGCATTGGTACAGTTTCTACATGTTTCATATATAACTGCAATTAACTTTTGCATTTCTGAAGCTATAGCAACCATTTTTATCTTGATTGAAAGCTTTTATCTTGTTCTTTCTAAAAATATATAATACGTTCCCTAATGAGTTTAAGAAAGGAACTCAAAATTTACTTATCTATGAAATATGTCAATGGGGAAATTTTTGACGGCTGTTTATGTTTCATATACCATTGCACTTAACTTTTGTATTTCTTCTAGTATATAAACCACTTATAGCTTGTTTGAAAGCCCTTAAATTGCTCTTTCCAATGATGTATAGCACTTGGCAGAAAAAAACTTGGGAAAGAAACTCAAAATTAACATTTATGAGAAATTTCACACTGGGAGCATTCTGTAATACTTTTGGTACAGTTTCTACATGTTTCATGTATAACTGCACTTAACTTTTGCATTTCTTAAGCCATATCAACCATTTTTAGCTTGAGTGAAAGCTTTTATCTTGTTCTTTCTAAAAATATATAATACTTTCCCTAAGGAGTTTAAGAAAGGAACTCAAAATTTACTTATCTATGAAATATGTCAATGGGGAAATTTTTGACGGCTGTTTATGTTTCATATACCATTGTACTTAACTTTTGTATTTCTCCAAGTATATTTACCATTTATAGCTTGTTTGAAAGCCCTTGAATTGCTCTTTCCAATGATGTATAACACTTGGCAGAAAAAACTTGGGAAAGAAACTCAAAATTTACGTTTATGAAAAATTTGACACTGGGAGCATTCTGTAATACTTTTGGTACAGTTTCTACATGTTTCATGTATAACTGCAATTAACTTTTGCATTTCTTTAGCTATATCAACTATTTA
Source organism: Protophormia terraenovae (assembly GCA_951394005.1). Lineage (NCBI taxonomy): Eukaryota > Metazoa > Arthropoda > Insecta > Diptera > Calliphoridae > Protophormia > Protophormia terraenovae. The sequence goes on along the minus strand of OX596073.1, from coordinate 90,457,121 downwards.
TAGCTTGTTCTTTCTAAAAATATATAATACTTTCCCTAAGGAGTTTAAGAAAAGGACTCAAAATTAAATTGCTCTTTCCAATGATGTATAGCACTTGGCAGAAAAAACTTGGGAAAGAAACTCAAAATTAACATTTATGAGAAATTTCACACTGGGAGCATTCTATAATACTTTTGGTACAGTTTCTACATGTTTCATGTATAACTGCAATTAACTTTTGCATTTCTTTAGCTATATCAACCATTTATAGCTTGATTGAAAGCTTTTATCTTGTTCTTTCTAAAAATATATAATACTTTCCCTAAGGAGTTTAAGAAAGGAACTCAAAATTTACTTATCTATGAAATATGTCAATGGGGAAATTTTTGACGGCTGTTTATGTTTCATATACCATTGTACTTTACTTTTGTATTTCTCCAAGTATATTTACCATTTATAACTTGTTTGAAAGCCCTTAAATTTTTCTTTCCAATGATGTAAAGCACTTGGTAGAAAAACTTGGGAAAGAAACTCAAAATTAACATTTATGAGAAATTTGACACTTGGATCATTCTGTAATACCTTTGGTACAGTTTCTACATGTTTCATGTATAACTGCACTTAACTTTTGCATTTCTTAAGCTATATCAACCATTTTTAGCTTGAATTAAAGCTTTTATATTGTTCTTTCCAAAAATGTATAATACTTTCCCTAAGGAGTTTAAGAAAGGAACTCAAAATTTACTTATCTATGAAATATGTCAATGGGGAAATTTTTGAAGGCTGTTTATGTTTCATGTACCATTGTACTTAACTTTTGTATTTCTCCAAGTATATTTACCATTTATAGCTTGTTTGAAAGCCCTTGAATTGCTCTTTCCAATGATGTATAACACTTGGCAGAAAAAACTTGGGAAAGAAACTCAAAATTAAGATTTATGAGAAATTTGACACTGGGATCATTCTGTGATACTTTTGGTACAGTTTCTACATGTTTCGTATATAACTGCACTTAACTTTTACATTTCTTAAGCTATATCAACCATTTTTAGCTTGATTTAAAGATTTTGTCTTGTTCTTTCTAAAAATATATAATACTTTCCCTAAGGAGTTTAAGAAAGGAACTCAAAATTGACTTATCTATGAAATATGTCAATGGGGAAATTTTTGACGGCTGTTTATGTTTCATATACCATTGTACTTAACTTTTGTATTTCTCCAAGTATATTTACCATTTATAGCTTGTTTGAAAGCCCTTGAATTGCTCTTTCCAATGATGTATAACACTTGGCAGAAAAAACTTGGGAAAGAAACTCAAAATTAAGATTTATGAGAAATTTGACACTGGGATCATTCTGTAATACTTTTGGTACAGTTTCTACATGTTTCGTATATAACTGCAATTAACTTTTGCATTTCTGAAGTAATAGCAACCATTTTTATCTTGATTGAAAGCTTTTATCTTGTTCTTTCTAAAAATATATAATGCGTTTCCTAATGAGTTTAAGAAAGGAACTCAAAATTTACTTATCTATGAAATATGTCATTGGGGAAATTTTTGACGGCTGTTTATGTTTCATATACCATTGCACTTAACTTTTGTATTTCTTCGAGTATATAAACCACTTATAGCTTGTTTGAAAGCCCATAAATTGCTCTTTCCAATGATGTATAACACTTGGCAGAAAAAAATTGGGAAAGAAACTCAAAATTAACATTTATGAGAAATTTCACACTGGGAGCATTTGTACAGTTTCTACATGTTTCATATATAACTGCAATTAACTTTTGCATTTCTGAAGTAATAGCAACCACTTTTATCTTGATTGAAAGCTTTTATCTTGTTCTTTCTAAAAATATATAATGCGTTCCCTAATGAGTTTAAGAAAGGAACTCAAAATTTACTTATCTATGAAATATGTCAATGGGGAAATTTTTGACGGCTGTTTATGTTTCATATACCATTGCACTTAACTTTTGTATTTCTTCGAGTATATAAACCACTTATAGCTTGTTTGAAAGCCCATAAATTGCTCTTTCCAATGATGTATAACACTTGGCAGAAAAAAATTGGGAAAGAAACTCAAAATTAACATTTATGAGAAATTTCACACTGGGAGCATTCTGTAATACTTTTGGTACAGTTTCTACATGTTTCATGTATAACTGCACTTAACTTTTGCATTTCTTAAGCTATATCAACCATTTTTAGCTTGATTTAAAGCTTTTATCATGTTCTTTCTAAAAATATATAATACTTTCCCTAAGGAGTGTAAAAAAGGAACTAAAAATTTACTTATCTATGAGATTTGTCAATGGGGAAATTTTTGACGGCTGTTTATGTTTCATATACCATTGTTCTTAACTTTTGTACTTCTCCAAGTATATTTACCATTTATAACTTGTTTAAAAGCCCTTGAATTGCTCTTTCCAATGATGTATAACACCTGGCAGAATAAACTTGGGGAAGAAACTCAAAATTAACATTTATGAGAAATTTGACACTGGGAGCATTGGTACAGTTTCTACATGTTTCATATATAACTGCAATTAACTTTTGCATTTCTGAAGCTATAGCAACCATTTTTATATTGATTGAAAGCTTTTATCTTGTTCTTTCTAAAAATATATAATACGTTCCCTAATGAGTTTAAGAAAGGAACTCAAAATTTACTTATCTATGAAATATGTCAATGGGGAAATTTTTGACGGCTGTTTATGTTTCATATACCATTGCACTTAACTTTTGTATTTCTTCTAGTATATAAACCACTTATAGCTTGTTTGAAAGCCCTTAAATTGCTCTTTCCAATGATGTATAACACTTGGAAAAAAATTTCACACTAGGAGCATTCTGTAATGCTTTTGGTACAGTTTCTACATGTTTCATGTATAACTGCACTTAACTTTTGCATTTCTTAAGCTATATCAACCATTTTTAGCTTGATTTAAAGCTTTTATCTTGTTCTTTCTAAAAATATATAATACTTTCCCTAAGGAGTGTAAAAAAGGAACTCAAAATTTACTTATCTATGAAATATGTCAATGGGGAAATTTTTGACGGCTGTTTATGTTTCATATACCATTCATATATATCAACCATTTTTAGCTTGATTTAATGATTTTGTCTTGTTCTTTCTAAAAATATATAATACTTTCCCTAAGGAGTTTAAGAAAGGAACTCAAAATTGACTTATCTATGAAATATGTCAATGGGGAAATTTTTGACGGCTGTTTATGTTTCATATACCATTGTACTTAACTTTTGTATTTCTCCAAGTATATTTACCATTTATAGCTTGTTTGAAAGCCCTTGAATTGCTTTTTCCAATGATGTATAACACTTGGCAGAAAAAACTTGGGAAAGAAACTCAAAATTAAGATTTATGAGAAATTTGACACTGGGATCATTCTGTAATACTTTTGGTACAGTTTCTACATGTTTCGTATATAACTGCAATTAACTTTTGCATTTCTGAAGTAATAGCAACCATTTTTATCTTGATTGAAAGCTTTTATCTTGTTCTTTCTAAAAATATATAATGCGTTTCCTAATGAGTTTAAGAAAGGAACTCAAAATTTACTTATCTATGAAATATGTCAATGGGGAAATTTTTGACGGCTGTTTATGTTTCATATACCATTGCACTTAACTTTTGTATTTCTTCGAGTATATAAACCACTTATAGCTTGTTTGAAAGCCCATAAATTGCTCTTTCCAATGATGTATAACACTTGGCAGAAAAAAATGGGAAAGAAACTCAAAATTAACATTTATGAGAAATTTCACACTGGGAGCATTGGTACAGTTTCTACATGTTTCATATATAACTGCAATTAACTTTTGCATTTCTGAAGTAATGGCAACCACTTTTATCTTGATTGAAAGCTTTTATCTTGTTCTTTCTAAAAATATATAATGCGTTCCCTAATGAGTTTAAGAAAGGAACTCAAAATTTACTTATCTATGAAATATGTCAATGGGGAAATTTTTGACGGCTGTTTATGTTTCATATACCATTCATATATATCAACCATTTTTAGTTTGATTTAAAGATTTTGTCTTGTTCTTTCTAAAAATATATAATACTTTCCCTAAGGAGTTTAAGAAAGGAACTCAAAATTTACTTATCTATGAAATATGTCAATGGGGAAATTTTTGACGGCTGTTTATGTTTCATATACCATTGTACTTAACTTTTGTATTTCTCCAAGTATATTTACCATTTATAGCTTGTTTGAAAGCCCTTGAATTGCTCTTTCCAAAGATGTATAACGCTTGGCAGAAAAAACTTGGGAAAGAAACTCAAAATTAACATTTATGAGAAATTTCACACTGGGAGCATTGGTACAGTTTCTACATGTTTCATATATAACTGCAATTAACTTTTGCATTTCTTAAGCTATATCAACCATTTTTAGCTTGATTTAAAGCTTTTATCTTGTTCTTTCTAAAAATATATAATACTTTCCCTAAGGAGTGTAAAAAAGGAACTCAAAATTTACTTATCTATGAAATATGTCAATGGGGAAATTTTTGACGGCTGTTTATGTTTCATATACCATTCATATATATCAACCATTTTTAGCTTGATTTAAAGATTTTGTCTTGTTCTTTCTAAAAATATATAATACTTTCCCTAAGGAGTTTAAGAAAGGAATTCAAAATTTACTTATCTATGAAATTTGTCAATGGGGAAATTTTTGACGGCTGTTTATGTTTCATATACCATTGTTTTTAACTTTTGTACTTCTCCAAGTATATTTACCATTTATAACTTGTTTAAAAGCCCTTGAATTGCTCTTTCCAATGATGTATAACACCTGGCAGAATAAACTTGGGGAAGAAACTCAAAATTAACATTTATGAGAAATTTGACACTGGGAGCATTGGTACAGTTTCTACATGTTTCATATATAACTGCAATTAACTTTTGCATTTCTGAAGCTATAGCAACCATTTTTATATTGATTGAAAGCTTTTATCTTGTTCTTTCTAAAAATATATAATACGTTCCCTAATGAGTTTAAGAAAGGAACTCAAAATTTACTTATCTATGAAATATGTCAATGGGGAAATTTTTGACGGCTGTTTATGTTTCATATACCATTGCACTTAACTTTTGTATTTCTTCTAGTATATAAACCACTTATAGCTTGTTTGAAAGCCCTTAAATTGCTCTTTCCAATGATGTATAACACTTGGAAAAAAATTTCACACTAGGAGCATTCTGTAATGCTTTTGGTACAGTTTCTACATGTTTCATGTATAACTGCACTTAACTTTTGCATTTCTTAAGCTATATCAACCATTTTTAGCTTGATTTAAAGCTTTTATCTTGTTCTTTCTAAAAATATATAATACTTTCCCTAAGGAGTGTAAAAAAGGAACTCAAAATTTACTTATCTATGAAATATATCAATGGGGAAATTTTTGACGGCTGTTTATGTTTCATATACCATTCATATATATCAACCATTTTTAGTTTGATTTAAAGATTTTGTCTTGTTCTTTCTAAAAATATATAATACTTTCCCTAAGGAGTTTAAGAAAGGAACTCAAAATTTACTTATCTATGAAATATGTCAATGGGGAAATTTTTGACGGCTGTTTATGTTTCATATACCATTGTACTTAACTTTTGTATTTCTCCAAGTATATTTACCATTTATAGCTTGTTTGAAAGCCCTTGAATTGCTCTTTCCAAAGATGTATAACACTTGGCAGAAAAAACTTGGGAAAGAAACTCAAAATTAAGATTTATGAGAAATTTGACACTGGGATCATTCTGTAATACTTTTGGTACAGTTTCTACATGTTTCGTATATAACTGCACTTAACTTTTACATTTCTTAAGCTATATCAACCATTCTTAGCTTGATTTAAAGATTTTGTCTTGTTCTTTCTAAAAATACATAATACTTTCCCTAAGGAGTTTAAGAAAGGAACTCAAAATTTACTTATCTATGAAATATGTCAATGGGGAAATTTTTGACGGCTGTTTATGTTTCATATACCATTCATATATATCAACCATTTTTAGCTTGATTTAAAGATTTTGTCTTGTTCTTTCTAAAAATATATAATACTTTCCCTAAGGAGTTTAAGAAAGGAACTCAAAATTTACTTATCTATGAAATTTGTCAATGGGGAAATTTTTGACGGCTGTTTATGTTTCATATACCATTGTTCTTAACTTTTGTACTTCTCCAAGTATATTTACCATTTATAACTTGTTTAAAAGCCCTTGAATTGCTCTTTCCAATGATGTATAACACCTGGCAGAATAAACTTGGGGAAGAAACTCAAAATTAACATTTATGAGAAATTTGACACTGGGAGCATTGGTACAGTTTCTACATGTTTCATATATAACTGCAATTAACTTTTGCATTTCTGAAGCTATAGCAACCATTTTTATATTGATTGAAAGCTTTTATCTTGTTCTTTCTAAAAATATATAATACGTTCCCTAATGAGTTTAAGAAAGGAACTCAAAATTTACTTATCTATGAAATATGTCAATGGGGAAATTTTTGACGGCTGTTTATGTTTCATATACCATTGCACTTAACTTTTGTATTTCTTCTAGTATATAAACCACTTATAGCTTGTTTGAAAGCCCTTAAATTGCTCTTTCCAATGATGTATAACACTTGGAAAAAAATTTCACACTAGGAGCATTCTGTAATGCTTTTGGTACAGTTTCTACATGTTTCATGTATAACTGCACTTAACTTTTGCATTTCTTAAGCTATATCAACCATTTTTAGCTTGATTTAAAGCTTTTATCTTGTTCTTTCTAAAAATATATAATACTTTCCCTAAGGAGTGTAAAAAAGGAACTCAAAATTTACTTATCTATGAAATATGTCAATGGGGAAATTTTTGACGGCTGTTTATGTTTCATATACCATTCATATATATCAACCATTTTTAGCTTGATTTAAAGATTTTGTCTTGTTCTTTCTAAAAATATATAATACTTTCCCTAAGGAGTTTAAGAAAGGAACTCAAAATTTACTTATCTATGAAATATGTCAATGGGGAAATTTTTGACGGCTGTTTATGTTTCATATACCATTGTACTTAACTTTTGTATTTCTCCAAGTATATTTACCATTTATAGCTTGTTTGAAAGCCCTTGAATTGCTTTTTCCAATGATGTATAACACTTGGCAGAAAAAACTTGGGAAAGAAACTCAAAATTAAGATTTATGAGAAATTTGACACTGGGATCATTGTGTAATACTTTTGGTACAGTTTCTACATGTTTCGTATATAACTGCAATTAACTTTTGCATTTCTGAAGTAATAGCAACCATTTTTATCTTGATTGAAAGCTTTTATCTTGTTCTTTCTAAAAATATATAATGCGTTTCCTAATGAGTTTAAGAAAGGAACTCAAAATTTACTTATCTATGAAATATGTCAATGGGGAAATTTTTGACGGCTGTTTATGTTTCATATACCATTGCACTTAACTTTTGTATTTCTTCGAGTATATAAACCACTTATAGCTTGTTTGAAAGCCCATAAATTGCTCTTTCCAATGATGTATAACACTTGGCAGAAAAAAATGGGAAAGAAACTCAAAATTAACATTTATGAGAAATTTCACACTGGGAGCATTGGTACAGATTCTACATGTTTCATATATAACTGCAATTAACTTTTGCATTTCTGAAGTAATGGCAACCACCTTTATCTTGATTGAAAGCTTTTATCTTGTTCTTTCTAAAAATATATAATACTTTCCCTAAGGAGTGTAAAAAAGGAACTCAAAATTTACTTATCTATGAAATATATCAATGGGGAAATTTTTGACGGCTGTTTATGTTTCATATACCATTCATATATATCAACCATTTTTAGTTTGATTTAAAGATTTTGTCTTGTTCTTTCTAAAAAGATATAATACTTTCCCTAAGGAGTTTAAGAAAGGAACTCAAAATTTACTTATCTATGAAATATGTCAATGGGGAAATTTTTGACGGCTGTTTATGTTTCATATACCATTGTACTTAACTTTTGTATTTCTCCAAGTATATTTACCATTTATAGCTTGTTTGAAAGCCCTTGAATTGCTCTTTCCAAAGATGTATAACACTTGGCAGAAAGAACTTGGGAAAGAAACTCAAAATTAAGATTTATGAGAAATTTGACACTGGGATCATTCTGTAATACTTTTGGTACAGTTTCTACATGTTTCGTATATAACTGCACTTAACTTTTACATTTCTTAAGCTATATCAACCATTCTTAGCTTGATTTAAAGATTTTGTCTTGTTCTTTCTAAAAATACATAATACTTTCCCTAAGGAGTTTAAGAAAGGAACTCAAAATTTACTTATCTATGAAATATGTCAATGGGGAAATTTTTGACGGCTGTTTATGTTTCATATACCATTGCACTTAACTTTTGTATTTCTTCGAGTATATAAACCACTTATAGCTTGTTTGAAAGCCCATAAATTGCTCTTTCCAATGATGTATAACACTTGGCAGAAAAAAATGGGAAAGAAACTCAAAATTAACATTTATGAGAAATTTCACACTGGGAGCATTGGTACAGTTTCTACATGTTTCATATATAACTGCAATTAACTTTTGCATTTCTGAAGTAATGGCAACCACTTTTATCTTGATTGAAAGCTTTTATCTTGTTCTTTCTAAAAATATATAATGCGTTCCCTAATGAGTTTAAGAAAGGAACTCAAAATTTACTTATCTATGAAATATGTCAATGGGGAAATTTTTGACGGCTGTTTATGTTTCATATACCATTCATATATATCAACCATTTTTAGTTTGATTTAAAGATTTTGTCTTGTTCTTTCTAAAAATATATAATACTTTCCCTAAGGACTTTAAGAAAGGAACTCAAAATTTACTTATCTATGAAATATGTCAATGGGGAAATTTTTGACGGCTGTTTATGTTTCATATACCATTGTACTTAACTTTTGTATTTCTCCAAGTATATTTACCATTTATAGCTTGTTTGAAAGCCCTTGAATTGCTCTTTCCAAAGATGTATAACACTTGGCAGAAAAAACTTGGGAAAGAAACTCAAAATTAACATTTATGAGAAATTTCACACTGGGAGCATTGGTACAGTTTCTACATGTTTCATATATAACTGCAATTAACTTTTGCATTTCTTAAGCTATATCAACCATTTTTAGCTTGATTTAAAGCTTTTATCTTGTTCTTTCTAAAAATATATAATACTTTCCCTAAGGAGTGTAAAAAAGGAACTCAAAATTTACTTATCTATGAAATATGTCAATGGGGAAATTTTTGACGGCTGTTTATGTTTCATATACCATTCATATATATCAACCATTTTTAGCTTGATTTAAAGATTTTGTCTTGTTCTTTCTAAAAATATATAATACTTTCCCTAAGGAGTTTAAGAAAGGAACTCAAAATTTACTTATCTATGAAATTTGTCAATGGGGAAATTTTTGACGGCTGTTTATGTTTCATATACCATTGTTCTTAACTTTTGTACTTCTCCAAGTATATTTACCATTTATAACTTGTTTAAAAGCCCTTGAATTGCTCTTTCCAATGATGTATAACACCTGGCAGAATAAACTTGGGGAAGAAACTCAAAATTAACATTTATGAGAAATTTGACACTGGGAGCATTGGTACAGTTTCTACATGTTTCATATATAACTGCAATTAACTTTTGCATTTCTGAAGCTATAGCAACCATTTTTATATTGATTGAAAGCTTTTATCTTGTTCTTTCTAAAAATATATAATACGTTCCCTAATGAGTTTAAGAAAGGAACTCAAAATTTACTTATCTATGAAATATGTCAATGGGGAAATTTTTGACGGCTGTTTAAGTTTCATATACCATTGCACTTAACTTTTGTATTTCTTCTAGTATATAAACCACTTATAGCTTGTTTGAAAGCCCTTAAATTGCTCTTTCCAATGATGTATAACACTTGGAAAAAAATTTCACACTGGGAGCATTCTGTAATACTTTTGGTACAGTTTCTACATGTTTCATGTATAACTGCACTTAACTTTTGCATTTCTTAAGCTATATCAACCATTTTTAGCTTGATTTAAAGCTTTTATCTTGTTCTTTCTAAAAATATATAATACTTTCCCTAAGGAGTGTAAAAAAGGAACTCAAAATTTACTTATCTATGAAATATATCAATGGGGAAATTTTTGACGGCTGTTTATGTTTCATATACCATTCATATATATCAACCATTTTTAGTTTGATTTAAAGATTTTGTCTTGTTCTTTCTAAAAATATATAATACTTTCCCTAAGGAGTTTAAGAAAGGAACTCAAAATTTACTTATCTATGAAATATGTCAATGGGGAAATTTTTGACGGCTGTTTATGTTTCATATACCATTGTACTTAACTTTTGTATTTCTCCAAGTATATTTACCATTTATAGCTTGTTTGAAAGCCCTTGAATTGCTCTTTCCAAAGATGTATAACACTTGGCAGAAAAAACTTGGGAAAGAAACTCAAAATTAAGATTTATGAGAAATTTGACACTGGGATCATTCTGTAATACTTTTGGTACAGTTTCTACATGTTTCGTATATAACTGCACTTAACTTTTACATTTCTTAAGCTATATCAACCATTCTTAGCTTGATTTAAAGATTTTGTCTTGTTCTTTCTAAAAATACATAATACTTTCCCTAAGGAGTTTAAGAAAGGAACTCAAAATTTACTTATCTATGAAATATGTATATGGGGAAATTTTTGACGGCTGTTTATGTTTCATATACCATTGTACTTTACTTTTGTATTTCTCCAAGTATATTTACCATTTATAACTTGTTTGAAAGCCCTTAAATTTTTCTTTCCAATGATGTAAAGCACTTGGCAGAAAAACTTGGGAAAGAAACTCAAAATTAACATTTATGAGAAATTTCACACTGGGAGCATTCTGTAATACTTTTGGTACAGTTTCTACATGTTTCATGTATAACTGCACTTAACTTTTGCATTTCTTAAGCTATATCAACCATTTTTAGCTTGATTTAAAGCTTTTATCTTGTTCTTTCTAAAAATATATAATACTTTCCCTAAGGAGTGTAAGAAAGGAACTCAAAATTTACTTATCTATGAAATATTACAATGGGGAAATTTTTGACGGCTGTTTATGTTTCATATACCATTGTTCTTAACTTTTGTACTTCTCCAAGTATATTTACCATTTATAGCTTGTTTAAAAGCCCTTGAATTGTTTTTTCCAATGATGTATAACACTTGGCAGAATAAACTTGGGAAAGAAACTCAAAATTAACATTTATGAGAAATTTGACACTGGGAGCATTGGTACAGTTTCTACATGTTTCATATATAACTGCAATTAACTTTTGCATTTCTGAAGCTATAGCAACCATTTTTATCTTGATTTAAAGATTTTGTCTTGTTCTTTCTAAAAATATATAATACTTTCCCTAAGGAGTTTAAGAAAGGAACTCAAAATTTACTTATCTATGAAATATGTCAATGGGGAAATTTTTGACGGCTGTTTATGTTTCATATACCATTGCACTTAACTTTTGTATTTCTTCGAGTATATAAACCACTTATAGCTTGTTTGAAAGCCCATAAATTGCCCTTTCCAATGATGTATAACACTTGGCAGAAAAGAATTGGGAAAGAAACTCAAAATTAACATTTATGAAAAATTTCACACTGGGAGCATTCTGTAATACTTTTGGTACAGTTTCTACATGTTTCATGTATAACTGCACTTAACTTTTGCATTTCTTAAGCTATATCAACCATTTTTAGCTTGATTTAAAGCTTTTATCTTGTTCTTTCTAAAAATATATAATACTTTCCCTAAGGAGTGTAAGAAGGGAACTCAAAATTTACTTATCTATGAAATATTACAATGGGGAAATTTTTGACGGCTGTTTATGTTTCATATACCATTGTTCTTAACTTTTGTACTTCTCCAAGTATATTTACCATTTATAACTTGTTTAAAAGCCCTTGAATTGCTCTTTCCAATGATGTATAACACCTGGCAGAATAAACTTGGGGAAGAAACTCAAAATTAACATTTATGAGAAATTTGACACTGGGAGCATTGGTACAGTTTCTACATGTTTCATATATAACTGCAATTAACTTTTGCATTTCTGAAGCTATAGCAACCATTTTTATCTTGATTTAAAGATTTTGTCTTGTTCTTTCTAAAAATATATAATACTTTCCCTAAGGAGTTTAAGAAAGGAACTCAAAATTTACTTATCTATGAAATATGTCAATGGGGAAATTTTTGACGGCTGTTTATGTTTCATATACCATTGTACTTAACTTTTGTATTTATCCAAGTATATTTACCATTTATAGCTTGTTTGAAAGCCCTTGAATTGCTCTTTCCAATGATGTATAACACTTGGCAGAAAAAACTTGGGAAAGAAACTCAAAATTAAGATTTATGAGAAATTTGACACTGGGATCATTCTGTAATACTTTTGGTACAGTTTCTACATGTTTCGTATATAACTGCAATTAACTTTTGCATTTCTGAAGTAATAGCAACCATTTTTATCTTGATTGAAAGCTTTTATCTTGTTCTTTCTAAAAATATATAATGCGTTCCCTAATGAGTTTAAGAAAGGAACTCAAAATTTACTTATCTATGAAATATGTCAATGGGGAAATTTTTGACGGCTGTTTATATTTCATATACCATTGCACTTAACTTTTGTATTTTTTCGAGTATATAAACCACTTATAGCTTGTTTGAAAGCCCATAAATTGCTCTTTCCAATGATGTATAACACTTGGCAGAAAAAAATTGGGAAAGAAACTCAAAATTAACATTTATGAGAAATTTGACACTGGGAGCATTGGTACAGTTTCTACATGTTTCATATATAACTGCAATTAACTTTTGCATTTCTGAAGTAATAGCAACCATTTTTATCTTGATTGAAAGCTTTTATCTTGTTCTTTCTAAAAATATATAATGCGTTCCCTAATGAGTTTAAGAAAGGAACTCAAAATTTACTTATCTATGAAATATGTCAATGGGGAAATTTTTGACGGCTGTTTATGTTTCATATACCATTGCACTTAACTTTTGAATTTCTTCGAGTATATAAACCACTTATAACTTGCTTGAAAGCCTATAAATTGCTCTTTCCAATGATGTATAACACTTGGCCGAAAGAAATTGGGAAATAAACTCAAAATTAACATTTATGAGAAATTTCACACTGGGAGCATTCTGTAATACTTTTTGTACAGTTTCTACATGTTTCATGTATAACTGCACTTAACTTTTGCATTTCTTAAGCTATATCAACCATTTTTAGCTTGATTTAAAGCTTTTATCCTGTTCTTTCTAAAAATATATAATACGTTCCCTAAGGAGTGTAAAAAAGGAACTCAAAATTTACTTATCTATGAAATTTGTCAATGGGGAAATTTTTGATGGTTATTTATGTTTCATATACCATTGCACTTAACTTTTGTATTTCTACGAGTATATAAACTATTTGTAGCTTGTTTGAAAGCCCTTAAATTGTTCTTTCCAATGATGTATAACACTTGGCAGAAAAAACTTGGGAAAGAAACTCAAAATTAACATTTATGAGAAATTCGACACTGGGATCATTCTGTAAAACTTTTGGTACAGTTTCTACATGTTTCGTATATAACTGCTTACATTTTACATTTCTTTAGCTATATAAACCACTTTTAGCTTGATTTAAAGCTTTTATCTCGTTCTTTCCAAGTATATTTACCATTTATAACTTTTTTAAATGGTAAATATACAGTTTCTACATGTTTCATGTATAACTGCACTTAACTTTTGCATTTCTTAAGCTATATCAACCATTTTTAGCTTGATTTAAAGCTTTTGTCTTGTTCTTTCTAAAAATATATAAGACTAGGAGTTTAAGATAGGAACTCAAAATTTACTTATCTATGAAATATGTCAATGGGGAAATTTTTGACGGCTGTTTATGTTTCATATACCATTGTACTTAACTTTTGTATTTCTCCAAGTATATTTACCATTTATAACTTGTTTAAAAGCCCTTGAATTATTCTCTCCAATGGTGTATAACACTTGGCAGAAAAAACTTGGGAAAGAAACTCAAAATTAAGATTTATGAGAAATTTGACACTGGGATCATTCTGTAATACTTTTGGTACAGTTTCTACATGTTTCGTATATAACTGCAATTAACTTTTGCATTTCTGAAGTAATAGCAACCATTTTTATCTTGATTGAAAGCTTTTATCTTGTTCTTTCTAAAAATATATAATGCGTTCCCTAATGAGTTTAAGAAAGGAACTCAAAATTTACTTATCTATGAAATATGTCAATGGGGAAATTTTTGACGGCTGTTTAGGTTTCATATACCATTGCACTTAACTTTTGTATTTCTTCGAGTATATAAACCACTTATAGCTTGTTTGAAAGCCCATAAATTGCTCTTTCCAATGATGTATAACACTTGGCAGAAAAAAATTGGGAAAGAAACTCAAAATTAACATTTATGAGAAATTTGACACTGGGAGCATTGATACAGTTTCTACATGTTTCATATATAACTGCAATTAACTTTTGCATTTCTGAAGTAATAGCAACCATTTTTATCTTGATTGAAAGCTTTTATCTTGTTCTTTCTAAAAATATATAATGCGTTCCCTAATGAGTTTAAGAAAGGAACTCAAAATTTACTTATCTATGAAATATGTCAATGGGGAAATTTTTGACGGCTGTTTAGGTTTCATATACCATTGCACTTAACTTTTGTATTTCTTCGAGTATATAAACCACTTATAGCTTGTTTGAAAGCCCATAAATTGCTCTTTCCAATGATGTATAACACTTGGCAGAAAAAAATTGGGAAATAAACTCAAAATTAACATTTATGAGAAATTTCACACTGGGAGCATTCTGTAATACTTTTTGTACAGTTTCTACATGTTTCATGTATAACTGCACTTAACTTTTGCATTTCTTAAGCCATATCAACCATTTTTAGCTTGATTTAAAGCTTTTATCTTGTTCTTTCTAAAAATATATAATACGTTCCCTAAGGAGTGTAAAAAAGGAACTCAAAATTTACTTATCTATGAAATTTGTCAATGGGGAAATTTTTGACGGCTGTTTATGTTTCATATACCATTGTTCTTAACTTTTGTACTTCTCCAAGTATATTTACCATTTATAACTTGTTTAAAAGCCCTTGAATTGCTCTTTCCAATGATGTATAACACCTGGTAGAATAAACTTGAGAAAGAAACTCAAAATTAACATTTATGAGAAATTTGACACTGGGAGCATTGGTACAGTTTCTACATGTTTCATATATAACTGCAATTAACTTTTGCATTTCTGAAGCTATAGCAACCATTTTTATCTTGATTGAAAGCTTTTATCTTGTTCTTTCTAAAAATATATAATACGTTCCCTAATGAGTTTAAGAAAGGAACTCAAAATTTACTTATCTATGAAATATGTCAATGGGGAAATTTTTGACGGCTGTTTATGTTTCATATACCATTGCACTTAAATTTTGTATTTCTTCTAGTATATAAACCACTTATAGCTTGTTTGAAAGCCCTTAAATTGCTCTTTCCAATGATGTATAACACTTGGCCGAAAAAAATTGGAAAAGAAACTCAAAATTAACATTTATGAAAAATTTCACACTGGGAGCATTCTGTAATACTTTTGGTACAGTTTCTACATGTTTCATGTATAACTGCACTTAACTTTTGCATTTCTTAAGCTATATCAACCATTTTTAGCTTGATTTAAAGCTTTTATCTTTTTCTTTCTAAAAATATATAATACTTTCCCTAAGGAGTGTAAAAAAGGAACTCAAAATTTACTTATCTATGAAATATGTCAATGGGGAAATTTTTGACGGCTGTTTATGTTTCATATACCATTCATATATATCAACCATTTTTAGCTTGATTTAAAGATTTTGTCTTGTTCTTTCTAAAAATATATAATACTTTCCCTAAGGAGTTTAAGAAAGGAACTCAAAATTTACTTATCTATGAAATATGTCAATGGAGAAATTTTTGACGGCTGTTTATGTTTCATATACCATTGTACTTAACTTTTGTATTTCTCCAAGTATATTTACCATTTATAGCTTGTTTGAAAGCCCTTGAATTGCTCTTTCCAGTGATGTATAACACTTGGCAGAAAAAACTTGGGAAAGAAACTCAAAATTAAGATTTATGAGAAATTTGACACTGGGATCATTCTGTAATACTTTTGGTACAGTTTCTACATGTTTCGTATATAACTGCACTTAACTTTTACATTTCTTAAGCTATATCAACCATTTTTAGCTTGATTTAAAGATTTTGTCTTGTTCTTTCTAAAAATATATAATACTTTCCCTAAGGAGTTTAAGAAAGGAACTCAAAATTTACTTATCTATGAAATATGTCAATGGGGAAATTTTTGACGGCTGTTTATGTTTCATATACCATTGTACTTTACTTTTGTATTTCTCCAAGTATATTTACCATTTATAACTTGTTTGAAAGCCCTTAAATTTTTCTTTCCAATGATGTAAAGCACTTGGCAGAAAAACTTGGGAAAGAAACTCAAAATTAACATTTATGAGAAATTTCACACTGGGAGCATTCTGTATACTTTTGGTACAGTTTCTACATGTTTCATGTATAACTGCACTTGACTTTTGCATTTCTTAAGCTATATCAACCGTTTTTAGCTTGATTTAAAGCTTTTGTCTTGTTCTTTCTAAAAAAAAATAATACTTTCCCTAAGGAGTTTAAGAAAGGAACTCAAAATTGACTTATCTATGAAATATTACAATGGGGAAATTTTTGACGGCTGTTTATGTTTCATATACCATTGTTCTTAACTTTTGTAATTCTCCAAGTATATTTACCATTTATAACTTGTTTAAAAGCCCTTGAATTGCTCTTTCCAATGATGTATAACACCTGGCAGAATAAACTTGGGGAAGAAACTCAAAATTAACATTTATGAGAAATTTGACACTGGGAGCATTGGTACAGTTTCTACATGTTTCATATATAACTGCAATTAACTTTTGCATTTCTGAAGCTATAGCAACCACTTTTATCTTGATTGAAAGCTTTTATCTTGTTCTTTCTAAAAATATATAATACGTTCCCTAATGAGTTTAAGAAAGGAACTCAAAATTTACTTATCTATGAAATATGTCAATGGGGAAATTTTTGACGGCTGTTTATGTTTCATATACCATTGCACTTAACTTTTGTATTTCTTCTAGTATATAAACCACTTATAGCTTGTTTGAAAGCCCTTAAATTGCTCTTTCCAATGATGTATAACACTTGGAAAAAAATTTCACACTGGGAGCATTCTGTAATACTTTTGGTACAGTTTCTACATGTTTCAGGTATAACTGCACTTAACTTTTGCATTTCTTAAGCTATATCAACCATTTTTAGCTTGATTTAAAGCTTTTGTCTTGTTCTTTCTAAAAATATATAATACGTTCCCTAATGAGTTTAAGAAAGGAACTCAAAATTTACTTATCTATGAAATATTACAATGGGGAAATTTTTGACGGCTGTTTATGTTTCATATACCATTGTTCTTAACTTTTGTAATTCTCCAAGTATATTTACCATTTATAACTTGTTTAAAAGCCCTTGAATTGCTCTTTCCAATGATGTATAACACCTGGCAGAATAAACTTGAGGAAGAAACTCAAAATTAACATTTATGAGAAATTTGACACTGGGAGCATTGGTACAGTTTCTACATGTTTCATATATAACTGCAATTTACTTTTGCATTTCTAAAGCTATTGCAACCATTTTTATCTTGATTGAAAGCTTTTATCTTGTTCTTTCTAAAAATATATAATGCGTTCCCTAATGAGTTTAAGAAAGGAACTCAAAATTTACTTATCTATGAAATATGTCAATGGGGAAATTTTTGACGGCTGTTTATGTTTCATATACCATTGCACTTAACTTTTGTATTTCTTCAAGTATATTTATCATTTACAACTTGTTTGAAAGCCCTTAAATTGCTCTTTCCAATGATGTATAACACTTGGCAGAAAAAACTTGGGAAAGAAACTCAAAATTAACATATTTGAGAAATTTGACACTGGGAGCATTCTGCAATACTTTTGGTACAGTTTCTACATGTTTCATGTATAACTGCACTTAACTTTTGCATTTCTTAAGCTATATCAACCGTTTTTAGCTTGATTTAAAGCTTTTGTCTTGTTTTTTCAAAAAAAAGATAATACTTTCCCTAAGGAGTTTAAGAAAGGAACTCAAAATTGACATATCTATGAAATATGTCAATGGGGATATTTTTGACGGCTGTTTATGTTTCATATACCATTGCACTTAACTTTTGTATTTCTTCGAGTATATAAACTATTTATAACTTGTTTGAAAGCCCTTGAGTTGCTCTTTCCAATGATGTATAACACTTGGCAGAAAAAACTTGGGAAAGAAACTCAAAATTAACATTTATGAGAAATTCGACACTGGAATCATTCTGTAAAACTTTTGGTACAGTTTCTACATGTTTCGTATATAACTGCTTACATTTTACATTTCTTTAGCTATATAAACCACTATTAGCTTGATTTAAAGCTTTTATCTTGTTCTTTCTAAAAATATATAATACTTTCCCTAAGGAGTTTAAGAAAAGAACTCAAAATTTACTTATCTATGAAATATGTCAATGGGGAAATTTTTGACGGCTGTTTATGTTTCATATACCATTGCACTTAACTTTTGTATTTCTCCAAGTATATTTATCATTTACAACTTGTTTGAAAGCCCTTAAATTGCTCTTTCCAATGATGTATAACACTTGGCAGAAAAAACTTGGGAAAGAAACTCAAAATTAACATATTTGAGAAATTTGACACTGGGAGCATTCTGTAATACTTTTGGTACAGTTTCTAATGTTTCATGTATAACTGCACTTAACCTTTGCATTTCTTAAGCTATATCAACCATTTTTAGCTTGGTTTAAAGCTTTTATCTTGTTCTTTCTAAAAATATATAATGCTTTCCCTAAGGAGTTTAAGAAAGGAACTCAAAATTGACTTATCTATGAAATATGTTAATGGGGACATTTTTGACGGCTGTTTGTTTCATATACCATTGCACTTAACTTTTGTATTTCTTCGAGTATATAAACTTTTTATAACTTGTTTGAAAGACCTTGAGTTGCTCTTTCCAATGGTGTATAACACTTGGCAGAAAAAACTTGGGAAAGAAACTCAAAATTAACATTTATGAGAAATTCGACACTGGGATCATTCTGTAAAACTTTTGGTACAGTTTCCACATGTTTCGTATATAACTGCTTACATTTTACATTTCTTTAGCTATATAAACCACTTTTAGCTTGATTTAAAGCTTTTATCTTGTTCTTTCTAAAAATATATAATACTTTCCCTAAGGAGTTTAAGAAAAGAACTCAAAATTTACTTATCTATGAAATATGTCAATGGGGACATTTTTGACGGCTGTTTATGTTTCATATACCATTGCACTTAACTTTTGTATTTCTTCGAGAATATAAACTATTTATAACTTGTTTGAAAGCCCTTGAGTTGCTCTTTCCAATGATGTATAACACTTGGCAGAAAAAACTTGGGAAAGAAACTCAAAATTAACATTTATGAGAAATTCGACACTGGGATCATTCTGTAAAGCTTTTGGTACAGTTTCTACATGTTTCGTATATACCTGCTTACATTTTACATTTCTTTAGCTATATAAACCACTTTTAGCTTGATTTAAAGCTTTTATCTTGTTATTTCAAGTATATTTACCATTTATAACTTGTTTAAATGGTAAATATACAGTTCCTACATGTTTTATGTATAACTGCACTTAACTTTTGCTTTTCTTAAGCTATATCAACCATTTTTAGCTTGATTTAAAGCCTTTATCTTGTTCTTTCTAAAAATATATAACACTAGGAGTTTAAGATAGGAACTCAAAATTTACTTATCTATGAAATATGTCAATGGGGAAATTTTTGACGGCTGTTTATGTTTCATGTACCATTGCACTTAACTTTTGTGTTTCTACGAGTATATAAACTATTTGTAGCTTGTTTGAAAGCCCTTAAATTGTTCTTTCCAATGATGTATAACACTTGGCAGAAAAAACTTGGAAAGAAACTCAAAATTAAATTTTATGAGAAATTTGACACAGGGAGCATTCTGTAATACTATTGGTACAGTTTCTACATGTTTCATGTATAACTGCACTTAACTTTTGCATTTCTTAAGCTATATCAACCATTTTTAGCTCGATTTAAAGCTTTTATCTTGCTCGTTCTAAAAATATATAATACTTTCCCTAAGGAGTTTAAGAAAGGAACTCAAAATTTACTTATCTATGAAATATGTCAATGGGGAAATTTTTGACGGCTGTTTATGCTTCATATACCATTGCACTTAGCTTTTGTATTTCTACGAGTATATAAACTATTTGTAGCTTGTTTGAAAGCCCTTAAATTGCTCTTTCCAATGAAGTATAATGCTTGGCAGAAAAGACTAGCTAAAGGAACTCAAAAATAACATTTATGTAAAATTTGGCACTGGGAATATTCTGTGATACTTTTGGTACAGTTTCTACATGTGTCATGTATAACTGCACTTAACTTTTGCATTTCTTAAGCTATATCAACAATTTATACCTTGTCTGAAAGCTTTTATCTTGTTCTATCCAAAAATATATAATACTTTTCCTCAGGAGTTTAAAAAGGAACTCAAAATTGGCTTATCTATGGAATATGTCACTGGGGACATTTTGGACGACTGTTAATGTTTCTTATACCATTTCACTTAACTTTTGTATTTCTTCAAGCATATCAACCATTTATAGCTTGTTTGGAAGCCCTTAAATTGCTCTTTCCAATGATGTGTAATACTTGACAGAAAAACTTGTGAAAGGAACTCAAAATTAACATTTGTTTAAAATTTGGCACTGAGAATATTCTGTGATACTTTTGGTACAGTTTCTACATGTTTTATGTATAACTGCACTTAGCTTTTGCATTTCTTAAGCTATATCAACCATTTATAGCTCAATTGAAAGCTTTTATTTTGTTCTTTCCAAAATATATAATACTTTCCCTAAGGAGTTTAAGAAAGGAACTTAAAATTGGCTTATCTATGAAATATGTCACTGGGGACTTTTTGGACGACTGTTAATGTTTATTATACCATTGCACTTAACTTCTGTATTTCTTCAAGTATATCAACCATTTATAGCTTGTTTGGAAGCCCTTAAATTGCTCTTTCCATGATGTATAATACTTGGCAAAAAAAGCTTGTAAAAGGAACTAAAAATTAACATTTATGTAAAATTTGGCGTTGGGAATATTCTGTGATACTTTTGGTACAGTTTCTACATGTTGCATATATAACTGCACTTAATTTTCTCATTTCGTACTCTATATCCACCATTTATAGCTTGATTGAAAGCTTTTATCTTGTTCTTTCCAAAAATATAGAATACTTTCCCTAAGGAGTTTAAGAAAGGAACTCAAAATTGGCTTATCTATGAAATATGTCACTGGGGACATTTTGGACGACTGTTAATGTTTATTATAACACTGAACTTAACTTTTGTATTCCTTCAAGTATATTAACAATTTAAAGCTTGTTTGGAAGCCCTTAAATTGCTCTTTCCAATGACGTATAATACTTGGCAGAAAAAACTTTTGAAAGGAACTCAAAATTAACATTTACGTAAAATTTGGCACTGGGAATATGCTGTGATACTTTTGGTACAGTTTCTACATGTTTTATGTATAACTGCACTTAACTTTTACATGTATTAAGCTATATCCACTATCTATAGATTGATTGAAGGCTTTTATCTTGTTCTTTCCAAAAATATAGAATACTTTCCCTAAGGAGTTTAAGAAAGGAACTCAAAATTGACTTATCTATGAAATATTACAATGGGGAAATTTTTGACGGCTGTTTATGTTTCATATACCATTGTTCTTAACTTTTGTAATTCTCCAAGTATATTTACCATTTATAACTTGTTTAAAAGCCCTTGAATTGCTCTTTCCAATGATGTATAACACCTGGCAGAATAAACTTGGGGAAGAAACTCAAAATTAACATTTATGAGAAATTTGACACTGGTAGCATTGGTACAGTTTCTACATGTTTCATATATAACTGCAATTAACTTTTGCATTTCTGAAGCTATAGCAACCACTTTTATCTTGATTGAAAGCTTTTATCTTGTTCTTTCTAAAAATATATAATACGTGGAACTCAAAATTTACTTATCTATGAAATATGTCAATGGGGAAATTTTTGACGGCTGTTTATGTTTCATATACCATTGCACTTAACTTTTGTATTTCTTCTAGTATATAAACCACTTATAGCTTGTTTGAAAGCCCTTAAATTGCTCTTTCCAATGATGTATAACACTTGGAAAAAAATTTCACACTGGGAGCATTCTGTAATACTTTTGGTACAGTTTCTACATGTTTCAGGTATAACTGCACTTAACTTTTGCATTTCTTAAGCTATATCAACCATTTTTAGCTTGATTTAAAGCTTTTGTCTTGTTCTTTCTAAAAATATATAATACGTTCCCTAATGAGTTTAAGAAAGGAACTCAAAATTTACTTATCTATGAAATATTACAATGGGGAAATTTTTGACGGCTGTTTATGTTTCATATACCATTGTTCTTAACTTTTGTAATTCTCCAAGTATATTTACCATTTATAACTTGTTTAAAAGCCCTTGAATTGCTCTTTCCAATGATGTATAACACCTGGCAGAATAAACTTGAGGAAGAAACTCAAAATTAACATTTATGAGAAATTTGACACTGGGAGCATTGGTACAGTTTCTACATGTTTCATATATAACTGCAATTTACTTTTGCATTTCTAAAGCTATTGCAACCATTTTTATCTTGATTGAAAGCTTTTATCTTGTTCTTTCTAAAAATATATAATGCGTTCCCTAATGAGTTTAAGAAAGGAACTCAAAATTTACTTATCTATGAAATATGTCAATGGGGAAATTTTTGACGGCTGTTTATGTTTCATATACCATTGCACTTAACTTTTGTATTTCTTCAAGTATATTTATCATTTACAACTTGTTTGAAAGCCCTTAAATTGCTCTTTCCAATGATGTATAACACTTGGCAGAAAAAACTTGGGAAAGAAACTCAAAATTAACATATTTGAGAAATTTGACACTGGGGAGCATTCTGCAATACTTTTGGTTACAGTTTCTACATGTTTCATGTATAAACTGCACTTAACTTTTGCATTTCTTAAGCTATATCAACCGTTTTTAGCTTGATTTAAAGCTTTTGTCTTGTTTTTTCAAAAAAAAGATAATACTTTCCCTAAGGAGTTTTAAGAAAGGAACTCAAAATTGACATATCTATGAAATATGTCAATGGGGATATTTTTTGACGGCTGTTTATGTTTCATATACCATTGCACTTAACTTTTGTATTTCTTTCGAGTATATAAACTATTTATAACTTGTTTGAAAGCCCTTGATTTGCTCTTTCCAATGATGTATAACACTTGGCAGAAAAAACTTGGGAAAGAAAACTCAAAATTAACATTTATGAGAAATTCGACACTGGAATCATTCTGTAAAACTTTTGGTACAGTTTCTACATGTTTCGTATATAACTTGCTTACATTTTACATTTCTTTAGCTATATAAACCACTATTAGCTTGATTTAAAGCTTTTATCTTGTTCTTTCTAAAAATATATAATACTTTCCCTAAGGAGTTTAAGAAAAGAACTCAAAATTTACTTATCTATGAAATATGTCAATGGGGAAATTTTTGACGGCTGTTTATGTTTCATATACCATTGCACTAACTTTGTATTTCTCCAAGTATATTTATCATTTACAACTTGTTTGAAAGCCCTTAAATTGCTCTTTCCAATGATGTATAACACTTGGCAGAAAAAACTTGGTAAAAGAAACTCAAAATTAACCATATTTGAGAAATTTGACACTGGGAGCATTCTGTAATACTTTTGGTACAGTTTCTAATGTTTCATGTATAACTGCACATAACCTTTGCATTTCTTAAGCTATATCAACCTCATTTTTAGCTTGGTTTAAAGCTTTTATCTTGTTCTTTCTAAAAATATATAATGCTTTCCCTAAGGAGTTTAAGAAAGGAACTCAAAATTGACTTATCTATGAAATATGTTTAATGGGGACATTTTTTGACGGCTGTTTGTTTCATATACCATTGCACTTAACTTTTGTATTTCTTCGAGTATATAAACTTTTTATAACTTGTTTGAAAGACCTTGAGTTGCTCTTTCCAATGGTGTATAACACTTGGCAGAAAAAAACTTGGGAAAGAAACTCAAAATTAACATTTATGAGAAATTCGGACACTGGGATCATTCTGTAAAACTTTTGGTACAGTTTCCACATGTTTCGTATATAACTGCTTACATTTTACATTTCTTTAGCTATATAAACCACTTTTTAGCTTGATTTAAAGCTTTTATCTTGTTCTTTCTAAAAATATATAATACTTTTCCCTAAGGAGTTTAAGAAAAGAACTCAAAAATTTACTTATCTATGAAATATGTCAATGGGGACATTTTGACGGCTGTTATGTTTCATATACCATTGCACTTAACTTTTGTATTTCTTCGAGAATATAAACTATTTATAACTTGTTTGAAAGCCCTTGAGTTGCTCTTTCCAATGATGTATAACACTTGGCAGAAAAAACTTGGGAAAGAAACTCAAAATTAACATTTATGAGAAATTCGACACTGGGATCATTCTGTAAAGCTTTTGGTACAGTTTCTACATGTTTCGTATATACCTGCTTACATTTTACATTTCTTTAGCTATATAAACCACTTTTAGCTTGATTTAAAGCTTTTATCTTGTTATTTCAAGTATATTTACCATTTATAACTTGTTTAAATGGTAAATATACAGTTCCTACATTGTTTTATGTATAACTGCACTTAACTTTTGCTTTTCTTAAGCTATATCAACCATTTTTAGCTTGATTTAAAGCCTTTATCTTGTTCTTTCTAAAAAATATAACACTAGGAGTTTAAGATAGGAACTCAAAATTTACTTATCTATGAAATATGTCAATGGGGAAATTTTTGACGGCTGTTTATGTTTCATGTACCATTGCACTTAACTTTTGTGTTTCTACGAGTATATAAACTATTTGTAGCTTGTTTGAAAGCCCTTAAATTGTTCTTTCCAATGATGTATAACACTTGGCAGAAAAACTTGGAAAGAAACTCAAAATTAAATTTTATGAGAAATTTGACACAGGGAGCATTCTGTAATTACTATTGGTACAGTTCTACATGTCTTCATGTATAAACTGCACTTAACTTTTGCATTTCTTGAAGCTATATCAACCATTTTTAGCTCGATTTAAAGCTTTTATCTTGCTCGTTCTAAAAATATATAATACTTTCCCTAAGGAGTTTAAGAAAGGAACTCAAAATTTACTTATCTATGAAATATGTCAATGGGGAAATTTTTGACGGCTGTTTATGCTTCATATACCATTGCACTTAGCTTTTGTATTTCTACGAGTATATAAACTATTTGTAGCTTGTTTGAAAGCCCTTAAATTGCTCTTTCCAATGAAGTATAATGCTTGGCAGAAAAGACTAGCTAAAGGAACTCAAAAATAACATTTATGTAAAATTTGGCACTGGGAATATTCTGTGATACTTTTGGTACAGTTTCTACATGTGTCATGTATAACTGCACTTAACTTTTGCATTTCTTAAGCTATATCAACAATTTATACCTTGTCTGAAAGCTTTTATTTTGTTCTTTCCAAAAATATATAATACTTTCCCTAAGGAGTTTAAAAAGGAACTCAAAATTGGCTTATCTATGGAATATGTCACTGGGGACATTTTGGACGACTGTTAATGTTTCTTATACCATTTCACTTAACTTTTGTATTTCTTCAAGCATATCAACCATTTATAGCTTGTTTGGAAGCCCTTAAATTGCTCTTTCCAATGATGTGTAATACTTGACAGAAAAACTTGTGAAAGGAACTCAAAATTAACATTTGTTTAAAATCTTGGCACTGAGAATATTCTGTGATACTTTTGGTACAGTTTCTACATGTTTTATGTATAACTGCACTTAGCTTTTGCATTTCTTAAGCTATATCAACCATTTATAGCTCAATTGAAAGCTTTTATTTTGTTCTTTCCAAAATATATAATACTTTCCCTAAGGAGTTTAAGAAAGGAACTTAAAATTGGCTTATCTATGAAATATGTCACTGGGGACATTTTGGACGACTGTTAATGTTTATTATACCATTGCACTTAAACTTCTGTATTTCTTCAAGTATATCAACCATTTTATAGCTTGTTTGGAAGCCCTTAAATTGCTCTTTCCATGATGTATAATACTTGGCAAAAAAAGCTTGTAAAAGGAACTAAAAATTAACATTTATGTAAAATTTGGCGTTGGGAATATTCTGTGATACTTTTGGTACAGTTTCTACATGTTGCATATATAACTGCACTTAATTTTCTCATTTCGTACTCTATATCCACCATTTATAGCTTGATTGAAAGCTTTTATCTTGTTCTTTCCAAAAATATAGAATACTTTCCCTAAGGAGTTTAAGAAAGGAACTCAAAATTGGCTTATCTATGAAATATGTCACTGGGGACATTTTGGACGACTGTTAATGTTTATTATAACACTGAACTTAACTTTTGTATTCCTTCAAGTATATTAACAATTTAAAGCTTGTTTGGAAGCCCTTAAATTGCTCTTTCCAATGACGTATAATACTTGGCAGAAAAAACTTTTGAAAGGAACTCAAAATTAACATTTACGTAAAATTTGGCACTGGGAATATGCTGTGATACTTTTGGTACAGTTTCTACATGTTTTATGTATAACTGCACTTAACTTTTACATGTATTAAGCTATATCCACTATCTATAGATTGATTGAAGGCTTTTATCTTGTTCTTTCCAAAAATATAGAATACTTTCCCTAAGGAGTTTAAGAAAGGAACTTAAAATTGGCTTATCTATGAAATATGTCACTGGGGACATTTTGGACGACTGTTAATGCTTATTATACCATTGCACTTAACTTTTGTATTACTTCAAGTATATCAACCTTTTATAGCTTGTTTGGAAGCCCTTAAATTGCTCTTTTCAATGATGTTTAATACTTGACAGAAAACATTGTGAAAGGAACTCAAAATTAACATTTGTGTAAAATTTGGCACTGAGAATATTCTGTGATACTTTTGGTAAAGTTTCTACATGTTTTACGTATAACTGCACTTAACTTTTGCATGTATTAAGCTATATCCACCATTTATAGCTTGATTGAAAGCTTTTATCTTGTTCTTTCCAAAAATATATAAATACTTTCCCTAAGGAGTTTAAGAAAGTAGCTCAAAATTGGCTTATCTATGAAATATGTCACTGGGGACATTTTGGACGACTGTTAATGTTTCTTATACCATTTCACTTAACTTTTGTATTTCTTCAAGTATATCAACCATTTATAGCTTGTTTGGAAGCCCTTAAATTGCTCTTTGCAATGATGTGTAATGCTTGGCATAAAAAACTTGTTAAAGGAACTCAAAATTAACATTTATGTAAAATTTGGCACTGGGAATATTCTGTGATACTTTTGGTACAGTTTCTACATGTTTCATGTATAACTGCACTTAACTTTTGCATGTGTAAAGCTATATCCACCATTTTAGCTTGATTGAAAGCTTTTTATCTTGTTCTATCCAAAAATATATAATACTTTTCCTCAGGTGTTTAAGAAAGGAGCTCAAAATTGGCTTATCTATGAAATATGTCGCTGGGGGCATTTTATACCACTGTTTATGTTTTATATACCACTGCACTTAACTTTTGTATTTCTTCAAGTATATCAACCTTTTATAGCTTGTTTGGAAGCCCTTAAATTGCTCTTCCCAATGATGCATAGTACTTGGCAGAAAAAACTTGTGAAAGGAACTCAAAATTAACATTTATGAAAATTTTGGCACTGAGAATATTCTGTGATGCTTTTGGTACAATTTCTGCATGTTTTATGTATAACTGCACTTAACTTTTGCATCTATTAAGCTATATCCACCATTTATAGCTTGATTGAAAGCTTTTATCTTGTTCTTTTCCAAAAATATATAATACTTTCCCTACTGAGTTTAAGAAAGGAGCTCAAAATTGGCTTATCTATGAAATATGTCACTGGGGAAATTTTGGACGACTGTTAATGTTTCTTATACCATTGCACTTAACTTTTGTATTTCTTCAAGTATATCAACCATTTATAGCTTGTTTGGAAGCCCTTAAATTGCTCTTCCCAATGATGTATAGTACTTGGCAGAAAAAACTTGTGAAAGGAACTCAAAATTAACACTTATGTAAAATTTGGCACTGAGAATATTCTGTGATACTTTTGGTACAATTTCTGCATGTTTTGTGTATAGCTGCACTTAACTTTTGCATGTATTAAGCTATATCCACCATTTATAGCTTGATTGAAAGCTTTTATCTTGTTCTTTCCAAAAATATATAATATTTTCCCTAAGGAGTTTAAGAAAGGAACTTAAAATTGGCTTATCTATGAAATATGTCACTGGGGACATTTTGGACGACTGTTAATGTTTATTATACCATTGCACTTAACTTTTGTATTTCTTCAAGTATATCAACCATTTATAACTTGTTTGGAGGCCCTTAAATTGTTCTTTCCAGTGATGTATAACACTTGACAGAAAAACTTGTGATAGGAACTCAAAATTAACATTTATGTAAAATTTGGCACTACATGTTGCATATATAACTGCACTTAATTTTCTCATTTCTTACTCTATATCCACCATTTATAGCTTGATTGAAAGCTTTTATCTTGTTCTTTCCAAAAATATAGAATACTTTCCCTAAGGAGTTTAAGAAAGGAACTCAAAATTGGCTTATCTATGAAATATGACACTGGGACATTTTGGACGACTGTTAATGTTTATTATAACACTGAACTTAACTTTTGTATTCCTTCAAGTATATTAACAATTTAAAGCTTGTTTGGAAGCCCTTAAATTGCTCTTTCCAATGACGTATAATACTTGGCAGAAAAAACTTGTGAAAGGAACTCAAAATTAACATTTACGTAAAATTTGGCACTGGGAATATTCTGTGATACTTTTGGTACAGTTTCTACATGTTTTATGTATAACTGCACTTAACTTTTGCATGTATTAAGCTATATCCACTATCTATAGATTGATTGAAGGCTTTTATCTTGTTTCTTTCCAAAAATATAGAATACTTTCCCTAAGGAGTTTAAGAAAGGAACTTAAAATTGGCTTATCTATGAAATATGTCACTGGGGACATTTTGGACGACTGTTAATGCTTATTATACCATTGCACTTAACTTTTGTATTACTTCAAGTATATCAACCTTTTATAGCTTGTTTGGAAGCCCTTAAATTGCTCTTCCCAATGATGGTACTTGGCAGAAAAAACTTGTGAAAGGAACTCAAAATTAACATTTATGTAAAATTTGGCACTGAGAATATTCTGTGATACTTTTGGTACAATTTCTGCATGTTTTGTGTATAACTGCACTTAACTTTTGCATGTATTAAGCTATATCCACCATTTATAGCTTGATTGAAAGCTTTTATCTTGTTCTTTCCAAAAATATATAATACTTTCCCTAAGGAGTTTAAGAAAGTAGCTCAAAATTGGCTTATCTATGAAATATGTCACTGGGGACATTTTGGACGACTGTTAATGTTTCTTATACCATTGCACTTAACTTCTGTATTTCTTCAAGTATATCAACCATTTATAGCTTGTTTGGAAGCCCTTAAATTGCTCTTTCCAATGATGTGTAATGCTTGGCATAAAAGACTTGTTAAAGGAACTCAAAATTAACATTTATGTAAAATTTGGCACTGGGAATATTCTGTGATACTTTTGGTACAGTTTCTACATGTTTCATGTATAACTGCACTTAACTTTTGCATGTATTAAGCTATATCCACCATTTTAGTTTGATTGAAAGCTTTTATCTTGTTCTATCCAAAAATATATAATACTTTTCCTCAGGTGTTTAAGAAAGGAGCTCAAAATTGGCTTATCTATGAAATATGTCGCTGGGGGCATTTTATACCACTGTTTATGTTTTATATACCACTGCACTTAACTTTTGTATTTCTTCAAGTATATCAACCTTTTATAGCTTGTTTGGAAGCCCTTAAATTGCTCTTCCCAATGATGTATAGTACTTGGCAGAAAAAACTTGTGAAAGGAACTCAAAATTAACATTTATGAAAATTTTGGCACTGAGAATATTCTGTGATGCTTTTGGTACAATTTCTGCATGTTTTATGTATAACTGCACTTAACTTTTGCATCTATTAAGCTATATCCACCATTTATAGCTTGATTGAAAGCTTTTATCTTGTTCTTTCCAAAAATATATAATACTTTCCCTACGGAGTTTAAGAAAGGAGCTCAAAATTGGCTTATCTATGAAATATGTCACTGGGGAAATTTTGGACGACTGTTAATGTTTCTTATACCATTGCACTTAACTTTTGTATTTCTTCAAGTATATCAACCATTTATAGCTTGTTTGGAAGCCCTTAAATTGCTCTTCCCAATGATGTATAGTACTTGGCAGAAAAAACTTGTGAAAGGAACTCAAAATTAACACTTATGTAAAATTTGGCACTGAGAATATTCTGTGATACTTTTGGTACAATTTCTGCATGTTTTGTGTATAGCTGCACTTAACTTTTGCATGTATTAAGCTATATCCACCATTTATAGCTTGATTGAAAGCTTTTATCTTGTTCTTTCCAAAAATATATAATATTTTCCCTAAGGAGTTTAAGAAAGGAACTTAAAATTGGCTTATCTATGAAATATGTCACTGGGGACATTTTGGACGACTGTTAATGTTTATTATACCATTGCACTTAACTTTTGTATTTCTTCAAGTATATCAACCATTTATAGCTTGTTTGGAGGCCCTTAAATTGCTCTTTCGAGTGATGTATAACACTTGACAGAAAAACTTGTGAAAGGAACTCAAAATTAACATTTGTGTAAAATTTGGCACTGAGAATATTCTGTGATACTTTTGGTACAGTTTCTTCACGTTTTATGTATAACTGCAGTTAACTTTTGCAATTCTTAAGCTATATCAACCATTTATAGCTTGATTGAGAGCTTTTATCTTGTTCTTTCCAAAAATATATAATACTTTCCCTAAGGAGTTTAAGAAAGAAACTCAAAATTTCAACATTAACATTTATGTAAAATTTGGCACTGGGAATATTCTGTGATACTTTTGGTACAGTTTCTACATGTTTCATGTATAACTGCACTTAGCTTTTGCATTTCTTAAGCTATATCAACCATTTATAGCTTGATTGAAAGCTTTTATCGTGTTCTTTCCAAAAAATATAATACTTTCCCTAAGGAGTTTAAGAAAGGAGCTCAAAATTGGCTTATCTATGAAATATAACACTGGGGACATTTTGGACGACTGTTAATGTTTCTTATACCATTGCACTTAACTTTTGCATTTCTTGAAGTATATCAACCATTTATAGCTTGTTTGGAAGCCCTTAAATTGCCCTTTCCAATGATGTATAATACTTGGCACAAAAAACTTGTGAAAGGAACTCAAAATTAACATTTATGTAAAATTTGGCACTACATGTTGCATATATAACTGCACTTAATTTTCTCATTTCTTACTCTATATCCACCATTTATAACTTGATTGAAAGCTTTTATCTTGTTCTTTCCAAAAATATAGAATACTTTCCCTAAGGAGTTTAAGAAAGGAACTCAAAATTGGCTTATCTATGAGATATGTCACTGGGGACATTTTGGACGACTGTTAATGTTTATTATAGCACTGAACTTAACTTTTGTATTCCTTCAAGTATATTAACAATTTAAAGCTTGTTTGGAAGCCCTTAAATTGCTCTTTCCAATGACGTATAATACTTGGCAGAAAAAACTTGTGAAAGGAACTCAAAATTAACATTTACGTAAAATTTGGCACTGGGAATATTCTGTGATACTTTTGGTACAGTTTCTACATGTTTTATGTATAACTGCACTTAACTTTTGCATGTATTAAGCTATATCCACTATCTATAGATTGATTGAAGGCTTTTGTCTTGTTCTTTCCAAAAATATAGAATACTTTCCCTAAGGAGTTTAAGAAAGGAACTTAAAATTGGCTTATCTATGAAATATGTCACTGGGGACATTTTGGACGACTGTTAATGCTTATTATACCATTGCACTTAACTTTTGTATTACTTCAAGTATATCAACCATTTATAGCTTGTTTGGAAGCCCTTAAATTGCTCTTCCCAATGATGTATAGTACTTGGCAGAAAAAACTTGTGAAAGGAACTCAAAATTAACATTTATGTAAAATTTGGCACTGAGAATATTCTGTGATACTTTTGGTACAATTTCTGCATGTTTTGTGTATAACTGCACTTAACTTTTGCATGTATTAAGCTATATCCACCATTTATAGCTTGATTGAAAGCTTTTATCTTGTTCTTTCCAAAAATATATAATACTTTCCCTAAGGAGTTTAAGAAAGTAGCTCAAAATTGGCTTATCTATGAAATATGTCACTGGGGACATTTTGGACGACTGTTAATGTTTCTTATACCATTGCACTTAACTTCTGTATTTCTTCAAGTATATCAACCATTTATAGCTTGTTTGGAAGCCCTTAAATTGCTCTTTCCAATGATGTGTAATGCTTGGCATAAAAGACTTGTTAAAGGAACTCAAAATTAACATTTATGTAAAATTTGGCACTGGGAATATTCTGTGATACTTTTGGTACAGTTTCTACATGTTTCATGTATAACTGCACTTAACTTTTGCATGTATTAAGCTATATCCACCATTTTAGCTTGATTGAAAGCTTTTATCTTGTTCTATCCAAAAATATATAATACTTTTCCTCAGGTGTTTAAGAAAGGAGCTCAAAATTGGCTTGTCTATGAAATATGTCGCTGGGGGCATTTTATACCACTGTTTATGTTTTATATACCACTGCACTTAACTTTTGTATTTCTTCAAGTATATCAACCTTTTATAGCTTGTTTGGAAGCCCTTAAATTGCTCTTCCCAATGATGTATAGTACTTGGCAGAAAAAACTTGTGAAAGGAACTCAAAATTAACATTTATGTAAAATTTGGCACTGAGAATATTCTGTGATACTTTTGGTACAATTTCTGCATGTTTTGTGTATAACTGCACTTAACTTTTGCATCTATTAAGCTATATCCACCATTTATAGCTTGATTGAAAGCTTTTATCTTGTTCTTTCCAAAAATATATAATACTTTCCCTACTGAGTTTAAGAAAGGAGCTCAAAATTGGCTTATCTATGAAATATGTCACTGGGGAAATTTTGGACGACTGTTAATGTTTCTTATACCATTGCACTTAACTTTTGTATTTCTTCAAGTATATCAACCATTTATAGCTTGTTTGGAAGCCCTTAAATTGCTCTTCCCAATGATGTATAGTACTTGGCAGAAAAAACTTGTGAAAGGAACTCAAAATTAACACTTATGTAAAATTTGGCACTGAGAATATTCTGTGATACTTTTGGTACAATTTCTGCATGTTTTGTGTATAGCTGCACTTAACTTTTGCATGTATTAAGCTATATCCACCATTTATAGCTTGATTGAAAGCTTTTATCTTGTTCTTTCCAAAAATATATAATATTTTCCCTAAGGAGTTTAAGAAAGGAACTTAAAATTGGCTTATCTATGAAATATGTCACTGGGGACATTTTGGACGACTGTTAATGTTTATTATACCATTGCACTTAACTTTTGTATTTCTTCAAGTATATCAACCATTTATAACTTGTTTGGAGGCCCTTAAATTGCTCTTTCCAGTGATGTATAACACTTGACAGAAAGACTTGTTAAAGGAACTCAAAATTAACATTTATGTAAAATTTGGCACTGGGAATATTCTGTGATACTTTTGGTACAGTTTCTACATGTTTCATGTATAACTGCACTTAACTTTTGCATGTATTAAGCTATATCCACCATTTTAGTTTGATTGAAAGCTTTTATCTTGTTCTATCCAAAAATATATAATACTTTTCCTCAGGTGTTTAAGAAAGGAGCTCAAAATTGGCTTATCTATGAAATATGTCGCTGGGGGCATTTTATACCACTGTTTATGTTTTATATACCACTGCACTTAACTTTTGTATTTCTTCAAGTATATCAACCTTTTATAGCTTGTTTGGAAGCCCTTAAATTGCTCTTCCCAATGATGTATAGTACTTGGCAGAAAAAACTTGTGAAAGGAACTCAAAATTAACATTTGTGAAAATTTTGGCACTGAGAATATTCTGTGATGCTTTTGGTACAATTTCTGCATGTTTTATGTATAACTGCACTTAACTTTTGCATCTATTAAACTATATCCACCATTTATAGCTTGATTGAAAGCTTTTATCTTGTTCTTTCCAAAAATATATAATACTTTCCCTACGGAGTTTAAGAAAGGAGCTCAAAATTGGCTTATCTATGAAATATGTCACTGGGGAAATTTTGGACGACTGTTAATGTTTCTTATACCATTGCACTTAACTTTTGTATTTCTTCAAGTATATCAACCATTTATAGCTTGTTTGGAAGCCCTTAAATTGCTCTTCCCAATGATGTATAGTACTTGGCAGAAAAAACTTGTGAAAGGAACTCAAAATTAACACTTATGTAAAATTTGGCACTGAGAATATTCTGTGATACTTTTGGTACAATTTCTGCATGTTTTGTGTATAGCTGCACTTAACTTTTGCATGTATTAAGCTATA
The DNA here is from genome assembly GCA_951394005.1 of Protophormia terraenovae. Lineage (NCBI taxonomy): Eukaryota > Metazoa > Arthropoda > Insecta > Diptera > Calliphoridae > Protophormia > Protophormia terraenovae. The sequence continues at coordinate 90,422,181 of OX596073.1, read as the reverse complement.
TCCACCATTTATAGCTTGATTGAAAGCTTTTATCTTGTTCTTTCCAAAAATATATAATATTTTCCCTAAGGAGTTTAAGAAAGGAACTTAAAATTGGCTTATCTATGAAATATGTCACTGGGGACATTTTGGACGACTGTTAATGTTTATTATACCATTGCACTTAACTTTTGTATTTCTTCAAGTATATCAACCATTTATAGCTTGTTTGGAGGCCCTTAAATTGCTCTTTCCAGTGATGTATAACACTTGACAGAAAAACTTGTGAAAGGAACTCAAAATTAACATTTGTGTAAAATTTGGCACTGAGAATATTCTGTGATACTTTTGGTACAGTTTTTTCACGTTTTATGTATAACTGCAGTTAACTTTTGCAATTCTTAAGCTATATCAACCATTTATAGCTTGATTGAGAGCTTTTATCTTGTTCTTTCCAAAAATATATAATACTTTCCCTAAGGAGTTTAAGAAAGGAGCTCAAAATTGGCTTATCTATGAAATATAACACTGGGGACATTTTGGACGACTGTTAATGTTTCTTATACCATTGCACTTAACTTTTGCATTTCTTGAAGTATATCAACCATTTATAGCTTGTTTGGAAGCCCTTAAATTGCCCTTTCCAATGATGTATAATACTTGGCACAAAAAACTTGTGAAAGGAACTCAAAATTAACATTTATGTAAAATTTGGCACTACATGTTGCATATATAACTGCACTTAATTTTCTCATTTCTTACTCTATATCCACCATTTATAACTTGATTGAAAGCTTTTATCTTGTTCTTTCCAAAAATATAGAATACTTTCCCTAAGGAGTTTAAGAAAGGAACTCAAAATTGGCTTATCTATGAGATATGTCACTGGGGACATTTTGGACGACTGTTAATGTTTATTATAGCACTGAACTTAACTTTTGTATTCCTTCAAGTATATTAACAATTTAAAGCTTGTTTGGAAGCCCTTAAATTGCTCTTTCCAATGACGTATAATACTTGGCAGAAAAAACTTGTGAAAGGAACTCAAAATTAACATTTACGTAAAATTTGGCACTGGGAATATTCTGTGATACTTTTGGTACAGTTTCTACATGTTTTATGTATAACTGCACTTAACTTTTGCATGTATTAAGCTATATCCACTATCTATAGATTGATTGAAGGCTTTTGTCTTGTTCTTTCCAAAAATATAGAATACTTTCCCTAAGGAGTTTAAGAAAGGAACTTAAAATTGGCTTATCTATGAAATATGTCACTGGGGACATTTTGGACGACTGTTAATGCTTATTATACCATTGCACTTAACTTTTGTATTACTTCAAGTATATCAACCATTTATAGCTTGTTTGGAAGCCCTTAAATTGCTCTTCCCAATGATGTATAGTACTTGGCAGAAAAAACTTGTGAAAGGAACTCAAAATTAACATTTATGTAAAATTTGGCACTGAGAATATTCTGTGATACTTTTGGTACAATTTCTGCATGTTTTGTGTATAACTTCACTTAACTTTTGCATGTATTAAGCTATATCCACCATTTATAGCTTGATTGAAAGCTTTTATCTTGTTCTTTCCAAAAATATATAATACTTTCCCTAAGGAGTTTAAGAAAGTAGCTCAAAATTGGCTTATCTATGAAATATGTCACTGGGGACATTTTGGACGACTGTTAATGTTTCTTATACCATTGCACTTAACTTCTGTATTTCTTCAAGTATATCAACCATTTATAGCTTGTTTGGAAGCCCTTAAATTGCCCTTTCCAATGATGTGTAATGCTTGGCATAAAAGACTTGTTAAAGGAACTCAAAATTAACATTTATGTAAAATTTGGCACTGGGAATATTCTGTGATACTTTTGGTACAGTTTCTACATGTTTCATGTATAACTGCACTTAACTTTTGCATGTATTAAGCTATATCCACCATTTTAGCTTGATTGAAAGCTTTTATCTTGTTCTATCCAAAAATATATAATACTTTCCCTAAGGAGTTTAAGAAAGGAACTCGAAATTGGCTTATCTATGAAATATGTCACTGGGGACATTTTGGACGACTGTTAATGTTTATTATACCATTGCACTTAACTTTTGTATTTCTTCAAGTATATCAACAATTTAATGCTTGCTGTGAAGCCCTTAAATTGCTCTTCCCAAAGATGTATAAAACTTGGCAGAAAAAGCTTGTGAAAGGAACTCAAAATTAAAATTTATGTAAAATTTGGCACTGGGAATATTCTGTGATACTTTTGGTACAGTTTCTACATGTTGCACTTTCTCTAGGGACTTTAAGAAGGGAGGTCAAAATTGGCTTATCTATGAAATATGTCACTGGGGACATTTTGGACGACTGTTAATGTTTCTTTTACCATTTCACTTAACTTTTGTATTTCTTCAAGTATATCAACCTTTTATAGCTTGTTTGGAAGCCCTTAAATTGCTCTCTCCAATGATGTACAATACTTGGCAGAAAAGACTTGTTAAAGGAACTCAAAATAAATATTTATGTAAAATTTGGCACTGGGAATATTCTGTGATACTTTTGGTACAGTTTCTACATGTTGCACTTTCTCTAGGGAGTTTAAGAAGGGTGCTCAAAATTGGCTTATCTATGAAATATGTCACTGGGGACATTTTGGACGACTGTTAATGTTTCTTTTACCATTACACTTAACTTTTGTATTTCTTCAAGTATATCAACCTTTTATAGCTTGTTTGGAAGCCTTAAATTGCTCTTTCCAATGATGTATAACACTTGACAGAAAAACTTGTGAAAAGAACTCAAAATTAACATTTGTTTAAAATTTGGCACTGAGAATATTCTGTGATACTTTTGGTACAGTTTCTACATGTTTTATGTATAACTGCACTTAACTTTTGCAATTCTTAAGCTATATCAACAATTTATAGCTTGAGTGAAAGCTTTTATCTTGTTCTTTCCAAAAATATAGAATACTTTCCCTAAGGAGTTTAAGAAAGAAACTCAAAATTTCAACATTAACATTTATGTAAAATTTGGCACTGAGAATATTCTGTGATACTTTTGGTACAGTTTCTACATGTTTCATGTATAACTGTACTTAGCTTTTGCATTTCTTAAGCTATATCAACCATTTATAGCTCGATTGAAAGCTTTTATTTTGCTCTTTCCAAAATATATAATATTTTCCCTAAGGAGTTTAAGAAAGGAGCTCAAAATTGGCTTATCTATGAAATATGTCACTGGGGACATTTTGGACGACTGTTAATGTTTCTTATACCATTGCACTTAACTTTTGCATTTCTTGAAGTATATCAACCATTTGTAGCTTGTTTGGAAGCCCTTGCCACTGGGGACATTTTGGACGACTGTTAATGCTTATTATACCATTGCACTTAACTTTTGTATTTCTTCAAGCATATTAACAATTTAAAGCTTGTTTGGAAGCCCTAAAATTGCTCTTTCCAATGATGTATAATACTTGGCAAAAAAAGCTTGTGAAAGGAACTCAAAATTAACATTTATGTAAAATTTGGCATTGGGAATATTCTGTGATACTTTTGGTACAGTTTCAACATGTTTCATATATAACTGCACTTAATTTTTTAATTTCTTAAGCTATGTCCACCATTTATAACTTGATTGAAAGCCGTTATCTTGTTATTTCCAAAAATATAGAATACTTTCCCTAAGGAGTTTAAGTAAGGAACTCAAAATTGGCTTATCTATGAAATATGTCACTGGGGACATTTTGGACGACTGTTAATGTTTATTATAACACTGCCCTTAACTTTTGTATTCCTTCAAGTATATTAACAATTTAAAGCTTGTTTGGAAGCCCTTAAATTGCTCTTTCCAATGATGTATAATACTTGGCAGAAAAAACTTGTGAAAGGAACTCAAAATTAACATTTATGTAAAATTTGGCACTGGGAATATTCTGTGATACTTTTGGTACAGTTTCTACATGTTTTATGTATAACTGCACTTAACTTTTGCATGTATTAAGCTATATCCACTATCTATAGATTGATTGAAAGCTTTTGTCTTGTTCTTTCCAAAAATATAGAATACTTTCCCTAAGGAGTTTAAGAAAGGAACTTAAAATTGGCTTATCTATGAAATATGTCACTGGGGACATTTTGGACGACTGTTAATGCTTATTATACCATTGCACTTAACTTTTGTATTTCTTCAAGTATATTAACAATTTAAAGCTTGTTTGGAAGCCCTTAAATTGCTCTTTCCAATGATGTATAATACTTGACAGAAAAACTTGTGAAAGGAACTCAAAATTAACATTTGTGTAAAATTTGGCACTGAGAATATTCTGTGATACTTTTGGTACAGTTTCTACATGTTTTACGTACAACTGCACTTAACTTTTGCATTTCTTAAGCTATATCAACCATTTATAGCTTGATTGAAAGCTTTTATCTTGTTCTTTCCAAAAATATATAATACTTTCCCTAAGGGGTTTAAGAAAGGAACTCAAAATTGGCTTATCTATGAAATATGTCACTGGGGACATTTTTGACGACTGTTTGTGTTTATTATACCATTGCACTTAACTTTTGTATTTCTTCAAGTATATCAACCTTTTATAGCTTGTTTGGAAGCCCTTAAATTGCTCTTTCCAATGATGTATAATACTTGACAGAAAAACTTGTGAAAGGAACTCAAAATTAACATTTGTGTAAAATTTGGCACTGAGAATATTCTGTGATACTTTTGGTAAAATTTCTACATGTTTTACGTATAACTGCACTTAACTTTTGCATTTCTTAAGCTATATCCACCATTTATAGCTTGATTGAAAGCTTTTATCTTGTTCTTGCCAAAAATATATAATACTTTCCCTAAGGCGTTTAAGAAATGAACTCAAAATTGGCTTATCTATGAAATATGTCACTGGGGACATTTTTGACGACTGTTTATGTTTCATATACCATTGCACTAAAATTTTGTATTTCTTCAAGTATATCAACCATTTAATGCTTGTTTGGAAGCCCTTAAATTGGTCTTTCCAATGATGTATAATACTTGCCAGAAAAAGCTTGTGAAAGGAACACAAAATTAAAATTTATGTAAAATTTGGCACTGAATATATTCTGTGATACTTTTGGTACAGTTTCTACATGTTGCACTTTCTCTAGGGACTTTAAGAAGGGAGGTCAAAATTGGCTTATCTATGAAATATGTCACTGGGGACATTTTGGACGACTGTTAATGTTTCTTTTATCATTTCACTTAACTTTTGTATTTCTTCAAGTATATCAACCTTTTATAGCTTGTTTGGAAGCCCTTAAATTTCTCTTTCCAATGATGTATAATACTTGACAGAAAAGCTTGTGAAAGGAACTCAAAATTAACATTTGTTTAAAATTTGGCACTGAGAATATTCTGTGATACTTTTGGTACAGTTTCTACATGTTTTATGTATAACTGCAGTTAACTTTTGCATTTCTTAAGCTATATCAACCTTTTATAGCTTGATTGAAAGCTTTTATCTTGTTCTTTCCAAAAATATATAATACTTTCCCTAAGGAGTTTAAGAAAGAAACTCAAAATTTCAACATTATTATTTATGTAAAATTTGGCACTGAGAATATTCTGTGATACTTTTGGTACAGTTTCTACACGTTTCATGTATAACTGCACTTAGCTTTTGCATTTCTTAAGCTATATCAACCATTTATAGCTCGATTGAAAGCTTTTATTTTGTTCTTTCCAAGATATATAATATTTTCCCTAAGGAGTTTAAGAAAGGATCTCAAAATTGGCTTATCTATGAAATATGCCACTGGGGACATTTTGGACGACTGTTAATGTTTCTTATACCATTGCACTTAACTTTTGCATTTCTTGAAGTATATCAACCATTTGTAGCTTGTTTGGAAGCCCTTAAATTGCCCTTTCCAATGATGTATAATTCTTGGCAGAAAAAACTTGTGAAAGGAACTCAAAATTAACATTTATGTAAAATTTTGCACTGGGAATGTTCTGTGATACTTTTTGTACAGTTTCTACATGTTTCAGGTATAGCTGCACTTAAACTTTTCATTTCTTAAGCTATATCAACCGTTTATAGCTTGACTGAAAGCTTTTATCTTGTTCTTTCCATAAATATATAATACTTTTCCTAAGGAGTTTAAGAAAGGAGCTCAAAATTGGCTTATCTATAAAATATGTCACTGGGGAAATTTTGGACGACTGTTAATGTTTCTTATACCATTGCACTTAACTTTTGTATTTCTTCAAGTATATTAACCATTTATAGCTTGTTTGGAAGCCCTTAAATTGCTCTTCCCAATGACGTATAGTATTTGGCAGAAAAAAACTTGTGAAAGGAACTCAAAATTAACACTTATTTAAAATTTGGCATTGGGAATATTCTGGGATACTTTTGGTACAGTTTCTACATGTTTCATATATAACAGCACTTAATTTTTTCATTTCTTAAGCTATGTCCACCATTTATAGCTTGATTCAAAGCTTTTATCTTGTTATTTCCAAAAATATAGAACACTTTCCCTAAGGAGTTTCAGAAAGGAACTCAAAATTGGCTTATCTATGAAATATGTCACTGGGGACATTTTTGACGACTGTTTATGTTTCATATACCATTGCACTTAACTTTTGTATTTCTTCAAGTATATCAACCATTTAATGCTTGTTTGGAAGCCCTTAAATTGCTCTTTCCAATGATGTATAATACTTGGCAGAAAAAGCTTGTGAAAGGAACTCAAAAATAAAATTTATGTAAAATTTGGCACTGGGAATATTCTGTGATACTTTTGGTACAGTTTCTACATGTTGCACTTTCTCTAGGGACTTTAAGAAGGGAGGTCAAAATTGGCCTATCTATGAAATATGTCACTGGGGATATTTTGGACGACTGTTAATGTTTCTTTTACCATTTCACTTAACTTTTGTATTTCTTCAAGTATATCAACCTTTTATAGCTTGTTTGGAAGCCCTTAAATTGCTCTTTCCAGTGATGTATACTACTTGACAGAAAAGCTTGTGAAAGGAACTCAAAATTAACATTTGTTTAAAATTTGGCACTGAGAATATTCTGTGATACTTTTGGTACAGTTTCTACATGTTTTATGTATAACTGCAGTTAACTTTTGCATTTCTTAAGCTATGTCAACCTTTTATAGCTTGATTGAAAGCTTTTATCTTGTTCTTTCCAAAAATATATAATACTTTCCCTAAGGAGTTTAAGAAAGAAACTCAAAATTTCAACATTAACATTTATGTAAAATTTGGCACTGAGAATATTCTGTGATACTTTTGGTACAGTTTCTACACGTTTCATGTATAACTGCACTTAGCTTTTGCATTTCTTAAGCTATATCAACCATTTATAGCTTGAAAAGCTATAAAGAAAAAGAAAAAGCTTGTAAAAGGAACTCAAAATTAACATTTATGTAAAATTTGGCATTGGGAATATTCTGTAATAGTTTTGGTACCGTTTCTACATGTTGCATATATAACTGCACTTAATTTTTTCATTTCTTACTCTATATCCACCATTTATAGCTTGATTGAAAGCTTTTATCTTGTTCTTTCCAAAAATATAGAATACTTTCCCTAAGGAGTTTAAGAAAGGAACTCAAAATTGGCTTATCTATGAAATATGTCACTGGGGACATTTTGGACGACTGTTAATGTTTATTATAACACTGAACTTAACTTTTGTATTCCTTCAAGTATATTGACAATTTAAAGCTTATTTGGAAGCCCTTAAATTGCTCTTTCCAATGACGTATAATACTTGGCAGAAAAAACTTGTGAAAGAAACTCAAAATTAACATTTATGTAAAATTTGGCACTGGGAATATTCTGTGATACTTTTGGTACAGTTTCTACATGTTTTATGTATAACTGCACTTAACTTTTGCATGTATTAAGCTATATCCGCTATCTTTAGATTGATTGAAGGCTTTTATCTTGTTCTTTCCAAAAATACAGAATACTTTCCCTAAGGAGATTAAGAAAGGAACTTAAAATTGGCTTATCTATGAAATATGTCACTGGGGACATTTTGGACGACTGTTAATGCTTATTATACCATTGCACTTAACTTTTGTATTTCTTCAAGTATATCAACCTTTTATAGCTTGTTTGGAAGCCCTTAAATTGCTCTTTCCAATGATGTATAATACTTGACAGAAAAACTTGTGAAAGGAACTCAAAATTAACATTTGTGTAAAATTTGGCACTGAGAATATTCTGTGATACTTTTGGTACAGTTTCTACATGTTTTACGTACAACTGCACTTAACTTTTGCATTTCTTAAGCTATATCAACCATTTATAGCTTGATTGAAAGCTTTTATCTTGTTCTTTCCAAAAATATATAATACTTTCCCTAAGGGGTTTAAGAAAGGAACTCAAAATTGGCTTATCTATGAAATATGTCACTGGGGACATTTTTGACGACTGTTTGTGTTTATTATACCATTGCACTTAACTTTTGTATTTCTTCAAGTATATCAACCTTTTATAGCTTGTTTGGAAGCCCTTAAATTGCTCTTTCCAATGATGTATAATACTTGACAGAAAAACTTGTGAAAGGAACTCAAAATTAACATTTGTGTAAAATTTGGCACTGAGAATATTCTGTGATACTTTTGGTAAAATTTCTACATGTTTTACGTATAACTGCACTTAACTTTTGCATTTCTTAAGCTATATCCACCATTTATAGCTTGATTGAAAGCTTTTATCTTGTTCTTGCCAAAAATATATAATACTTTCCCTAAGGCGTTTAAGAAATGAACTCAAAATTGGCTTATCTATGAAATATGTCACTGGGGACATTTTTGACGACTGTTTATGTTTCATATACCATTGCACTAAAATTTTGTATTTCTTCAAGTATATCAACCATTTAATGCTTGTTTGGAAGCCCTTAAATTGGTCTTTCCAATGATGTATAATACTTGCCAGAAAAAGCTTGTGAAAGGAACACAAAATTAAAATTTATGTAAAATTTGGCACTGAATATATTCTGTGATACTTTTGGTACAGTTTCTACATGTTGCACTTTCTCTAGGGACTTTAAGAAGGGAGGTCAAAATTGGCTTATCTATGAAATATGTCACTGGGGACATTTTGGACGACTGTTAATGTTTCTTTTATCATTTCACTTAACTTTTGTATTTCTTCAAGTATATCAACCTTTTATAGCTTGTTTGGAAGCCCTTAAATTTCTCTTTCCAATGATGTATAATACTTGACAGAAAAGCTTGTGAAAGGAACTCAAAATTAACATTTGTTTAAAATTTGGCACTGAGAATATTCTGTGATACTTTTGGTACAGTTTCTACATGTTTTATGTATAACTGCAGTTAACTTTTGCATTTCTTAAGCTATATCAACCTTTTATAGCTTGATTGAAAGCTTTTATCTTGTTCTTTCCAAAAATATATAATACTTTCCCTAAGGAGTTTAAGAAAGAAACTCAAAATTTCAACATTATTATTTATGTAAAATTTGGCACTGAGAATATTCTGTGATACTTTTGGTACAGTTTCTACACGTTTCATGTATAACTGCACTTAGCTTTTGCATTTCTTAAGCTATATCAACCATTTATAGCTCGATTGAAAGCTTTTATTTTGTTCTTTCCAAGATATATAATATTTTCCCTAAGGAGTTTAAGAAAGGATCTCAAAATTGGCTTATCTATGAAATATGCCACTGGGGACATTTTGGACGACTGTTAATGTTTCTTATACCATTGCACTTAACTTTTGCATTTCTTGAAGTATATCAACCATTTGTAGCTTGTTTGGAAGCCCTTAAATTGCCCTTTCCAATGATGTATAATTCTTGGCAGAAAAAACTTGTGAAAGGAACTCAAAATTAACATTTATGTAAAATTTTGCACTGGGAATGTTCTGTGATACTTTTTGTACAGTTTCTACATGTTTCAGGTATAGCTGCACTTAAACTTTTCATTTCTTAAGCTATATCAACCGTTTATAGCTTGATTGAAAGCTTTTATCTTGTTCTTTCCATAAATATATAATACTTTTCCTAAGGAGTTTAAGAAAGGAGCTCAAAATTGGCTTATCTATAAAATATGTCACTGGGGAAATTTTGGACGACTGTTAATGTTTCTTATACCATTGCACTTAACTTTTGTATTTCTTCAAGTATATTAACCATTTATAGCTTGTTTGGAAGCCCTTAAATTGCTCTTCCCAATGACGTATAGTATTTGGCAGAAAAAAACTTGTGAAAGGAACTCAAAATTAACACTTATTTAAAATTTGGCATTGGGAATATTCTGGGATACTTTTGGTACAGTTTCTACATGTTTCATATATAACAGCACTTAATTTTTTCATTTCTTAAGCTATGTCCACCATTTATAGCTTGATTCAAAGCTTTTATCTTGTTATTTCCAAAAATATAGAACACTTTCCCTAAGGAGTTTCAGAAAGGAACTCAAAATTGGCTTATCTATGAAATATGTCACTGGGGACATTTTTGACGACTGTTTATGTTTCATATACCATTGCACTTAACTTTTGTATTTCTTCAAGTATATCAACCATTTAATGCTTGTTTGGAAGCCCTTAAATTGCTCTTTCCAATGATGTATAATACTTGGCAGAAAAAGCTTGTGAAAGGAACTCAAAAATAAAATTTATGTAAAATTTGGCACTGGGAATATTCTGTGATACTTTTGGTACAGTTTCTACATGTTGCACTTTCTCTAGGGACTTTAAGAAGGGAGGTCAAAATTGGCCTATCTATGAAATATGTCACTGGGGATATTTTGGACGACTGTTAATGTTTCTTTTACCATTTCACTTAACTTTTGTATTTCTTCAAGTATATCAACCTTTTATAGCTTGTTTGGAAGCCCTTAAATTGCTCTTTCCAGTGATGTATACTACTTGACAGAAAAGCTTGTGAAAGGAACTCAAAATTAACATTTGTTTAAAATTTGGCACTGAGAATATTCAGTGATACTTTTGGTACAGTTTCTACATGTTTTATGTATAACTGCAGTTAACTTTTGCATTTCTTAAGCTATGTCAACCTTTTATAGCTTGATTGAAAGCTTTTATCTTGTTCTTTCCAAAAATATATAATACTTTCCCTAAGGAGTTTAAGAAAGAAACTCAAAATTTCAACATTAACATTTATGTAAAATTTGGCACTGAGAATATTCTGTGATACTTTTGGTACAGTTTCTACACGTTTCATGTATAACTGCACTTAGCTTTTGCATTTCTTAAGCTATATCAACCATTTATAGCTTGAAAAGCTATAAAGAAAAAGAAAAAGCTTGTAAAAGGAACTCAAAATTAACATTTATGTAAAATTTGGCATTGGGAATATTCTGTAATAGTTTTGGTACCGTTTCTACATGTTGCATATATAACTGCACTTAATTTTTTCATTTCTTACTCTATATCCACCATTTATAGCTTGATTGAAAGCTTTTATCTTGTTCTTTCCAAAAATATAGAATACTTTCCCTAAGGAGTTTAAGAAAGGAACTCAAAATTGGCTTATCTATGAAATATGTCACTGGGGACATTTTGGACGACTGTTAATGTTTATTATAACACTGAACTTAACTTTTGTATTCCTTCAAGTATATTGACAATTTAAAGCTTATTTGGAAGCCCTTAAATTGCTCTTTCCAATGACGTATAATACTTGGCAGAAAAAACTTGTGAAAGAAACTCAAAATTAACATTTATGTAAAATTTGGCACTGGGAATATTCTGTGATACTTTTGGTACAGTTTCTACATGTTTTATGTATAACTGCACTTAACTTTTGCATGTATTAAGCTATATCCGCTATCTTTAGATTGATTGAAGGCTTTTATCTTGTTCTTTCCAAAAATACAGAATACTTTCCCTAAGGAGATTAAGAAAGGAACTTAAAATTGGCTTATCTATGAAATATGTCACTGGGGACATTTTGGACGACTGTTAATGCTTATTATACCATTGCACTTACCTTTTGTATTTCTTCAAGTATATCAACCTTTTATAGCTTGTTTGGAAGCCCTTAAATTGCTCTTTCCAATGATGTATAATACTTGACAGAAAAACTTGTGAAAGGAACTCAAAATTAACATTTGTGTAAAATTTTGCACTGAGAATATTCTGTGATACTTTTGGTAAAATTTCTACATGTTTTACGTATAACTGCACTTAACTTTTGCATTTCTTAAGCTATATCCACCATTTATAGCTTGATTGAAAGCTTTTATCTTGTTCTTGCCAAAAATATATAATACTTTCCCTAAGGCGTTTAAGAAAGGAACTCAAAATTGGCTTATCTATGAAATATGTCACTGGGGACATTTTTGACGACTGTTTATGTTTCATATACCATTGCACTTAACTTTTGTGTTTCTTCAAGTATATCAACCATTTAATGCTTGTTTGGAAGCCCTTAAATTGGTCTTTCCAATGATGTATAATACTTGGCAGAAAAAGCTTGTGAAAGGAACACAAAATTAAAATTTATGTAAAATTTGGCACTGGGAATATTCTGTGATACTTTTGGTACAGTTTCTACATGTTGCACTTTCTCTAGGGACTTTAAGAAGGGAGGTCAAAATTGGCTTATCTATGAAATATGTCACTGGGGACATTTTGGACGACTGTTAATGTTTCTTTTACCATTTCACTTAACTTTTGTATTTCTTCAAGTATATCAACCTTTTATAGCTTGTTTGGAAGCCCTCAAATTTCTCTTTCCAATGATGTATAATACTTGACAGAAAAGCTTGTGAAAGGAACTCAAAATTAACATTTGTTTAAAATTTGGCACTGAGAATATTCTGTGATACTTTTGGTACAGTTTCTACATGTTTTATGTATAACTGCAGTTAACTTTTGCATTTCTTAAGCTATATCAACCTTTTATAGCTTGATTGAAAGCTTTTATCTTGTTCTTTCCAAAAATATATAATACTTTCCCTAAGGAGTTTAAGAAAGAAACTCAAAATTTCAACATTAACATTTATGTAAAATTTGGCACTGAGAATATTCTGTGTTGGGTTGTTTACTTTATTTTAAGTACTTGTTGGAATTTCATTCATTTTTAAATTGTATATTGAGTAATCTTTGCTTTTTGAAATTTCATTACAGAAATTTTTTTTTTTTGTTACTTTGATTTGAAATTTGAAAATTCAGCAACATTTTTCATTTCATTGGTATGTTTTTAAAATTGGATTCAGTTACCTTAGTTTTGTAATAAAGAATTAGACACTTTTGGTTTAGCTATTTTGTTAAGGGAGAATGAAAAAGTTTTTGAATTGAGTGGTTGAATTTTTGTACGAAAGAAAAGAAAATAATAAAAATTTTTTTTGAATATGAAACAATAAAAAATTTCAAGGATATAAAATAAAGATATTGCAAACGGGAAAAATAAATAATAATAGACAGAATATTAAGAAATAAAATAAAAAAACTAATAGTGAATTATAGTAAAATTCTAATTGTGTTCTTAATATAAATAAAATTAATCCTTAAAATTAAATAAGGACAATATATGAAATTCTAACAAGATTTTTGCATATAAAGAATAGAAAATATATAAACAAAAAAATGAGAAACCACCATAAATAAAAATGTTTTAAAATTTTAAATAAAAAGAAACTAACAATGTAAAATGAACAGTGATATTTAAAATATTGTAACCATACAAATGAAAAGAAAACTGCTTTGTAATAATTTAAAATATAAATACAAAATAAAGCTCAAAGAACATTTTTCAAACAAACCAATGAATAAAGGAGTTGTTGCCTGTGTATGTTTTGTGAATTTTGGCTTAATGCTGCCTTGTCTGTGGATATGTCAATTAATTAAATCCAGATAATTTTTAAATATAAAAATAATAATAACAATCAAGTTCCGAAATTAAACTTTTAAATTTGTTAATAATAAATGTGTTAAATTGTTAAATATTTATTTAGAATTATTTAATATTTAATAATTTTGCGTTAACTTTGAAAGATATTTTTAATGTTGTTTAAATTTATTATTCGTTAAATTTAAAATCTTTTATTATGAAGTTTTTATATTAAATCTTATTAAATTTTTTTTTTAAATTTGTGAGCTGATATGTACATATCATCGATGGAGTAATTTGTGTAAGTTTTTCTTGTTTATTATATATATAAAAATAAATAATTTTATTGTTTAAATTAATTTCTTAGTTGTTATTGAAAATTATATATAAATAACTTCGAAATAATTTAACTATTTTTTTTATTCAATATTAGATATTAATTATTAAATAAATATGAAATTCTATTCTTAAATTTAAAAATATAAACAAAATGGTGTACTAAACTTCTTATTTGAGTTGTGAATTCAGGGGGGGATAAATGGAATATTAAGTACAGCAAAATAATTATTTTGATTGGGATTATATTATAATATAACTTAAATATAATCATGGTGGTTTATTTTACCAAGAGGGTGGGATATTAGTAGGGTGTTTAACATCTATACCCACACAAATGTTCAAATGAATATTGAAATTTTATAACTCATTGATCGGAACCCAAATATGAAATTTTTTTTTTGTAAAATCAATGACATTACAAATGGCGCCCAACGGGAACAAGATTTTTTTTTTTTTTTTTTTGAATTAAAGTATCTTATTGTCAAATTTATTTGATCTATGATTGTGCTGAAAACAAAAAAAAAAAAAAAAAAATTTTTTTATCTAATCTACATCCTTTATTATGTGTTGCATAATGAAGTTGTGTGGTTGATTGAACCAAATAATAAATTATATTTTTCATCATCCTAAATATTCGTGGTTTTGATTTAATAGTTGTGATGAAAATTAAATTCGATTGGTGTAATTTCATTTGAATATTTGTATATATATATATATATATATATATATATATATATATATATATATATATATATATATATATATGTATATATATATATATGTATATATATATATTTTTTTTAATTGTTTTGTTGTATTTCCATTTTGAACCCCAATGTTTCACGTCTCAAATTTTTATGAATTTATTGAAATTTTGCTGGTTTGTTCGGAATTGTTTTGAACTTTTAATATTTAAAGTAGTTTTGTGTAAAATTTTTGTCATTGGTTATTGTTTTAAATTGTTTTGTTCATGAATTTTAAATATAGTTTTTGATTTTTTTGTTTTTATTTGTGGTGTATGTTTATGTTAAATAAAATCTTGTTAAAATTTTAATTTATGAATATGGATTCGAAAAGACGAGTTACGCGTAGTTTTGCAAAATCTTTAGAAAATATGGGTAAAACTCTTAGTATGGAACCAGAATCGGGTCGGGTTGTAAGTGAGTCAGAATTGAATACTACAGTTAGACATATAGATGAAAATTTATTGAAGGATAATAATGACGATCTGAAATTGGCAAACAATTTTTCTGTGGATAATATTAGAGATATGGTTTCAGAAGTAGTACAGAATCAGTTTATAGGTCTTATATCTAATTTGGAGCAAAATTTACAAATTAGAATGGATGAGACTATTTCTCAATTATTTTCACAGAGTCGATTAAATCAGGAAGGTAGCCATCAGGAACGTATTACTAATACAAATGATTCTAAAAATTCTGACGAGCGACGTTCAAGTACTGGTAATAGGCCTTTAGAAATGCATAGGTGGAATGTATACTTTTCGGGTGATGACAAAGAGTTACGTGTAGATGACTTCATTCGTAGAGTTGAACACATAGCCTTTTCTCAGGGAATTTCTCTTCAAGAAGTGGCGAATAATTTGTATATTTTATTGAAAGGCCATGCTGCAAACTGGTATTTTCAATGGGTTCAGAGGAATAATGACATAAATTGGAAATCATTAAAGTCAGCGTTAGGTGTTCAATTCAGGTCTTGTGAAAGCGACTATGATTTAGAACATAGAATAATGAACAGATTACAGAAAAATAACGAAAGTTTTGATCAGTTTTATAATGTCATTCTTGATTTAAATTCCAGAATGAGTTGTCCAAGATCTGATAGAGACTTGATGGAAATTATGAAACGTAATATTTGTAGTAAGATGTTAATATTCGTACATAACTCGCCATCTCAAACTCTACCAGAATTCCTTATGGAATGTAGACGTGCTGAAAGAAATGTTTCTAAAATTGAATCAGGATTTAATAAAACTTTATTTAAACCTAAAATAAGTGAAGTAGAAATAGTTGACTTTGAAACTACTTCTAATGAGGAATTCATTGAATCTTTAAGTCGAAATAAACCGTCAGCAGATCTTTCTGAGATTACGTGTTTTGATTGTAAGGAAAAAGGCCACTTTGCTTTCAATTGCACTAAGAAATCCGGGAGAGTCTTTTGTTATAAGTGTGGTAGAGACAATTATGTAATTTCGAATTGTCCATTTTGTGCTGAGGGAAACTTAAGGAAGAACAGGAAGACCGGGGGTCCTGTTCAATAAACGCATCCCGGAATTCGGATTTTAGACAATTTTCACAGGATGTACAGGACAGTTTTCATGACAGATGGACAAAATATAATGAAGTTCGGACAAAAATTTTTAGTGATATTAATGAGAGTGAAAAAAGACCAGTTTCAGACAAAATTTTAAAGACTAGACAAAGACACAAATTACTTAGAAAAGAACACAAAATTGTTGAAAGTGCTATAATTAGTGGCAATAATGGTGATATACGACCTTTCGCGGAAGTTGAACTTTTTGGCGAGAAAATAAAAGGGTTATTGGACAGTGGTGCAACAATTTCTGTTTTAGGACTAAATTCAGTGGAATTCTTGAAGAAACATAATGTTTCAATGACAGATTTTAGATCCGATGTGAAAACAGCTAATGGTTCAACAATGCCAATTATAGGTAAAATTATAACTAACATAAAATTTAATGACCGAACTGAACTAATAACTATTTATATTTCTCCTGGACTCTCTCAACAACTTTATTTAGGATTTAATTTTTGGAAACTTTTTGGATTAGATCTATCTCTAAATTTTGAAATTAATGAAATTGGTATTGATAAGAATAGACATGACTTGACTGAATTACAGAATAAGCAACTTGAAAGGGTGATTAGTATATTTCCTTCGTCTGAAACTTTAGGTTTAGGTAAAACTTCAATATTGGAGCATGTAATAGATACTGGTAACGCAAAACCTGTTAAACGTAGACACTACCCCATTTCTCCAGCAAAACAAAAACTAATATATGAAGAACTTGATCGTATGATTACTTTAGGAGTCATAGAGGAGAGTTATAGTGCTTGGTCTTCGCCAGTAACTGCAGTAATTAAACCTAATAAAACGAGAATTTGTTTCGATAGTCGAGAACTTAATAAGGTCACAATTAAGGATGCATATCCTATACCAAATATTGAGGGTCTTTTAATGAGGCTTGAGGATACTAATTTTATTAGTGCAATAGACCTTAAAGACGCGTTCTGGCAAATTCCATTGGAAAAATCGAGCCAAGAAAAGACAGCATTTACAGTCGCAGGCAGACCACTATACCACTTTAAGGTAATGCCATTTGGTCTCTGCAATGCGCCGCAGACTATGATGAGACTAATGGATAGGGTTATTCCTTCTGAATTGAGAGAGAGGGTATTTGTTTACTTGGATGACCTCCTGGTTTTTTCGAAAGATTTTGAGCAACATTTAGTTTTGTTGGAGAAAGTGGCCGGATGTTTGAGTAACAGTGGTTTGACTATAAATGTTGCAGTCTAAATTTTGTATGAAAGAAGTTAATTATTTAGGGTTTGTAGTAGGTGGAGGTAGAATAAGAACGTCGGATGAAAAGGTAGAAGCAATAAAAAATTTTAAGATTCCACGCACCGTCCGTGAAGTAAGGCAATTTCTTGGCGTGGCCAACTATTACCGTAAATTCGTTACAAACTTTTCTTCTTTAGCTTCTCCAATATCAGATTTGATTAAAAAAGGGAAGAAATTCGAAATGACGGAAGAAGCTTTAGAAGCTATTTCGCAATTAAAACATGCCTTAAGTACTGCACCGATACTGGTTCACCCAGACTATTCAAAGCCATTTTTAGTGCAGTGCGATGCTTCAGAAAACATCATACCAGACGCATTATCTAGATCATTTGCGGGCGACGAAATTGCTGAACTCTCTGAATGTGTTATAGACATAGATCTAGATAGCCATGAATTTGAAAGTGAAGACTACAAATCGCTGAGAAAAAATTGTGAAGAAAATTCAGAGTCCCTTCCCGATATTAAGGTCTCAGGGAAATTCGTATATAAGAGGGTTGCATTTTCTGACGGCAGTCCCATCTCTGACACATTGGTTTGGAAATTGTGGGTACCAAATTCACTGACTGATAATTTAATAACATCAGCACATAATCCCCCACAAGCATCCCATGGTGGAATTTCAAAAACACTGTTTCGTCTTAAGGAAAAATATTATTGGCCAAATATGGCAATTCAAGTCAGAAATTATATAGGGAATTGCGAAGTATGCAAATCGTCTAAGGCTCCCAATTTTATAACTAGACCACCCATGGGAAAACAAACTATTACGGAAAGACCCTTTCAGAAAATTTTTATTGACTTACTTGGACCATACCCTAGATCAAAGTCAGGAAACACAAATATGCTCGTTGTACTGGATCATTTCACGAAATTTTGTTTCATTCACCCTTTACGTAAAGCAGATACAAGTAGCATTATAACATTTCTACAGTGTAATGTATTCAGTGTATTTGGAGTTCCGGAAATAGTACATAGTGACAACGGAAGTCAGTTTACATCGAAGGATTTTTCTGATATGTGTAAGGCATATGGTATACGTCAAATATTTAATGGTTCTTATGCACCTCAGAGCAATGCATCTGAGCGTGTCAATAGGTCCATATTAGCGGCAATTCGTTCATATGTGGGAGAAAATCAGAATACCTGGGATGAGAATATATGTTTCATTAACCAATCTCTTCGTAGTGCAGTGCACTCATCAATTGGCGTTTCTCCATTTTTTGCCTTATTTGGGAGAAACATGATTTTACATGGTTCTGCCTATGAGATTTTGAAAAATTTGGAAACTCTAAATGATGGTGAAATTGAAGTCGTAGGTAAATCGGATCAAATGAAAATGATTAGTGAGTCTATACAAAGGAACTTAGAGAAGGCTTTTAAGAAAAGTGAGCGTACATATAATCTGAGAGGATTTCGGAATGTTAAGGTCAGGAAGTGTATAGGAAAAATTTTCAACAAAGCGATTTTTCTAAGCAATTCAATGCTAAATTGGCTCCAAAGTACGTAAAGGCTCGAGTGGAAGCTGCTATAGGGAATTGTTTGTATAGGTTGACCGACTTAAGTGGAAAATTTGTAGGTGTATTCCATGGTAAGGACATCAAACAGTAGAGATATACTTTTGCCCGGCTATATTCGTGGGTCGTGCCACACGCGGGAACTTGTATGTTATATTGTTGTAATAGGCAGAGAATTCCAAAACATTTCCTGTTGTTAGTATATTTGAAAATGTTTTGGTTTGTTGGGTTGTTTACTTTATCTTAAGTACTTGTTGGAATTTCATTCATTTTTAAATTGTATATTGAGTAATCTTTGCTTTTTGAAATTTCATTACAGAAATTTTTTTTTTTTTTGTTACTTTGATTTGAAATTTGAAAATTCAGCAACATTTTTCATTTCATTGGTATGTTTTTAAAATTGGATTCAGTTACCTTAGTTTTGTAATAAAGAATTAGACACTTTTGGTTTAGCTATTTTGTTAAGGGAGAATGAAAAAGTTTTTGAATTGAGTGGTTGAATTTTTGTACGAAAGAAAAGAAAATAATAAAAATTTTTTTTGAATATGAAACAATAAAAAATTTCAAGGATATAAAATAAAGATATTGCAAACGGGAAAAATAAATAATAATAGACAGAATATTAAGAAATAAAATAAAAAAACTAATAGTGAATTATAGTAAAATTCTAATTGTGTTCTTAATATAAATAAAATTAATCCTTAAAATTAAATAAGGACAATATATGAAATTCTAACAAGATTTTTGCATATAAAGAATAGAAAATATATAAACAAAAAAATGAGAAACCACCATAAATAAAAATGTTTTAAAATTTTAAATAAAAAGAAACTAACAATGTAAAATGAACAGTGATATTTAAAATATTGTAACCATACAAATGAAAAGAAAACTGCTTTGTAATAATTTAAAATATAAATACAAAATAAAGCTCAAAGAACATTTTTCAAACAAACCAATGAATAAAGGAGTTGTTGCCTGTGTATGTTTTGTGAATTTTGGCTTAATGCTGCCTTGTCTGTGGATATGTCAATTAATTAAATCCAGATAATTTTTAAATATAAAAATAATAATAACAATCAAGTTCCGAAATTAAACTTTTAAATTTGTTAATAATAAATGTGTTAAATTGTTAAATATTTATTTAGAATTATTTAATATTTAATAATTTTGCGTTAACTTTGAAAGATATTTTTAATGTTGTTTAAATTTATTATTCGTTAAATTTAAAATCTTTTATTATGAAGTTTTTATATTAAATCTTATTAAATTTTTTTTTTAAATTTGTGAGCTGATATGTACATATCATCGATGAAGTAATTTGTGTAAGTTTTTCTTGTTTATTATATATATAAAAATAAATAATTTTATTGTTTAAATTAATTTCTTAGTTGTTATTGAAAATTATATATAAATAACTTCGAAATAATTTAACTATTTTTTTTATTCAATATTAGATATTAATTATTAAATAAATATGAAATTCTATTCTTAAATTTAAAAATATAAACAAAATGGTGTACTAAACTTCTTATTTGAGTTGTGAATTCAGGGGGGGATAAATGGAATATTAAGTACAGCAAAATAATTATTTTGATTGGGATTATATTATAATATAACTTAAATATAATCATGGTGGTTTATTTTACAAAGAGGGTGGGATATTAGTAGGGTGTTTAACATCTATACCCACACAAATGTTCAAATGAATATTGAAATTTTATAACTCATTGATCGGAACCCAAATATGAAATTTTTTTTTTGTAAAATCAATGACATTACATCTGTGATACTTTTGGTACAGTTTCTACACGTTTCATGTATAACTGCACTTAGCTTTTGCATTTCTTAAGCTATATCAACCATTTATAGCTCGATTGAAAGCTTTTATTTTGTTCTTTCTAAGATATATAATATTTTCCCTAAGGAGTTTAAGAAAGGATCTCAAAATTGGCTTATCTATGAAATATGCCACTGGGGACATTTTGGACGACTGTTAATGTTTCTTATACCATTGCACTTAACTTTTGCATTTCTTTAAGTATATCAACCATTTGTAGCTTGTTTGGAAGCCCTTAAATTGCCCTTTCCAATGATGTATAATTCTTGGCAGAAAAAACTTGTGAAAGGAACTCAAAATTAACATTTTTGTAAAATTTTGCACTGGGAATGTTCTGTGATACTTTTTGTACAGTTTCTACATGTTTCAGGTATAGCTGCACTTAAACTTTTCATTTCTTAAGCTATATCAACCGTTTATAGCTTGATTGAAAGCTTTTATCTTGTTCTTTCCATAAATATATAATACTTTTCCTAAGGAGTTTAAGAAAGGAGCTCAAAATTGGCTTATCTATAAAATATGTCACTGGGGAAATTTTGGACGACTGTTAATGTTTCTTATACCATTGCACTTAACTTTTGTATTTCTTCAAGTATATTAACCATTTATAGCTCGTTTGGAAGCCCTTAAATTGCTCTTCCCAATGACGTATAGTATTTGGCAGAAAAAAACTTGTGAAAGGAACTCAAAATTAACACTTATTTAAAATTTGGCATTGGGAATATTCTGGGATACTTTTGGTACAGTTTCTACATGTTTCATATATAACAGCACTTAATTTTTTCATTTCTTAAGCTATGTCCACCATTTATAGCTTGATTCAAAGCTTTTATCTTGTTATTTCCAAAAATATAGAACACTTTCCCTAAGGAGTTTAAGAAAGGAACTCAAAATTGGCTTATCTATGAAATATGTCACTGGAGACATTTTGGACGACTGTTTATGTTTATTATAACACTGCACTTAACTTTTGTATTCCTTCAAGTACATCAACCATTTATAGCTTATTTTGAAGCCCTGAAATTGCTCTTTCCAATGATGTGTAATACTTGGCAGAAAAAACTTGTGAAAGGAACTCAAAATTAACATTTGTGTAAAATTTGGCACTGAGAATATTCTGTGATACTTTTGGTAAAATTTCTACATGTTTTACGTATAACTGCACTTAACTTTTGCATTTCTTAAGCTATATCCACCATTTATAGCTTGATTGAAAGCTTTTATCTTGTTCTTTCAAAAAATATAAAATACTTTCCCTAAGGAGTTTAAGAAAGGAACTCAAAATTGGCTTATCTATGAAATATGTCACTGGGGACATTTTTGACGACTGTTTATGTTTCATATACCATTGCACTTAACTTTTGTATTTCTTCAAGTATATCAACCATTTAATGCTTGTTTGGAAGCCCTTAAATTGCTCTTTCCAATGATGTATAATACTTGGCAGAAAAAGCTTGTGAAAGGAACTCAAAAATAAAATTTATGTAAAATTTGGCACTGGGAATATTCTGTGATACTTTTGGTACAGTTTCTACATGTTGCACTTTCTCTAGGGACTTTAAGAAGGGAGGTCAAAATTGGCCTATCTATGAAATATGTCACTGGGGATATTTTGGACGACTGTTAATGTTTCTTTTACCATTTCACTTAACTTTTGTATTTCTTCAAGTATATCAACCTTTTATAGCTTGTTTGGAAGCCCTTAAATTGCTCTTTCCAGTGATGTATAATACTTGACAGAAAAGCTTGTGAAAGGAACTCAAAATTAACATTTGTTTAAAATTTGGCACTGAGAATATTCTGTGATACTTTTGGTACAGTTTCTACATGTTTTATGTATAACTGCAGTTAACTTTTGCATTTCTTAAGCTATGTCAACCTTTTATAGCTTGATTGAAAGCTTTTATCTTGTTCTTTCCAAAAATATATAATACTTTCCCTAAGGAGTTTAAGAAAGAAACTCAAAATTTCAACATTAACATTTATGTAAAATTTGGCACTGAGAATATTCTGTGATACTTTTGGTACAGTTTCTACACGTTTCATGTATAACTGCACTTAGCTTTTGCATTTCTTAAGCTATATCAACCATTTATAGCTTGATTGAAAGCTTTTATTTTGTTCTTTCCAAAAATATGTAATACTTTCCCTAAGGAGCAGAGACCTGCGCCGAGGAATTTTATCGGCGGCGGCGGCTTGAGTAAAAAAGCTTCGGCGGCGGCTTAAAATCGGCTGTCAGCCGGCTGAAATTAAGCATATATTTTCTAATTAAAAAACCTTATTTTCATTCCCTATTGAACATTGTTCATAAAAATAGGCCTCTAAATTTTTTTTAGCGAAAGGGAAGATTTTATTTTAATTTATATGTTATATTCAAGCAGCTTTTAAGAGGAAAATATCGTCACCTAAAATGCAAAAAGCCGTTACCACTGAAATATCAAATGTTGTTTTTTTTACTGTATTATAATGCACTGATCCAAACTACATCTATACAAAAAATTTCATATTCATATCTTCAAAAATGACATCAATATTAACAAAAGTCAAAAATCTGTAACATTAATTTCATAAACGAAACCGTTGTCAAACTTGTTTCATTTAAGACAAATTTGGTTCGAAGATTATTTTATGCTTTAAGTGAATGATTAACAAAGCAAAAAATTTCAAATTATGGATACGGCCTATTGCATTTTTATAATGTTTTTTTGTTTCTGGCATTTAACTAACTAAATTTATATGAAAAACTTGTTCTTCATATAAAAACCAGAAAAAATAACTAGTTTAACGGAAAAAAGCCCTTTTTTTTAATAGCTATGATACATAAGTGGGAAATGACGCTTTCAAAAAATAAAAAAGTGTGTTCTTTTTAACATATTTTTCAAAATAATTTAAAAACGGCGGCTGTTTTTAAGCCGAGTTAAGCCGACAATTATACGGCGGCGGCGGTTTCTAAAATTTCCTCGGCGGCTCGGCTTAGCCGAATTTCAGCCGGTCGGCGCAGGTCTCTGCTAAGGAGTTTAAGAAAGGAGCTCCAAATTGGCTTATCTATGAAATATGCCACTGGGGACATTTTGGACGACTGTTAATGTTTCTTATACCATTGCACTTAACTTTTGCATTTCTTGAAGTATATCAACCATTTGTAGCTTGTTTGGAAGCCCTTAAATTGCCCTTTTCAATGATGTATAATACTTGGCAGAAAAAACTTGTGAAAGGAACTCAAAATTAACATTTATGTAAAATTTTGCACTGGGAATATTCTGTGATACTTTTTGTACAGTTTCTACATGTTTCAGGTATAGCTGCACTTAAACTTTTCATTTCTTAAGCTATATCAACCGTTTATAGCTTGATTGAAAGCTTTTATCTTGTTCTTTTCATAAATATATAATACTTTTCCTAAGGAGTTTAAGAAAGGAGCTCAAAATTGGCTTATCTATGAAATATGTCACTGGGGACATTTTGGACGACTGTTAATGTTTCTTATACCATTGCACTTAACTTTTGTATTCCTTCAAGTTTATCAACCATTTATAGCTTGTTTGGAAGCCCTTAAATTGCTCTTCCCAATGATGTATAGTACTTGGCAGAAAAAAACTTGTGAAAGGAACTCAAAATTAACACTCATGTAAAATTTGGCACTGAGAATATTCTGTGATACTTTTGGTACAACTTCTGCATGTTTTATGTATAACTGCACTTAACTTTTGCATGTATTAAGCTATATCCACCATTTATAGCTTGATTGAAAGCTTTTATCTTGTTCTTGCCAAAAATATATAATACTTTCCCTAAGGCGTTTAAGAAAGGAACTCAAAATTGGCTTATCTATGAAATATGTCACTGGGGACATTTTTGACGACTGTTTATGTTTCATATACCATTGCACTTAACTTTTGTATTTCTTCAAGTATATCAACCATTTAATGCTTGTTTGGAAGCCCTTAAATTGGTCTTTCCAATGATGTATAATACTTGGCAGAAAAAGCTTGTGAAAGGAACACAAAATTAAAATTTATGTAAAATTTGGCACTGGGAATATTCTGTGATACTTTTGGTACAGTTTCTACATGTTTCATATATAACTGCACTTAATTTTTTCACTTCTTAAGCTATGTCCACCATTTATAGCTTGATTCAAAGCTTTTATCTTGTTATTTCCAAGAATATAGAATACTTTCCCTAAGGAGTTTAAGAAAGGAACTCAAAATTGGCTTATCTATGAAATATGTCACTGGGGACATTTTGGACGACTGTTAATGTTTATTATAACACTGCACTTAACTTTTGTATTCCTTCAAGTACATCAACCATTTATAGTTAATTTGGAAGCCCTTAAATTGCTCTTTCCAATGATGTATAATACTTGGCAAAAAAAGCTTGTGAAAGGATCTCAAAATTAACATTTATGTAAAATTTGGCACTGAGAATATTCTGTGATACTTTTGGTACAATTTCTTCATGTTTTATGTTTAACTGCACTTAACTCTTGCATGTATTAAGCTATATCCACCATTTATAGCTTGATTGAAAGCTTTTATCTTGTTCTTTCCAAAAATATATAATACTTTCCCTAAGGAGTTTAAGAAAGAAACTCAAAATTGGCTTATCTATGAAACATGTCGCTGGGGGCATTTTTGACAACTGTTTATGTTTCATATATCATTGCACTTAACTTTTGTATTTCTACAAGTATATCAACTATTTATGGCTTGTTTGGAAGCCCTTAAGTCGCTCTTTCCAATGATGTATAACACTTGGCAGAAAAAGCTTGTGAAAGGAACTCAAAATTAACATATATGTAAAATTTGGCACTGGGAATATTCTGTGATACTTTTGGTACAATTTCTTCATGTTTTTTGTTTAACTGCACTTAACTCTTGCATGTATTAAGCTATATCCACCACTTAGAGCTTGATTGAAAGCTTTTGTCTTGTTATTTCCAAAAATATAGAATACTTTCCCTAAGGAGTTTAAGAAAGGAACTTAAAATTGGCTTATCTATGAAATATATCACTGGGGACATTTTGGACGACTGTTAATGTTTATTATAACACTGTACTTAACTTTTGTATTCCTTCAAGTACATCAACCATTTATAGCTTATTTGGAAGCCCTTAAATTGCCCTTTCCAATGATGTATAACACTTGGCAGAAAAAACTTGTGAAAGGAACTCAAAATTAACATTTATGTAAAATTTTGCACTGGGAATATTCTGTGATACTTTTTGTACAGTTTCTACATGTTTCAGGTATAGCTGCACTTAAACTTTTCATTTCTTAAGCTATATCAACCGTTTATAGCTTGATTGAAAGCTTTTATCTTGTTCTTTCCATAAATATATAATACTTTTCCTAAGGAGTTTAAGAAAGGAGCTCAAAATTGGCTTATCTATGAAATATGTCACTGGGGACATTTTGGACGACTGTTAATGTTTCTTATACCATTGCACTTAACTTTTGTATTTCTTCAAGTTCATCAACCATTTATAGCTTGTTTGGAAGCCCTTAAATTGCTCTTCCCAATGATGTATAGTACTTGGCAGAAAAAAACTTGTGAAAGGAACTCAAAATTAACACTCATGTAAAATTTGGCACTGAGAATATTCTGTGATACTTTTGGTACAACTTCTGCATGTTTTATGTATAACTGCACTTAACTTTTGCATGTATTAAGCTATATCCACCATTTATAGCTTGGTTGAAAGGTTTTATCTTGTACTTTCCAAAAATATATAATACTTTCCCTAAGGAGCTTAAGAAAGGAACTCAAAATTGGCTTATCTATGAAATATGTCACTGGGGACATTTTGGACGACTGTTAATGTTTATTATACCATTGCACTTAACTTTTGCATTTCTTCAAGTATATCAACCATTTGTAGCTTGTTTGGAAGCCCTTAAATTGCCCTTTCCAATGATGTATAACACTTGGTAGAAAAAACTTGTGAAAGGAACTAAAAATTAACATTTATGTAAAATTTGGCACTGGGAATATTCTGTGATACTTTTAGTACAGTTTCTACATGTTTTCTGTATAACTGCACTTAACTTTTGCATGTATTAAGCTATATCTACTATCTGTAGATTGATTGAAAGCTTTTGTCTTGTTCTTTCCAAAAATATAGAATATTTTCCCTAAGGAGTTTAAGAAAGGAACTTAAAATTGGCTTAGCTATGAAATATGTCACTGGGGACATTTTGGACGACTGTTAATGTTTATTATGCCATTGCACTTAACTTTTGTATTTCTTCAAGTATATCAACCATTTATAGCTTGTTTGGAAGCCCTTAAATTGCTCTTTCCAATGATGTATAATACTTGGCAAAAAAAGCTTGTGAAAGGAACTCAAAATTAACATTTATGTAAAATTTGGCACTGAGGATATTCTGTGATGCTTTTGATACAATTTCTCCATGTTTTATGTTTAACTGCACTTAACTCTTGCATGTATTAAGCTATATCCACCACTTGGAGCTTGATTGAAAGATTTTATCTTGTACTTTCCAAGAATATATAATACTTTCCCTAAGGAGTTTAAGAAAGGAACTCAAAATTGGCTTATCTATGAAATATGTCACTGGGGACATTTTGGACGACTGTTAATGTTTATTATACCATTGCACTTAACTTTTGTGTTTCTTCAAGAAATTCAACCATTTAATGCTTATTTGGAAGCCCTTAAATTGCTCTTTCTAATGACGTATAATACTTGGCAGAAAAAACTTGCTAAAGGAACTCAAAATTAACATTTATGTAAAATTTGGCACTGGGAATATTCTGTGATACTTTTGGTACAGTTTCTACATGTTTTATGTATAACTGCAGTTAGTTTATGCAATTCTTAGGCTATATCCACCATTTATAGCTTGATTGAAAGCTTTTATCTTGTTCTTTCCAAAAATATATAATACTTTCCCTAAGGAGTTTAAGAAAGAAACTCAAAATTGGCTTATCTATGAAACATGTCGCTGGGGGCATTTTTGACTACTGTTTATGTTTCATATATCATTGCACTTAACTTTTGTATTTTTTCAAGTATATCAACTATTTATGGCTTGTTTGGAAGCCCTTAAGTC
Organism: Protophormia terraenovae; assembly: GCA_951394005.1. Classification (NCBI taxonomy): domain Eukaryota; kingdom Metazoa; phylum Arthropoda; class Insecta; order Diptera; family Calliphoridae; genus Protophormia; species Protophormia terraenovae. The sequence continues at coordinate 90,393,979 of OX596073.1, read as the reverse complement.
GCTCTTTCCAATGATGTATAACACTTGGCAGAAAAAGCTTGTGAAAGGAACTTAAAATTAGCATATATGTAAAATTTGGCACTGGGAATATTCTGTGATACTTTGGGTACAGTTTCTACATGTTTCATGTATAACTGTACTTAACTTTTGCATTTCTTAAGCTATATCAACCGTTTATAGCTTGATTGTAAGCTTTTATCTTGTTTTTTCCAAAAATATATAATACTTTCACTAAGGAGTTTAAGAAGGGAGCTCAAAATTGGCTTATCTATGAAATATGTCACTAGGGACATTTTGGACGACTGTTAATGTTTCTTATACCATTGCACTTAACTTTTGTATTTCTTCAAATATATCAACCTTTTATAGTTTGTTTCGAAGCCCTTAAATTGCTCTTTCCAATGACGTATAATACTTGGCAGAAAAAACTTGTTAAAGGAACTCAAAATTAACATTTATGTAAAATTTGGCACTGGGAATATTCTGTGATACTTTTGGTACAGTTTCTACATGTTTTATGTATTACTGCACTTAACTTTTGCATTTCTTAAGCTATATCAACCGTTTATAGCTTGATTGTAAGCTTTTATCTTGTTCTTTCCAAAAATATATAATACTTTCACTAAGGAGTTTAAGAAGGGAGCTCAAAATTGGCTTATCTATGAAATATGTCACTTGGGACATTTTGGACGACTGTTAATGTTTCTTATACCATTGCACTTAACTTTTGTATTTCTTCAAGTATATCAACCTTTTATAGCTTGTTTCGAAGCCCTTAAATTGCTCTTTCCAATGACGTATAATACTTGACAGAAAACTCTTGTTAAAGGAACTCAAAATTAACATTTATGTAAAATTTTGGCACTGAGAATATTCTGTGATACTTTTGGTACAATTTCTTCATGTTTTATGTATGACTGGACTTAACTCTTGCATGTATTAAGCTATATCCACCACTTATAGCTTGATTGAAAGCTTTTATCTTGTTCCTTCCAAAATTATATAATACTTTCCCTAAGGAGTTTAAGAAAGGAACTCAAAATTGGCTTATCTATGAAATATGTCGCTGGGGACATTTTGGACGACTGTTATTGTTTATTATACCATTGCACTTAACTTTTGTATTTCTTCAAGTAAATCAACCATTTAATGCTTGTTTGGAAGCCCTTAAATGGCTCTTTCCAATGATGTATAATACTTGGCAGAAAAAGCTTGTGAAAGGAACTCAAAATTAACATTTATGTAAAATTTGGCACTGGGAATATTCTGTGATACTTTTGGTACAGTTTCTGCATGTTTCATGTATAACTGCACTTAACTTTTGCATTTCTTAAGCTATATCAACCATTTATAGCTTGATTGAAAGCTTTTATCTTGTTCTTTCGAAAAATATATAATATTCTTCCTAAGGGGTTTAAGAAAGGAACTCCAAATGGGCTTATCTATGAAATATGTCACTGGGGACATTTTTTACGACTGTTTATGTTTTATATACCATTGCACTAACTTTTGTATTTCTTCAAATATATCAACCATTTATAGCTTATTTGGAATTCCTTAAATTGCTCTTTCCAATGACGTATAATACTTGGCAGAAAAAACTTGTTAAAGGAACTCAAAATTAACATTTATGAGAAATTTGACACTGGGAGCATTCTGTAATACTTTTGGTACAGTTTCTACATGTTTTATGTATAACTGCAGTTAACTTTTGCAATTCTTAAGCTATTTTAACCATTTACAGCTTGATTGAAAGCTTTTATCTTGTTCTTTCCAAAAATATATAATACTTTTCCTAAGGAGTTTAAGAAAGAAACTCAAAATTGGCTTGTCTATAAAACATGTCGCTGAAGGCATTTTTGACTACTGTTTACGTTTCATATATCATTGCACTTAACTTTTGTATTTCTGCAAGAATATCAACTATTTATGTCTTGTTTGGAAGCCCTTGAGTCGCTCTTTCCAATGATGTATAAAAGTTTGCAGAAGAAGCTTGTGAAAGGAACTCAAAATTAACATTTATGTAAAATTTGGCACTGGGAATATTCTGTGATACTTTGGGTACAGTTGCTACATGTTTCATGTATAACTACACTTAACTTTTGCATTTCTTAAGCTATATCAACCTTTTATAGCTTGATTGTAAGCTTTTATCTTGTTCTTTCCAAAAATATATAATACTTTCCCTAAGGTGTTTAAGAAAGAAGCGCAAAATTGGCTTATCTATTAAATATGTCGCTGAAGCATTTTTGACAACTGTTTATGTTTCATATAACAATGCACTTAACTTTTGTATTTCTTCAAGTTATCAACAATTTCTAGCTTGTTTGGAAGCCCTTAAATTGCTCTTCCCAATGATGTATAGTACTTGGCAGAAAAAACTTGCGAAAGGAACTCAAAATTAACATTTATGTAAAATTTGGCATTGAGAATATTCTGTGATACTTTTGGTACAATTTCTTCATGTTTTATGTATAACTGGACTTAACTCTTGCATGTATTAAGCTATATCCACCGCTTGTAGCTTGATTGAAAGCTTTTATCTTGTACTTTCCAAAAATATATAATACTTTCCCTAAGGAGTTTAACAAAGGAACTCAAAATTGGCTTATCTATGAAATATGTCACTGGGGACATTTTGGACGACTGTTAATGTTTATTATACCATTGCACTTAACTTTTGTATTTCTTCAAGTAAATCAACCATTTAATGCTTGTTTGGAAGCCCTTAAATGGCTCTTTCCAATGATGTATAATACTTGGCAGAAAAAGCTTGTGAAAGGAACTCAAAACTAACATTTATGTAAAATTTGGCACTGGGAATATTCTGTGATACTTTTGGTACAGTTTCTGCATGTTTCATGTATAACTGCACTTAACTTTTGCATTTCTTAAGCTATATCAACCATTTATAGCTTGATTGAAAGCTTTTACCTTGTTCTTTCGAAAAATATATAATACTCTTCCTAAGGGGTTTAAGAAAGGAACTCCAAATGGGCTTATCTATGAAATATGTCACTGGGGACATTTTTTACGAATGTTTATGTTTTATATACCATTGCACTAACTTTTGTATTTCTTCAAGTATATCAACCATTTGTAGCTTATTTGGAAGCCCTTAAATTGCTCTTTCCAATGACGTATAATACTTGGCAGAAAAAACTTGTTAAAGGAACTCAAAATTAACATTTATGTAAAATTTGGCACTGGGAATATTCTGTGATACTTTTGGTACAGTTTCTACATGTTTTATGTATAACTGCAGTTAGCTTTTGCAATTCTCATGCTATATCCACCATTTATAGCTTGATTGAAAGCTTATATCTTCTTCTTTCCAAAAATATATAATACTTTCCCTAAGGAGTTTAAGAAAGGAGCTCAAAATTGGCTTATCTATGAAATATGTCACCGTGGACATTTTGGACGACTCATAATGTTTATTATACCATTGCACTTAACTTTTGTATTTCTTCAAGTATATCAACAATTTAATGCTTGTTTGGAAGCCCTTAAATTGCTCTTTCCAATGATGTATAATACTTTGCAGAAAAAACTTGAGAAGGAACTCAAAATAAATATTTATATAAAATTTGGCACTGGGAATATTCTGTGATACTTTTGGTACAGTTTCTACATGTTGCACTTTCTCTAGGGAGTTTAAGAAGGGAGCGCAAAATTGGCTTATCTATGAAATATGTCACTGGGGACATTTTGGACGACTGTTAATGTTTCTTATACCATTGCACTTAACTTTTGTATTTCTTCAAGTATATCAACCTTTTATAGCTTGTTTGGAAGCCCTTAAATTGCTCTTTCCAATGATGTATAATACTTGGCAGAAAAAACTTGAGAAGGTTAATGTTTATTATACCATTACACTTAACTATTGTATTTCTTCAAGTATATCAACCATTTAATGCTTGTTTGGAAGCCCTTAAATTGCTCTTCCCAATGATGTATAGTACTTGGCAGAAAAAACTTGCGAAAGGAACTCAAAATTAACATTTATGTAAAATTTGGCATTGAGAATATTCTGTGATACTTTTGGTACAATTTCTTCATGTTTTATGTATAACTGGACTTAACTCTTGCATGTATTAAGCTATATCCACCGCTTGTAGCTTGATTGAAAGCTTTTATCTTGTACTTTCCAAAAATATATAATACTTTCCCTAAGGAGTTTAAGAAAGGAACTCAAAATTGGCTTATCTATGAAATATGTCACTGGGGATATTTTGGACGACTGTTAATGTTTATCATACCATTGCACTTAACTTTTGTATTTCTTCAAGTAAATCAACCATTTAATGCTTGTTTGGAAGCCCTTAAATGGCTCTTTACAATGATGTATAATATTTGGCAGAAAAAGCTTGTGAAAGGAACTCAAAATTAACATTTATGTAAAATTTGGCACTGGGAATATTCTGTGATACTTTTGGTAAAGTTTTTGCATGTTTCATGTATAACTGCACTTAACTTTTGCATTTCTTAAGCTATATCAACCATTTATAGCTTGATTGAAAGCTTTTATCTTGTTCTTTCGAAAAATATATAATACTCTTCCTAAGGGGTTTAAGAAAGGAACTCCAAATGGGCTTATCTATGAAATATGTCACTGGGGACATTTTTTACGACTGTTTATGTTTTATATACCATTGCACTAACTTTTGTATTTCTTCAAATATATCAACCATTTATAGCTTATTTGGAATCACTTAAATTGCTCTTTCCAATGATGTATAATACTTGGCAGAAAAAACTTGTTAAAGGAACTCAAAATTAACATTTATGTAAAATTTGGCACTGGGACTATACTGTGACACTTTTGGTACAGTTTCTACATGTTTTATGTATAACTGCAGTTAACTTTTGCAATTCTTATGCTATATCCACCATTTATAGCTTGATTGAAAGCTTATGTCTTCTTCTTTCCAAAAATATATAATACTTTCCCTAAGGAGTTTAAGAAAGGAGCTCAAAATTGGCTTATCTATGAAATATGTCACCGTGGACATTTTGGACGACTGTTAATGTTTATTATACCATTGCACTTAACTTTTGTATTTCTTCAAGTAAATCAACCATTTAATGCTTGTTTGGAAGCCCTTAAATGGCTCTTTACAATGATGTATAATACTTGGCAGAAAAAGCTTGTGAAAGGAACTCAAAATTAACATTTATGTAAAATTTGGCACTGGGAATATTCTGTGATACTTTTGGTACAGTTTCTGCATGTTTCATGTATAACTGCACTTAACTTTTGCATTTCTTAAACTATATCAACCATTTATAGCTTGATTGAAAGCTTTTATCTTGTTCTTTCGAAAAATATATAATACTCTTCCTAAGGGGTTTAAGAAAGGAACTCAAAATGGGCTTATCTATGAAATATGTCACTGGGGACATTTTTGACGACTGTTTATGTTTTATATACCACTGCACTAACTTTTGTATTTCTTCAAATATATCAACCATTTATAGCTTATTTGGAAGCCCTTAAATTGCACTTTCCAATGATGTATAATACTTGGCAGAAACAAATTGTGAAGGAACTCAAAATTAACATTTATGTAAAATTTGGCACTGGGAATATTCTGTGATACTTTTGGTACAGTTTCTACATGTTTTATGTATAACTGCAGTTAGCTTTTGCAATTCTTATGCTATATCCACCATTTATAGCTTGATTGAAAGCTTATATCTTCTTCTTTCCAAAAATATATAATACTTTCCCTAAGGAGTTTAAGAAAGGAGCTCAAAATTGGCTTATCTATGAAATATGTCACCAGGGACATTTTGGACGACTGGTAATGTTTATTATACCATTGCACTTAACTTTTGTATTTCTTCAAGTATATCAACAATTTAATGCTCGTTTGGAAGCCCTTAAATTGCTCTTTCCAATGATGTATAATACTTGGCAGAAAAAACTTGAGAAGGAACTCAAAATATACATTTATATAAAATTTGGCACTGGGAATACTCTGTGATACTTTTGGTACAGTGTCTACATGTTGCACTTTCTCTAGGGAGTTTAAGAAGGGAGCGCAAAATTGGCTTATCTATGAAAAATGTTACTGGGGACATTTTGGACGACTGTTAATGTTTCTTATACAATTGCACTTAACTTTTGTATTTCTTCAAGTATATCAACCGTTTATAGCTTGTTTGGAAGCCCTTAAATTGCTCTTTCCAGCGATGTATAATACTTGGCAGAAAAAACTTGAGAAGGAACTCAAAATAAACATTTATATAAAATTTGGCACTGGGAATATTCTGTGATACTTTTGGTACAGTTTCTACATGTTTTATGTATAACTGCAGTTAACTTTTGCAATCTTAACCTATATTAACCATTTATAGCTTGATTGAAATTTTTATCTTGTTCTTTCCAAAAATATATAATACTTTCCCTAAGGAGTTTAAGAAAGAAACTCAAAATTGGCTTATCTATGAAACATGTCGCTGGAGGCATTTTTGACTACTGTTTGTGTTTCATATATCATTGCACTTAACTTTTGTATTTCTTCAAGTATATCAACTATTTATGGCTTGTTTGGAAGCCCTTAAGTCGCTCTTTCCAATGATGTATAAAACTTGGCAGAAAAGGCTTGTGAAAGGAACTCAAAATTAACATATATGTAAAATTTGGCACTGAGAATATTCTGTGATACTTTGGGTACAGTTTCTACATGTTTCATGTATAACTGCACCTAACTTTTGCATTTCTTAAGCTATATCAACCGTTTATAGCTTGATTGTAAGCTTTTATCTTGTTCTTTCCAAAAATATATAATACTTTCACTAAGGAGTTTAAGAAGGGAGCTCAAAATTGGCTTATCTATGAAATATGTCACTTGGGACATTTTGGACGACTGTTAATGTTTCTTATACCATTGCACTTAACTTTTGTAATCCTTCAAATATATCAACCATTTATAGCTTATTTGGAATCCCTTAAATTGCTCTTTCCAATGACGTATAATACTTGGCAGAAAAAACTTGTTAAAGGAACTCAAAATTAACATTTATGTAAAATTTGGCACTGGGAATACTCTGTGATACTTTTGGTACAGTGTCTACATGTTGCACTTTCTCTAGGGAGTTTAAGAAGGGAGCGCAAAATTGGCTTATCTATGAAATATGTCACTGGGGACATTTTGGACGACTGTTAATGTTTCTTATACAATTGCACTTAACTTTTGTATTTCTTCAAGTATATCAACCTTTTATAGCTTGTTTGGAAGCCCTTAAATTGCTCTTTCCAATGATGTATAATACTTGGCAGAAAAAACTTGAGAAGGAACTCAAAATAAACATTTATATAAAATTTGGCACTGGGAATATTCTGTGATACTTTTGGTACAGTTTCTACATGTTTTATGTATAACTGCAGTTAACTTTTGCAATTCTTAAGCTATATTAACCATTTATAGCTTGATTGAAACTTTTATCTTGTTCTTTCCAAAAATATATAATACTTTCCCTAAGGAGTTTAAGAAAGAAACTCAAAATTATCTATGAAACATGTCGCTGGAGGCATTTTTGACTACTGTTTGTGTTTCATATATCATTGCACTTAACTTTTGTATTTCTTCAAGTATATCAACTATTTATGGCTTGTTTGGAAGCCCTTAAGTCGCTCTTTCCAATGATGTATAATACTTGGCAGAAAAAGCTTGTGAAAGGAACTCAAAATTAACATATATGTAAAATTTGGCACTGAGAATATTCTGTGATACTTTGGGTACAGTTTCTACATGTTTCATGTATAACTGCACTTAACTTTTGCATTTCTTAAGCTATATCAACCGTTTATAGCTTGATTGTAAGCTTTTATCTTGTTCTTTCCAAAAATATATAATACTTTCACTAAGGAGTTTAAGAAGGGAGCTCAAAATTGGCTTATCTATGAAATATGTCACTGGGGATATTTTGGACGACTGTTAATGTTTATTATACCATTGCACTTAACTTTTGTATTTCTTCAAGTAAATCAACCATTTAATGCTTGTTTGGAAGTTCTTAAATTGCTCTTTCCAATGATGTATAATACTTGGCAGAAAAAGCTTGTGAAAGGAACTCAAAATTAACATTTATGTAAAATTTGGCACTGGGAATATTCTGTGATACTTTTGGTACCGTTTCTACATGTTTCATGTATAACTGCACTAAACATTTGCATTTCTTAAGGTATATCAACCATTTGTACCTTGTCTGAAAGCTTTTATCTTGTTCTATCCAAAAATATATAATACTTTCCCTAAGGAGTTTAAGAAAGGAACTCAAAATTGGCTTATCTATGAAATATGTCACTGGGGATATTTTGGACGACTGTTAATGTTTATTATACCATTGCACTTAACTTTTGTATTTCTTCAAGTAAATCAACCATTTAATGCTTGTTTGGAAGCCCTTAAATTGCTCTTTCCAATGATGTAAAATACTTGGCAGAAAAAGCTTGTGAAAGGAACTCAAAATTAACACTTATGTAAAATTTGGCACTGGGAATATTCTGTGATACCTTTGGTACCGTTTCTACATGTTTCATGTATAACTGCACTTAACTTTTGCATTTCTTAAGCTATATCAACCGTTTATAGCTTGATTGTAAGCTTTTATCTTGTTCTTTCCAAAAATATATAATACTTTCACTAAGGAGTTTAAGAAGGGAGCTCAAAATTGGCTTATCTATGAAATATGTCACTTGGGATATTTTGGACGACTGTTAATGTTTCTTATACCGTTGCACTTAACTTTTGTATTTCTTCAAGTATATCAACCTTTTATAGCTTCTTTCGAAGCCCTTAAATTGCTCTTTCCAATGACGTATAATACTTGACAGAAAACTCTTGTTAAAAGAACTCAAAATTAACATTTATGTAAAATTTTGGCACTGAGAATATTCTGTGATACTTTTGGTACAATTTCTTCATGTTTTATGTATAACTGGACTTAACTCTTGCATGTATTAAGCTATATCCACCACTTGTAGCTTGATTGAAAGCTTTTATCTTGTTCTTTCCAAAATTATATAACACTTTCCCTAAGGAGTTTAAGAAAGGAACTCCAAATGGGCTTATCTATGAAATATGTCACTGGGGACATTTTTTACGACTGTTTATGTTTATTATACCATTGCACTTAACTTTTGTATTTCTTCAAGTAAATCAACCATTTAATGCTTGTTTGGAAGCCCTTAAATGGCTCTTTCCAATGATGTATAATACTTGGCAGAAAAAGCTTGTGAAAGGAACTCAAAATTAACATTTATGTAAAATTTGGCACTGGGAATATTCTGTGATACTTTTGGTACAGTTTCTGCATGTTTCATGTATAACTGCACTTAACTTTTGCATTTCTTAAGCTATATCAACCATTTATAGCTTGATTGAAAGCTTTTATCTTGTTCTTTCGAAAAATATATAATACTCTTCCTAAGGGGTTTAAGAAAGGAACTCCAAATGGGCTTATCTATGAAATATGTCACTGGGGACATTTTTTACGACTGTTTATGTTTTTTATACCATTGCACTAACTTTTGTATTTCTTCAAATATATCAACCATTTATAGCTTATTTGGAATCCCTTAAATTGCTCTTTCCAATGACGTATAATACTTGGCAGAAAAAACTTGTTAAAGGAACTCAAAATTAACATTTATGTAAAATTTGGCACTAAGAATATTCTGTGATACTTTTGGTACAGTTTCTACATGTTTTATGTATAACTGCAGTTAGCTTTTGCAATTCTTATGCTATATCCACCATTTATAGCTTGATTGAAAGCTTATATCTTCTTCTTTCCAAAAATATATAATACTTTCCCTAAGGAGTTTAAGAAAGGAGCTCAAAATTGGCTTATCTATGAAATATGTCACCGGGGACATTTTGGACGACTGGTAATGTTTATTATACCATTGCACTTAACTTTTGTATTTCTTCAAGTATATCAACAATTTAATGCTCGTTTGGAAGCCCTTAAATTGCTCTTTCCAATGATGTATAATACTTGGCAGAAAAAACTTGAGAAGGAACTCAAAATAAACATTTATATAATATTTGGCACTGGGAATACTCTGTGATACTTTTGGTACAGTGTCTATATGTTGCACTTTCTCTAGGGAGTTTAAGAAGGGAGCGCAAAATTGGCTTATCTATGAAATATGTCACTGGGGACATTTTGGACGACTGTTAATGTTTCTTATACAATTGCACTTAACTTTTGTATTTCTTCAAGTATATCAACCTTTTATAGCTTGTTTGGAAGCCCTTAAATTGCTCTTTCCAATGTTGTATAATACTTGGCAGAAACAACTTGTTAAAGGAACTCAAAATTAACATTTATATAAAATTTGGCACTGGGAATATTCTGTGATACTTTTGGTACAGTTTCTACATGTTTTATGTATAACTGCAGTTAACTTTTGCAATTCTTAAGCTATATTAACCATTTATAGCTTGATTGAAACTTTTATCTTGTTCTTTCCAAAAATATATAATACTTTCCCTAAGGAGTTTAAGAAAGAAACTCAAAATTGGCTTATCTATGAAACATGTCGCTGGAGGCATTTTTGACTACTGTTTGTGTTTCATATATCATTGCACTTAGCTTTTGTATTTCTTTAAGTATATCAACTATTTATGGCTTGTTTGGAAGCCCTTAAGTCGCTCTTTCCAATGATGTATAATACTTGGCAGAAAAAGCTTGTGAAAGGAACTCAAAATTAACATTTATGTAAAATTTGGCACTGAGAATATTCTGTGATACTTTGGGTACAGTTTCTACATGTTTCATGTATAACTGCACTTAACTTTTGCATTTCTTAAGCTATATCAACCGTTTATAGCTTGATTGAAAGCTTTTATCTTGTTCTTTCGAAAAATATATAATACTCTTCCTAAGGGGTTTAAGAAAGGAACTCCAAATGGGCTTATCTATGAAATATGTCACTGGGGACATTTTTTACGACTGTTTATGTTTTTTATACCATTGCACTATCTTTTGTATTTCTTCAAATATATCAACCATTTATAGCTTATTTGGAATCCCTTAAATTGCTCTTTCCAATGACGTATAATACTTGGCAGAAAAAACTTGTTAAAGGAACTCAAAATTAACATTTATGTAAAATTTGGCACTAAGAATATTCTGTGATACTTTTGGTACAGTTTCTACATGTTTTATGTATAACTGCAGTTAGCTTTTGCAATTCTTATGCTATATCCACCATTTCTAGCTTGATTGAAAGCTTATATCTTCTTCTTTCCAAAAATATATAATACTTTCCCTAAGGAGTTTAAGAAAGGAGCTCAAAATTGGCTTATCTATGAAATATGTCACCGGGGACATTTTGGAGGACTGGTAATGTTTATTATACCATTGCACTTAACTTTTGTATTTCTTCAAGTATATCAACAATTTAATGCTCGTTTGGAAGCCCTTAAATTGCTTTTTCCAATGATGTATAATACTTGGCAGAAAAAACTTGAGAAGGAACTCAAAATAAACATTTATATAATATTTGGCACTGGGAATACTCTGTGATACTTTTGGTACAGTGTCTACATGTTGCACTTTCTCTAGGGAGTTTAAGAAGGGAGCGCAAAATTGGCTTATCTATGAAATATGTCACTGGGGACATTTTGGACGACTGTTAATGTTTCTTATACAATTGCACTTAACTTTTGTATTTCTTCAAGTAAATAAACCATTTAATGCTTGTTTGGAAGCCCTTAAATTGCTCTTTCCAATGATGTAAAATACTTGGCAGAAAAAGCTTGTGAAAGGAACTCAAAATTAACATTTATGTAAAATTTGACACTGGAAATATTCTGTGATACTTTTGGTACAATATCTTCATGTTTTATGTATAACTGGACTTAACTCTTGCATGTATTAAGCTATATCAACCGTTTATAGCTTGATTGTAAGCTTTTATATTGTTCTTTCCAAAAATATATAATACTTTCACTAAGGAGTTTAAGAAGGGAGCTCAAAATTGGCTTATCTATGAAACATGTCGCTGGAGGCATTTTTGACTACTGTTTGTGTTTCATATATCATTGCACTTAACTTTTGTATTTCTTCAAGTATATCAACTATTTATGGCTTGTTTGGAAGCCCTTAAGTCGCTCTTTCCAATGATGTATAATACTTGGCAGAAAAAGCTTGTGAAAGGAACTCAAAATTAACATATATGTAAAATTTGGCACTGAGAATATTCTGTGATACTTTGGGTACAGTTTCTACATGTTTCATGTATAACTGCACTCAACTTTTGCATTTCTTAAGCTATATCAACCGTTTATAGCTTGATTGTAAGCTTTTATATTGTTCTTTCCAAAAATATATAATACTTTCACTAAGGAGTTTAAGAAGGGAGCTCAAAATTGGCTTATCTATGAAATATGTCACTGGGGATATTTTGGACGACTGTTAATGTTTATTATACCATTGCACTTAACTTTTGTATTTCTTCAAGTAAATCAACCATTTAATGCTTGTTTGGAAGCCCTTAAATTGCTCTTTCCAATGATGTAAAATACTTGGCAGAAAAAGCTTGTGAAAGGAACTCAAAATTAACATTTATGTAAAATTTGGCACTGGGAATATTCTGTGATACTTTTGGTACAATATCTTCATGTTTTATGTATAACTGGACTTAACTCTTGCATGTATTAAGCTATATCCACCACTTATAGCTTGATTGAAAGCTTTTATCTTGTTCTTTCCAAAAATATATAATACTTTCCCTAAGGAGTTTAAGAAAGGAACTCAAAATTGGCTTATTTATGAAATATGTCACTGGAGACATTTTGGACGACTGTTAATGTTTATTATACCATTGCAATTAACTTTTGTATTTCTTCAAATATATCAACCATTTAATGCTTGTTTGGGAGCCCTTAAATTGCTCTTTCCAATGATGTAAAATACTTGGCAGAAAAAGCTTGTGAAAGGAACTCAAAATTAACATTTATGTAAAATTTGGCACTGGGAATATTCTGTGATACTTTTGGTACCGTTTCTAAATGTTTCATGTATAACTGCACTAAACATTTGCATTTCTTAAGGTATATCAACCATTTGTACCTTGTCTGAAAGCTTTTATCTTGTTCTATCCAAAAATATATAATACTTTCCCTAAGGAGTTTAAGAAAGGAACTCAAAATTGGCTTATCTATGAAATATGTCACTGGGGATATTTTGGACGACTGTTAATGTTTATTATACCATTGCACTTAACTTTTGTATTTCTTCAAGTAAATCAACCATTTAATGCTTGTTTGGAAGCCCTTAAATGGCTCTTTCCAATGATGTATAATACTTGGCGGAAAAAGCTTGTGAAAGGAACTCAAAATTAACATTCATGTAAAATTTGGCACTGGGAATATTCTGTGATACTTTTGGTACAGTTTCTACATGTTTCATATATAACCGCATTTATAATACTTTCCCTAAGGAGTTTAAGAAAGGAACTCAAAATTGGCTTATCTATGAAATATGTCGCTGGGTCATATTTGACTACTGTTTATGTTTCATATAACAATGCACTTAACTTTTGTATTTCTTCAAGTATATCAACCATTTAATGCTTGTTTGGAAGCCCTTAAGTCGCTCTTTCCAGTGATGTATAACACTTGGAAGAAAAAGCTTGTGAAAGGAACTAAAAATTAACATTTGTGTAAAATTTGGCACTGAGAATATTCTGTGATACTTTGGGTACAGTTTCTACATGTTTCGTGTATAACTGCACTTAACTTTTGCATTTCTTAAGCTATATCAACCGTTTATAGCTTGATTGAAAGCTTTTGTCTTGTTCTTTTCAAAAATATATAATACTTTCTCTATGGAGTTTAAGAAGGGAGCTCAAAATTGGCTTATCTATGAAATATGTCACTGGGGACATTTTGGACGACTGTTAATGTTTCTTATACCATTGCACTTAACTTTTGTATTTCTTCTTCTTTCCAAAAATATATAATACTTTCCCTAAGGAGTTTTAGAAAGGAACTTCAAATTGGCTTATCTATGAAATATGTCTCTGGGGACATTTTGGACGACTGTTAATGTTTATTATACCATTGTACTTATTTTTTGTATTACTTCAAGTATATCAACTATTTATAGCTTGTTTGGAAGCCTTTAAATTGCTCTTCCCAATGATGTATAGTACTTGGCAGAAAAAACTTGTGAAAGGAACTCAAAATTAACATTTATGTAAAATTTGGCACTGGGAATATTCTGTGATTTTGGTACAATTTCTTCATGTTTTATGTATAACTGCACTTAACTCTTGCATGTATTAAGCATAGCTGTTCATTGCAGCGTTACCGTTGAGAATTTTTAAAAAGTGTCCAAAAAAGGGGATTTCAAAATAAAAAGTCGCCAAAAAAGGGGATTTTTTGAAAAAAAGGGGCCAACTGCTTAAAAAACTAAAAAAACTCCTTAAATTTTGTTAATTTGATAACAAAAAAACAAAAACTGGTATGTTTTAAGAAAACTACTAAATCCAATTCTGTTAGCAACAAAATAATTTACTTATAAATATTTTACAACAATTTTTATTATTAAAAATTAATGATTAATTCATAAGAATAGCTGAAATACAATTCATTTTTTTTATTAAGTAATTACACTTCTGTATTTTTGTACAAAGATTTTACTCGTACTCAAATCTTTCAAATCCTCGTCGAACCAATTTAGGACTGAACGTATGGATCTAAAAATATTGAATAAAATCTGTTGGACAAACTATTTTTTTTATTGATAATTTACTAAAAAAAACACGTCCCCCTAGGAATTGCTATGAAGAATGTAAAAATATAAATTAGGATAAAAGTATTCATCGTATCTGTTTTTTATTTTCTCAAACCAGTCTAAAAAAATTCGGCATATAATGATTTAAATAGCTATTGATAAGCTTTATTATTTTTAGTTACTAACAGTTTCAGTCCATATATAAATATTCCGCAGTTCTTTATATTACTATACTGTGAAACAATATTAAAATAGTTCATTTATTTGTTTAAATTAATTAATTTTCGTCATTTCGCTCATAGTTTTAAAAAGTCGCCATTTAGTCGCCATTTAAAAAAGGGGCCAAAAAAGTCTCCAGGTGGTCGAAAAAGGGACATTTGGCGACTAAAGTCGCCAAACGGTAACGCTGGTTCATTGTGAATATTTTCAATCAAAATATTTGTTAAAAATAAATTATTTTAATATTTTATTTATATTTTTAGAAATAAATTTCTTTAACATTATTTTATACTCTTTGTAATATGATTTTCAGTTACTTGAAATTAATTTGATAAAAAATTATTTAAATATTATTCCATTTGTTAACAAGTTAGATAAAATAAAATTTCCACAAAAGTATTCGAATATGAATTTATAAAATAAAAATCAAATTCCTAAGTCTTTACACAGAAAAAAGTCACCAATTAACAAATATATATGAAAATAATTCATTCAATTCAACTTGTTTAAAAATGCACCTCTCACCAAAATGATTATATCAATTACTAAAAACTATAAAAAATACAAAATAGAAAAAAATTCCCAATCAATAAATTAATTAAATCAATTAAGTAGATGATTGAATGAATTAAAAATGTGTATAGGAAAAAAAATCTTACCAAAATTTATTTTTTACTTTAGTTTTTATTGAACATATTTATTAAATTTTGATGCAAAATTAAACAACTGAGTTTATTGTAAAAAAAACGGTAATAATTTTTTCTGTGTAACTAATTTTAAAATATATTTTATTTCTTTAGTTTGAATACAATTGTTCTTTATTTTATTTTCCATTTTAAAAATAAAATAATATCTGTTTTAAAACATTCAATTTTTTTTATTCATAGAAAACTTTTGAATATTTTTATTCAACATGAATTTGTTTGAATAGTTTTAAATTTACTTTGAAAAAGAAAAATAAGTAAAATATTTTTTTATACTTGAATATTTGAAAAAATTTTATAATTTTTTGTTATTCAAGCCTTTTGAGGCTGAATATTTTTATTTTTTGGAGTTTTTGTTGAATAAAATAATAAAAATATTTATTTTAAATGTTTCTATTTGAATATAAAGTTTTTGAATAAAAATCAGAAAGATTTGTTGAACTTTTTTTATTTAAATAAAATACATATGAATATTATTAAACTTTAAAATAATCAAATAAAAAACTTTTGATTATCTTCTTATAAAAATATATTTGTTTTTCTTTTGGTTAAATAAAATATTTTAATTTTTAATTTATTTTGTTCAATCAGATACAAATTTATAATAAATTCAATCGTTTTAGTATAAATAAAAATCCTTAATATTTTTATTCAAAAGATAATAGATTGATTAACAAATATTTTTAATTAGAAGTAAGAAATAGAAATGAAATAAAAAGTATTTTTATTTTTTATTTCATTCATAAGTTACAGCTATGGTATTAAGCTATATCCACCACTTATAGCTTGATTGAAAGCTTTTATCTTGTTCTTTCCAAAAATATATAATACTTTCCCTAAGGAGTTTAAGAAAGGAACTCAAAATTGGCTTATCTATGAAATATGTCGCTGGGTCATATTTGACTACTGTTTATGTTTCATATAACAATGCACTTAACTTTTGTATTTCTTCAAGTATATCAACTATTTATGGCTTGTTTGGAAGCCCTTAAGTCGCTCTTTCCAGTGATGTATAACACTTGGCAGAAAAAGCTTGTGAAAGGAACTCAAAATTAACATTTATGTAAAATTTGGCACTGAGAATATTCTGTGATACTTTTGGTACAATTTCTTCATGTTTTATGTATAACTGCACTTAACTTTTGCATGTATTAAGCTATATCCACCATTTATAGCTTGAATGAAAGCTATTATCTTGTTCTTTCCAAAAATATATAATACTTTCCCTAAGGAGTTTTAGAAAGGAACTTAAAATTGGCTTATCTATGAAATATGTCACTGGGGACATTTTGGACGACTGTTAATGTTTCTTATACCATTGCACTTAACTTTTGTATTTCTTCAAGTACATCAACCATTTAATGCTTGTTTGGAAGCCCTTAAATGGCTCTTTCCAATGATGTATAATACTTGGCAGAAAAAGCTTGTGAAAGGAACTCAAAATTAACATTTATGTAAAATTTGGCACTGAGAATATTCTGTGATACTTTGGGTACAGTTTCTACACGTTTCATGTATAACTGCACTTAACTTTTGCATTTCTTAAGCTATATCAACCGTTTATAGCTTGATTGTAAGCTTTTGTCTTGTTCTTTTCAAAAATATATAATACTTTCTCTAAGGAGTTTAAGAAGGGAGCTCAAAATTGGCTTATCTATAAAATATGTCACTGGGGACATTTTGGACGACTGTTAATGTTTCTTATACCATTGCACTTAACTTTTGTATTTCTTCTTCTTTCCAAAAATATATAATACTTTCCCTAAGGAGTTTTAGAAAGGAACTTCAAATTGGCTTATCTATGAAATATGTCACTGGGGACATTTTGGACGACTGTTAATGTTTATTATACCATTGTACTTATTTTTTGTATTTCTTCAAGTATATCAACTATTTATAGCTTGTTTGGAAGCCCTTAAATTGCTCTTCCCAATGATGTATAGTACTTGGCAGAAAAAACTTGTAAAAGGAACTCAAAATTAACATTTATGTAAAATTTGGCACTGGGAATATTCTGTGATACTTTTGGTACAATTTCTTCATGTTTTATGTATAACTGCACTTAACTCTTGCATGTATTAAGCATAGCTGTTCATTGTGAATATTTTCAGTCAAAATATTTGTTAAAAATAAATTATTTTAATATTTTATTTATATTTTTAGAAATAAATTTCTTTAACATTATTTTATACTCTTTGTAATATGATTTTCAGTTACTTGAAATTAATTTGATAAAAAATTATTTAAATATTATTCCATTTGTTAACAAGTTAGATAAAATAAAATTTCCACAAAAGTATTCGAATATGAATTTATAAAATATAAATCAAATTCCTAAGTCTTTACACAGAAAAAAGTCACCAATTAACAAATATATATGAAAATAATTCATTCAATTCAACTTGTTTAAAAATGCACCTCTCACCAAAATGATTATATCAATTACTAAAAACTATAAAAAATACAAAATAGAAAAAAATTCCCAATCAATAAATTAATTAAATCAATTAAGTATATTATTGAATGAATTAAAAATGTGTATAGGAAAAAAAATCTTACCAAAATTTATTTTTTACTTTAGTTTTTATTGAACATATTTATTAAATTTTGATGCAAAATTAAACAACTGAGTTTATTGTAAAAAAAACGGTAATAATTTTTTCTGTGTAACTAATTTTAAAATATATTTTATTTCTTTAGTTTGAATACAATTGTTCTTTATTTTATTTTCCATTTTAAAAATAAAATAATATCTGTTTTAAAACATTCAATTTTTTTTATTCATAGAAAACTTTTGAATATTTTTATTCAACATGAATTTGTTTGAATAGTTTTAAATTTACTTTGAAAAAGAAAAATAAGTAAAATATTTTTTTATACTTGAATATTTGAAAAAATTTTATAATTTTTCGTTATTCAAGCCTTTTGAGGCTGAATATTTTTATTTTTTGGAGTTTTTGTTGAATAAAATAATAAAAATATTTATTTTAAATGTTTATATTTGAATATAAAGTTTTTGAATAAAAATCAGAAAGATTTGTTGAACTTTTTTTATTTAAATAAAATACATATGAATACTATTAAACTTTAAAATAATCAAATATAAAACTTTTGATTATCTTCTTATAAAAATATATTTGTTTTTCTTTTGGTTAAATAAAATATTTTAATTTTTAATTTATTTTGTTCAATCAGATACAAATTTATAATAAATTCAATCGTTTTAGTATAAATAAAAATCCTTAATATTTTTATTCAAAAGATAATAGATTGATTAACAAATAATTTTAATTAGAAGTAAGAAATAGAAATGAAATAAAAAGTATTTTTATTTTTTATTTCATTCATAAGTTACAGCTATGGTATTAAGCTATACCCACCACTTATAGCTTGATTGAAAGCTTTTATCTTGTTCTTTCCAAAAATATATAATACTTTCCCTAAGGAGTTTAAGAAAGGAACTCAAAATTGGCTTATCTATGAAATATGTCGCTGGGTCATATTTGACTACTGTTTATGTTTCATATAACAATGCACTTAACTTTTGTATTTCTTCAAGTATATCAACTATTTATGGCTTGTTTGGAAGCCCTTAAGTCGCTCTTTCCAGTGATGTATAACACTTGGCAGAAAAAGCTTGTGAAAGGAACTAAAAATTAACATTTATGTAAAATTTGGCACTGAGAATATTCTGTGATACTTTGGGTACAGTTTCTACATGTTTCGTGTATAACTGCACTTAACTTTTGCATTTCTTAAGCTATATCAACCGTTTATAGCTTGATTGTAAGCTTTAGTCTTGTTCTTTTAAAAAATATATAATACTTTCTCTATGGAGTTTAAGAAGGCAGCTCAAAATTGGCTTATCTATGAAATATGTCACTGGGGACATTTTGGACGACTGTTAATGTTTATTATACCATTGCACTTAACTTTTGTATTTCTTCAAGTATATCAACCTTTTATAGCTTGTTTCGAAGC
The DNA here is from genome assembly GCA_951394005.1 of Protophormia terraenovae. Taxonomy (NCBI): domain Eukaryota; kingdom Metazoa; phylum Arthropoda; class Insecta; order Diptera; family Calliphoridae; genus Protophormia; species Protophormia terraenovae. The sequence continues at coordinate 90,374,312 of OX596073.1, read as the reverse complement.
CCTTAAATTGCTATTCCCAATGATGTGTAGTACTTGGCAGAAAAAACTTGTGAAAGGAACTCAAAATTAACATTTATGTAAAATTTGGCACTGAGACTATTCTGTGATACTTTTGGTACAACCTCTACATGTTTCGTATATAACTGCACTTAGTTTTTTCATTTCTTAAGCTATATCCACCATTTATAGCATGATTGTAAGCTTTTATCTTGTTCTTTTTAAAAATATATAATACTTTCCCTAAGGATTTTAAGAAAGGAGCTCAAAATATGCTTATCTATGAAATATGTCACTGGGGACATTTTTGACGACTGTTTATGTTTTATATACCATTGCACTAACTTTTGTATTTCTTCAAATATATCAACCATTTATAGCTTATTTGGAAGCCCTTAAATTGCTCTTTCCAATGACGTATAATATTTGGCAGAAAAACTTAACTCTTGCATGTATTAAGCTATATCCACCACTTATAGCTTGATTGAAAGCTTTTATCTTGTTCTTTTCAAAAATATATAATACTTTCCCTAAGGAGTTTAAGAAAGGAACTCAAAATTGGCTTATCTATGAAATATGTCGCTGGGTCATATTTGACTACTGTTTATGTTTCATATAACAATGCACTTAACTTTTGTATTTCTTCTTCTTTCCAAAAATATATAATACTTTCCCTAAGGAATTTTAGAAAGGAACTTCAAATTGGCTTATCAATGAAATATGTCACTGGGGACATTTTGGACGACTGTTAATGTTTATTATACCATTGTACTTATTTTTTGCATTTCTTAAGCTATATCAACTATTTATAGCTTGTTTGGAAGCCCTTAAATTGCTCTTTCCAATGATGTATAATACTTGGCAGAAAAAGCTTGTGAAAGGAACTCAAAATTAACATTTATGTAAAATTTGACATTGGGAATATTCTGTGATACTTTTGGTACAGTTTCTACATGTTTCATATATAACTGCACTTAATTTTTTCATTTCTTAAGCTATATCCACCGTCTATAGCTTGATTGAAAGCTTTTATCTTGTTCTTTCCAAAAATATAGGGTACTTTTCATAAGGAGTTTAAGAAGGGAACTCAAAATTGGCTTAGCTATGAAATATGTCACTGGGGACATTTTGGACGACTGTTAATGTTTCTTATATCATTGCACTTAACTTTTGTATTTCTTCAAGTATATCAACCATTTAATGCTTGTTTGGAAGCCCTTAAATTGCTCTTTCCAATGATGTATAATACTTGGCAGAAGAAACTTGTGAAAGGAACTCAAATTTAACATTTATGTAAAATTTGACACTGGGAATATTCTGTGATACTTTTTGTACAATTTATGCATGTTTCATATATAACTGCACTTAACTTTTGCATTTCTTAAGCTATATCAACCATTTATAGCTTGGTTGAAAGCTTTTATCTTGTTCTTTTGAAAAATATATAGTACTTTTCCTAAGGGGTTTAAGAAAGGAACTCCAAATTGGCTTATCTATGAAATATGTCACTGGGGAAATTTTTGACGACTGTTTATGTTTTATATACCATTGCACTAACTTTTGTATTTCTTCAAATATATCAACTATTTATGGCTTGTTTGGAAGCCATTAAGTCGCTCTTTCCCATGATGTATAATACTTGGCAGAAAAACTTGTTAAAGCAACTCGAAATTAACATTTATGTAAAATTTGGCACTGAGAATATTCTGTAATACTTTGGGTACAGTTTCTGCATGTTTCATGTATAACTGCACTTAACTTTTTCACTTTTAGCTTGTTTGGAAGCCCTTAAATTGCTCTTTCCAATGATGTATAATACTTGACAGAAAAAACTTGTGAAAGGAACTCAAAATTAACATTTGTGTAAAATTTGGCACTGAGAATATTCTGTGATAATTTTGGTACAGTTTCTACATGTTTTGGGTATAACTGCAGTTAACTTTTGCAATTCTTATGCTATATCCACCATTTATAGCTTGGTTGAAAGCTTTTATCTTGTTCTTTCCAAAAATACATAACACTTTCCCTAAGGAGTTTAAGAAAGAAACTCAAAATTGGCTTATCTATGAAACATGTCGCTGGGAGCATTTTTGACTACTGTTTATGTTTCATATATCATTGCACTTAACTTTTGTATTTCTTCAAGCATATCAACTATTTAGTGCTTGTTTGGAAGCCCTTAAATTGCTCTTTCCAATGATGTATAATACTTGTCAGAAAAAACTTGAAAAGGAACTCAAAATAAACATTTATGTAAAATTTGGCACTGGGAATATTCCGTGGTACTTTTGGTACAGTTTCTACATGTTGCACTTTCTCTAGGGAGTTTAAGAAGGGAGCTCAAAATTGGCTTAGCTATGAAATATGTCACTGGGGACATTTTGGACGACTGTTAATGTTTCTTACACCATTGCACTTAACTTTTGTATTTCTTCAAGTATATCAACCATTTATAGCTTGTTTGGAAGCCCTTAAATTGGTCTTTCCAATGATGTATAATACTTGACAGAAAAACTTGTGAAACGAACTCAAAATTAACATTTGTGTAAAATTTTGCACTGAGAATATTCTGTGATACTTTTGGTACAGTTTCTACATGTTTTATGTATAACTGCAGTTAACTTTTGCAATTCTTAAGCTATATCAACCATTTATAGCTTGGTTGAAAGCTTTTATCTTGTTCTTTTGAAAAATATATAGTACTTTTCCTAAGGGGTTTAAGAAAGGAACTCCAAATTGGCTTATCTATGAAATATGTCACTGGGGAAATTTTTGACGACTGTTTATGTTTTATATACCATTGCACTAACTTTTGTATTTCTTCAAATATATCAACTATTTATGGCTTGTTTGGAAGCCATTAAGTCGCTCTTTCCCATGATGTATAATACTTGGCAGAAAAACTTGTTAAAGCAACTCGAAATTAACATTTATGTAAAATTTGGCACTGAGAATATTCTGTAATACTTTGGGTACAGTCTCTGCATGTTTCATGTATAACTGCACTTAACTTTTACACTTTTAGCTTGTTTGGAAGCCCTTAAATTGCTCTTTCCAATGATGTATAATACTTGACAGAAAAAACTTGTGAAAGGAACTCAAAATTAACATTTGTGTAAAGTTTGGCACTGAGAATATTCTGTGATAATTTTGGTACAGTTTCTACATGTTTTGGGTATAACTGCAGTTAACTTTTGCAATTCTTATGCTATATCCACCATTTATAGCTTGATTGAAAGCTTTTATCTTGTTTTTTCCAAAAATACATAACACTTTCCCTAAAGAGTTTAAGAAAGAAACTCAAAATTGGCTTATCTATGAAACATGTCGCTGGGAGCATTTTTGACTACTGTTTATGTTTCATATATCATTGCACTTAACTTTTGTATTTCTTCAAGCATATCAACTATTTAGTGCTTGTTTGGAAGCCCTTAAATTGCTCTTTCCAATGATGTATAATACTTGACAGAAAAAACTTGAAAAGGAACTCAAAATAAACATTTATGTAAAATTTGGCACTGGGAATATTCCGTGATACTTTTGGTACAGTTTCTACATGTTGCACTTTCTCTAGGGAGTTTAAGAAGGGAGCTCAAAATTGGCTTATCTATGAAAGATGTCACTGGGGACATTTTGGACGACTGTTAATGTTTCTTACACCATTGCACCTAACTTTTGTATTTCTTCAAGTATATCAACCATTTATAGCTTGTTTGGAAGCCCTTAAATTGGTCTTTCCAATGATGTATAATACTTGACAGAAAAACTTATGAAAGGAACTCAAAATTTACATTTGTGTAAAATTTGGCACTGAGAATATTCTGTGATACTTTTGGTACAGTTTCTACATACTTTATGTATAACTGCAGTTAACTGTGGCAATTCTTAAGCTATATCAACCATTTATAGCTTGATTGAAAGCCTTTATCTTGTTCTTTCCAAAAATACATAATACTTTCCTAAGGAGTTTAAGAAAGAAACTCAAAATTGGCTTATCTATGAAAAATGTCGCTGGGGACATTTTTGACTACTGTTTATGTTTCATATATCATTGCACTTAACTTTTGTAGTTCTTCAAGTATATCAACTATTTGTGGCTTGTTTGGAAGCCCTTAAGTCGCTCTTTCCAATGATGTATAGTACTTGGCAGAAAAAGCTTGTACAAGGAACTTAAAATTAACATTTATGTAAAATTTGGCACTGAGAATATTCTGTGATACCTTGGGTACAGTTTCTACATTCTTCATGTATAACTGCACTTAACTTTTGTAATTCTTATGCTATATCCACCATTTGTAGCTTGATTGAAAGCTTGTATCTTCTTCTTACCAAAAATATATAATACTTTCCCTAAGGAGTTTAAAAAAGGAGCTCAAAATTGGCTTATCTATGAAATATGTCACTGCACTTAACTTTTGTATTTCTTCAAGTATATCAACCTTTTATAGCTTGTTTGGAAGCCCTTAAATTGCTCTTTCCAATGATGTATAATACTTGACAGAAAAAGCTTGTGAAAGGAACTCAAAATTAACATTTATGTAAAATTTGGCACTGGGAATATTCTGTGATACTTTTGGTACAGTTTCTACATGTTCCATGTATAACTGCACTAAACCTTTGTATTTCTTGAGGTATATCAACCATTTATACCTTGTCTGAAAGCTTTTATCTTGTTCTATTCAAAAATATATAATTCTTTTCCTCAGGAGTTTAAGAAAGGAACTCAAAATTGGCTTATCTTTGAAATATGTCGCTGGAGGCAATTTATACCACTGTTTATGTTTCATATACCATTGCGCTTAACTTTTGTATTTCTTCAAATATATCAAAAATTTTTGGAAGCCCTTAAATTGCTCTTTCCAATGATGTATAATACTTGGCAGAAAAAGCTTGTGAAAGTAACTCAAAATTAACATTTATGTAGAATTTGGCATTGGGAATATTCTGTGATACTTTTGGTACAGTTTCTACGTGTTTCATATATAACTGCACTTAATTCTTTCATTTCTTAAGCTATATCCACCACTTATAGCTTGATTGAAAGCTTTTATCTTGTTCTTTCCAAAAAATATATAGTATTTTCCCTACGGAGTTTATGAAAGAAACTTAAAATTGGCTTATCTATGAAATATGTCACTGGGGACATTTTGGACGACTGTTAATGTTTATTATACCATTGCACTTAACTTTTGTATTTCTTCAAGTATATCAACCATTTAATGCTTGTTTGGAAGCCCTTAAATTGCTCTTTCCAATGATGTATAATACTTGACAGAAAAAACTTGTGAAAGGAACTCAAAATTAACATTTGTGTAAAATTTGGCACTGAGAATATTCTGTGATACTTTTGGTACAGTTTCTACATGTTTTATGTATAACTGCAGTTAACCTTTGCAATTCTTATGCTATATCCACCATTTATAGCTTGATTGAAAGCTTATATCTTCTTCTTTCCAAAAATATATAATACTTTCCCTAAGGAGTTTAAAAAAGGAGCTCAAAATTGGCTTATCTATGAAATATGTCACTGGGGACATTTTGGACGACTGTTAATGTTTCTTACACCTTTGCTCTTAACTTTTGTATTTCTTCAAGTTTATCAACCAATTATAGCTTGTTTGGAAGCCCTTAAATTGCTCTCTCCAATGATGTACAATACTTGGCAGAAAAGACTTGTTAAAGGAACTCAAAATAAATATTTATGTAAAATTTGGCACTGGGAATATTCTGTGATAATTTTGGTACAGTTTCTACATGTTGCACTTTCTCTAGGGAGTTTAAGAAGGGTGCTCAAAATTGGCTTATCTATGAAATATGTCACTGCACTTAACTTTTGTATTTCTTCAAGTATATCAACCATTTATAGCTTGTTTGGAAGCCCTTAAATTGCTCTTTCCAATGATGTATAAAACTTGGCAGAAAAAGCTTGTGAAAGGAACTCAAAATTAACATTTATGTAAAATTTGGCACTGGGAATATCCTGTGATACTTTTGGTACAGTTTCTACATGTTTCATGTATAACTGCACTAAACCTTAGCATTTCTTGAGGTATATCAACCATTTATACCTTGTCTGAAAGCTTTTATCTTGTTCTATCCAAAAATATATAATTCTTTTTCGCAGGAGCTTAAGAAAGGAACTCAAAATTGGCTAATCTTTGAAATATGTCGCTGGGGGGCAATTTATACCACTGTTTATGTTTCATATACCATTGCGCTTAACTTTTGTATTTCTTCAAATATATCAAAAATTTTAGCTTGTTTGGAAGCCCTTAAATTGCTCTTCCCAATGATGTATAGTACTTGGCAGAAAAAACTTGTGAAAGGAACTCAAAATTAACATTTATGTAAAATTTGGCACTGAGAATATTCTGTGATACTTTTGAAACAATTTCTTCATGTTTTATGTATAACTGCACTTAACTTTTGCATGTAATAAGCTATATCCACCACTTATAGCTTGATTGAAAGCTTTTTTCTTGTTCTTTCCAAAAATGTATAATACTTTCCTTAAGGAGTTTTAGAAATGAACTTAAAATTGGCTTATATATGAAATATGTCACTGGGGAAATTTTGGACGACAGTTAATGTCTATTATACCATTGCATTTAACTTTTGTATTTCTTCAAGTATATCAACTATTTAAAGCTTGTTTGGAAGCAATTAAATTGCTCCTTCCAATGATGTATAATACTTGGAAGAAAAAGCTTGTGAAAGGAACTCAAAATTAACATTTATGTAAAATTTTGCATTGGGAATATTCTGTGATACTTTTGGTACAGTTTCTACATGTTTCATATATAACTGCACTTAATTTTTTTCATTTCTTAAGCTATATCCTCCATTTATAGCTTGATTGAAAACTTTTATCTTCTTCTTTCCAAAAATATATAATACTTTCCCTAAGGAGTTTAAAAAAGGAGCTCAAAATTGGCTTATCTATGAAATATGTCACTGGGGACATTTTGGACGACTGTTTATGTTTATTATACCATTGCGCTTAACTTTTGTATTTCTTCAAGTATATCAACCATTTAATGCTTGTTTGGAGGCCCTTAAATTGCTCTTTCGAATGATGTATAGTACTTGGCAGAAAAAAATTGTGAAAAGAACTCAAAATTAACATTTGTGTAAAATTAGGCACTGAGAATATTCTGTGATACTTTTGGTACATTTTCTACATGTTTCATGTATAACTACACTAAACCTTTGCATTTCTTAAGGTATATCAACCGTTTATAACTTGTCTGAAAGCTTTTATCTTATTCTATCCAAAAACATATAATACTTTTCCTCTGGAGTTTAAGAAAGGAACTCAAAATTGGCTTATCTATGAAATATGTCGCTGGGGACATTTTATATCACTGATTATGTTTCATATACCATTGCACTTAACTTTTGTATTTCTTCAAGTATATCAACAATTTTAGCTTGTTTGGAAGCCCTTAAATTGCTCTTCCCAATGATGTATAGTACTTGGCAGAAAAAACTTGTGAAAGGAACTCAAAATTAACATTTATGTAAAATTTGGCACTGAGAATATTCTGTGATACTTTTGGTACAATTTCTTCATGTTTTATGTATAACTGCACTTAACTTTCGCATGTATTAAGCTACATCCACCATTTATAGCTTGAGTGAAAGCTTTTATCTTGTTATTTCCAAAAATGTATAATACTTTCCCTAAGGAGTTTAAAAAAGGAACTTAAAATTGGCTTATCTATGAAATATGTCACTGGGGACATTTTGGACGACTGTTAATGTTTCATATATCATTGCACTTTACATTTGTATTTATTCAAGTATATCAACCATTTATAGCTTTTTTGGAAGCCCTTAAATTGCTCTTTCCAATGATGTATAATACTTGGCAGAAAAAGCTTGTGAAAGGAACTCAAAATTAACATTTATGTAGAATTTGGGATTGGGAATATTCTGTGATACTTTTGGTACAGTTTCTACGTGTTTCATATATAACTGCACTTAATTCTTTCATTTCTTAAGCTATATCCACCATTTATAGCTTGATTGAAAACTTTTATCTTGTTCTTTCCAAAAATATATAGTACTTTCCCTAAGGAGTTTAAAAAAGGAGCTCAAAATTGGCTTATCTGTATAATACTTGACAGAAAAAACTTGTGAAAGGAACTCAAAATTAACATTTGTGTAAAATTTGGCACTGAGAATATTCTGTGATACTTTTGGTACAGTTTCTACATGTTTTGTGTATAACTGCAGTTAACTTTTGCAATTCTTATGCTATATCCACCATTTATAGCTTGATTGAAAGCTTATATCTTCTTCTTTCAAAAATATATAATACTTTCCCTAAGGAGTTTAAAAAAGGAGCTCAAAATTGGCTTATCTATGAAATATGTCACTGGGGACATTTTGGACGACTGTTAATGTTTCTTATACCCTTGCACTTAACTTTTGTATTTCTTCAAGTTTATCAACCATTTATAGCTTGTTTGGAAGCCCTTAAATTGCTCTTTCCAATGATGTATAATACTTGGCAGAAAAGACTTGTTAAAGGAACTCAAAATAAATATTTATGTAAAATTTGGCACTGGGAATATTCTGTGATACTTTTGGTACAGTTTCTACATGTTGCACTTTCTCTAGGGAGTTTAAGAAGGGTGCTCAAAATTGGCTTATCTATGAAATATGTCACTGCACTTAACTTTTGTATTTCTTCAAGTATATCAACCATTTATAGCTTGTTTGGAAGCCCTTAAATTGCTCTTTCCAATGATGTATAAAACTTGGCAGAAAAAGCTTGTGAAAGGAACTCAAAATTAACATTTATGTAAAATTTGGCACTGGGAATATTCTGTGATACTTTTGGTACAGTTTCTACATGTTTCATGTATAACTGCACTAAACCTTAGCATTTCTTGAGGTATATCAACCATTTATACCTTGTCTGAAAGCTTTTATCTTGTTCTATCCAAAAATATATAATTCTTTTTCTCAGGAGTTTAAGAAAGGAACTCAAAATTGGCTAATCTTTGAAATATGTCGCTGGGGGCAATTTATACCACTGTTTATGTTTCATATACCATTGCGCTTAACTTTTGTATTTCTTCAAATATATCAGCCATTTATAGCTTGTTTGGAAGCCCTTAAATTGCTTTTCCAATGATGTATAGTACTTGGCAGAAAAAACTTTTGAAAGGAACTCAAAATTAACATTTATGTAAAATTTGGCACTGAGAATATTCTGTGATACTTTTGAAACAATTTCTTCATGTTTTATGTATAACTGCGCTTAACTTTTGCATGTAGTAAGCTATATCCACCATTTATAGCTTGATTGAAAGCTTTTTTCTTGTTCTTTCCAAAAATGTATAATACTTTCCTTAAGGAGTTTTAGAAATGAACTTAAAATTGGCTTATATATGAAATATGTCACTGGGGAAATTTTGGACGACAATTAATGCACTTAACTTTTGTATTTCTTCAAGTATATCAACTATTTATAGCTTGTTTGGAAGCAATTAAATTGCTCCTTCCAATGATGTATAATACTTGGAAGAAAAAGCTTGTGAAAGGAACTCAAAATTAACATTTATGTAAAATTTTGCATTGGGAATATTCTGTGATACTTTTGGTACAGTTTCTACATGTTTCATATATAACTGCACTTAATTTTTTCATTTCGTAAGCTATATCCTCAATTTATAGCTTGATTGAAAGCTTTTATCTTCTTCTTTCCAAAAATATATAAAACTTTCCCTAAGGAGTTTAAAAAAGGAGCTCAAAATTGGCTTATCTATGAAATATGTCACTGGGGATATTTTGGACGACTGTTAATGTTTATTATACCATTGCACTTAACTTTTGTATTTCTTCAAGTATATCAACCATTTAATGCTTGTTTGGAAGCCCTTAAATTGCTCTTTCCAATGATGTATAATACTTGACAGCAAAAACTTGTGAAAGGAACTCAAAATTAACATTTGTGTAAAATTTGGCACTGAGAATATTCTGTGATACTTTTGGTACATTTTCTACATGTTTCATGTATAACTGCACTAAACCTTTGCATTTCTTAAGGTATATCAACCGTTTATAACTTGTCTGAAAGCTTTTATCTTATTCTATCCAAAAACATATAATACTTTTCCTCTGGAGTTTAAGAAAGTAACTCAAAATTGGCTTATCTATGAAATATGTCGCTGGGGACATTTTATATCACTGATTATGTTTCATATACCATTGCACTTAACTTTTGTATTTCTTCAAGTATATCAACAATTTTAGCTTGTTTGGAAGCCCTTAAATTGCTCTTCCCAATGATGTATAGTACTTGGCAGAAAAAACTTGTGAAAGGAACTCAAAATTAACATTTATGTAAAATTTGGCACTGAGAATATTCTGTGATACTTTTGGTACAATTTCTTCATGTTTTATGTATAACTGCACTTAACTTTCGAATGTATTAAGCTACATCCACCATTTATAGCTAGTGTTATATAGCTTTATAGTGAAAGCTTTTATCTTGTTCTTTCCAAAAATAATACTTTCCCTAAGGAGTTTAAAAAAGGAACTTAAAATTGGCTTATCTATGAAATATGTCACTAGGGACATTTTGGACGACTGTTAATGTTTCATATATCATTGCACTTTACTTTTGTATTTATTCAAGTATATCAACCGTTTATAGCTTTTTTGGAAGCCCTTAAATTGCTCTTTCCAATGATGTATAATACTTGGCAGAAAAAGCTTGTGAAAGGAACTCAAAATTAACATTTATGTAGAATTTGGGATTGGGAATATTCTGTGATACTTTTGGTACAGTTTCTACGTGTTTCATATATAACTGCACTTAATTCTTTCATTTCTTAAACTATATCCACCATTTATAGCTTGATTGAAAGCTTTTATCTTGTTCTTTACAAAAATATATAGTACTTTCCCTAAGGAGTTTAAAAAAGGAGCTCAAAATTGGATTATCTGTATAATACTTGACAGAAAAAACTTGTGAAAGGAACTCAAAATTAACATTTGTGTAAAATTTGGCACTGAGAATATTCTGCGATACTTTTGGTACAGTTTCTACATGTTTTATGTATAACTGCAGTTAACTTTTGCAATTCTTATGCTATATCCACCATTTATAACTTGATTGAAAGCTTATATCTTCTTCTTTCCAAAAATATATAACACTTTCCCTAAGGAGTTTAAAAAAGGAGCTCAAAATTGGCTTATCTATGAAATATGTCACTGGGGACATTTTGGACGACTGTTAATGTTTCTTATACCATTGCACTTAACTTTTGTATTTCTTCAAGTTTATCAACCATTTATAGCTTGTTTGGAAGCCCTTAAATTGCTCTTTCCAATGATGTATAATACTTGGCAGAAAAGACTTGTTAAAGGAACTCAAAATAAATATTTATGTAAAATTTGGCAATGGGAATATTCTGTGATACTTCTGGTACAGTTTCTACATGTTGCACTTTCTCTAGGGAGTTTAAGAAGGGTGCTCAAAATTGGCTTATCTATGAAATATGTCACTGCACTTAACTTTTGTATTTCTTCAAGTATATCAACCATTTACAGCTTGTTTGGAAGCCCTTAAATTGCTCTTTCCAATGATGTATAAAACTTGGCAGAAAAGGCTTGTGAAAGGAACACAAAATTAACATTTATGTAAAATTTGGTACTGGGAATATTCTGTGATACTTTTGGTAGAGTTTCTACATGTTTCATGTATAACTGCACTTAATTTTTTCATTTCTTAAGCTATATCCACCATTTATAGCTTGATTGAAAGCTTTTATCTTGTTCTTTCCAAGAATATATAACACTTTCCCTAAGGAGTTTGAGAAAGGAACTTAAATTTGGCTTATCTATGAAATATGTCACTGGGGACATTTTGGACGACTGTTAATGTTTCTTATACCATTGCACTTAACTTTTGTATTTCTTCAAGTATATCAGCCATTTATAGCTTGTTTGGAAGCCCTTAAATTGCTTTTCCAATGATGTATAAAACTTGGCAGGAAAAGCTTGTGAAAGGAACTCAAAATTAACATTTATGTAAAATTTGGCACTGGGAATATTCTGTGATACTTTTGGTACAGTTTCTACATGTTTCATGTATAACTGCACTAAACCTTAGCATTTCTTGAGGTATATCAACCATTTATACCTTGTCTGAAAGCTTTTATCTTGTTCTATCCAAAAATATATAATTCTTTTTCTCAGGAGTTTAAGAAAGGAACTCAAAATTGGCTAATCTTTGAAATATGTCGCTGGGGGCAATTTATACCACTGTTTATGTTTCATATACCATTGCGCTTAACTTTTGTATTTCTTCAAATATATCAGCCATTTATAGCTGGTTTGGAAGCCCTTAAATTGCTTTTCCAATGATGTATAAAACTTGGCAGGAAAAGCTTGTGAAAGGAACTCAAAATTAACATTTATGTAAAATTTGGCACTGGGAATATTCTGTGATACTTTTGGTACAGTTTCTACATGTTTCATGTATAACTGCACTAAACTTTAGCATTTCTTGAGGTATATCAACCATTTATACCTTGTCTGAAAGCTTTTATCTTATTCTATCCAAAAACATATAATACTTTTCCTCTGGAGTTTAAGAAAGGAACTCAAAATTGGCTTATCTATGAAATATGTCGCTGGGGACATTTTATATCACTGATTATGTTTCATATACCATTGCACTTAACTTTTGTATTTCTTCAAGTATATCAACAATTTTAGCTTGTTTGGAAGCCCGTAAATTGCTCTTTCCAATGATGTATAATACTTGACAGCAAAAACTTGTGAAAGGAACTCAAAATTAACATTTGTGTAAAATTTGGCACTGAGAATATTCTGTGATACTTTTGGTACATTTTCTACATGTTTCATGTATAACTGCACTAAACCTTTGCATTTCTTAAGGTATATCAACCGTTTATAACTTGTCTGAAAGCTTTTATCTTATTCTATCCAAAAACATATAATACTTTTCCTGTGGAGTTTAAGAAAGGAACTCAAAATTGGCTTATCTATGAAATATGTCGCTGGGGACATTTTATATCACTGATTATGTTTCATATACCATTGCACTTAACTTTTGTATTTCTTCAAGTATATCAACCATTTATAGCTTGTTTAGAAGCCCTTAAATTGCTCTTTCCAATGATGTATAATACTTGGCAGAAAAGACTTGTTAAAGGAACTCAAAATAAATATTTATGTAAAATTTGGCACTGGGAATATTCTGTGATACTTCTGGTACAGTTTCTACATGTTGCACTTTCTCTAGGGAGTTTAAGAAGGGTGCTCAAATTGGCTTATCTATGAAATATGTCACTGCACTTAACTTTTGTATTTCTTCAAGTATATCAACCATTTATAACTTGTTTGGAAGCCCTTAAATTGCTCTTTCCAATGATGTATAAAACTTGGCAGAAAAGGCTTGTGAAAGGAACTCAAAATTAACATTTATGTAAAATTTGGTACTGGGAATATTCTGTAATACTTTTGGTAGAGTTTCTACATGTTTCATGTATAACTGCACTTAATTTTTTCATTTCTTAAGCTATATCCACCATTTATAGCTTGATTGAAAGCTTTTATCTTGTTCTTTCCAAGAATATATGACACTTTCCCTAAGGAGTTTGAGAAAGGAACTTAAATTTGGCTTATCTATGAAATATGTCACTGGGGACATTTTGGACGACTGTTAATGTTTCTTATACCATTGCACTTAACTTTTGTATTTCTTCAAGTATATCAGCCATTTATAGCTTGTTTGGAAGCCCTTAAATTGCTTTTCCAATGATGTATAAAACTTGGCAGGAAAAGCTTGTGAAAGGAACTCAAAATTAACATTTATGTAAAATTTGGCACTGGGAATATTCTGTGATAATTTTGGTACAGTTTCTACATGTTTCATGTATAACTGCACTAAACCTTAGCATTTCTTGAGGTATATCAACCATTTATACCTTGTCTGAAAGCTTTTATCTTGTTCTATCCAAAAATATATAATTCTTTTTCTCAGGAGTTTAAGAAAGGAACTCAAAATTGGCTAATCTTTGAAATATGTCGCTGGGGGCAATTTATACCACTGTTTATGTTTCATATACCATTGCGCTTAACTTTTGTATTTCTTCAAATATATTAGCCATTTATAGCTTGTTTGGAAGCCCTTAAATTGCTTTTCCAATGATGTATAATACTTGGCAGGAAAAGCTTGTGAAAGGAACTCAAAATTAACATTTATGTAAAATTTGGCACTGGGAATATTCTGTGATACTTTTGGTACAGTTTCTACATGTTTCATGTATAACTGCACTAAACCTTAGCATTTCTTGAGGTATATCAACCATTTATACCTTGTCTGAAAGCTTTTATCTTGTTCTATCCAAAAATATATAATTCTTTTTCTCAGGAGTTTAAGAAAGGAACTCAAAATTGGCTAATCTTTGAAATACGTCGCTGGGGGCAATTTATACCACTGTTTATGTTTCATATACCATTGCGCTTAACTTTTGTATTTCTTCAAATATAGCAAAAATTTTAGCTTGTTTGGAAGCCCTTAAATTGCTCTCCCCAATGATGTATAGTACTTGGCAGAAAAAACTTGTGAAAGGAACTCAAAATTAACATTTGTGTAAAATTTGGCACTGAGAATATTCTGTGATACTTTTGGTACAGTTTCTACATGTTTTATGTATAACTGCAGTTAACTTTTGCAATTCTTATGCTATATCCACCATTTATAACTTGATTGAAAGCTTATATCTTCTTCTTTCCAAAAATATATAACACTTTCCCTAAGGAGTTTAAAAAAGGAGCTCAAAATTGGCTTATCTATGAAATATGTCACTGGGGACATTTTGGACGACTGTTTATGTTTCTTATACCATTGCACTTAACTTTTGTATTTCTTCAAGTTTATCAACCATTTATAGCTTGTTTGGAAGCCCTTAAATTGCTCTTTCCAATGATGTATAATACTTGGCAGAAAAGACTTGTTAAAGGAACTCAAAATAAATATTTATGTAAAATTTGGCAATGGGAATATTCTGTGATACTTCTGGTACAGTTTCTACATGTTGCACTTTCTCTAGGGAGTTTAAGAAGGGTGCTCAAAATTGGCTTATCTATGAAATATGTCACTGCACTTAACTTTTGTATTTCTTCAAGTATATCAACCATTTACAGCTTGTTTGGAAGCCCTTAAATTGCTCTTTCCAATGATGTATAAAACTTGGCAGAAAAGGCTTGCGAAAGGAACTCAAAATTAACATTTATGTAAAATTTGGTACTGGGAATATTCTGTGATACTTTTGGTAGAGTTTCTACATGTTTCGTGTATAACTGCACTTAATTTTTTCATTTCTTAAGCTATATCCACCTTTTATAGCTTGATTGAAAGCTTTTATCTTGTTCTTTCCAAGAATATATAACACTTTCCCTAAGGAGTTTGAGAAAGGAACTTAAATTTGGCTTATCTATGAAATATGTCACTGGGGACATTTTGGACGACTGTTAATGTTTCTTATACCATTGCACTTAACTTTTGTATTTCTTCAAGTATATCAGCCATTTATAGCTTGTTTGGAAGCCCTTAAATTGCTTTTCCAATGATGTATAAAACTTGGCAGGAAAAGCTTGTGAAAGGAACTCAAAATTAACATTTATGTAAAATTTGGCACTGGGAATATTCTGTGATACTTTTGGTACAGTTTCTACATGTTTCATGTATAACTGCACTAAACCTTAGCATTTCTTGAGGTATATCAACCATTTATACCTTGTCTGAAAGCTTTTATCTTGTTCTATCCAAAAATATATAATTCTTTTTCTCAGGAGTTTAAGAAAGGAACTCAAAATTGGCTAATCTTTGAAATATGTCGCTGGGGGCAATTTATACCACTGTTTATGTTTCATATACCATTGCGCTTAACTTTTGTATTTCTTCAAATATATCAGCCATTTATAGCTTGTTTGGAAGCCCTTAAATTGCTTTTCCAATGATGTATAAAACTTGGCAGGAAAAGCTTGTGAAAGGAACTCAAAATTAACATTTATGTAAAATTTGGCACTGGGAATATTCTGTGATACTTTTGGTACAGTTTCTACATGTTTCATGTATAACTGCACTAAACTTTAGCATTTCTTGAGGTATATCAACCATTTATACCTTGTCTGAAAGCTTTTATCTTATTCTATCCAAAAACATATAATACTTTTCCTCTGGAGTTTAAGAAAGGAACTCAAAATTGGCTTATCTATGAAATATGTCGCTGGGGACATTTTATATCACTGATTATGTTTCATATACCATTGCACTTAACTTTTGTATTTCTTCAAGTATATCAACAATTTTAGCTTGTTTGGAAGCCCGTAAATTGCTCTTTCCAATGATGTATAATACTTGACAGCAAAAACTTGTGAAAGGAACTCAAAATTAACATTTGTGTAAAATTTGGCACTGAGAATATTCTGTGATACTTTTGGTACATTTTCTACATGTTTCATGTATAACTGCACTAAACCTTTGCATTTCTTAAGGTATATCAACCGTTTATAACTTGTCTGAAAGCTTTTATCTTATTCTATCCAAAAACATATAATACTTTTCCTCTGGAGTTTAAGAAAGGAACTCAAAATTGGCTTATCTATGAAATATGTCGCTGGGGACATTTTATATCACTGATTATGTTTCATATACCATTGCACTTAACTTTTGTATTTCTTCAAGTATATCAACCATTTATAGCTTGTTTAGAAGCCCTTAAATTGCTCTTTCCAATGATGTATAATACTTGGCAGAAAAGACTTGTTAAAGGAACTCAAAATAAATATTTATGTAAAATTTGGCACTGGGAATATTCTGTGATACTTCTGGTACAGTTTCTACATGTTGCACTTTCTCTAGGGAGTTTAAGAAGGGTGCTCAAAATTGGCTTATCTATGAAATATGTCACTGCACTTAACTTTTGTATTTCTTCAAGTATATCAACCATTTATAACTTGTTTGGAAGCCCTTAAATTGCTCTTTCCAATGATGTATAAAACTTGGCAGAAAAGGCTTGTGAAAGGAACTCAAAATTAACATTTATGTAAAATTTGGTACTGGGAATATTCTGTAATACTTTTGGTAGAGTTTCTACATGTTTCATGTATAACTGCACTTAATTTTTTCATTTCTTAAGCTATATCCACCATTTATAGCTTGATTGAAAGCTTTTATCTTGTTCTTTCCAAGAATATATGACACTTTCCCTAAGGAGTTTGAGAAAGGAACTTAAATTTGGCTTATCTATGAAATATGTCACTGGGGACATTTTGGACGACTGTTAATGTTTCTTATACCATTGCACTTAACTTTTGTATTTCTTCAAGTATATCAGCCATTTATAGCTTGTTTGGAAGCCCTTAAATTGCTTTTCCAATGATGTATAAAACTTGGCAGGAAAAGCTTGTGAAAGGAACTCAAAATTAACATTTATGTAAAATTTGGCACTGGGAATATTCTGTGATAATTTTGGTACAGTTTCTACATGTTTCATGTATAACTGCACTAAACCTTAGCATTTCTTGAGGTATATCAACCATTTATACCTTGTCTGAAAGCTTTTATCTTGTTCTATCCAAAAATATATAATTCTTTTTCTCAGGAGTTTAAGAAAGGAACTCAAAATTGGCTAATCTTTGAAATATGTCGCTGGGGGCAATTTATACCACTGTTTATGTTTCATATACCATTGCGCTTAACTTTTGTATTTCTTCAAATATATCAGCCATTTATAGCTTGTTTGGAAGCCCTTAAATTGCTTTTCCAATGATGTATAATACTTGGCAGGAAAAGCTTGTGAAAGGAACTCAAAATTAACATTTATGTAAAATTTGTCACTGGGAATATTCTGTGATACTTTTGGTACAGTTTCTACATGTTTCATGTATAACTGCACTAAACCTTAGCATTTCTTGAGGTATATCAACCATTTATACCTTGTCTGAAAGCTTTTATCTTGTTCTATCCAAAAATATATAATTCTTTTTCTCAGGAGTTTAAGAAAGGAACTCAAAATTGGCTAATCTTTGAAATACGTCGCTGGGGGCAATTTATACCACTGTTTATGTTTCATATACCATTGCGCTTAACTTTTGTATTTCTTCAAATATAGCAAAAATTTTAGCTTGTTTGGAAGCCCTTAAATTGCTCTCCCCAATGATGTATAGTACTTGGCAGAAAAAACTTGTGAAAGGAACTCAAAATTAACATTTGTGTAAAATTGGCACTGAGAATATTCTGTGATACTTTTGGTACAGTTTCTACATGTTTTATGTATAACTGCAGTTAACTTTTGCAATTCTTATGCTATATCCACCATTTATAACTTGATTGAAAGCTTATATCTTCTTCTTTCCAAAAATATATAACACTTTCCCTAAGGAGTTTAAAAAAGGAGCTCAAAATTGGCTTATCTATGAAATATGTCACTGGGGACATTTTGGACGACTGTTTATGTTTCTTATACCATTGCACTTAACTTTTGTATTTCTTCAAGTTTATCAACCATTTATAGCTTGTTTGGAAGCCCTTAAATTGCTCTTTCCAATGATGTATAATACTTGGCAGAAAAGACTTGTTAAAGGAACTCAAAATAAATATTTATGTAAAATTTGGCAATGGGAATATTCTGTGATACTTCTGGTACAGTTTCTACATGTTGCACTTTCTCTAGGGAGTTTAAGAAGGGTGCTCAAAATTGGCTTATCTATGAAATATGCCACTGCACTTAACTTTTGTATTTCTTCAAGTATATCAACCATTTACAGCTTGTTTGGAAGCCCTTAAATTGCTCTTTCCAATGATGTATAAAACTTGGCAGAAAAGGCTTGCGAAAGGAACTCAAAATTAACATTTATGTAAAATTTGGTACTGGGAATATTCTGTGATACTTTTGGTAGAGTTTCTACATGTTTCGTGTATAACTGCACTTAATTTTTTCATTTCTTAAGCTATATCCACCTTTTATAGCTTGATTGAAAGCTTTTATCTTGTTCTTTCCAAGAATATATAACACTTTCCCTAAGGAGTTTGAGAAAGGAACTTAAATTTGGCTTATCTATGAAATATGTCACTGGGGACATTTTGGACGACTGTTAATGTTTCTTATACCATTGCACTTAACTTTTGTATTTTTTCAAGTATATCAGCCATTTATAGCTTGTTTGGAAGCCCTTAAATTGCTTTTCCAATGATGTATAAAACTTGGCAGGAAAAGCTTGTGAAAGGAACTCAAAATTAACATTTATGTAAAATTTGGCACTGGGAATATTCTGTGATACTTTTGGTACAGTTTCTACATGTTTCATGTATAACTGCACTAAACCTTAGCATTTCTTGAGGTATATCAACCACTTATACCTTGTCTGAAAGCTTTTATCTTGTTCTATCCAAAAATATATAATTCTTTTTCTCAGGAGTTTAAGAAAGGAACTCAAAATTGGCTAATCTTTGAAATATGTCGCTGGGGGCAATTTATACCACTGTTTATGTTTCATATACCATTGCGCTTAACTTTTGTATTTCTTCAAATATATCAGCCATTTATAGCTTGTTTGGAAGCCCTTAAATTGCTTTTCCAATGATGTATAATACTTGGCAGGAAAAGCTTGTGAAAGGAACTCAAAATTAACATTTATGTAAAATTTGGCACTGGGAATATTCTGTGATACTTTTGGTACAGTTTCTACATGTTTCATGTATAACTGCACTAAACCTTAGCATTTCTTGAGGTATATCAACCATTTATACCTTGTCTGAAAGCTTTTATCTTGTTCTATCCAAAAATATATAATTCTTTTTCTCAGGAGTTTAAGAAAGGAACTCAAAATTGGCTAATCTTTGAAATACGTCGCTGGGTGCAATTTATACCACTGTTTATGTTTCATATACCATTGCGCTTAACTTTTGTATTTCTTCAAATATATCAAAAATTTTAGCTTATTTGGAAGCCCTTAAATTGCTCTTTCAAATGATGTATAATACTTGGCGGAAAGAGCTTGTGAAAGGAACTCAAAATTAACATTTATGTAACATTTGGCACTGGGAATATTCTGTGATACTTTTGGTAGAGTTTCTACATGTTTCATGTATAACTGCACTTAATTTTTTCATTTCTTAAGCTATATCCACCATTTATAGCTTGATTGAAAGCTTTTATCTTGTTCTTTCCAAAAATATATAATACTTTCCCCAAGGGGTTTAAGAAAGTTACTCAAAATTGGCTTATCTATGAAATATATCACTGGGGACATTTTTGACGACTGTTTATGTTTTATATACCATTGCACTAACTTTTGTATTTCTTTAAATATACCAACCATTTATATCTTATTTGGAAACCCTTAAATTGCTCTTTCCAATGACGTATAATACTTGGCAGAAAAAATTTGTTAAAGGTACTCAAAATTAACATTTATGTAAACATTTGCACTGGGAATATTCTGTGATACTTTTGGTACAGTTTCTACATGTTTAATGTATAACTGCACTTAACTTTTGCATTTCTTAAGTTATATCAACCATTTATTGCTTGATTGAGAGCTTTTATCTTGTTCTTTCCAAAAATGTATAATACTTTCCCTAAGGGGTTTAAAAAAGAAGCGCAAAATTGGCTTATCTATGAAATATGTCGCTGGAGCATTTTTGACTACTGTTTATGTTTCATATAACAATGCACTTAACTTTTGTATTTCTTCAAGTATATCAACCATTTATAGCTTGTTTGGAAGTCCTTAAATTGCTCTTTCCAATGATGTATAAAACTTGGCAGAAAAAGCTTGTGAAAGGAACTCAAAATTAACATTTATGTAAAATTTGGCACTGGGAATATTCTGTGATACTTTTGGTAGAGTTTCTACATGTTTCATGTATAACTGCACTAAACCTTTGCATTTCTTAAGGTATATCAACCGTTTATAACTTGTCTGAAAGCTTTTATCTTATTCTATCCAAAAACATATAATACTTTTCCTCAGGAGTTTAAGAAAGGAACTCAAAATTGGCTTATCTATGAAATATGTCGCTGGGGACATTTTATATCACTGATTATGTTTCATATACCATTGCACTTAACTTTTGTATTTCTTCAAGTACACCAACAATTTTAGCTTGTTTGGAAGCCCTTAAATTGCTCTTTCCAATGATGTATAATACTTGGCAGAAAAAACTTGTGAAAGGAACTCAAAATTAACATTTATGTAAAATTTGGCACTGAGAATATTCTGTGATACTTTTGGTACAATTTCTTCATGTTTTATGTATAACTGCACTTAACTTTCGCATGTATTAAGCTACATCCACCATTTATAGCTTGAGTGAAAGCTTTTATCTTGTTCTTTCCAAAAATGTATAATACTTTCCCTAAGGTGTTTAAAAAAGGAACTTAAAATTGGCTTAACTATGAAATATGTCACTGGGGACATTTTGGACGACTGTTAATGTTTCATATATCATTGCACTTTACTTTTGTATTTATTCAAGTATATCAACCATTTATAGCTTTTTTGGAAGCCCTTAAATTGCTCTTTCCAATGATGTATAATACTTGGCAGAAAAAGCTTGTGAAAGGAAATCAAAAGTAACATTTTTGTAGAATTTGGGATTGGGAATATTCTGTGATAATTTTGGTACAGTTTCTACGTGTTTCATATATAACTGCACTTAATTCTTTCATTTCTTAAGCTATATCCACCATTTATAGCTTGATTGAAAGCTTTTATCTTGTTCTTTCCAAAAATATATAACACTTTCCCTAAGGAGTTTGAGAAAGGAACTTAAAATTGGCTTATCTATGAAATATGTCACTGGGGACATTTTGGACGACTGTTAATGTTTATTATACCATTGCACTTAACTTCTTCAAGTATATCAACCATTTAATGCTTGTTTGGAAGCCCTTAAATTGCTCTTTCCAATGATGTATTATACTTGGCAGAAAAAGCACTTAACTTTTGCACTTATTAAGCTGTATCAACCATTTATAGCTTGATTGAAAGCTTTTATCTTGTTCTTTCCAAAAATATATAATACTTTCCCCAAGGGGTTTAAGAAAGTTACTCAAAATTGGCTTATCTATGAAATATATCACTGGGGACATTTTTGACGACTGTTTATGTTTTATATACCATTGCACTAACTTTTGTATTTCTTTAAATATATCAACCATTTATATCTTATTTGGAAGCCCTTAAATTGCTCTTTCCAATGACGTATAATACTTGGCAGAAAAAATTTGTTAAAGAACTCAAAATTAACATTTATGTAAAATTTGGCACTGGGAATATTCTGTGACACTTTTGGTACAGTTTCTACATGTTTCGTGTATAACTGCACTAAACCTTTGCATTTCTTAAGGTATATCAACCATTTATACCTTGTCTTAAAGCTCTTGTCTTGTTCTATTCAAAAATATATAATTCTTTTCCTCAGGAGTTTAAGAAAGGAACTCAAAATTGGCTTATCTATGAAATATGCCTCTGGGGTCATTTCATACCACTGTTTATGTTTCATATACCATTGCACTTAACTTTTGTATTTCTTCAAGTATATCAACAATTTTAAGCTTGTTTGGAAGCCCTTAAATTGCTCTTCCCAATGATGTATAGTGCTTGGCAGAAAGAACTTGTGAAAGGAACTCAAAATTAACATTTATGTAAAATTTGGTATTGGGAATATTCTGTGATACTTTTGGTACATATTCTACATGTTTCATATATAACTGCACTTAATTTTTTCATTTCTTAAGCTATATCCATCATTTGTAGCTTGATTGATAGCTTATATCTTCTTCTTTTCAAAAATATATAATACTTTCCCTAAGGAGTTTAAGAAAGAAGCGCAAAATTAGCTTATCTATGAAATATGTCGCTGGAGCATTTTTGACTACTGTTTATGTTTCATATAACAACGCACTTAACTTTTGTATTTCTTCAAGTATATCAACAATTTTTAGCTTGTTTGGAAGCCCTTAAATTGCTCTTCCCAATGATGTATAGTGCTTGGCAGAAAGAACTTGTGAAAGGAACTCAAAATTAACATTTATGTAAAATTTGGTATTGGGAATATTCTGTGATACCTTTATAGCTTGATTGAAAGCTTTTATCTTGTTCTTTCCAAAAATATAGAATACTTTCCCTAAGGAGTTTAAGGAAGGAACTCAAAATATGCTTAGCATTGAAGTATGTCACTGGGGACATTTTGGACGACTGTTAATGTTTATTATACCATTGCACTTAACTTTTGTATTTCTTCAAGTATATCATCCATGTAATGCTTGTTTGGAAGTCCTTAATTTGCTCTTTACAATGATGTATAATGCTTGACAGAAAAACTTGTGAAAGGAACTCAAAATTAACATTTATGTAAAATTTTGCATTGGGAATATTCTGTGATACTTTTGGTACAGTTTCTACATGTTTCATGTATAACTGCACTTAGCTTTTGCATTTCTTAAGCTATATCAACCACTTGTAGCTTGATTGAAAGCCTTTGTCTTGTTTTTTCCAAAAATATATAATACCTTCCCTAAGGGGTTTAAGAAAGGAGCTCAAAATTGTCTTATCTACGAAATATGCCACTGGGCGACTGTTTATGTTTATTATACCATTGCACTTAACTCTTGTATATCTTCAAGTATGTCAACCATTATAGCTTATTTGGAAGCCCTTAAATTGCTCTTTCAAATGATGTATAATACTTGGCGGAAAGAGCTTGTGAAAGGAACTCAAAATTAACATTTATGTAACATTTGGCACTGGGAATATTCCGTGACACTTTTGGTACAGTTTCTACATGTTTCGTGTATAACTGCACTAAACCTTTGCATTTCTTAAGGTATATCAACCATTTATACCTTGTCTTAAAGCTCTTGTCTTGTTCTATTCAAAAATATATAATTCTTTTCCTCAGGAGTTTAAGAAAGGAACTCAAAATTGGCTTATCTATGAAATATGCCTCTGGGGTCATTTTATACCACTGTTTATGTTTCATATACCATTGCACTTAACTTTTGTATTTCTTAAAGTATATCAACAATTTTTAGCTTGTTTGGAAGCCCTTAAATTGCTCTTCCCAATGATGTATAGTGCTTGGCAGAAAGAACTTGTGAAAGGAACTCAAAATTAACATTTATGTAAAATTTGGTATTGGGAATATTCTGTGATACTTTTGGTACATATTCTACATGTTTCATATATAACTGCACTTAATTTTTTCATTTTTTAAGCTATATCAACCATTTATAGCTTGATTGAAAGCTCTTATTTTGTTCTTTCCAAAAATATGTAATACTTTCCCTAAGGAGTTTAAGAAAGAAACTCAAAATTGTCTAATCTATGAAATATGTCACTGGGGACATTTTGGACGACTATTAATGTTTATTATACCATTGCACTTAACTTTTGTATTTTTTCAAGTGTATCAACTATTAATAGCTTATTTGGAAGCCCTTAAGTTGCCCTTTTCAATGATGTATAATACTTGGCAGAAAAGACTTGTTAAAGGAACTCAAAATTAACATTTATGTAAAATTTGGTACTGGGAATATAACGTGATACTTTTGGTACAGTTTCTACATGTTTCATGTATAACTGCACTAAACTTTTTCATTTCTGAAGGTATATCAACAATTTATACCTTGTCTTAAAGCCTTTATTTTGTTCTATCCAAAAATATATAATACTTTCCCTAAGGAGTTTAAGAAAGGAACTTAAAATTGGCTTCTCTATGAAATATTTCACTGGGGACATTTTCTACGACTGTTAATGTTTATTATACCATTGCACTTAACTTTTGTATTTCTTCAAGTATTTCAACCACTTAATGCTTGTTTGGAAGCCCTTAAATGGCTCTTTCCAATGATGTGTATTACTTGGCAGAAAAATATTGTGAAAGGAACTCAAAATTAACATTTATGTAAAATTTGGCACTGGGAATATTCTGTGATACTTTTGGTACAGTTTCTACATGTTTCGTGTATAACTGCACTACTTTTGGTACAGTTTCTACATGTTTTATGTATAACTGCACTTAACTTTTGCATTTCGTAAGCTATATCCAAAATTTATAGCTTGAAAGCCTTTATCTTGTTCTTTCCAAAAATATATAATACTTTCCCTAAGGAGTTTAAGAAAGCAGCTCAAAATTGGCTTATCTATGAAATATGTCACTGGGGATATTTTTGACGACTGTTTATGTTTATTATACCATTGCACTTAACTTTTGTATTTTTTCAAGTATGTCAACCATTTATAGCTTATTTGGAAGCCCTTAAATTGCTCTTTCCAATGATGTATAATACTTGGCAGAAAAAGCTTGTGAAAGGAACTCAAAATTAACATTTATGTAAAATTTGGCACTGGGAATATTCTGTGATACTTTTGGTACAGTTTCTACATGTTTCCTATATAAATGCACTTAATTGTTTTCATTTCTTAAGCTATATTCACCATTTATAGCTTGATTGAAAGCTTTTATCTTGTTCTTTCCAAAAATATATAATACTTTCCCCAAGGAGTTTAAGAAAGCAGCTCAAAATTGGCTTATCTATGAGATATGTCACTGGGGACATTTTGGACGACCGTTAATGTTTCTTATACCATTGCACTTAACTTTTGTATTTCTTGAAGTATATCAACCATTTATAGCTTGTTTGGAAGCCCTTAAATTGCTCTTTCCAATCATGTATAATACTTGGCAGAAAAGGCTTGTTAAAGGAACTCAAAATTAACATTTATGTAAAGTTTGGCACTGGGAATATTCTGTGATACTTTTGGTACAGTTTCTACATGTTTAGTGTATAACTGCACTAAACTTTTTCATTTCTGAAGGTATATCAACAATCTATACCTTGTCTGAAAGCCTTTATTTTGTTCTATCCAAAAATATATAATACTTTTCTTAAGGAGTTTAAGAAAGGAACTTAAAATTGGCTTCTCTATGAAATATTTCACTGGGGACATTTTCTACGACTGTTAATGTTTATTATACCATTGCACTTAACTTTTGTATTTCTTCAAGTATATCAACCATTTAATGCTTGTTTGGAAGTCCTTAAATTACTTTTTCCAATGTTGTATAACACTTGGCAGAAAAAACTTGTTAAAGGAACTCAAAATTAACATTTATGTAAAATTTGGCACTGGGAATATTCTGTGATACTTTTGGTACAGTTTCTACATGTTTAGTGTGTAACTGCACTTAACTTTTGCATTTCTTAAGCTATCTCCAAAATTTATAGCTTGATTGAAAGCCTTTATTTTGTTCTTTCCAAAAATATATAATACTTTCCTAAGGAGTTTAATAAAGCAGCTCAAAATTGGATTATCTATGAAATATGTCACTGGGGACATTTTGGACGACTGTTAATGTTTCTTATACCATTGCACTTAACCTTTGTATTTCTTCAAGTACATCAAACATTAATAGCTTGTTTGGAAGCCCTTAAATTGCTTTTTCCAATGTTGTATAATACTTGGCAGAAACAACTTGTGAAATGAACTCAAAATTAACATTTATGTAAAATTTGGCACTGGGAATATTCTGTGATACTTTTGGTACAGTTTCTACATGTTTCATTTCTAATTGCAATTAATTTTTTTATTTCTTAAGCTATATCCACCATTTATTGCTTGATTGAAAGCTTTTATCTTGTTCTTTCCAAAAATATGTAATACTTTCCCTAAGGAGTTTAAGAAAGGAGCTTCAAATTGGCTTATCTATGAAATATGTCACTGGGGACATTTTGGACAACTGTTAATGTTTAATATACCATTGCACTTAACTTTTGTATTTCTTCAAGTATATCAACCATTTAATGCTTGTTTGGAAGCCCTTGAATTGCTTTTTCCAATGATGTATAATACTTGGCAGAAAAAGCTTGTGAAAGGAACTCAAAATTAACATTTATGTAAAATTTGGCACTGGGAATATTCTGTGATACTTTTGGTACAATTTTTACATGTTTCATGTATAACTGCACTTAACTTTTGCATTTCTTAAGCTATATCAACCGTTTATACCTTGTCTGAAAGCTTTTATCTTGGTCTATCCAAAAATATATAATACTTTCCCTAAGGATTTTAAGAAAGGAGCTCAAAATTGGCTTATCTATGAAATATGTCACTGGGGACATTTTGGAAGACTGTTAATGTTTATTATACCATTGCACTTAACTTTTGTATTTCTTCAAGTATATCAACCATTTAATGCTTTTGTGGAAGCCCTTGAATTGCTTTTTCCAATGATGTATAATACTTGGCGGAAAAAGCTTGTGAAAGGAACTCAAAATTAACATTTATGTAAAATTTGGTACTGGGAATAATCTGTGATACTTTTGGTACAATTTCTACATGTTTCATGTATAACTGCACTTAACTTTTGCATTTCTTAAGCTATATCAACCATTTATAGCTTGATTGAAAGCTTTTATCTTGTTCTTTCCAAAAATATATATAATACTTTCCCCAAGGAGTTTAGGAAAGCAGCTCAAAATTGGCTTATCTCTGAAATGTGTCACTGGGGACATTTTGGACGACTGTTAATGTTTCTTATACCATTGCACTTAACTTTTGTATTTCTTCAAGTATATCTACCATTTATAGCTTGTTTGGAAGCCCTTAAATTGCTTTTTCCAATGTTGTATAATACTTGGCAGAAAAAACTTGTTAAGGGAACTCAAAATTAACATTTATGTAAAATTTGGCACTGGGAATATTCTGTGATACTTTTGGTACAGCTTCTACATGTTTCATACATAACTGCACTTAATTTTTTCATTTCTTAAGCTATATCCACCATTTATAGCATGATTGAAAGCTTTTATCTTGTTCTTTTCAAAAATATATAACACTTTCCCTAAGGATTTTAAGAAAGGAGCTCAAAATATGCTTATCTATGAAATATGTGACTGGGGACATTTTGGACGACTGTTAATGTTCATTATACCATTGCACTTAACTTTCGTATTTCTTCAAGTACATCAACCATTTATAGCTTGTTTGGAAGCCCTTAAATTGGCTTTTCCAATGTTGTATAATACTTGGCAGAAAAAACTTGTTAAAGGAACTCAAAATTAACATTTATGTAAAATTTGGCAATAGGAATACTCTGTGATACACTTGGTACAGTTTCTACATGTTTCATGTACAACTGCACTTAATTTTTTAATTTCTTAAGCTATATCCACCATTTACAGCTTGACTGAAAGCTTTTATCTTGTTCTTTCCAAAAATATATAATACTTTCCCTAAGGAGTTTAAGAAAGCAGCTCAAAATTGGCTTATCTATGAAATATGTCACTGGGGACATTTTGGACGACTGTTAATGTTTATTATACCATTGCACTTAACTTTTGCATTTCTTCAAGTATATCAACCATTAAATGCTTGTTTGGAAGCCCTTAAATTGCTCTTTCCAATGATGTATAATACTTGGCAGAAAAAGCTTGTGAAAGGAACTCAAAATTAAAATTTATGTAAAATTTGGCACTGGGAATATTCTGTGATACTTTTGGTACAGTTCCTACATGTTTCATGTACAACTGCACTTAATTTTTGCATTTCTTAAGCTATATCAACCACTTATAGCTTGATTGAAAGCTTTTATCTTGTTCTTTCCAAAAATTTATAATACTTTCCCCAAGGAGTTTAAGAAAGCAGCTCAAAATTGGCTTATCTATGAAATATGTCACTGGGGGCATTTTTGACGACTGTTTATGTTTCAAATACCATTGCACTTAACTTTTGTATTTCTTCAAGTATATTTGCCATTTATAGCTTGTTTGGAAGCACTTAAATTGCTCTTTCCAATGATGTATAATACTTGGCAGAAAAAACTTGTTAAAGGAACTCAAAATTAACATTTATGTAAAATTTGGCACTGGGAATATTCTGTGATACTTTTGGTACAGTTTCTACATGTTGCATGTATAACTGCACTTAACTTTTGCATTTCTTAAGCTATATCAACCACTTATAGCTTGATTGAAAGCTTTTAGCTTGTTCTTTCCAAAAATATATAATACTTTCCCCAAGGAGTTTAAGAAAGCAGCTCCAAATTGGCTTATCTATGAAATATGTCACAGGGGACATTTTGGACGACTGTTAATGTTTCTTATACCATTGCACTTAACTTTTGTATTTCTTCAAGTACATCAACCATTTAATGCTTGTTTGGAAGCCCTTTAATTGCTCTTTCCAATGATGTATAATACTTGGCAGAAAAAGCTTGTGAAAGGAACTCAAAATTAACATTTATGTAAAATTTGGCACTGGGAATATTCTGTGATACTTTTGGTACAGTTTCTACATGTTTTATGTATTACTGCACTTAACTTTTCCATTTCTTAAGCTATATCAACCACTTGTTGCTTGATTGAGAGAATTTATCTTGTTCTTTCCAAAAATATATAATACTTTCCCTAAGGAGTTTAAGAAAGGAGCTCAAAATTGCCTTATCTATGAAATGTGTCACTGGGGGCATTTTTGACGACTGTTTATGTTTCAAATACCATTGCACTTAACTTTTGTATTTCTTCAAGTATATTTACCATTTATAGCTTCTTTGGAAGCACTTAAATTGCTCTTTCCAATGATGTATAATACTTGGCAGAAAAAACTTGTTTAAGGAACTCAAAATTAACATTTATGTAAAATTTGGCACTGGGAATATTCTGTGATACTTTTGGTACAGTTTCTACATGTTTTATGTATTACTGCACTTAACTTTTCCATTTCTTAAGCTATATCAACCACTTGTAGCTTGATTGAGAGAATTTATCTTGTTCTTTCCAAAAATATATAATACTTTCCCTAAGGAGTTTAAGAAAGGAGCTCAAAATTGCCTCATCTATGAAATGTGTCACTGGGGGCATTTTTGACGACTGTTTATGTTTCAAATACCATTGCACTTAACTTTTGTATTTCTTCAAGTATATTTACCATTTATAGCTTCTTTGGAAGCACTTAAATTGCTCTTTCCAATGATGTATAATACTTGGCAGAAAAAACTTGTTAAAGGAACTCAAAATTAACATTTATGTAAAATTTGGCACTGGGAATATTCTGTGATACTTTTGGTACAGTTTCTACATGTTTTATGTATAACTGCACTTAACTTTTGCATTTCTTAAGCTATATCCAAAATTTATAGCTTGATTGAAAGCCTTTATCTTGTTCTTTCCAAAAATATATAATACTTTCCCTAGGGAGTTTAAGAAAGGAGCTCAAAATTGTCTTATCTATGAAATATGTCACTGGGGACATTTTTGACGACTGTTAATGTTTCTTATACCATTGCACTTAACTTTTGTATTTCTTCAAGTATGTCAACAATTTATAGCTTATTTGGAAGCCCTTAAATTGCTCTTTCCAATGATGTATAATACTTGGCAGAAAAAGCTTGTGAAGGGAACTCAAAATTAACATTTATGTAAAATTTGGCGCTGGGAATATTCTGTGATACTTTTGGTACAGTTTCTACATGTTTCATGTATAACTGCACTTAACTTCTGCATTTCTTCAGCTATATCAACTATTTGTAGCTTGATTGAAAGCCTTTGTCTTGTTATTTCCAAAAATATATAATACTTTCCCTAAGGAGTTTAAGAAAGGAGCTCAAAATTGTCTTATCTACGAAATATGCCACTGGGGATATTTTTGACGACTGTTTATGTTTATTATACCATTGCACTTAACTTTTGTATTTCTTCAAGTATATCAACCATTTAATGCTTGTTTGGAAGCCCTTAAATTGCTCTTTCCAATGATGTATAATACTTGGCAGAAAAAGCTTGTGAAGGGAACTCAAAATTAACATTTATGTAAAATTTGGCACTGAGAATATTCTGTGATACTTTTGGTACAGTTTCTACATGTTTCATGTGTAACTGCACTTAACTTTTGCATTTCTTAAGCTATATCAACCATTTATAGCTTAATTGAAAGCTTTTATCTTGTTCTTTAAAAAAATATATAATACTTTCCCCAAGGAGTTTAAGAAAGCAGCTCAAAATTGGCTTATCTTTGAAATATGTTACTGGGGACATTTTGGACGACTGTTAATGTTTCTTATACCATTGCACTTAACTTTTGCATTTCTTCAATTACATCAAACATTTATAGCTTGTTTGGAAGCCCATATATTAGCTTTTCCAATGTTGTATAATACTTGGCAGAAAAAACTTGTTAAAGGAACTCAAAATTAACATTTATGTAAAATTTGTCACTAGGAATACTCTGTGCTACACTTGGTACAGTTTCTACATGTTGCATGTATAACTGCACTTAACTTCTGCATTTCTTCAGCTATATCAACTATTTGTAGCTTGATTGAAAGCCTTTGTCTTGTTATTTCCAAAAATATATAATACTTTCCCAAAGGAGTTTAAGAAAGGAGCTCAAAATTGTCTTATCTACGAAATATGCCACTGGGGATATTTTTGACGACTGTTTATGTTTATTATACCATTGCACTTAACTTTTGTATTTCTTCAAGTATATCAACCATTTAATGCTTGTTTGGAAGCCCTTAAATTGCTCTTTCCAATGATGTATAATACTTGGCAGAAAAAGCTTGTGAAGGGAACTCAAAATTAACATTTATGTAACATTTGGCACTGAGAATATTCTGTGATACTTTTGGTACAGTTTCTACATGTTTCATGTGTAACTGCACTTAACTTTTGCATTTCTTAAGCTATATCAACCATTTATAGCTTAATTGAAAGCTTTTATCTTGTTCTTTCCAAAAATATATAATACTTTCCCCAAGGAGTTTAAGAAAGCAGCTCAAAATTGGCTTATCTTTGAAATATGTTACTGGGGACATTTTGGACGACTGTTAATGTTTCTTATACCATTGCACTTAACTTTTGCATTTCTTCAACTACATCAAACATTTATAGCTTGTTTGGAAGCCCATAAATTAGCTTTTCCAATGTTGTATAATACTTGGCAGAAAAAACTTGTTAAAGGAACTCAAAATTAACATTTATGTAAAATTTGGCACTAGGAATACTCTGTGCTACACTTGGTACAGTTTCTACATGTTGCATGTATAACTGCACTTAACTTTTGCATTTCTTAAGCTATATCTAAAATTTATAGCTTGATTGAAAGCCGTTATCTTGTTCTTTCCAAAAATATATAATACTTTCCCTAAGGAGTTTAAGGAGCTCAAAATTGTCTTATCTATGAAATATGTCACTGGGGACATTTTTGAAGACTGTTTATGTTTCATATACCATTGCACTTAACTTTTGTATTTCTTTAAGTATATCAACCATTTATAGCTTATTTGGAAGCCCTTAAATTGCTCTTTCAAGTGATGTATAATACTTGGCGGAAAAAGCTTGTGAAAGGAACTTAAAGTTAACATTTATGTAAAATTTTGGCACTGGGAATATTCCGTGATACTTTTGGTACAGTTTCTACATGTTGCATGTATAACTGCACTTAACTTTTGCATTTTTTAAGCTATATCAACCATTTATAGCTTGATTGAAAGCTTTTATCTTGTTCTTTCCAAAAATATATAATACTTTCCCCAAGGTGTTTAAGAAAGCAGCTCAAAATTGGCTTATCTTTGAAATATGTCACTGGGGACATTTTGGACGACTGTTAATGTTTCTTATACCATTGCACTTAACTTTTGTATTTCTTCAAGTACATCAACCATTTATAGCTTGTTTGGAAGCCCTTAAATTGGCTTTTCCAATGTTGTATAATACTTGGCAGAAAAAACTTGTTAAAGGAACTCAAAATTAACATTTATGTAAAATTTGGCACTAGGAATACTCTGTGATACACTTGGTACAGTTTCTACATGTTGCATGTATAACTGCACTTAACTTTTGCATTTCTTAAGCTATATCTAAAATTTATAGCTTGATTGAAAGCCGTTATCTTGTTCTTTCCAAAAATATATAATACTTTCCCTAAGGAGTTTAAGGAGCTCAAAATTGTCTTATCTATGAAATATGTCACTGGGGACATTTTTGAAGACTGTTTATGTTTCATATACCATTGCACTTAACTTTTGTATTTCTTTAAGTATATCAACCATTTATAGCTTATTTGGAAGCCCTTAAATTGCTCTTTCAAGTGATGTATAATACTTGGCGGAAAAAGCTTGTGAAAGGAACTCAAAAATAACATTTGTGTAACATTTGGCACTGGGAATATTCTGTGATGCTTTTGGTACAGTTTCTACATGTTTCATTTATAACTGCAATTAATTTTTTAATTTCTTAAGCTATATCCACCATTTATAGCTTGATTAAAAGCTTTTATCTTGTTCTTTCCAAAAATATGTAATACTTCCCCAAGGAGTTTAAGAAAGCAGCTCAAAATTGGCTTATCTATGAAATATGTCACTGGGGACATTTTGGACGACTGTTAATGTTTCTTATACCATTGCACTTAACTTTTGTATTTCTTCAAGTATATCAACCATTTAATGCTTGTTTGGAAGCCCTTAAATTGCTCTTTCCAATGATGTATAATACTTGGCAGAAAAAGCTTGTGGAAGGAACTCAAAATTAACATTTATGTAAAATTTGGCACTGAGAATATTCTGTGATACTTTTGGTACAGTTTCTACATGTTTCATGTATAACTGCACTTAACTTTTGCATTTCTTAATCTATATCAACCATTTGTAGCTTGATTGAAAGCCTTTGTCTTGTTATTTCCAAAAATATATAATACCTTTCCTAAGGAGTTTAAGAAAGGAGCTCAAAATTGTCTTATCTACGAAATATGCCACTGGGGATATTTTTGACGACTGTTTATGTTTATTATACCATTGCACTTAACTTTTGTATTTCTTCAAGTATATCAGCCATTTAATGCTTGTTTGGAAGCCCTTAAATTGCTCTTTCCAATGATGTATAATACTTGGCAGAAAAAGCTTGTGGAAGGAACTAAAAATTAACATTTATGTAAAATTTGGCACTGAGAATATTCTGTGATACTTTTGGTACAGTTTCTACATGTTTCATGTATAACTGCACTTAACTTTTGCATTTCTTAAGCTATATCTAAAATTTATAGCTTGATTGAAAGCCGTTATCTTGTTCTTTCCAAAAATATGTAATACTTTCCCTAAGGAGTTTAAGGAGCTCAAAATTGTCTTATCTATGAAATATGACACTGGGGACATTTTTGAAGACTGTTTATGTTTCATATACCATTGCACTTAACTTTTGTATTTCTTCAAGTATATCAACCATTTATAGCTTATTTGGAAGCCCTTAAATTGCTCTTTCAATTGATGTATAATACTTGGCGGAAAAAGCTTGTGAAAGGTACTTAAAAATAACATTTGTGTAACATTTGGCACTGGGAATATTCTGTGATGCTTTTGGTACAGTTTCTACATGTTTCATTTATAACTGCAATTAATTTTTTAATTTCTTAAGCTATGTCCACCATTTATAGCTTGATTGAAAGCTTGTATCTTGTTCTTTCCAAGTCTTTAAATTGCTCTTTCAAATGATGTATAATTTTTTGCAGAAAAAGCTTGTGAGGGAACTCAAAATTAACATTTATGTAAAATTTGGCACTGGGAATATTCTGTGATACTTTTGGTACAGTTTCTACATGTTTCATGTATAACTGCACTTAACTTTTGCATTTCTTAAGCTATATAAACCACTTGTAGCTTGATTGAAAGCCTTTGTCTTGTTTTTTCCAAAAATATATAATACCTTCCCTAAGGAGTTTAAGAAAGGAGCTCAAAATTGTCTTATCTACGAAATATGCCACTGGGGATATTTTTGACGACTGTTTATGTTTCTTATACCATTGCACTTAACTTTTGTATATCTTCAAGTATGTCAACCATTTATAGCTTATTTAGAAGCCCTTAAATTGCCCTTTCATGTGATGTATAATACTTGGCGGAAAAAGCTTGTGAAAGGAACTCAAAAGTAACATTTATGTAAAATTTTGGCACTGGGAATATTCCGTGATACTTTTGGTACAGTTTCTACATGTTGCATGTATAACTGCACTTAACTTTTGCATTTTTTAAGCTATATCAACCATTTATAGCTTGATTGAAAGATTTTATCTTGTTCTTTCCAAAAATATATAATACTTTCCCCAAGGAGTTTAAGAAAGCAGCTCAAAATTGGCTTATCTTTGAAATATGTCACTGGGGACATTTTGGACGACTGTTAATGTTTCTTATACCATTGCACTTATTTTTTGTATTTCTTCAAGTACATCAACCATTTATAGCTTGTTTGGAAGCCCTTAAATTGGCTTTTCCAATGTTGTATAATACTTGGCAGAAAAAACTTGTTAAAGGAACTCAAAATTAACATTTATGTAAAATTTGGCACTAGGAATACTCTGTGATACACTTGGTACAGTTTCTACATGTTGCATGTATAACTGCACTTAACTTTTGCATTTCTTAAGCCATATCTAAAATTTATAGCTTGATTGAAAGCCGTTATCTTGTTCTTTCCAAAAATATATAATACTTTCCCTAAGGAGTTTAAGGAGCTCAAAATTGTCTTATCTATGAAATATGTCACTGGGGACATTTTTGAAGACTGTTTATGTTTCATATACCATTGCACTTAACTTTTGTATTTCTTTAAGTATATCAACCATTTAATGCTTGTTTGGAAGTCCTTAAATTACTTTTTCCAATGTTGTATAACACTTGGCAGAAAAAACTTGTTAAAGGAACTCAAAATTAACATTTATGTAAAATTTGGCACTGGGAATATTCTGTGATACTTTTGGTACAGTTTCTACATGTTTAGTGTATAACTGCACTTAACTTTTGCATTTCTTAAGCTATCTCCAAAATGTATAGCTTGATTGAAAGCCTTTATTTTGTTCTTTCCAAAAATATATAATACTTTCCTAAGGAGTTTAATAAAGCAGCTCAAAATTGGATTATCTATGAAATATGTCACTGGGGACATTTTGGAAAACTGTTAATGTTTAATATACCATTGCACTTAACTTTTGTATTTCTTCAAGTATATCAACCATTTAATGCTTGTTTGGAAGCCCTTGAATTGCTTTTTCCAATGATGTATAATACTTGGCAGAAAAAGCTTGTGAAAGGAACTCAAAATTAACATTTATGTAAAATTTGGCACTGGGAATATTCTGTGATACTTTTGGTACAATTTTTACATGTTTCATGTATAACTGCACTTAACTTTTGCATTTCTTAAGCTATATCAACCGTTTATACCTTGTCTGAAAGCTTTTATCTTATTCTATCCAAAAATATATAATACTTTCCCTAAGGATTTTAAGAAAGGAGCTCAAAATTGGCTTATCTATGAAATATGTCACTGGGGACATTTTGGAAGACTGTTAATGTTTATTATACCATTGCACTTAACTTTTGTATTTCTTCAAGTATATCAACCATTTAATGCTTTTGTGGAAGCCCTTGAATTGCTTTTTCCAATGATGTATAATACTTGGCGGAAGAAGCTTGTGAAAGGAACTCAAAATTAACATTTATGTAAAATTTGGTACTGGGAATAATCTGTGATACTTTTGGTACAATTTCTACATGTTTCATGTATAACTGCACTTAACTTTTGCATTTCTTAAGCTATATCAACCATTTATAGCTTGATTGAAAGCTTTTATCTTGTTCTTTCCAAAAATATATATAATACTTTCCCCAAGGAGTTTAAGAAAGCAGCTCAAAATTGGCTTATCTCTGAAATGTGTCACTGGGGACATTTTGGACGACTGTTAATGTTTCTTATACCATTGCACTTAACTTTTGTATTTCTTCAAGTATATCAACCATTTATAGCTTGTTTGGAAGCCCTTAAATTGCTTTTTCCAATGTTGTATAATACTTGGCAGAAAAAACTTGTTAAGGGAACTCAAAATTAACATTTATGTAAAATTTGGCACTGGGAATATTCTGTGATACTTTTGGTACAGCTTCTACATGTTTCATACATAACTGCACTTAATTTTTTCATTTCTTAAGCTATATCCACCATTTATAGCATGATTGAAAGCTTTTATCTTGTTCTTTTCAAAAATATATAATACTTTCCCTAAGGATTTTAAGAAAGGAGCTCAAAATATGCTTATCTATGAAATATGTGACTGGGGACATTTTGGACGACTGTTAATGTTCATTATACCATTGCACTTAACTTTTGTATTTCTTCAAGTACATCAACCATTTATAGCTTGTTTGGAAGCCCTTAAATTGGCTTTTCCAATGTTGTATAATACTTGGCAGAAAAAACTTGTTAAAGGAACTCAAAATTAACATTTATGTAAAATTTGGCAATAGGAATACTCTGTGATACACTTGGTACAGTTTCAACATGTTTCATGTACAACTGCACTTAATTTTTTAATTTCTTAAGCTATATCCACCATTTACAGCTTGATTGAAAGCTTTTATCTTGTTCTTTCCAAAAATATATAATACTTTCCCTAAGGAGTTTAAGAAAGCAGCCCAAAATTGGCTTATCTATGAAATATGTCACTGGGGACATTTTGGACGACTGTTAATGTTTATTATACCATTGCACTTAACTTTTGCATTTCTTCAAGTATATCAACCATTAAATGCTTGTTTGGAAGCCCTTAAATTGCTCTTTCCAATGATGTATAATACTTGGCAGAAAAAGCTTGTGAAAGGAACTCAAAATTAACATTTATGTAAAATTTGGCACTGGGAATATTCTGTGATACTTTTGGTACAGTTCCTACATGTTTCATGTACAACTGCACTTAATTTTTGCATTTCTTAAGCTATATCAACCACTTATAGCTTGATTGAAAGCTTTTATCTTGTTCTTTCCAAAAATTTATAATACTTTCCCCAAGGAGTTTAAGAAAGCAGCTCAAAATTGGCTTATCTATGAAATATGTCACTGGGGGCATTTTTGACGACTGTTTATGTTTCAAATACCATTGCACTTAACTTTTGTATTTCTTCAAGTATATTTGCCGTTTATAGCTTGTTTGGAAGCACTTAAATTGCTCTTTCCAATGATGTATAATACTTGGCAGAAAAAACTTGTTAAAGGAACTCAAAATTAACATTTATGTAAAATTTGGCACTGGGAATATTCTGTGATACTTTTGGTGCAGTTTCTACATGTTGCATGTATAACTGCACTTAACTTTTGCATTTCTTAAGCTATATCAACCACTTATAGCTTGATTGAAAGCTTTTAGCTTGTTCTTTCCAAAAATATATAATACTTTCCCCAAGGAGTTTAAGAAAGCAGCTCCAAATTGGCTTATCTATGAAATATGTCACTGGGGACATTTTTGACGACTGTTTATGTTTCAAATACCATTGCACTTAACTTTTGTATTTCTTCAAGTATATTTGCCGTTTATAGCTTGTTTGGAAGCACTTAAATTGCTCTTTCCAATGATGTATAATACTTGGCAGAAAAAACTTGTTAAAGGAACTCAAAATTAACATTTATGTAAAATTTGGCACTGGGAATATTCTGTGATACTTTTGGTACAGTTTCTACATGTTGCATGTATAACTGCACTTAACTTTTGCATTTCTTAAGCTATATCAACCACTTATAGCTTGATTGAAAGCTTTTAGCTTGTTCTTTCCAAAAATATATAATACTTTCCCCAAGGAGTTTAAGAAAGCAGCTCCAAATTGGCTTATCTATGAAATATGTCACTGGGGGCATTTTTGACGACTGTTTATGTTTCAAATACCATTGCACTTAACTTTTGTATTTCTTCAAGTATATTTGCCGTTTATAGCTTGTTTGGAAGCACTTAAATTGCTCTTTCCAATGATGTATAATACTTGGCAGAAAAAACTTGTTAAAGGAACTCAAAATTAACATTTATGTAAAATTTGGCGCTGGGAATATTCTGTGATACTTTTGGTACAGTTTCTACATGTTTCATGTATAACTGCACTTAACTTCTGCATTTCTTCAGCTATATCAACTATTTGTAGCTTGATTGAAAGCCTTTGTCTTGTTATTTCCAAAAATATATAATACTTTCCCTAAGGAGTTTAAGAAAGGAGCTCAAAATTGTCTTATCTACGAAATATGCCACTGGGGATATTTTTGACGACTGTTTATGTTTATTATACCATTGCACTTAACTTTTGTATTTCTTCAAGTATATCAACCATTTAATGCTTGTTTGGAAGCCCTTAAATTGCTCTTTCCAATGATGTATAATACTTGGCAGAAAAAGCTTGTGAAGAGAACTCAAAATTAACATTTATGTAAAATTTGGCACTGAGAATATTCTGTGATACTTTTGGTACAATTTCTGCATGTTTCATGTGTAACTGCACTTAACTTTTGCATTTCTTAAGCTATATCAACCATTTATAGCTTAATTGAAAGCTTTTATCTTGTTCTTTCCAAAAATATATAATACTTTCCCCAAGGAGTTTAAGAAAGCAGCTCAAAATTGGCTTATCTTTGAAATATGTTACTGGGGACATTTTGGACGACTGTTAATGTTTCTTATACCATTGCACTTAACTTTTGCATTTCTTCAATTACATCAAACATTTATAGCTTGTTTGGAAGCCCATAAATTAGCTTTTCCAATGTTGTATAATACTTGGCAGAAAAAACTTGTTAAAGGAACTCAAAATTAACATTTATGTAAAATTTGTCACTAGGAATACTCTGTGCTACACTTGGTACAGTTTCTACATGTTGCATGTATAACTGCACTTAACTTCTGCATTTCTTCAGCTATATCAACTATTTGTAGCTTGATTGAAAGCCTTTGTCTTGTTATTTCCAAAAATATATAATACTTTCCCTAAGGAGTTTAAGAAAGGAGCTCAAAATTGTCTTATCTACGAAATATGCCACTGGGGATATTTTTGACGACTGTTTATGTTTATTATACCATTGCACTTAACTTTTGTATTTCTTCAAGTATATCAACCATTTAATGCTTGTTTGGAAGCCCTTAAATTGCTCTTTCCAATGATGTATAATACTTGGCAGAAAAAGCTTGTGAAGGGAACTCAAAATTAACATTTATGTAACATTTGGCACTGAGAATATTCTGTGATACTTTTGGTACAGTTTCTACATGTTTCATGTGTAACTGCACTTAACTTTTGCATTTCTTAAGCTATATCAACCATTTATAGCTTAATTGAAAGCTTTTATCTTGTTCTTTCCAAAAATATATAATACTTTCCCCAAGGAGTTTAAGAAAGCAGCTCAAAATTGGCTTATCTTTGAAATATGTTACTGGGGACATTTTGGACGACTGTTAATGTTTCTTATACCATTGCACTTAACTTTTGCATTTCTTCAATTACATCAAACATTTATAGCTTGTTTGGAAGCCCATAAATTAGCTTTTCCAATGTTGTATAATACTTGGCAGAAAAAACTTGTTAAAGGAACTCAAAATTAACATTTATGTAAAATTTGGCACTAGGAATACTCTGTGATACACTTGGTACAGTTTCTACATGTTGCATGTATAACTGCACTTAACTTTTGCATTTCTTAAGCTATATCTAAAATTTATAGCTTGATTGAAAGCCGTTATCTTGTTCTTTCCAAAGATATATAATACTTTCCCTAAGGAGTTTAAGGAGCTCAAAATTGTCTTATCTATGAAATATGTCACTGGGGACATTTTTGAAGACTGTTTATGTTTCATATACCATTGCACTTAACTTTTGTATTTCTTTAAGTATATCAACCATTTATAGCTTATTTGGAAGCCCTTAAATTGCTCTTTCAAGTGATGTATAATACTTGGCAGAAAAAGCTTGTGAAAGGAACTCAAAAATAACATTTGTGTAACATTTGGCACTGGGAATATTCTGTGATGCTTTTGGTACAGTTTCTACATGTTTCATTTATAACTGCAATTAATTTTTTAATTTCTTAAGCTATATCCACCATTTATAGCTTGATTAAAAGCTTTTATCTTGTTCTTTCCAAAAATATGTAATACTTCCCCAAGGAGTTTAAGAAAGCAGCTCAAAATTGGCTTATCTATGAAATATGTCACTGGGGACATTTTGGACGACTGTTAATGTTTCTTATACCATTGCACTTAACTTTTGTATTTCTTCAAGTATATCAACCATTTAATGCTTGTTTGGAAGCCCTTAAATTGCTCTTTCCAATGATGTATAATACTTGGCAGAAAAAGCTTGTGGAAGGAACTCAAAATTAACATTTATGTAAAATTTGGCACTGAGAATATTCTGTGATACTTTTGGTACAGTTTCTACATGTTTCATGTATAACTGCACTTAACTTTTGCATTTCTTAATCTATATCAACCATTTGTAGCTTGATTGAAAGCCTTTGTCTTGTTATTTCCAAAAATATATAATACCTTTCCTAAGGAGTTTAAGAAAGGAGCTCAAAATTGTCTTATCTACGAAATATGCCACTGGGGATATTTTTGACGACTGTTTATGTTTATTATACCATTGCACTTAACTTTTGTATTTCTTCAAGTATATCAGCCATTTAATGCTTGTTTGGAAGCCCTTAAATTGCTCTTTCCAATGATGTATAATACTTGGCAGAAAAAGCTTGTGGAAGGAACTAAAAATTAACATTTATGTAAAATTTGGCACTGAGAATATTCTGTGATACTTTTGGTACAGTTTCTACATGTTTCATGTATAACTGCACTTAACTTTTGCATTTCTTAAGCTATATCTAAAATTTATAGCTTGATTGAAAGCCGTTATCTTGTTCTTTCCAAAAATATGTAATACTTTCCCTAAGGAGTTTAAGGAGCTCAAAATTGTCTTATCTATGAAATATGACACTGGGGACATTTTTGAAGACTGTTTATGTTTCATATACCATTGCACTTAACTTTTGTATTTCTTCAAGTATATCAACCATTTATAGCTTATTTGGAAGCCCTTAAATTGCTCTTTCAATTGATGTATAATACTTGGCGGAAAAAGCTTGTGAAAGGTACTTAAAAATAACATTTGTGTAACATTTGGCACTGGGAATATTCTGTGATGCTTTTGGTACAGTTTCTACATGTTTCATTTATAACTGCAATTAATTTTTTAATTTCTTAAGCTATGTCCACCATTTATAGCTTGATTGAAAGCTTGTATCTTGTTCTTTCCAAGTCTTTAAATTGCTCTTTCAAATGATGTATAATTTTTTGCAGAAAAAGCTTGTGAGGGAACTTAA
Source organism: Protophormia terraenovae (assembly GCA_951394005.1). Taxonomy (NCBI): domain Eukaryota; kingdom Metazoa; phylum Arthropoda; class Insecta; order Diptera; family Calliphoridae; genus Protophormia; species Protophormia terraenovae. The sequence goes on along the minus strand of OX596073.1, from coordinate 90,332,085 downwards.
AATTAACATTTATGTAAAATTTGGCACTGGGAATATTCTGTGATACTTTTGGTACAGTTTCTACATGTTTCATGTATAACTGCACTTAACTTTTGCATTTCTTAAGCTATATCAACCACTTGTAGCTTGATTGAAAGCCTTTGTCTTGTTTTTTCCAAAAATATATAATACCTTCCCTAAGAAGTTTAAGAAAGGAGCTCAAAATTGTCTTATCTACGAAATATGCCACTGGGGATATTTTTGACGACTGTTTATGTTTCTTATACCATTGCACTTAACTTTTGTATATCTTCAAGTATGTCAACCATTTATAGCTTATTTAGAAGCCCTTAAATTGCCCTTTCATGTGATGTATAATACTTGGCGGAAAAAGCTTGTGAAAGGAACTCAAAAGTAACATTTATGTAAAATTTTGGCACTGGGAATATTCCGTGATACTTTTGGTACAGTTTCTTCATGTTTCATGTAAAACTGCACTTAACTTTTGCATTTCTTAAGGTATGTCAACCATTTATACCTTGTCTCAAAGCTTTTATCTTGGTCTATCCAAAAATATATAATACTTTCCCTAAGGATTTTAAGAAAGGAGCTCAAAATTGGCTTATCTATGAAATATGTCACTGGGGACATTTTGGAAGACTGTTAATGTTTATTATACCATTGCACTTAACTTTTGCATTTCTTCAATTACATCAAACATTTATAGCTTGTTTGGAAGCCCATAAATTAGCTTTTCCAATGATGTATAATACTTGGCAGAAAAAACTTGTTAAAGGAACTCAAAATTAACATTTATGTAAAATTTGGCACTAGGAATACTCTCTGATACACTTGGTACAGTTTCTACATGTTGCATGTATAACTGCACTTAACTTTTGCATTTCTTAAGCCATATCTAAAATTTATAGCTTGATTGAAAGCCGTTATCTTGTTCTTTCCAAAAATATATAATACTTTCCCTAAGGAGTTTAAGGAGCTCAAAATTGTCTTATCTATGAAATATGTCACTGGGGACATTTTTGAAGACTGTTTATGTTTCATATACCATTGCACTTAACTTTTGTATTTCTTCAAGTATATCAACCATTTATAGCTTATTTGGAAGCCCTTAAATTGCTCTTTCAAGTGATGTATAATACTTGGCGGAAAAAGCTTGTGAAAGGAACTCAAAAATATTCTGTGATGCTTTTGGTACAGTTTCTACATGTTTCATTTATAACTGCAATTAATTTTTTAATTTCTTAAGCTATATCAACCATTTGTAGCTTGATTGAAAGCCTTTGTCTTGTTATTTCCAAAAATATATAATACCTTCCCTAAGGAGTTTAAGAAAGGAGCTCAAAATTGTCTTATCTACGAAATATGCCACTGGGGATATTTTTGACAACTGTTTATGTTTATTATACCATTGCACTTAACTTTTGTATTTCTTCAAGTACATCAACCAATTAATGCTTGTTTGGAAGCCCTTAAATTGCTCTTTCCAATGATGTATAATGCTTGGCAGAAAAAGCTTGTGGAAGGAACTCAAAATTAACATTTATGTAAAATTTGGCTCTGAGAATATTCTGTGATACTTTTGGTACAGTTTCTACATGTTTCATGTATAACTGCACTTAACTTTTGCATTTCTTAAGCTATATCAACCATTTATAGCTTAATTGAAAGCCTTTATCTTGTTCTTTCCAAAAATATATAATACTTTCCCCAAGGAGTTTAGGAAAGCAGCTCAAAATTGGCTTATCTATGAAATATGTCACTGGGGACATTTTTGAAGACTGTTTATGTTTCTTATACCATTGCACTTAACTTTTGTATATCTTCAAGTATGTCAACCATTTATAGCTTATTTGGAAGCCCTTAAATTGCTCTTTCAAGTGATGTATAATACTTGGCGGAAAAAGCTTGTGAAAGGAACTCAAAAATAACATTTGTGTAACATTTGGCACTGGGAATATTCTGTGATGCTTTTGGTACAGTTTCTACATGTTTCATTTATAACTGCAATTAATTTTTTAATTTCTTAAGCTATATTTACCATTTATAGCTTGATTGAAAGCTTTTATCTTGTTCTTTCCAAAAATATGTAATACTTTCCCTAAGGAGTTTAAGAAAGCAGCTCAAAATTGTCTTATCTATGAAATATGTCACTGGGGACATTTTTGACGACTGTTAATGTTTCTTATACCATTGCACTTAACTTTTGTATTTCTTCAAGTATGTCAACAATTTATAGCTTCATTGGAAGCCCTTAAATTGCTCTTTCCAATGATGTATAATACTTGGCAAAAAAAGCTTGTGAAGGGAACTCAAAATTAACATTTATGTAAAATTTGGCACTGAGAATATTCTGTGATACTTTTGGTACAGTTTCTACATGTTTCATGTATAACTGCACTTAACTTTTGCATTTCTTAAGCTATATCAACCATTTATAGCTTAATTGAAAGCTTTTATCTTGTTCTTTCCAAAAATATATAATACTTTCCCCAAGGAGTTTAAGAAAGCAGCTCAAAATTGGCTTATCTTTGAAATATGTTACTGGGGACATTTTGGACGACTGTTAATGTTTCTTATACCATTGCACTTAACTTTTGCATTTCTTCAATTACATCAAACATTTATAGCTTGTTTGGAAGCCCATAAATTAGCTTTTCCAATGTTGTATAATACTTGGCAGAAAAAACTTGTTAAAGGAACTCAAAATTAACATTTATGTAAAATTTGTCACTAGGAATACTCTGTGCTACACTTGGTACAGTTTCTACATGTTGCATGTATAACTGCACTTAACTTTTGCATTTCTTAAGCTATATCTAAAATTTATATCTTGATTGAAAGCCGCTATCTTGTTCTTCCCAAAAATATATAATACTTTCTCTAAGGAGTTTAAGAAAGGAGCTCAAAATTTTCTTATCTGTGAAATATGTCACTAGGGATATTTTTGACGACTGTTTATGTTTCTTATACCATTGCACTTAACTTTTGTATATCTTCAAGTATGTCAACCATTTATAGCTTATTTGGAAGCCCTTAAATTGCTCTTTTAAGTGATGTATAATACTTGGCGGAAAAAGCTTGTGAAAGGAACTCAAAGTTAACATTTATGTAAAATTTTGGCACTGGGAATATTCCGTGATACTTTTGGTACAGTTCCTACATGTTGCATGTATAACTGCACTTAACTTTTGCATTTTTTAAGCAATATCAACCATTTATAGCTTGATTGAAAGCTTTTATCTTGTTCTTTCCAAAAATATATAATACTTTCCCCAAGGAGTTTAAGAAAGCAGCTCAAAATTGGCTTATCTTTGAAATATGTCACTGGGGACATTTTGGACGACTGTTAATGTTTCCTATACCATTGCACTTAACTTTTGTATTTCTTCAAGCACATCAACCATTTATAGCTTGTTTGGAAGCCCTTAAATTGGCTTTTCCAATGATGTATAATACTTGGCAGAAAAAGCTTGTGAAAGGAACTCAAAATTAACATTTATGGAAAATTTGGCACTGGGAATATTCTGTGATACTTTTGGTACAGTTTCTACATGTTTCATGTACAACTGCACTTAACTTTTGCATTTCTTAAGCTATATAAACCACTTATAGCTTGATTGAAACCTTTAGCTTGTTCTTTCCAAAAACATATAATACATTCCCCAAGGAGTTTAAGAAAGCAGCTCCAAATTGGCTTATCTATGAAATATGTCACAGGGGACATTTTAAACGACTGTTAATGTTTCTTATACCATTGCGCCTCACTTTTGTATTTCTTCAAGTACATCAACCATTTATAGCTTGTTTAGAAGCCCTTAAATTGCTTTTTCCAATGTTGTATAATACTTGGCAGAAAAAACTTGTTAAAGGAACTCAAAATTAACATTTATGTAAAATTTGGCACTGGGAATATTCTGTGATATTTTGGTACAGTTTCTACTTGCTTTATGTATTACTGCACTTAACTTTTCCATTTCTTAAGCTATATCAACCACTTGTAGCTTGATTGAGAGAATTTATGTTGTTCTTTCCAAAAATATATAATACTTTCCCTAAGGAGTTTAAGAAAGGAGCTCAAAATTGTCTTATCTATGAAATGTGTCACTGGGGGCATTTTTGACGACTGTTTATGTTTCAAATACCATTGCACTTAACTTTTGTATTTCTTCAAGTATATTTACCATTTATAGCTTCTTTGGAAGCACTTAAATTGCTCTTTCAAGTGATGTATAATACTTGGCGGAAAAAGCTTGTGAAAGGAACTCAAAATTAACATTTATGTAAAATTTGGCACTGGGAATATTCTGTGATACTTTTGGTACAGTTTCTACATGTTTTATGTATAACTGCACTTAACTTTTGCATTTCTTAAGCTATATCCAAAATTTATAGCTTGATTGAAAGCCTTTATCTTGTTCTTTCCAAAAATATATAATACTTTCCCTAGGGAGTTTAAGAAAGGAGCTCAAAATTGTCTTATCTATGAAATATGTCACTGGGGACATTTTTGACGACTGTTAATGTTTCTTATACCATTGCACTTAACTTTTGTATTTCTTCAAGTATGTCAACAATTTATAGCTTATTTGGAAGCCCTTAAATTGCTCTTTCTAATGATGTATAATACTTGGCAGAAAAAGCTTGTGAAGGGAACTCAAAATTAACATTTATGTAAAATTTGGCGCTGGGAATATTCTGTGATACTTTTGGTACAGTTTCTACATGTTTCATGTATAACTGCACTTAACTTCTGCATTTCTTCAGCTATATCATCTATTTGTAGCTTGATTGAAAGCCTTTGTCTTGTTATTTCCAAAAATATATAATACTTTCCCTAAGGAGTTTAAGAAAGGAGCTCAAAATTGTCTTATCTACGAAATATGCCACTGGGGATATTTTTGACAACTGTTTATGTTTCTTATACCATTGCACTTAACTTTTGTATATCTTCAAGTATGTCAACCATTTATAGCTTATTTAGAAGCCCTTAAATCGCTCTTTCATGTGATGTATAATACTTGGCGGAAAAAGCTTGTGAAAGGAACTCAAAATTAACATTTATGTAAAATTTTGGCACTGGGAATATTCCGTGATACTTTTGGTACAGTTTCTACATATTGCATGTATAACTGCACTTAACTTTTGCATTTCTTAAGCTATATCTAAAATTTATAGCTTGATTGAAAGCCGTTATCTTGTTCTTTCCAAAAATATATAATACTTTCCCCAAGGAGTTTAAGAAAGCAGCTCAAAATTGGCTTATCTTTGAAATATGTCACTGGGGACATTTTGGACGACTGTTAATGTTTCTTATACCATTGCACTTATTTTTTGTATTTCTTCAAGTACATCAACCATTTATAGCTTGTTTGGAAGCCCTTAAATTGGCTTTTCCAATGTTGTATAATACTTGGCAGAAAAAACTTGTTAAAGGAACTCAAAATTAACATTTATGTAAAATTTGGCACTAGGAATACTCTGTGATACACTTGGTACAGTTTCTACATGTTGCATGTATAACTGCACTTAACTTTTGCATTTCTTAAGCCATATCTAAAATTTATAGCTTGATTGAAAGCCGTTATCTTGTTCTTTCCAAAAATATATAATACTTTCCCTAAGGAGTTTAAGGAGCTCAAAATTGTCTTATCTATGAAATATGTCACTGGGGACATTTTTGAAGACTGTTTATGTTTCATATACCATTGCACTTAACTTTTGTATTTCTTCAAGTATATCAACCATTTATAGCTTATTTGGAAGCCCTTAAATTGCTCTTTCAAGTGATGTATAATACTTGGCGAAAAAAGATTGTGAAAGGAACTCAAAAATATTCTGTGATGCTTTTGGTACAGTTTCTACATGTTTCATTTATAACTGCAATTAATTTTTTAATTTCTTAAGCTATATCAACCATTTGTAGCTTGATTGAAAGCCTTTGTCTTGTTATTTCCAAAAATATATAATACCTTCCCTAAGGAGTTTAAGAAAGGAGCTCAAAATTGTCTTATCTACGAAATATGCCACTGGGGATATTTTTGACGACTGTTTATGTTTATTATACCATTGCACTTAACTTTTGTATTTCTTCAAGTATATCAACCATTTAATGCTTGTTTGGAAGCCCTTAAATTGTTCTTTCCAATGATGTATAATACTTGGCAGAAAAAGCTTGTGGAAGGAACTCAAAATTAACATTTATGTAAAATTTGGCACTGAGAATATTCTGTGATACTTTTGGTACAGTTTCTACATGTTTCATGTATAACTGCACTTAACTTTTGCATTTCTTAAGCTATATCAACCATTTATAGCTTAATTGAAAGCTTTTATCTTGTTCTTTCCAAAAATATATAATACTTTCCCCAAGGAGTTTAAGAAAGCAGCTCAAAATTGGCTTATCTTTGAAATATGTGACTGGGGACATTTTGGACGACTGTTAATGTTTCTTATACCATTGCACTTTACTTTTGTATTTCTTCAAGTACGTCAACCATTTATAGCTTATTTGGAAGCCCTTAAATTGGCTTTTCCAATGTTGTATAATACTTGGCAGAAAAAACTTGTTAAAGGAACTCAAAATTAACATTTATGTAAAATTTGGCACTAGGAAAACTCTGTGATACACTTGGTACAGCTTCTACATGTTGCATGTATAACTGCACTTAACTTTTGCATTTCTTAAGCTTTATCTAAAATTTATAGCTTGATTGAAAGCCGCTATCTTGTTCTTTCCAAAAATATATAATACTTTCTCTAAGGAGTTTAAGAAAGGAGCTCAAAATTTTCTTATCTATGAAATATGTCACTGGGGATATTTTTGACGACTGTTTATGATTCATATACCATTGCACTTAACTTTTGTATTTCTTCAAGTATATCAGCCATTTATAGCTTATTTGGAAGCCCTTAAATTGCTCTTTCAAATGATGTATAATACTTGGCGGAAAGAGCTTGTGAAAGGAACTCAAAATTAACATTTATGTAACATTTGGCACTGGGAATATTCTGTGATACTTTTGGTACAGTTTCTACATGTTTCATTTATAACTGCAATTAATTTTTTAATTTCTTAAGCTATATCAACCATTTATAGCATGATTGAAAGCTTTTATGTTGTTCTTTCCAAAAATATATAATACTTTCCCCAAGGAGTTTAGGAAAGCAGCTCAAAATTGGCTTATCTATGAAATATGTCACTGGGGACATTTTTGAAGACTGTTTATGTTTCTTATACCATTGCACTTAACTTTTGTATATCTTCAAGTATGTCAACCATTTATAGCTTATTTGGAAGCCCTTAAATTGCTCTTTCAAGTGATGTATAATACTAGGCGGAAAAAGCTTGTGAAAGGAACTCAAAAATAACATTTGTGTAACATTTGGCACTGGGAATATTCTGTGATGCTTTTGGTACAGTTTCTACATGTTTCATTTATAACTGCAATTAATTTTTTAATTTCTAAAGCTATATCCACCATCTATAGCTTGATTGAAAGCTTTTATCTTGTTCTTTCCAAAAATATGTAATACTTTCCCTAAGGAGTTTAATAAAGCAGCTCAAAATTGGCTTATCTATGAAATATGTCACTGGGGACATTTTGGTCGACTGTTAATGTTTATTATATTCAAGTATATCAACCAATTAATGCTTGTTTGGAAGCCCTTAAATTGCTCTTTCCAATGATGTATAATACTTGGCAGAAAAAGCTTGTGGAAGGAACTCAAAATTAACATTTATGTAAAATTTGGCACTGAGAGTATTCTGTGATACTTTTGGTACAGTTTCTACATGTTTCATGTATAACTGCACTTAACTTTTGCATTTCTTAAGCTATATCAACCATTTATAGCTTGATTGAAAGCTTTTATCTTGTTCTTTCCAAAAATATATAATACTTTCCCTAAGGAGTTTAAGGAGCTCAAAATTGTCTTATCTATGAAATATGTCACTGGGGACATTTTTGAAGACTGTTTATGTTTATTATACCATTGCACTTAACTTTTGTATTTTTTCAAGTATATCAACCATTTAATGCTTGTTTGGAAGCTCTTAAATTGCTCTTTCCAATGATGTATAATACTTGGCAGAAAAAGCTTGTGGAAGGAAATCAAAATTAACATTTATGTAAAATTTTGCACTGAGAATATTCTGTGATACTTTGGGTACAGTTTCTACATGTTTCATTTATAACTGCACTTAACTTTTGCATTTCTTAAGCTATATCAACCATTTATAGCTTGATTGAAAGCTTTTATCTTGTTCTTTCCAAAAATATATAATACTTTCCCTAAGGAGTTTAAGGAGCTCAAAATTGTCTTATCTACGAAATATGCCACTGGGGATATTTTTGACGACTGTTTATGTTTATTATACCATTGCACTTAACTTTTGTATTTTTTCAAGTATATCAACCATTTAATGCTTGTTTGGAAGCTCTTAAATCGCTCTTTCATGTGATGTATAATACTTGGCGGAAAAAGCTTGTGAAAGGAACTCAAAATTAACATTTATGTAAAATTTTGGCACTGGGAATATTCCGTGATACTTTTGGTACAGTTTCTACATATTGCATGTATAACTGCACTTAACTTTTGCATTTCTTAAGCTATATCTAAAATTTATAGCTTGATTGAAAGCCGTTATCTTGTTCTTTCCAAAAATATATAATACTTTCCCCAAGGAGTTTAAGAAAGCAGCTCAAAATTGGCTTATCTTTGAAATATGTCACTGGGGACATTTTGGACGACTGTTAATGTTTCTTATACCATTGCACTTATTTTTTGTATTTCTTCAAGTACATCAACCATTTATAGCTTGTTTGGAAGCCCTTAAATTGGCTTTTCCAATGTTGTATAATACTTGGCAGAAAAAACTTGTTAAAGGAACTCAAAATTAACATTTATGTAAAATTTGGCACTAGGAATACTCTGTGATACACTTGGTACAGTTTCTACATGTTGCATGTATAACTGCACTTAACTTTTGCATTTCTTAAGCCATATCTAAAATTTATAGCTTGATTGAAAGCCGTTATCTTGTTCTTTCCAAAAATATATAATACTTTCCCTAAGGAGTTTAAGGAGCTCAAAATTGTCTTATCTATGAAATATGTCACTGGGGACATTTTTGAAGACTGTTTATGTTTCATATACCATTGCACTTAACTTTTGTATTTCTTCAAGTATATCAACCATTTATAGCTTATTTGGAAGCCCTTAAATTGCTCTTTCAAGTGATGTATAATACTTGGCGAAAAAAAATTGTGAAAGGAACTCAAAAATATTCTGTGATGCTTTTGGTACAGTTTCTACATGTTTCATTTATAACTGCAATTAATTTTTTAATTTCTTAAGCTATATCAACCATTTGTAGCTTGATTGAAAGCCTTTGTCTTGTTATTTCCAAAAATATATAATACCTTCCCTAAGGAGTTTAAGAAAGGAGCTCAAAATTGTCTTATCTACGAAATATGCCACTGGGGATATTTTTGACGACTGTTTATGTTTATTATACCATTGCACTTAACTTTTGTATTTCTTCAAGTATATCAACCATTTAATGCTTGTTTGGAAGCCCTTAAATTGTTCTTTCCAATGATGTATAATACTTGGCAGAAAAAGCTTGTGGAAGGAACTCAAAATTAACATTTATGTAAAATTTGGCACTGAGAATATTCTGTGATACTTTTGGTACAGTTTCTACATGTTTCATGTATAACTGCACTTAACTTTTGCATTTCTTAAGCTATATCAACCATTTATAGCTTAATTGAAAGCTTTTATCTTGTTCTTTCCAAAAATATATAATACTTTCCCCAAGGAGTTTAAGAAAGCAGCTCAAAATTGGCTTATCTTTGAAATATGTGACTGGGGACATTTTGGACGACTGTTAATGTTTCTTATACCATTGCACTTTACTTTTGTATTTCTTCAAGTACGTCAACCATTTATAGCTTATTTGGAAGCCCTTAAATTGGCTTTTCCAATGTTGTATAATACTTGGCAGAAAAAACTTGTTAAAGGAACTCAAAATTAACATTTATGTAAAATTTGGCACTAGGAAAACTCTGTGATACACTTGGTACAGCTTCTACATGTTGCATGTATAACTGCACTTAACTTTTGCATTTCTTAAGCTTTATCTAAAATTTATAGCTTGATTGAAAGCCGCTATCTTGTTCTTTCCAAAAATATATAATACTTTCTCTAAGGAGTTTAAGAAAGGAGCTCAAAATTTTCTTATCTATGAAATATGTCACTGGGGATATTTTTGACGACTGTTTATGATTCATATACCATTGCACTTAACTTTTGTATTTCTTCAAGTATATCAGCCATTTATAGCTTATTTGGAAGCCCTTAAATTGCTCTTTCAAATGATGTATAATACTTGGCGGAAAGAGCTTGTGAAAGGAACTCAAAATTAACATTTATGTAACATTTGGCACTGGGAATATTCTGTGATACTTTTGGTACAGTTTCTACATGTTTCATTTATAACTGCAATTAATTTTTTAATTTCTTAAGCTATATCAACCATTTATAGCATGATTGAAAGCTTTTATGTTGTTCTTTCCAAAAATATATAATACTTTCCCCAAGGAGTTTAGGAAAGCAGCTCAAAATTGGCTTATCTATGAAATATGTCACTGGGGACATTTTTGAAGACTGTTTATGTTTCTTATACCATTGCACTTAACTTTTGTATATCTTCAAGTATGTCAACCATTTATAGCTTATTTGGAAGCCCTTAAATTGCTCTTTCAAGTGATGTATAATACTAGGCGGAAAAAGCTTGTGAAAGGAACTCAAAAATAACATTTGTGTAACATTTGGCACTGGGAATATTCTGTGATGCTTTTGGTACAGTTTCTACATGTTTCATTTATAACTGCAATTAATTTTTTAATTTCTTAAGCTATATCCACCATCTATAGCTTGATTGAAAGCTTTTATCTTGTTCTTTCCAAAAATATGTAATACTTTCCCTAAGGAGTTTAAGAAAGCAGCTCAAAATTGGCTTATCTATGAAATATGTCACTGGGGACATTTTGGTCGACTGTTAATGTTTATTATATTCAAGTATATCAACCAATTAATGCTTGTTTGGAAGCCCTTAAATTGCTCTTTCCAATGATGTATAATACTTGGCAGAAAAAGCTTGTGGAAGGAACTCAAAATTAACATTTATGTAAAATTTGGCACTGAGAGTATTCTGTGATACTTTTGGTACAGTTTCTACATGTTTCATGTATAACTGCACTTAACTTTTGCATTTCTTAAGCTATATCAACCATTTATAGCTTGATTGAAAGCTTTTATCTTGTTCTTTCCAAAAATATATAATACTTTCCCTAAGGAGTTTAAGGAGCTCAAAATTGTCTTATCTATGAAATATGTCACTGGGGACATTTTTGAAGACTGTTTATGTTTATTATACCATTGCACTTAACTTTTGTATTTTTTCAAGTATATCAACCATTTAATGCTTGTTTGGAAGCTCTTAAATTGCTCTTTCCAATGATGTATAATACTTGGCAGAAAAAGCTTGTGGAAGGAAATCAAAATTAACATTTATGTAAAATTTTGCACTGAGAATATTCTGTGATACTTTGGGTACAGTTTCTACATGTTTCATTTATAACTGCACTTAACTTTTGCATTTCTTAAGCTATATCAACCATTTATAGCTTGATTGAAAGCTTTTATCTTGTTCTTTCCAAAAATATATAATACTTTCCCTAAGGAGTTTAAGGAGCTCAAAATTGTCTTATCTACGAAATATGCCACTGGGGATATTTTTGACGACTGTTTATGTTTATTATACCATTGCACTTAACTTTTGTATTTTTTCAAGTATATCAACCATTTAATGCTTGTTTGGAAGCTCTTAAATCGCTCTTTCATGTGATGTATAATACTTGGCGGAAAAAGCTTGTGAAAGGAACTCAAAATTAACATTTATGTAAAATTTTGGCACTGGGAATATTCCGTGATACTTTTGGTACAGTTTCTACATATTGCATGTATAACTGCACTTAACTTTTGCATTTCTTAAGCTATATCTAAAATTTATAGCTTGATTGAAAGCCGTTATCTTGTTCTTTCCAAAAATATATAATACTTTCCCCAAGGAGTTTAAAAAAGCAGCTCAAAATTGGCTTATCTTTGAAATATGTCACTGGGGACATTTTGGACGACTGTTAATGTTTCTTATACCATTGCACTTATTTTTTGTATTTCTTCAAGTACATCAACCATTTATAGCTTGTTTGGAAGCCCTTAAATTGGCTTTTCCAATGTTGTATAATACTTGGCAGAAAAAACTTGTTAAAGGAACTCAAAATTAACATTTATGTAAAATTTGGCACTAGGAATACTCTGTGATACACTTGGTACAGTTTCTACATGTTGCATGTATAACTGCACTTAACTTTTGCATTTCTTAAGCCATATCTAAAATTTATAGCTTGATTGAAAGCCGTTATCTTGTTCTTTCCAAAAATATATAATACTTTCCCTAAGGAGTTTAAGGAGCTCAAAATTGTCTTATCTATGAAATATGTCACTGGGGACATTTTTGAAGACTGTTTATGTTTCATATACCATTGCACTTAACTTTTGTATTTCTTCAAGTATATCAACCATTTATAGCTTATTTGGAAGCCCTTAAATTGCTCTTTCAAGTGATGTATAATACTTGGCGAAAAAAGATTGTGAAAGGAACTCAAAAATATTCTGTGATGCTTTTGGTACAGTTTCTACATGTTTCATTTATAACTGCAATTAATTTTTTAATTTCTTAAGCTATATCAACCATTTGTAGCTTGATTGAAAGCCTTTGTCTTGTTATTTCCAAAAATATATAATACCTTCCCTAAGGAGTTTAAGAAAGGAGCTCAAAATTGTCTTATCTACGAAATATGCCACTGGGGATATTTTTGACGACTGTTTATGTTTATTATACCATTGCACTTAACTTTTGTATTTCTTCAAGTATATCAACCATTTAATGCTTGTTTGGAAGCCCTTAAATTGTTCTTTCCAATGATGTATAATACTTGGCAGAAAAAGCTTGTGGAAGGAACTCAAAATTAACATTTATGTAAAATTTGGCACTGAGAATATTCTGTGATACTTTTGGTACAGTTTCTACATGTTTCATGTATAACTGCACTTAACTTTTGCATTTCTTAAGCTATATCAACCATTTATAGCTTAATTGAAAGCTTTTATCTTGTTCTTTCCAAAAATATATAATACTTTCCCCAAGGAGTTTAAGAAAGCAGCTCAAAATTGGCTTATCTTTGAAATATGTGACTGGGGACATTTTGGACGACTGTTAATGTTTCTTATACCATTGCACTTTACTTTTGTATTTCTTCAAGTACGTCAACCATTTATAGCTTATTTGGAAGCCCTTAAATTGGCTTTTCCAATGTTGTATAATACTTGGCAGAAAAAACTTGTTAAAGGAACTCAAAATTAACATTTATGTAAAATTTGGCACTAGGAAAACTCTGTGATACACTTGGTACAGCTTCTACATGTTGCATGTATAACTGCACTTAACTTTTGCATTTCTTAAGCTTTATCTAAAATTTATAGCTTGATTGAAAGCCGCTATCTTGTTCTTTCCAAAAATATATAATACTTTCTCTAAGGAGTTTAAGAAAGGAGCTCAAAATTTTCTTATCTATGAAATATGTCACTGGGGATATTTTTGACGACTGTTTATGATTCATATACCATTGCACTTAACTTTTGTATTTCTTCAAGTATATCAGCCATTTATAGCTTATTTGGAAGCCCTTAAATTGCTCTTTCAAATGATGTATAATACTTGGCGGAAAGAGCTTGTGAAAGGAACTCAAAATTAACATTTATGTAACATTTGGCACTGGGAATATTCTGTGATACTTTTGGTACAGTTTCTACATGTTTCATTTATAACTGCAATTAATTTTTTAATTTCTTAAGCTATATCAACCATTTATAGCATGATTGAAAGCTTTTATGTTGTTCTTTCCAAAAATATATAATACTTTCCCCAAGGAGTTTAGGAAAGCAGCTCAAAATTGGCTTATCTATGAAATATGTCACTGGGGACATTTTTGAAGACTGTTTATGTTTCTTATACCATTGCACTTAACTTTTGTATATCTTCAAGTATGTCAACCATTTATAGCTTATTTGGAAGCCCTTAAATTGCTCTTTCAAGTGATGTATAATACTAGGCGGAAAAAGCTTGTGAAAGGAACTCAAAAATAACATTTGTGTAACATTTGGCACTGGGAATATTCTGTGATGCTTTTGGTACAGTTTCTACATGTTTCATTTATAACTGCAATTAATTTTTTAATTTCTTAAGCTATATCCACCATCTATAGCTTGATTGAAAGCTTTTATCTTGTTCTTTCCAAAAATATGTAATACTTTCCCTAAGGAGTTTAAGAAAGCAGCTCAAAATTGGCTTATCTATGAAATATGTCACTGGGGACATTTTGGTCGACTGTTAATGTTTATTATATTCAAGTATATCAACCAATTAATGCTTGTTTGGAAGCCCTTAAATTGCTCTTTCCAATGATGTATAATACTTGGCAGAAAAAGCTTGTGGAAGGAACTCAAAATTAACATTTATGTAAAATTTGGCACTGAGAGTATTCTGTGATACTTTTGGTACAGTTTCTACATGTTTCATGTATAACTGCACTTAACTTTTGCATTTCTTAAGCTATATCAACCATTTATAGCTTGATTGAAAGCTTTTATCTTGTTCTTTCCAAAAATATATAATACTTTCCCTAAGGAGTTTAAGGAGCTCAAAATTGTCTTATCTATGAAATATGTCACTGGGGACATTTTTGAAGACTGTTTATGTTTATTATACCATTGCACTTAACTTTTGTATTTTTTCAAGTATATCAACCATTTAATGCTTGTTTGGAAGCTCTTAAATTGCTCTTTCCAATGATGTATAATACTTGGCAGAAAAAGCTTGTGGAAGGAAATCAAAATTAACATTTATGTAAAATTTTGCACTGAGAATATTCTGTGATACTTTGGGTACAGTTTCTACATGTTTCATTTATAACTGCACTTAACTTTTGCATTTCTTAAGCTATATCAACCATTTATAGCTTGATTGAAAGCTTTTATCTTGTTCTTTCCAAAAATATATAATACTTTCCCTAAGGAGTTTAAGGAGCTCAAAATTGTCTTATCTACGAAATATGCCACTGGGGATATTTTTGACGACTGTTTATGTTTATTATACCATTGCACTTAACTTTTGTATTTTTTCAAGTATATCAACCATTTAATGCTTGTTTGGAAGCTCTTAAATTGCTCTTTCCAATGATGTATAATACTTGGCAGAAAAAGCTTGTGGAAGGAAATCAAAATTAACATTTATGTAAAATTTTGCACTGAGAATATTCTGTGATACTTTTGGTACAGTTTCTACATGTTTCATTTATAACTGCACTTAACTTTTGCATTTCTTAAGCTATATCAACCATTTATAGCTTGATTGAAAGCTTTTATCTTGTTCTTTCCAAAAATATATAATACTTTCCCTAAGGAGTTTAAGGAGCTCAAAATTGTCTTATCTATGAAATATGTCACTGGGGACATTTTTGAAGACTGTTTATGTTTCTTATACCATTGCACTTAACTTTTGTATATCTTTAAGTATGTCAACCATTTATAGCTTATTTAGAAGCCCTTAAATTGCTCTTTCATGTGATGTATAATACTTGGCGGAAAAAGCTTGTGAAAGGAACTCAAAATTAACATTTATGTAAAATTTTGGCACTGGGAATATTCCGTGATACTTTTGGTACAGTTTCTACATATTGCATGTATAACTGCACTTAACTTTTGCATTTTTTAAGCTATATCAACCACTTATAGCTTGATTGAAAGCTTTTATCTTGTTCTTTCCAAAAATGTATAATACTTTCCCCAAGGAGTTTAAGAAAGGAGCTCAAAATTTTCTTATCTTTGAAATATGTCACTGGGGACATTTTGGACGACTGTTAATGTTTCTTATACCATTGCACTTAACTTTTGTATTTCTTCAAGTACATCAACCATTTATAGCTTGTTTGGAAGCCCATAAATTGGCTTTTCCAATGTTGTATAATACTTGGCAGAAAAAACTTGTTAAAGGAACTCAAAATTAACATTTATGTAAAATTTGGCACTAGGAATACTCTGTGATACACTTGGTACAGTTTCTACATGTTGCATGTATAACTGCACTTAACTTTTGCATTTCTTAAGCTATATCTAAAATTTATAGCTTGATTGAAAGCCGCTAACTTGTTCTTTCCAAAAATATATAATACTTTCTCTAAGGAGTTTAAGAAAGGAGCTCAAAATTTTCTTATCTATGAAATATGTCACTGAGGACATTTTTGAAGACTGTTTATGTTTCATATACCATTGCACTTAACTTTTGTATTTCTTCAAGTATATCAACCATTTATAGCTTATTTGGAAGCCCTTAAATTGCTCTTTCAAGTGATGTATAATACTTGGCGGAAAAAGCTTGTGAAAGGAACTCAAAAATATTCTGTGATGCTTTTGGTACAGTTTCTACATGTTTCATTTATAACTGCAATTAATTTTTTAATTTCTTAAGCTATATCAACCATTTGTAGCTTGATTGAAAGCCTTTGTCTTGTTATTTCCAAAAATATATAATACCTTCCCTAAGGAGTTTAAGAAAGGAGCTCAAAATTGTCTTATCTACGGAATATGCCACTGGGGATATTTTTGACGACTGTTTATGTTTATTATACCATTGCACTTAACTTTTGTATTTCTTCAAGTATATCAACCATTTAATGCTTGTTTGGAAGCCCTTAAATTGCTCTTTCCAATGATGTATAATACTTGGCAGAAAAAGCTTGTGGAAGGAACTCAAAATTAACATTTATGTAAAATTTGGCACTGAGAATATTCTGTGATACTTTTGGTACAGTTTCTACATGTTTCATGTATAACTGCACTTAACTTTTGCATTTCTTAAGCTATATCAACCATTTATAGCTTGATTGAAAGCTTTTATTTTGTTCTTTCCAAAAATATATAATACTTTCCCCAAGGAGTTTAAGAAAGCAGCTCAAAATTGGCTTATCTTTGAAATATGTTACTGGGGACATTTTGGACGACTGTTAATGTTTCTTATACCATTGCACTTAACTTTTGCATTTCTTCAAGTACATCAAACATTTATAGCTTGTTTGGAAGCCCATAAATTAGCTTTTCCAATGTTGTATAATACTTGGCAGAAAAAACTTGTTAAAGGAACTCAAAATTAACATTTATGTAAAATTTGTCACTAGGAATACTCTGTGCTACACTTGGTACAGTTTCTACATGTTGCATGTATAACTGCACTTAACTTTTGCATTTCTTAAGCTTTATCTAAAATTTATAGCTTGATTGAAAGCCGCTATCTTGTTCTTTCCAAAAATATATAATACTTTCTCCAAGGAGTTTAAGAAAGGAGCTCAAAATTTTCTTATCTATGAAATATGTCACTGGGGATATTTTTGACGACTGTTTATGTTTCATATACCATTGCACTTAACTTTTGTATTTCTTCAAGTATATCAGCCATTTGTAGCTTATTTGGAAGCCCTTAAATTGCTCTTTCAAATGATGTATAATACTTGGCGGAAAGAGCTTGTGAAAGGAACCCAAAATTAACATTTATGTAACATTTGGCACTGGGAATATTCTGTGATACTTTTGGTACAGTTTCTACATGTTTCATTTATAACTGCAATTAATTTTTTAACTTCTTAAGCTATATCAACCATTTATAGCTTGATTGAAAGCTTTTATCTTGTTCTTTCCAAAAATATATAATACTTTCCCCAAGGAGTTTAAGAAAGTAGCTCAAAATTGGCTTATCTATGAAATATGTCACTGGGGACATTTTTGAAGACTGTTTATGTTTCTTATAACATTGCACTTAACTTTTGTATATCTTTAGGTATGTCAACCATTTATAGCTTATTTGGAAGCCCTTAAATTGCTCTTTCAAGTGATGTATAATACTTGGCGGAAAAAGCTTGTGAAAGGAACTCAAAATTAACATTTATGTAAAATTTGGCACTGGGAATATTCTGTGATACTTTTGGTACACTTTCTACATGTTGCATGTATAACTGCACTTAACTTTTACATTTTTTAAGCTATATCAACCATTTATAGCTTGATTGAAAGCCGTTGTCTTGTTCTTTCCAAAAATATATAATACTTTCCCCAAGGAGTTTAAGAAAGCAGCTCAAAATTGGCTTATCTTTGAAATATGTCACTGGGGACATTTTGGACGAATGTTAATGTTTCTTATACCATTGCACTTAACTTTTGTATTTCTTCAAGTACATCAACCATTTATAGCTTACTTGGAAGCCCTTAAATTGACTTTTCCAATGTTGTATAATACTTGGCAAAAAAAACTTGCTAAAGGAACTCAAAATTAACATTTATGTAAAATTTGGCACTAGGAATACTCTGTGATACACTTGGTACAGTATCTACATGTTGCATGTATAACTGCACTTAACTTTTGCATTTCTTAAGCTATATCTAAAATTTATAGCTTGATTGAAAGCCGTTAGCTTGTTCTTTCCAAAAATATATAATACTTTCCCCAAGGAGTTTAAGGAGCTCAAAATTGTCTTATCTATGAAATATGTCACTGGGGACATTTTTGAAGACTGTTTATGTTTCATATACCATTGCACTTAACTTTTGTATTTCTTCAAGTATATCAACCATTTATAGCTTGTTTGGAAGCCCTTAAATTGCTCTTTCCAATGGTGTTTAATACTTGGCAGAAAAAGCTTGTGAAAGGTACTCAAAAATAACATTTGTGTAACATTTGGCACTGGGAATATTCTGTGATGCTTTTGGTACAGTTTCTATATGTTTCATTTATAACTGCAATTAATTTTTTAATTTCTTAAGCTATATCCACCATTTATAGCTTGATTGAAAGCTTTTATCTTGTTCTTTCCAAAAATATGTAATACTTTCCCTAAGGAGTTTAAGAAAGCAGCTCAAAATTGGCTTATCTATGAAATATGTCACTGGGGACATTTTGGACGACTGTTAATGTTTATTATACCATTGCACTTAACTTTTGTATTTCTTCAAGTATATCAACCATTTAATGCTTGTTTGGAAGCCCTTAAATTGCTCTTTCCAATGATGTATAATACTTGGCAGAAAAAGCTTGTGAAAGGAACTCAAAATTAACATTTATGTAAAATTTGGCACTGGGAATATTCTGTGATACTTTTGGTACAGTTCCTACACGTTTCATGTACAACTGCACTTAATTTTTGCATTTCTTAAGCTATATCAACCACTTATAGCTTGATTGAAAGCTTTTATCTTGTTCTTTCCAAAAATATATAATACTTTCCCCAAGGAGTTTAAGAAAGAAGCTCAAAATTGGCTTATCTATGAAATATGTCACTGGGGACATTTTTGAAGACTGTTTATGTTTCTTATACCATTGCACTTAACTTTTGTATATCTTTAAGTATGTCAACCATTTATAGCTTATTTGGAAGCCCTTAAATTGCTCTTTCAAGTGATGTATAATACTTGGCGGAAAAAGCTTGTGAAAGGTACACAAAAATAACATTTGTGTAACATTTGGCACTAGGAATATTCTGTGATGCTTTTGGTACAGTTTTTACATGTTTCATTTATAACTGCAATTAATTTTTTAATTTCTTAAGCTATATCCACCATTTATAGCTTGATTGAAAGCTTTTATCTTGTTCTTTCCAAAAATATGTAATACTTTCCCTAAGGAGTTTAAGAAAGCAGCTCAAAATTGGCTTATCTATGAAATATGTCACTGGGGACATTTTGGACGACTGGTTATGTTTCTTATTCCATTGCACTTAACTTTTGTATTTCTTCAAGTATATCAACCATTTAATGCTTGTTTGGAAGCCCTTAAATTGCTCTTTCCAATGATGTATAATACTTGGCAGAAAAAGCTTGTGAAAGGACCTCAAAATTAACATTTATGTAAAATTTGGCACTGGGAATATTCTGTGATACTTTTGGTACAGTTCCTACACGTTTCATGTACAACTGCACTTAACTTTTGCATTTCTTAAGCTATATCAACCGCTTATAGCTTGATTGAAAGCTTTTATCTTATTCCTTCCAAAAATATATAATACTTTCCCCAAGGAGTTTAAGAAAGCAGCTCAAAATTGGCTTATCTATGAAATATGTCACTGGGGGCATTTTTGACGACTGTTTATGTTTCAAATACCATTGCACTTAACTTTTGTATTTCTTCAAGTATATTTGACATTTATAGCTTGTTTTGAAGCACTTAAATTGCTCTTTCCAATGATGTATAATACTTGGCAGAAAAAGCTTGTGAAAGGAACTCAAAATTAACATTTATGGAAAATTTGGCACTGGGAATATTCTGTGATACTTTTGGTAAAGTTTCTTCATGTTTCATGTAAAACTGCACTTAACTTTTGCATTTCTTAAGCTATATCTAAAATTTATAGCTTGATTGAAAGCCGTTGTCTTGTTCTTTTCAAAAGTATATAATACATTCCCTAAGGAGTTTAAGGAGCTCAAAATTGTCTTATCTATGAAATATGTCACTGGGGACATTTTAGAAGACTGTTTATGTTTCATATACCATTGCACTTAACTTTTGTATTTCTTCAAGTATATCAACCATTTATAGCTTGTTTAGAAGCCCTTAAATTGCTTTTTCCAATGTTGTATAATACTTGGCAGAAAAAAACTTGTTAAAGGAACTCAAAATTAACATTTATGTAAAATTTGGCACTGGGAATATTCTGTGATACTTTTGGTACAGTTTCTACATATTTTATGTATTACTGCACTTAGCTTTTCCATTTCTTAAGCTATATCAACCACTTGTAGCTTGATTGAGAGATTTTATCTTGTTCTTTCCAAAAATATATAATACTTTCCCTAAGGAGTTTAAGAAAGGAGCTCAAAATTGTCTTATCTATGAAATGTGTCACTGGGGGCATTTTTGACGACTGTTTATGTTTCAAATACCATTGCACTTAACTTTTGTATTTCTTAAAGTATATTTACCATTTATAGCTTGTTTGGAAGCACTTAAATTGCTCTTTCCAATGATGTATAATACTTGGCAGAAAAAGCTTGTGAAAGGAACTCAAAATTAACATTTATGGAAAATTTGGCACTGGGAATATTCTGTGATACTTTTGGTACAGTTTCTACATGTTTCATGTACAACTGCACTTAACTTTTGCATTTCTTAAGCTATATCAACCATTTATAGCTTGATTGAAAGCTTTTATCTTGTTCTTTGCAAAAATATATAATACTTTCCCCAAGGAGTTTAAGAAAGCAGCTCAAAATTGGCTTATCTATGAAATATGTCACTGGGGACATTTTGGACGACTGTTAATGTTTCTTATACCATTGCACCTCACTTTTGTATTTCTTCAAGTACATCAACCATTTATAGCGTGTTTAGAAGCCCTTAAATTGCTTTTTCCAATGTTGTATAATACTTGGCAGAAAAAACTTGTTAAAGGAACTAAAAATTAACATTTATGTAAAATTTGGCACTGGGAATATTCTGTGATACTTTTGGTACAGTTTCTACAAGTTTTATGTATTACTGCACTTAACTTTTGCACTTCTTAAGCTATATTAACCATTTATAGCTTGATTGAGAGCTTTTATCTTGTTCTTTCCAAAAATATATAATACTTTCCGTAAGGAGTTTAAGAAAGGAGCTCAAAATTGTCTTATCTATGAAATGTGTCACTGGGGGCATTTTTGACGACTGTTTATGTTTCAAATACCATTGCACTTAACTTTTGTATTTCTTTAAGTATATCAACCATTTATAGCTTATTTGGAAGCTTGTGAAAGGAACTCAAAATTAACATTTATGTAAAATTTTGCAGTGAGAATATTCCGTGATACTTTTGGTACAGTTTCTACATATTTATGTATAACTGTACTTAACTTTTGCATTTCTTAAGCTATATCAACCATTTATAGCTTGATTGTAAGCTTTTATCTTGTTCTTTCCAAAAGTATATAAAACTTTCCCTAAGGAGTTTAAGAAAGAAACTCAAAATTGGCTTAACTATGAAATATGTCGCTGGGGGAATTTTTGACTACTGTTTATGTTTCATATACCATTGAACTTAACTTTTGTATTTCTCCAATTGTATTTACCATTTATAGATTTTTTGGAAGCACTTAAATTGCTCTTTCCAATGATGTATAATACTTGGCAGACACAACTTGTGAAGGAACTCAAAATTAACATTTATGTAAATTTTGGCACTGGGAATACTCTGTGATACTTTTGGTACAGTTTCTACATGTTGCATGTATAACTACACTTAACTTTTGCATTTCTTAAGCTATATCAACAATTTATAGATTAATTGAAAGCTTTTATCTTGTTCTTTCCAAAAATATATAATACATTCCCCAAGGATTTTAAGAAAGGAGCTCAAAAATGGCTTATCTATGAAATGTGTCACTGGGGACATTTTGGACGACTGTTAATGTTTATTATACCATTGCACTTAACTTTTGTATTTCTTCAAGAATATCAACCATTTATGGCTTGTTTGGGAGCCCTTAAGTTGCTCTTTCCAATAATGTATAACACTTGGCAGAAAAAGCTTGCGAAAGGAACTCAAAATTAACATTTATGTAAAATTTGGCACTGAGAATATTCTGTGATACTTTGGGTACAGTTTCTACATGTTTCATGTATAAATGCACTTAACTTTTGGATTTCTTAAGCTATATCAACCATTTATAGCTTGATTGTAAGCTTTTATCATATTCTTTCCAAAAATATATAATACTTTCTCTAAGGAGTTTAAGAAGGGAGCTCAAAATTGGCTTATCTATGAAATATGTCACTCTGGACATTTTGGACGACTGTTAATATTTCTTATACCATTGCACTTAACTTTTGTATTTCTTCAAGTATATCAACCTTTTAATGCTTGTTTGGAAGCCCTTAAATTGCTCTTTCCAATGATGTATAATACTTGGCAGAAAAGACTTGTTAAAAGAACTCAAAATTAACATTTATGTAAAATTTGGCACTGAGAATATTCTGTGATACTTTTGGTAAAGTTTCTACATGTTTCATGTATAACTGCACTAAACTTTTGCATTTCTTATTGTATGTCAACCATTTATACCTTGTCTGAAAGCTTTTATCTTGTTCTATCCAAAAATATATAACACTTTTCCTAAGGTGTTTAAGAAAGCAGCTCAAAATTGGCTTATCTATGAAATATGTCACTGGGGACATTTTGGACGACTGTTAATGTTTATTATACCATTGCACTTAACTTTTGTATTTCTTCAAATATATCAATCATTTAAAGCTTGTTTGGAAGCCCTTAGATTGCCCTTTACAATGATGTATAATACTTGGCAGAAAAAAACTTGTAAAAGGAACTCAAAATTAACGTTTATGGAAAATTTGGCACTGGGAATATTCTGTGATACTTTTGGTACAGTTTCTTCATGTTTCATGTAAAACTGCACTTAACTTTTGCATTTCTTAAGCTATATCAACCACTTATAGCTTGATTGAAAGCTTTTATCTTGTTCTTTCCAAAAATATATAATACTTTCCCCAAGGAGTTTAAGAAAGCAGCTCAAAATTGGCTTATCTATGAAATATGTCACTGGGGACATTTTGGACGACTGTTAATGTTTCTTATACAATTGCACCTCACTTTTGTATTTCTTCAAGTACATCAACCATTTATAGCTTGTTTAGAAGCCCTTAAATTGCTTTTTCCAATGTTGTATAATACTTCGCAGAAAAAGCTTGTTAAAGGAACTCAAAATTAACATTTATGTAAAATTTGGCTCTGGGAATATTCTGTGATACTTTTGGTACAGTTTCTACATACTTTATGTATTACTGCACTTAGCTTTTGCATTTCTTAAGCTATATCGACAATTTATAGCTTAATTGAAAGCTTTTATCTTGTTCTTTCCAAAAATATATAATACCTTCCCTAAGGAGTTTAAGAAAGGAGCTCAAAATTGTCTTATCTATGAAATGTGTCACTGGGGGCATTTTTGACGACTGTTCATGTTTCAAATACCATTGCACTTAACTTTTGTATTTCTTCAAGTATATCAACCATATATAGCTTATTTGGAAGCTTGTGAAAGGAACTCAAAATTAACATATATGTAAAATTTGGCACTGGGAATATTCCGTGATACTTTTGGTACAGTTTCTACATGTTGCATGTATAATTGCACTTAACTTTTGCATTTCTTAAGCCATATCAACCATTTATAGCTTGATTGAAAGCTTTTGTCTTGTTCTTTCCAAAAATATATAAAACTTTTCCTAAGGAGTTTAAGAAAGAAACTCAAAATTGGCTTAACTATGAAATATGTCGCTGGGGGAATTTTTGACTACTGTTTATGTTTCATATACCATTGAACTTAACTTTTGTATTTCTCCAAGTATATTTACCATTTGTAGCTTTTTTGGAAGCACTTAAATTGCTCTTTCCAATGATGTATAATACTTGGCAGACACAACTTGTGAAGGAACTCGAAATTAACATTTATGTAAAATTTGGCACTGGGAATATTCAGTGATACTTTTGGTACAGTTTCTACATGTTGCATGTATAACTGCACTTAACTTTTGCATTTCTAAAGCTATATCAACAATTTATAGCTTGATTGAAAGCTTTTATCTTGTTCTTTCCAAAAATATATAATACTTTTCTTAAGGAGTTTAAGAATGGAGCTCAAAAATGGCTTATCTATGAAATGTGTCACTGGGGGCATTTTTGACGACTGCTTATGTTTCAAATACCATTGCACCTAACTTTTGTATTTCTTCAAGTACATTTACCATTTATAGCTTGTTTGGAAGCTTTCAAAATTAGCATTTATGTAACATTTGGCACTGGGAATATTCTGTGATACTTTTGGTACAGTTTCTACATGTTGCATGTATAACTGCACTTAACTTTTGCATTTCTTAAGCTATATCAACTACTTGTAGCTTGATTGAAAGCTTTTATCTTGTTCTTTTCAAAAATATATAATACTTTCCCTAAGGAGTTTAAGAAAGGAGCTCAAAAATGGCTTATCTATGAAATGTGTCACTGGGGACATTTTGGACGACTGTTAATGTTTATTATACCATTGCACATAACTTTTGTATTTCTTTAAGAATATCAACCATTTATGGCTTGTTTGGGAGCCCTTAAGTTGCTCTTTCCAATGATGTATAACACTTGGCAGAAAAAGCTTGTGAAAGGAACTCAAAATTAACATTTATCTAAAATTTGGCACTGAGAATATTCTGTGATACTTTGGGTACAGTTTCTACATGTTTCATGTATAACTGCACTTAACTTTTGGACTTCTTAAGCTATATCAACCATTTGTAGCTTGATTGTAAGCCTTTATCTTATTCTTTCCAAAAATATATAATACTTTCTCTAAGGAGTTTAAGAAGGGAGCTCAAAGTTGGCTTATCTATGAAATATTTCACTGGGAACATTTTGGACGACTGCTAATGTTTCTTATACCATTGCACGTAACTTTTGTATTTCTTCAAGTATATCAACCTTTTTTGTAGCTAGTTTGGAAGCCCTCAAATTGCTCTTTCCAATGATGTATAATACTTGGCAGAAAAGACTTGTTAAAAGAACTCAAAATTAACATTTATGTAAAATTTGGCACTGAGAATATTCTGTGATACTTTTGGTACAGTTTCTACATGTTTCATGTATAACTGCACTAAACTTTTGCATTTCTTAAGGTATCTCAACCATTTATACCTTGTCTCAAAGCTTTTATCTTGTTCTATCCAAAAATATATAACACTTTTCCTAAGGAGTTTAAGAAAGCAGCTCAAAATTGGCTTATCTATGAAATATGTCACTGGGGACATTTTGGACGACTGTTAATGTTTATTTTACCATTGCACTTAACTTTTGTATTTCTTCAAGTATATCAACCTTTTAATGCTTGTTTGGAAGCCCTTTAATTGCTCTTTCCAATGATGTATAATACTTGGCAGAAAAGACTTGTTAAAAGAACTCAAAATTAACATTTATGTAAAATTTGGCACTGAGAATATTCTGTGATACTTTTGGTACAGTTTCTACATGTTTCATGTATAACTGCACTAAACTTTTGCATTTCTTAATGTATGTCAACCATTTATACCTTGTCTGAAAGCTTTTATCTTGTTCTATTCAAAAATATATAACACTTTTCCTAAGGAGTTTAAGAAAGCAGCTCAAAATTGTCTTATCTATGAAATATGTCACTGGGGACATTTTGGACGACTGTTAATGTTTATTTTACCATTGCAATTAACTTTTGTATTTCTTCAAATATATCAATCATTTAAAGCTTGTTTGGAAGCCCTTAGATTGCCCTTTACAATGATGTATAATACTTGGCAGAAAAAGCTTGTGAAAGGAACTCAAAATTAACATTTATGGAAAATTTGGCACTGGGAATATTCTGTGATACTTTTGGTACAGTTTCTTCATGTTTCATGTAAAACTGCACTTAACTTTTGCATTTCTTAAGGTATGTCAACCATTTATACCTTGTCTCAAAGCTTTTATCTTGTTCTATCCAAAAATATATAACACTTTTCCTAAGGAGTTTAAGAAAGGAACTCGAAATTGGCTTATCTTTGAAATATGTCACTGGGGACATTTTGGACGACTGGTAATGTTTATTTTACCATTGCACTTAACTTTTGTATTTCTTCAAATATATCAACCATTTAATGCTTGTTTGGAAGCCCTTAAATTGCTCTTTCCAATGGTGTTTAATACTTGGCAGAAAAAGCTTGTGAAAGGAACTCAAAATTAACATTTATGTAAAATTTGGCACTGTGAATATTCTGTGATACTTTTGGTACAGTTTCTACATGTTTCATATATAACTGCACTTAATTTATTTCATTTCTTAAGATATATCCACCATTTATAGCATGATTGATAGCTTTTATCTTGTTCTTTCCAAAAATATATAATACTTTCCCTAAAGAGTTTAAGAAAGGAGCTCAAAATTGGCTTATTTCTGAAATATGTCACTGGGGACATTTTGGACGACTGTTTATGTTTCAAATACCATTGCACCTCACTTTTGTATTTCTTCAAGTATATTTACCATTTATAGCTTGTTTGGAAGCACTCAAAATTAACATTTATGTAAAATTTGGCACTGGGAATATTCTGTGATACTTTTGGTACAGTTTCTACATGTTTCATGTATAACTGCACTTAACTTTTGCATTTCTTAAGGTATGTCAACCATTTATACCTTGTCTCAAAGCTTTTATCTTGTTCTATCCAAAAATATATAACACTTTTCCTAAGGAGTTTAAGAAAGGAACTTAAAATTGGCTTATCTCTGAAATATGTCACTGGGAACACTTTGGACGACTGTTAATGTTTATTATACCATTGCATTTAACTTTTGTATTTCTTCAAATATATCAACCATTTATAGCTTGTTTAGAAGCCCTTAAATTGCTTTTGCCAATGTTGTATAATACTTCGCAGAAAAAGCTTGTTAAAGGAACTCAAAATTAACATTTATGTAAAATTTGGCACTGGGAATATTCTGTGATACTTTTGGTACAGTTTCTACATGTTTTATGTATTACTGCACTTAACTTTTGCATTTCTTCAGCTATATCGACAATTTATAGCTCAATTGAAAGCTTTTATCTTGTTCTTTCCAAAAATATATAATACTTTTCCTAAGGAGTTTAAGAAAGCAACTTAAAATTGGCTTATCTATGAAATATGTCGCTGAGGACATTTTGGACGACTGTTAATGTTTATTATACCACTGCACTTAACTTTTGTATTTCTTCAAGTATATCAACCATTTAGTGCTTGTTTGGAAGCCCTTAAATTGTTCTTTCTAATGATGTATAATACTTGGCAGAAAAAGCTTGTGAAAGGAACTCAAAATTAACATTTATGTAAAATTTGGCACTGGGAATATTCTGTGATACTTTTGGTACAGTTTCTACATGTTTTATGTATTACTGCACTTAACTTTTGCATTTCTTAAGCTATATCAACCATTTATAGCTTGATTGAAAGCTTTTATCTTGTTCTTTACAAAAACATATAATACTTTCCCTAAGGAGTTTAAGAAAGGAGCTTAAAATTGGCTTATCTCTGAAATATGTCACTGGGGACATTTTGGACGACTGTTAATGTTTATTATACCATTGCTCTTAACTTTTGTATTTCTTCAAGTATATCAACCGTTTATAGCTTGTTTGGAAGCTCTTAAATTGCTTTTTCCAATGTTGTATAATACTTGGCAGAAAAGACTTGTTAAAGGAACTCAAAATTAACATTTATGTAAAATTTGGCACTGGGAATATTCTGTGATAATTTTTGTACAGTTCCTACATGTTTCATGTATAACTGCACTTAACTGTTGCATTTCTTAAGCTATATCCACCATTTATAGCACGATTGACAGCTTTAATCTTGTTCTTTCCAAAAATATATAATACTTTCCCTAAGGAGTTTAAGAAAGGAACTCAAAATTGGCTTATCTATGAAATATGTCACTGGGGGCATTTTTGACGACTGTTTATGTTTCAAATACCATTGCACTTAACTTTTGTAATTCTTCAAATACATCAACCATTTATAGCTTGTTTGGAAGCCCTTAAATTGCCCTTTCCAATTATGTATAATACTTGGCAGAAAAAACTTGTGAAAGGAACTAAGAATTAACATTTATGTAAAATTTGGCACTGGGAATATTCTGTGATAATTTCTGTACAGTTTCTTAAGCTATATCTACCATTTATAGCACGATTGACAGCTTTAATCTTGTTCTTTCCAAAAATATATAATACTTTCCCTAAGGAGTTTAAGAAAGGAACTCAAAATTGGCTTATCTATGAAATATGTCACTGGGGGCATTTTTGACGACTGTTTATGTTTCAAATACCATTGCACTTAACTTTTGTAATTCTTCAAATACATCAACCATTTATAGCTTGTTTGGAAGCCCTTAAATTGCCCTTTCCAATTATGTATAATGCTTGGCAGAAGAAACTTGTGAAAGGCACTCAAAATTAACATTTATGTAAAATTTGACACTGGGAATATTCTGTGATACTTTTGGTAATACTTGTCAGAAAGAAATAGTGAAGGAACTCAAAATTAACATTTATGTAAAATTTGGCACTGGGAATATTCTGTGAAACTTTTGGTACAGTTTCTACATGTTTTATATATAACTGCACTTAATTTTTTCATTTCTTAAGCTATATCCACCATTTATAGCATGAATGATAGCTTTAGTCTTGTTCTTTCAAAAATATATAATACTTTCCCTAAGGAGTTTAAGAAAGGAACTCAAAATTGGCTTATCTCTGAAATATGTCACTGGGGACATTTTGGACGACTGTTAATGTTTATTATACCATTGCACTTAACTTTTGTATTTCTTCAAGTATATCAACCATTTATAGCTTGTTTGGAAGCCCTTAAATTGCTTTTTCCAATGTTGTATAATACTTGGCTGAAAAGAGTTGTTAAAGGAACTCAAAATTAACATTTATGTAAAATTTGGCACTGGGAATATTCTGTGATACTTTTGGTACAGTTTCTACATGTTTCATATATAACTGCACTTAATTTTTTCATTTCTTAAGCTATATCATCCATTTATATATAGCATGATTGAAAGCTTTTATCTTGTTCTTTCCAAAAATATATAATACTTTGCCTAAGGAGTTTAAGAAAGGAACTCAAAATTGGCTTATCTATGAAATATGTCACTGGGGACATTCTTGATGACTGTTTATGTTTCATATAACATTGCACTAACTTTTGTAATTCTTCAAATGTATCAACCATTTATAGCTTTTTTGGAAGCCCTTAAATTGCTCTTTCCAATGATGTATAATACTTGGCAGAAGCGAATTGTGAAGGAACTCAAAGTTAACATTAATGTAAAATTTGGCACCGGGAATATTCTGTGATACATTTGGTAGAGTTTCTACATGTTGCATGTATAACTGCACTTATATTTTGCATTTCTTAAGCTATATCCACCATTTATAGCATGATTGACAGCTTTAATCTTGTTCTCTCCAAAAATATATAATACTTTCCCTAAGGAGTTTAAGAAAGGAACTCAAAATTGGCTTATCTATGAAATATGTCACTAGGGACATTTTTGACGACTGTTTATGTTTCATATACCATTGCACTTAACTTTTGTATTTCTTCAAGTATATCAACCATTTAATGCTTGTTTGGAAGCCCTTAAATTGCTCTTTCCAATGATGTATAATATAACTGCACTTAGCTTTTGCATTTCTTAAGCTATATCAACCATTTATAGCTTGATTGAAAGCTTTTATCTTATTCTTTCCAAAATATATAATACTTTCCCAAAGGAGTTTAAGAAAGGAGCTCAAATTGGCTTATCTATGAAATGTGTCACTGGGGACATTTTGGACGACTGTTAATGTTTCTTATACCATTGCACTTAACTTTTGTATTTCTTCAAGTATATCAACCATTTATAGCTTGTTTGGAAGCCCTTAAATTGCCCTTTCCAATTATGTATAATACTTGGCAGAAACAAATTGTGAAGGAACTCAAAATTAACATTTATGTAAAATTTGGCACTGGGAATATTCTGTGATACTTTTGGTACAGTTTCTACATGTTGCATATATAACTGCACTTAACTTTTGCATTTCTTAAGCTATATCATCCATTTATAGCTTGATTGAAAGCTTTTATCTTGTTCTTTCCAAAAATTTATAATACTTTCCCTAAGGAGTTTAAGAAAGGAGCTCAAAATTGGCTTATCTATGAAATATGTCACTGGGGACATTTTGGACGACTGTTAATGTTTCTTATACCATTGCACTTAACTTTTGTATTTCTTAAAGTATATCAACCATTTATAGCTTGTTTGGAAGCCCTTAAATTGCCCTTTCCAATTATGTATAATACTTGGCAGAAAAAACTTGTGAAAGGAACTCAAAATTAACATTTATGTAAAATTTGGCACTGGGAATATTCTGTGATAATTTTTGTACAGTTTCTACATGTTTCATGTATAACTGCACTTAACTTTTGCATTCCTTAAGCTATATCCACCATTTATAGCATGATTGACAGCTTTAATCTTGTTCTCTCCAAAAATATATAATACTTTCCCTAAGGAGTTTAAGAAAGGAGCTCAAATTGGCTTATCTATGAAATGTGTCACTGGGGACATTTTGGACGACTGTTAATGTTTCTTATACCATTGCACTTAACTTTTGTATTTCTTCAAGTATATCAACCATTTATAGCTTGTTTGGAAGCCCTTAAATTGCCCTTTCCAATTATGTATAATACTTGGCAGAAAAAAATTGTGAAGGAACTCAAAATTAACATTTATGTAAAATTTGGCACTGGGAATATTCTGTGATACATTTGGTAGAGTTTCTACATGTTGCATGTTTAACTGCACTTAACTTTTGCATTTCTTAAGCTATATCATCCATTTATAGCTTGATTGAAAGCTTTTATCTTGTTCTTTCCAAAAATATATAATAATTTCCCTAAGGAGTTTAAGAAAGGAACTCAAAATTGGCTTATCTATGAAATATGTCACTGGGGACATTCTTGACGACTGTTTATGTTTCATATAACATTGCACTAACTTTTGTAATTCTTCAAATATGTCAACCATTTATAGCTTGTTTGGAAGCCCTTAAATTGCTCTTTCCAATGATATATAATACTTGTCAGAAACAAATTGTGAAGGAACTCAAAATTAACATTTATGTAAAATTTGGCACTGGGAATATTCTGTGATACTTTTGGTACAGTTTCTACATGTTGCATGTATAACTGCACTTAACTTTTGCATTTCTTAAGCTATATCATCCATTTATAGCTTGATTGAAAGCTTTTATCTTGTTCTTTCCCAAAATATATAATACTTCCCTAAGGAGTTTAAGAAGGGAGTTCAAAATTGGCTTATCTATGAAATATGTCGCTGGGGGCATTTTTGACTACTGTTTATGTTTCATATATCATTGCACTTAATTTTTGTATTTCTTCGAGTATATCAACCTTTTATAGCTTGTTTGGAAGCCCTTAAATTGCTCTTTCCGATGATGTATAATATAACTGCACTTAGCTTTTGCATTTCTTAAGCTATATCAACCATTTATAGCTTGATTGAAAGCTTTTATCTTGTTCTTTCCAAAATATGTAATACTTTCCCAAAGGAGTTTAGGAAAGGAGCTCAAATTGGCTTATCTATGAAATGTGTCACTGGGGACATTTTGGACGACTGTTAATGTTTCTTATACCATTGCACTTAACTTTTGTATTTCTTAAAGTATATCAACCATTTATAGCTTGTTTGGAAGCCCTTAAATTGCCCTTTCCAATTATGTATAATACTTGGCAGAAAAAACTTGTGAAAGGAACTCAAAATTAACATTTATGTAAAATTTGGCACTGGGAATATTCTGCGATAATTTTTGTACAGTTTCTACATGTTTCATAAATAACTGCACTTAACTTTTGCATTCCTTAAGCTATATCCACCATTTATAGCATGATTGACAGCTTTAGTCTTGTTCTCTCCAAAAATATATAATACTTTCCCTAAGGAGTTTAAGAAAGGAGCTCAAATTGGCTTATCTATGAAATGTGTCACTGGGGACATTTTGGACGACTGTTAATGTTTCTTATACCATTGCACTTAACTTTTGTATTTCTTCAAGTATATCAACCATTTATAGCTTGTTTGGAAGCCCTTAAATTGCCCTTTCCAATTATGTATAATACTTGGCAGAAACAAATTGTGAAGGAACTCAAAATTAACATTTATGTAAAATTTGGCACTGGGAATATTCTGTGATACTTTTGGTACAGTTTCTACATGTTGCGTATATGACTGCACTTAACTTTTGCATTTCTTAAGCTATATCATCCATTTATAGCTTGATTGAAAGCTTTTATCTTGTTCTTTCCAAAAATTTATAATACTTTCCCTAAGGAGTTTAAGAAAGGAGCTCAAAATTGGCTTATCTATGAAATATGTCACTGGGGACATTTTGGACGACTGTTAATGTTTCTTATACCATTGCACTTAACTTTTGTATTTCTTAAAGTATATCAACCATTTATAGCTTGTTTGGAAGCCCTTAAATTGCCCTTTCCAATTATGTATAATACTTGGCAGAAAAAACTTGTGAAAGGAACTCAAAATTAACATTTATGTAAAATTTGGCACTGGGAATATTCTGTGATAATTTTTGTACAGTTTCTACATGTTTCATGTATAACT
Organism: Protophormia terraenovae; assembly: GCA_951394005.1. Taxonomy (NCBI): domain Eukaryota; kingdom Metazoa; phylum Arthropoda; class Insecta; order Diptera; family Calliphoridae; genus Protophormia; species Protophormia terraenovae. The sequence continues at coordinate 90,298,647 of OX596073.1, read as the reverse complement.
GCACTTAACTTTTGCATTCCTTAAACTATATCCACCATTTATAGCATGATTGACAGCTTTAATCTTGTTCTCTCCAAAAATATATAATACTTTCCCTAAGGAGTTTAAGAAAGGAACTCAAAATTGGCTTATCTATGAAATATGTCACTAGGGGCATTTTTGACGACTGTTTATGTTTCAAATACCATTGCACTTAACTTTTGTATTTCTTCAAGTATATCAACCATTTAATGTTTTTTGGAAGCCCTTAAATTGCTCTTTCCAATGATGTACAATACTTGGCAGAAAAAGCTTGTGAAAGGAACTCAAAATAACATTTATGTAAAATTTGGCACTGGGAATATTCTGTGATACATTTGTTAGAGTTTCTACATATTGCATGTATAACTGCACTTATATTTTGCATTTCTTAAGCTATATAAACCATTTATAGCTTGATTGAAAGCTTTTATCTTGTTCTTTCCAAAAATATATAATACTTTCCCTAAGGAGTTTAAGAAAGGAACTCAAAATTGGCTTATCTATGAAATATGTCACTAGGGACATTTTTGACGACTGTTTCTGTTTCATATACCATTGCACTTAACTTTTGTATTTCTTCAAGTATATCAACCATTTAATGCTTGTTTGGAAGCCCTTAAATTGCTCTTTCCAATGATGTACAATACTTGGCAGAAAAAACTTGTGAAAGGAACTCAAAATTAACATTTATGTAAAATTTGGCACTGGGAATATTCTGTGATACATTTGGTAGAGTTTCTACATGTTGCATGTATAACTGCACTTAACTTTTGCATTTCTTAAGCTATATCATCCATTTATAGCTTGATTGAAAGCTTTTATCTTGTTCTTTCCAAAAATATATAATACTTTCCCTAAGGAGTTTAAGAAAGGAACTCAAAATTGGCTTATCTATGAAATATGTCACTGGGGACATTCTTGACGACTGTTTATGTTTCATATAACATTGCACTAACTTTTGTAATTCTTCAAATATGTCAACCATTTATAGCTTGTTTGGAAGCCCTTAAATTGCTCTTTCCAATGATATATAATACTTGTCAGAAACAAATTGTGAAGGAACTCAAAATTAACATTTATGTAAAATTTGGCACTGGGAATATTCTGTGATACTTTTGGTACAGTTTCTACATGTTGCATGTATAACTGCACTTAACTTTTGCATGTATTAAGCTATATCATCCATTTATAGCTTGATTGAAAGCTTTTATCTTGTTCTTTCCCAAAATATATAATACTTCCCTAAGGAGTTTAAGAAGGGAGTTCAAAATTGGCTTATCTATGAAATATGTCGCTGGGGGCATTTTTGACTACTGTTTATGTTTCATATATCATTGCACTTAATTTTTGTATTTCTTCGAGTATATCAACCTTTTATAGCTTGTTTGGAAGCCCTTAAATTGCTCTTTCCAATGATGTATAATATAACTGCACTTAGCTTTTGCATTTCTTAAGCTATATCAACCATTTATAGCTTGATTGAAAGCTTTTATCTTGTTCTTTCCAAAATATGTAATACTTTCCCAAAGGAGTTTAGGAAAGGAGCTCAAATTGGCTTATCTATGAAATGTGTCACTGGGGACATTTTGGACGACTGTTTATGTTTCTTATACCATTGCACTTAACTTTTGTATTTCTTCAAGTATATCAACCATTTATAGCTTGTTTGGAAGCCCTTAAATTGCCCTTTCCAATTATGTACAATACTTGGCAGAAAAAGCTTGTGAAATGAACTCAAAATTAACATTTATGTAAAATTTGGCACTGGGAATATTCGGTGATACATTTGGTACAGTTTCTACATGTTGCATGTATAACTGCACTTAACTTTAGCATTTCTTAAGCTATATCATCCATTTATAGCTTGATTGAAAGCTTTTATCTTGTTCTTTCCAAAAATATATAATACTTTCCCTAAGGAGTTTAAGAAAGGAGCTCAAAATTGGCTTATCTATGAAATATGTCACTGGGAACATTTTTGACGAATGTTTATGTTTCATATTCCATTGCACTAACTTTTGTATTTCTTCAAATATATCAACCATTTATAGCTTGTTTGGAAGCCCTTAAATTGCCCTTTCCAATGATGTATAATACTTGGCAGAAAAAGCTTGTGAAAGGAACTCAAAATTAACATTTATGTAAAATTTGGCACTGGGAATATTCTGTGATACTTTTGGTAATACTTGGCAAAAACAAATTGTGAAAGAACTCAAAATTAACATTTATGTAAAATTTGGCACTGGGAATATTCTGTGATACTTTTGGTACAGTTTCTAAATGTTGCATGTATAACTGCACTTAACTTTTGCATTTCTTAAGCTATATCATCCATTTATAGCTTGATTGAAAGCTTTTATCTTCTTCTTTCCAAAAATATATAATACTTTCCCTAAGGAGTTTAAGAAAGAAGCTCAAAATTGGCTTATCTATGAAATATGACGCTGGGGGCATTTTTGAATACTGTTTATGTTTCATATATCATTGAACTTAATTTTTGTATTTCTTCAAGTATATCAACCATTTATGGCTTGTTTGGAAGCCCTTAAATTGCTTTTTCCAATGATTTATAACACTTGGCAGAAAAAGCTTGCGAAAGGAGCTCAAAATTAACATTTATGTAAAATTTGGCACTGGGAATATTCTGTGATACATTTGGTACAGTTTTTACATGTTTCATGTATAAATGCAGTTAACTTTTGCATTTCGTAAACTATATTAACCATTTATAGCATGATTGATAGCTTTTATCTTGTTCTTTCCAAAAATATATAATACTTTCCCTAAGGAGTTTAAGAAAGGAACTCAAAATTGGCTTATCTTTGAAATATGTCACTGGGGACATTTTGGACGACTGTTAATGTTTATTATACCACTGCACTTAACTTTTGTATTTCTTCAAGTACATCAACCATTTATAGCTTGTTTGGAAGCCCTTAAATTGCTTTTTCCAATGTTGTATAATACTTGGCAGAAAAGACTTGTTAAAGGAACTCAAAATTAACATTTATGTAAAATTTGGCACTGGGAATATTCTGTAATACTTTTGGTACAGTTTCTACATGTTTCATATATAACTGCACTTAATTTTTTCATTTCTTAAGCTATATCCACCATTTATAGCATGATTGAAAGCTTTTTTCTGGTTCTTTCCAAAAATATATAATACTTTCCCTAAGGAGTTTAAGAAAGGAACTCAAAATTGGCTTATCTATGAAATAAGTCACTGGGGACATTTTTGACGACAGTTTATGTTTCATATAACATTGCACTTACTTTTGTAATTCTTCAAATATATCAACCATTTAATGCTTATTTAGAAGCCCTTAAATTGCACTTTCCAATTATGTATAATACTTGGCAGAAACAAATTGTGAAGGAACTCAAAATTAACATTTATGTAAAATTTGGCACTGGGAATATTCTGTGATACTTTTGGTACAGTTTCTACATGTTGCATGTATAACTGCACTTAACTTTTGCATTTCTTAAGCTATATCATCCATTTATAGCTTGATTGAAAGCTTTTATCTTGTTCTTTCCCAAAGTATATAATACTTTCCCTAAGGAGTTTAAGAAGTGAGTTCAAAATTGGCTTATCTATGAAATATGTCGCTGGGGGCATTTTTGACTACTGTTTATGTTTCATATATCATTTCACTTAACTTTTGTATTTCTTCAAGTATATCAACCATTTATGGCTTGTTTGGAAGCCCTTAAGTTGCACTTTCCAATGATGTATAACACTTGGCAGAAAAAGCTTGTGAAAGGAACTCAAAATTAACATTTTTGTAAAATTTGGCGCTGGGAATATTCTGTGATGCATTTGGTACAGTTTCTACATGTTTCATGTATAACTGCACTTATGTTTTGCATTTCTTAAGCTATATCAACCATTTATAGCTTGATTAAAAGCTTTGATCTTGTTCTTTCCAAAAATATATAATACTTTCCCTAAGGAGTTTAAGAAAGGAGCTCAAAATTGGCTTATCTATGAAATATGTCGCTGGTTGCATTTTTGACTACTGTTTATGTTTCATATATCATTGCACCTAATTTTTGTATTTCTTCGAGTATATCAACCTTTTATAGCTTGTTTGGAAGCCCTTAAATTGCTCTTTCCAATGATGTATAATATAACTGCACTTAACTTTTGCATTTCTTAAGCTATATCATCCATTTATAGCTTGATTGAAAGCTTTTATCTTGTTCTTTCCAAAAATATATAATACTTTCCCTAAGGAGTTTAAGAAAGGAGCTCAAAATTGGCTTATCTATGAAATATGTCACTGGGGACATTTTTGACGAATGTTTATGTTTCATATTCCATTGCACTAACTTTTGTATTTCTTCAAATATATCAACCCTTTATAGCTTGTTTGGAAGCCCTTAAATTGCCCTTTCCAATGATGTATAATACTTGGCAGAAAAAGCTTGTGAAAGGAACTCAAAATTAACATTTATGTAAAATTTGGCACTGGGAATATTCTGTGATACTTTTGGTAATACTTGGCAGAAACAAATTGTGAAAGAACTCAAAATTAACATTTATGTAAAATTTGGCACTGGGAATATTCTGTGATACTTTTGGTACAGTTTCTACATGTTGCATGTATAACTGCACTTAACTTTTGCATTTCTTAAGCTATATCATCCATTTATAGCTTGATTGAAAGCTTTTATCTTCTTCTTTCCAAAAATATATAATACTATGGAGTTTAAGAAAGAAGCTCAAAATTGGCTTATCTATGAAATATGACGCTGGGGGCATTTTTGAATACTGTTTATGTTTCATATATCATTGCACTTAATTTTTGTATTTCTTCAAGTATATCAACCATTTATGGCTTGTTTGGAGGCCCTTAAGATGCTCTTTCCAATGATGTATAACACTTGGCAGAAAAAGCTTGCGAAAGGAACTCGAAATTAACATTTATGTAAAATTTGGCACTGGGAATATTCTGTGATACATTTGGTACAGTTTCTACATGTTTCATGTATAAATGCACTTAACTTTTGCATTTCGTAAAGTATATTAACCATTTATAGCATGATTGATAGCTTTAATCTTGTCCTTTCCAAAAATTTATAATACTTTCCCTAAGGAGTTTAAGAAAGGAACTCAAAATTGGCTTATCTTTGAAATATGTCACTGGGGACATTTTGGACGACTGTTAATGTTTATTATACCACTGCACTTAACTTTTGTATTTCTTCAAGTACATCAACCATTTATAGCTTGTTTGGAAGCCCTTAAATTGCTTTTTCCAATGTTGTATAATACTTGGCAGAAAAGACTTGGTAAAGGAACTCAAAATTAACATTTATGTAAAATTTGGCACTGGGAATATTCTGTAATACTTTTGGTACAGTTTCTACATGTTTCATATATAACTGCACTTAATTTTTTCATTTCTTAAGCTATATCCACCATTTATAGCATGATTGAAAGCTTTTTTCTGGTTCTTTCCAAAAATATATAATACTTTCCCTAAGGAGTTTAAGAAAGGAACTCAAAATTGGCTTATCTATGAAATAAGTCACTGGGGACATTTTTGACGACAGTTTATGTTTCATATAACATTGCACTAACTTTTGTAATTCTTCAAATATATCAACCATTTATAGCTTGTTTTGAAGCCCTTAAATTGCTCTTTCCAATTATGTATAATACTTGGCAGAAACAAATTGTGAAGGAACTCTAACTAACTTTTGTAATTCTTCAAATATATCATTCATTTAATGCTTATTTAGAAGCCCTTAAATTGCACTTTCCAATTATGTATAATACTTGGCAGCAGCGTTACTGTTGAGAATTTTTAAAAAGTGTCCAAAAAAGGGGATTTCGAAATAAAAAGTCGCCAAAAAAAGGGTATTTTCTGAAAAAAAGGGGACAACTGCTTTAATACCTAAAAAAACTCCTTAAAATTTGTTTATTTGATAACAACGACAACAAAATAATCCTGTATTGTAAGAAAACTACAAAATTCAGTTTTATTAATAACAAAATAATTTATAATTTTTTTATTATTGTAAAAATTCACAGAAATAGTTACCATATAATCCTCGTTTTATTAATTAAACTTCTGTACTTTTGTTCGAGTTCTTCACTCGTACTCCAGTCTTTCAAATTCTTGTCGGATGAATTTAGGAAGGAACCCATGGATCCACATGAATTTACTGAAATCTGTTAGACAAACTATTTTTTTTATTTTTGATAATTTAGTAAAAAAAAAAGAACACGTTCCCCAGGCATTGCTATGAGGAATGTAAAAATATAAATTAGGATATAAATATTCCTCGAATCTATTTTTTAATTTTTTAATTCAATCCAAAAAGTTTCGGCATATGATGATATAAATAGCGGTTCAAAGACTTTACTACTATTTTTATTTACTAACAGTTTCGATCACTTATAAGTACTCCGCGGACTTTTATATCATTATACTGTGAAACAATCTCAAAATGATGATTTATTTGTTGAAATTAATTTCAAACAATTTAATTTCTCGTCATTTAGCACTTAGTCTTAAAAAGTAGCCATTTAGTCGCCATTTAAAAAAGGGGCCAAAAAAGTGGCCAGGTGGTTGAAAAAGGGGCAAATGGCGACTAAAGTCGCCAAACGGTAACACTGCTTGGCAGAAACAAATTGTGAAGGAACTCAAAATTAGCATTTATGTAAAATTTGGCACTGGGAATATTCTGTGATACTTTTGGCACAGTTTCTACATGTTGCATGTATAACTGCACTTAACTTTTGCATTTCTTAAGCTATATCATCCATTTATAGCTTGATTGAAAGCTTTTATCTTATTCTTTCCAAAAATATATAATACTTTCCCTAAGGAGTTTAAGAAAGGAACTCAAAATTGGCTTATCTATGAAATATGTCACTGGGGACATTCTTGACGACTGTTTATGTTTCATATATCATTTCACTTAACTTTTGTATTTCTTCAAGTATATCAACCATTTATGGCTTGTTTGGAAGCCCTTAAATTGCTCTTTCCAATGATGTATAATACTTGGCAGAAACGAATTGCGAAGGAACTCAAAATTAACATTTATGTAAAATTTGGCACTGGGAATAATCTGTGATACTTTTGGTACAGTTTCTACATGTTGCATGTATAACTGCACTTAACTTTTGCATTTCTTAAGCTATATCATCCATTTATAGCTTGATTGAAAGCTTTTATCTTGTTCTTTTCAAAAATATATAATACTTTCCCTAAGGAGTTTAAGAAGGGAGTTCAAAATTGGCTTATCTATGAAATATGTCGCTGGGGGCATTTTTGACTACTGTTTATGTTTCATATATCATTTCACTAAACTTTTGTATTTCTTCAAGTATATCAACCATTTATGGCCTGTTTGGAAGCCCTTAAGTTGCACTTTCAATGATGTATAACACTTGGCAGAAAAAGCTTGTGAAAGGAACTCAAAATTAACATTTTTGTAAAATTTGGCGCTGGGAATATTCGGTGATACATTTGGTACAGTTTCTACATGTTGCATGTATAACTGCACTTAACTTTTGCATTTCTTAAGCTATATCATCCATTTATAGCTTGATTGAAAGCTTTTATCTTGTTCTTTCCAAAAATATATAATACTTTCCCTAAGGAGTTTAAGAAAGGAGCTCAAAATTGGCTTATCTATGAAATATGTCACTGGGGACATTTTTGACGAATGTTTATGTTTCATATTCCATTGCACTAACTTTTGTATTTCTTCAAATATATCAACCCTTTATAGCTTGTTTGGAAGCCCTTAAATTGCCCTTTCCAATGATGTATAACACTTGGCAGAAAAGGCTTGCGAAAGGAACTCAAAATTAACATTTATGTAAAATTTGGCACTGGGAATATTCTGTGATACTTTTGGTAATACTTGGCAGAAACAAATTGTGAAAGAACTCAAAATTAACATTTATGTAAAATTTGGCACTGGGAATATTCTGTGATACTTTTGGTACAGTTTCTATATGTTGCATGTATAAAAGCACTTAACATTTGCATTTCTTAAGCTATATCATCCATTTATAGCTTGATTGAAAGCTTTTATCTTCTTCTTTCCAAAAATATATAATACTTTCCCTAAGGAGTTTAAGAAAGAAGCTCAAAATTGGCTTATCTATGAAATATGACGCTGGGGGCATTTTTGAATACTGTTTATGTTTCATATATCATTGCACTTAATTTTTGTATTTCTTCAAGTATATCAACCATTTATGGCTTGTTTGGAGGTTCTTAAGATGCTCTTTCCAATGATGTATAACACTTGGCAGAAAAAGCTTGCGAAAGGAACTCGAAATTAACATTTATGTAAGATTTGGCACTGGGAATATTCTGTGATACATTTGGTACAGTTTCTACATGTTTCATGTATAAATGCACTTAACTTTTGCATTTCGTAAAGTATATTAACCATTTATAGCATGATTGATAGCTTTAATCTTGTTCTTTCCAAAAATATATAATACTTTCCCTAAGGAGTTTAAGAAAGGAACTCAAAATTGGCTTATCTTTGAAATATGTCACTGGGGACATTTTGGACGAATGTTAATGTTTATTATACCACTGCACTTAACTTTTGTATTTCTTCAAGTACATCAACCATTTATACCTTGTTTGGAAGCCCTTAAATTGCTTTTTCCAATGTTGTATAATACTTGGCAGAAAAGACTTGTTAAAGGAACTCAAAATTAACATTTATGTAAAATTTGGCACTGGGAATATTCTGTAATACTTTTGGTACAGTTTCTACATGTTTCATATATAACTGCACTTAATTTTTTCATTTCTTAAGCTATATCCACCATTTATAGCACGATTGAAAGCTTTTGTCTGATTCTTTCCAAAAATATATAATACTTTCCCTAAGGAGTTTAAGAAAGGAACTCAAAATTAGCTTATCTATGAAATAAGTCACTGGGGACATTTTTGACGACAGTTTATGTTTCATATAACATTGCACTAACTTTTGTAATTCTTCAAATATATCAACCATTTAATGCTTATTTGGAAGCCCTTAAATTGCACTTTCCAATGATGTATAATACTTGGCAGAAACAAATTGTGAAGGAACTCAAAATTAACATTTATGTAAAATTTGGCACTGGGAATATTCTGTGATACTTTTGGTACAGCTTCTACATGTTGCATATATAACTGCACTTAACTTTTGCATTTCTTAATCTATATCATCCATTTATAGCTTGATTGAAAGCTTTTATCTTGTTCTTTCCAAAAATATATAATACTTTCCCTAAGGAGTTTAAGAAAGGAGCTCAAAATTGGCTTATCTATGAAATATGTCGCTGGGGGCATTTTTGACTACTGTTTATGTTTCATATATCATTGCACTTAACTTTTGTATTTCTTCAAGTATATCAACCATTTATGGCTTGTTTGGAAGCCCTTAAGTTCCACTTTCCAACGATGTATAACACTTGGCAGAAAAAGCTTGTGAAAGGAACTCAAAATTAACATATATGTAAAATTTGGCACTGGGAATATTCTGTGATGCATTTGGTACAGTTTCTACATGTTTCATATATAACTGCACTTATGTTTTGCATTTCTTAAGCTATATCAACCATTTACAGCTTGATTGAAAGCTTTTATCTTGTTCTTTACAAAAATATATAATACTTTCCCTAAGGAGTTTAAAAAAGGAGCTCAAAATTGGCTTATCTATGAAATATGTCGCTGGTTGCATTTTTGAATACTGTTTATGTTTCATATATAATTGCACTTAATTTTTGTATTTCTTCGAGTATATCAACCTTTTATAGCTTGTTTGGAAGCCCTTAAATTGCTCTTTCCAATGATGTATAATATAACTGCATTTAGATTTTGCATTTCCTAAGCTATATCAACCATTTATAGCTTGATTGAAAGCTTTTATCTTGTTCTTTACAAAATATATAATACTTTCCCAAAGGAGTTTAAGAAAGGAGCTCAAATTGGCTTATCTATGAAATGTGTCACTGGGGACATTTTGGACGACTGTTAATGTTTATTATACCACTGCACTTAACTTTTGTATTTCTTCAAGTACATCAACCATATATAGGAAAAAGCCCTTAAATTGCTTTTTCCAATGTTGTATAATACTTGGCAGAAAAGACTTGTTAAAGGAACTCAAAATTAACATTTATGTAAAATTTGGCACTGGGAATATTCTGTAATACTTTTGGTACAGTTTCTACATGTTTCATATATAACTGCACTTAACTTTTGCATTTCTTAAGCTATATCATCCATTTTTAGCTTGATTTAAAGCTTTTATCTTGTTCTTTCCAAAAATATATAATACTTTCCCTATAGAGTTTAAGAAAGGAGCTCAAAATTGGCTTATCTATGAAATATGTCGCTGGGGGCATTTTTGACTACTGTTTATGTTTCATATATCATTGCACTTAATTTTTGTATTTCTTCAAGTATATCAACCATTTCTGGCTTGTTTGGAAGCCCTTAAGTTGCTCTTTCCAATGATGTATAACACTTGGCAGAAAAGGCTTGCGAAAGGAACTCAAAATTAACATTTATGTAAAATTTGGCACTGGGAATATTCTGTGATACATTTGGTAGAGTTTCTACATGTTGCATGTATAACTGCACTTATATTTTGCATTTCTTAAGCTATATCAACCATTTATAGCTTGATTGAAAGCTTTTATCTTGTTCTTTCCAAAAATATATAATACTTTCCCTAAGGAGTTTAAGAAAGGAACTCAAAATTGGCTTATCTATGAAATATGTCACTGGGGACATTCTTGACGACTGTTTATGTTTCATATAACATTGCACTAACTTTTGTAATTCTTCAAATATATCAACCATTTATAGCTTGTTTTGAAGCCCTTAAATTGCTCTTTCCAATGATGTATAATACTTGGCAGAAACAAATTGTGAAGGAACTCAAAATTAACAGTTATATAAAATTTGGCACTGGGAATATTCTGTGATACTTTTGGTACAGTTTCTACATGTTGCATGTATAACTGCACTTAACTTTTGCATTTCTTAAGCTATATCATCCATTTATAGCTTAATTGAAATTGTATAATAATTGGCAGAAAAAGCTTGCGAAAGGAACTCAAAATTAACATTTATGTAAAATTTGGCACTGGGAATATTCTGTGATACTTTTGGTACAGTTTCTACATGTTTCATGTATAAATGCACTTAGCTTTTGCATTTCGTAAACTATATTAACAATTTATAGCATGATTGATAGCTTTAAACTTGTTCTTTCCAAAAATATATAATACTTTCCCTAAGGAGTTTAAGAAAGGAACTCAAAATTGGCTTATCTTTGAAATATGTCACTGGGGACATTTTGGACGACTGTTAATGTTTATTATACCACTGCACTTAACTTTTGTATTTCTTCAAGTACATCAACCATATATAGGAAAAAGCCCTTAAATTGCTTTTTCCAATGTTGTATAATACTTGGCAGAAAAGACTTGTTAAAGGAACTCAAAATTAACATTTATGTAAAATTTGGCACTGGGAATATTCTGTAATACTTTTGGTACAGTTTCTACATGTTTCATATATAACTGCAATTAATTTTTTCATTTCTTAAGCTATATCCACCATTTATAGCATGATTGAAAGCTTTTGTCTGGTTGTTTCCAAAAACATATAATACTTTCCCTAAGGAGTTTAAGAAAGGAACTCAAAATTGGCTTATCTATGAAATAAGTCACTGGGGACATTCTTGACGACAGTTTATGTTTCATATAACATTGCACTAACTTTTGTATTTCTTCAAATATATCAACCATTTAATGCTTATTTGGAAGCCCTTAAATTGCACTTTCCAATGATGTATAATACTTGGCAGAAACAAATTGTGAAGGAACTCAAAATTAACATTTATGTAAAATTTGGCACTGGGAATATTCTGTGAAACTTTTGGTACAGTTTCTACATGTTGCATGTATAACTGCACTTAACTTTTGCATTTCTTAAGCTATATCATCTATTTATAGCTTGATTGAAAGCTTTTATCTTGTTCTTTCCAAAAATATATAATACTTTCCCTAAGGAGTTTAAGAAAGGAACTCAAAATTGGCTTATCTATGAAATATGTCACTGGGGACATTCTTGACGACTGTTTATGTTTCATATAACATTGCACTAACTTTTGTAATTCTTCAAATATATCAACCATTTATAGCTTGTTTTGAAGCCCTTAATTGCTCTTTCCAATGATGTATAATACTTGGCAGAAACAAATTGTGAAGGAACTCAAAATTAACATTTATATAAAATTTGGCACTGGGAATATTCTGTGATACTTTTGGTACAGTTTCTACATGTTGCATGTATAACTGCACTTAACTTTTGCATTTCTTAAGCTATATCATCCATTTATAGCTTGATTGAAAGCTTTTATCTTGTTCTTTCCAAAAATATATAATACTTTCCCTAAGGAGTTTAAGAAAGGAGCTCAAAATTGGCTTATCTATGAAATATGTCGCTGGGGGCATTTTTGACTACTGTTTATGTTTCATATATCATTGCACTTAACTTTTGTATTTCTTCAAGTATATCAACCATTTATGGCTTGTTTGGAAGCTCTTAAGTTGCACTTTCCAATGATGTATAACACTTGGCAGAAAAAGCTTGCGAAAGGAACTCAAAATTAACATTTATGTAAAATTTGGCACTGGGAATATTCTGTGATACATTTGGTAGAGTTTCTACATGTTGCATGTAGAAACTGCACTTATATTTTGCATTTCTTAAGCTATATCAACCTTTTATAGCTTGATTGAAAGCTTTTATCTTGTTCTTTCCAAAAATATATAATACTTTTCCTAAGGGGTTTAAGAAAGGAACTCAAAATTGGCTTATCTATGAAATATGTCACTGGGGACATTCTTGACGACTGTTTATGTTTCATATAACATTGCACTAACTTTTGTAATTCTTCAAATATATCAACCATTTAAAGCTTGTTTGGAAGCCCTTAAATTGCTCTTTCCAATGATGTATAATACTTGGCAGAAAAAAATTGTGAAGGAACTCAAAATTAAGATTTATGTAAAATTTGGCACTGGGAATATTCTGTGATAATTTTGGTACAGTTTCTACATGTTGCATGTATAACTGCACTTAACTTTTGCATTTCTTAAGCTATATCATCCATTTATAGCTTGATTGAAAGCTTTTATCTTGTTCTTTTCAAAAATATATAATACTTTCCCTAAGGAAAGTATTATATACCCCTGCGAAGGGGTAGTCATCTTGTCGCGATGCAGAGGCTTACGTGCTCTAGTAGCACTAACTAAGAACTACCCTTTCCTTGTTCTGGTAGCGTCTGTTTTTCCCCTATGGGGCGGCTATCAGAACCCACTCAGAGCACTTCTCCTTTCATTGAGAAAGGGTGCTCTGGGTGGAACTAGGTCCGATTGGTCCTTTTGGACCCTGCGTGTCCGTCCGAATCCTCCAGCGTCTGTTCCCATATTGGGCGGCTTGGTGGTCTGCGTCTGTTCCCCAGTGGGGCGGCAGTTATCAACACCTGGCAGCAGGTAAAAAATGCGCAAGAAATGTCCGATGAGAATGTCTGAGAAGAAGTCTTGCCCCTCGTACCCGGTCAGGGGCTTCATAATCTCCGGGGACCCTACTCCCACAGCGACGGTGACAGGCTGTGCAGAGTCGAATGCTACTGCAACCCTAACTAATCTGGTGGTAACACCGGGCCAGACTAGTTCGAAAGCTACTGGTGTTGCAGAAGGTCAGGGTAGGAAACCTAAACTGGCCGACTGTGGTAAATTAAAAGCAACCCGACCAGAAGGCGGTTGTTCGAACAAAAGCGGCGAGGTACCTCTGACTTCGGAACCAAGTACCTCCAAAGCTGCCAAGGTCCTAATCGACAACAAGTCGGTTGAAACCCCTGTTTCGGGTACTGACAAAGAGGGAGCGACTAAGTCGTCCTCTGAGTCAGCCTCCCATGTGCAAATTGTGCAAAAGGGACTAGTGAAGGAATCCTCCTGTCCCTTGCTTGCACCTCCCCCTGCCAGAACAGGCGACAAATCAGCACCTAAGCACAAAACACCTGCGCGTAGGGCCTCAACAACCAGGCGTTCCGCCTTAAGATTTATTGAGCAATTAGGCTCCAAAAAGGTCGAAGACCTAACCAAAGAGCAAAAAGCCTCTTTGGAATGGGCTAAGGCTCACATTGCTTCTCTGGGTGAAGCTCCTCCTTCTGCTCCAGCCGGAGCGGTGCCTAAACGGCAACGTTCAGAGGAAGAGCAGAGCACTCAGAGTCAGCAACCAGGGACTTAACGTCCCAAACCAGCACCCGTATCAACTAGGTCCTTTAGTGAGGTGGCCAAGGACCATCTCGTAAGGGCTATTATTGATCGTGGTGTAAGCGACGGGGCCATTTCTCATCCGAGATGGGAACTGGTCAAACAGAAGCTGCTAGGTGTGTTCTGGAAGATCCTTGAGGATAATCCTGGACCACCACCACAATGCGATGACATTGGCTGGTACCAAGCTCACGTAAAACTCATGGCTTGCGCAGATGAACGCTCAGCGTCTCTGCTAAAACTCGCCATTAATGAAATCGGTGAAGCATGGGTAGGCGCTAAGTTGGATGTGGTACCTGCCAGTGAAATACCTCGCAGGCCCAGATCCATCGCTGTCATTCCAGCTGAACCATCAAATCCGGAAGAGATCTTGAGAATTCTTCGGTGCTGTAATCCACAGCTTCCAACTCACGATTGGAAAGTAGTTAAGGTTACAGAACCTGAAGGATCTTCAAGAAAGGTGATTGTGGTCCTTAATCAGGAATCTTTGGTACCACTGAGAGAGAAGCAGGGAAAGGTCTACTATGGCTTTAGTACGATCTTTCTCCGCGTCTATCGCAGTGATAACAAAGCCAATCCCTCTCCGAAGGTCAACGATGCCGAACAGTCAACTGACTGCAAGGTCAAAGTCGAGGACGCCTCTTCGTGCGACAAAGAGGACACTCATTCTCTCACAGAGATGGTGGGTGGTCTCTCTGTGTACACGGATGAGGCGAGTGATGAGGACGCTCTTCTGGAGTCTGACCAGGAGGACGTCAACATCACGATAGTCGACAACAGTGAGAATGTGGAGGGTGACCCAGATCAACCTCCACCACTCTAAGGCAGCTTCTGCTGCTTTGCTCCTCCGGTTGATGGAGAGGAAGGAGGAGCTAATCATGGTCCAAGAACCCTGGATACATCAAAATAGGGTTTGCGGACTAAACACCAAAGGCTACAAGCTATTGTTTGCCAATTGCACAGGTAATACAAGAATTAGATCCTGTATCTTGGCTAAATCTTCCATAAATATCTTCATCTTGTCTGATTTCAGTGATGAAGATACGGTAACTGCGGCTGTTGAGACCACGACCGGCGTCCTGTGGGTGGTCTCCAGCTATATGGCGCACGATCACGGCGACTCCCCACCAAACGAGTTGATCCGGAAGGCAGTACAGACGGCAAATAGCACAAATATTCCTATTTTAATTTGTGCTGATGCAAATTCGCACCACATCATCTGGGGCAGTAGCGATTCAAACCCAAGGGGTGAGTGTTTATTCGACTTCATTCTTGATACTAACCTAGAAGTAGTTAATAAGGGCTCAGAGCCGACGTTTATCATTGCTAACAGAAGTGAGGTTTTAGACATCACGCTGATAAGTTCCAAATTTGCTTATTTAGTAAAACACTGGAGGGTCTCTAATGACTGTTCCTTTTCCGACCACATGTATGTGGAGTTCAATATAGACAATCGTGACAGTATTCTGTTACCTGTTCAGAACAGAAGGAAGACGAACTGGGAGGTTCAACGTAGGGAACTTTCCAATTCTCTCAACTTCATTCCAGTGATTTCATGCACACGTGAAATTTAATCGGCAGCCAACCTTCTGACCGAATCGTTGCGCTCTGCCACTCTTCTGGCATGTCCACCAGCTACTCCTAAAGGTAGGGCTAAACCCCCCTGGTGGAACCATGATATAGCGCAATCTAGGATTGCATGTCGTCGACTATTTAACTTGGCCAAAAGATCAGGCGACTGGTCATCTTATAAGGCCTCTGTGAACAAATTCAAAAATTTGATTAGAAATGCGAAAAGGAAAGCCTGGAGAGGCTTCTGTAGCAAGGTAGAATCCTCTTCAGAAACAAACCGATTACGTAAAATCTTGGCAACTACACCGACAGTACCAAGTTATATTCAGAGACCATGTGGTAAATGGACTGTAAACAGCCAGGAAACTCTTGAGGTGTTATTTGACACTCACTTTCCTGGTAGTACCAATTTTGATTCTTGCGAGCAATCTATAATTTGCGATCAGCCCTCGAATAGGGTCTCAGTCATCATTGATGAGCAGAGACTTCGTTGGTCGATTGATAGTTTTGAACCATTTAAATCACCAGGATTAGATGGTATTATACCTGCGGACCTGCAAAGGAATGCGGACCTAATAATACCATGGCTAGCGGTTATCTATCACGCTTGTCTAAGTAATGCATACATTCCACTATGCTGGACTAGGTGTAAGGTTATTTTTATCCCAAAGGGAGGTAAACCATCACACACCAAACCGAAGGATTTTAGGCCCATCTGCCTGGCATCCTTCTTACTCAAAACCCTGGAAAGGGTGATTGACATTCATCTGAGAAACACTATTTCACCTGCTCTTCTCTCATCTTCACAGCATGCCTATACGAAGGGAAAGTCTGTTGAGACAGCTCTCCACTCACTAGTAGACTATATAGAAAAGTCGCTATTGTTTGGAGAGTTTGCTCTGGTAGCTTTCTTGGACATAGAGGGTGCTTTCAACAATGTTGAACCTGATTCTATCATGACCGCCATGTATGATTTAGGTATTGATAATAATACTTGTAGTTTGATAGGCAAACTGCTGAGTAATAGGCACATTCGTGCTGACATTGGCCACACTAAGGTGGAAAGGATGGCTAGTAGGGGTACTCCTCAAGGCGGGGTTTTATCTCCGTTCCTATGGAATATCACAATCAACACTCTATTATGTAGGTTGGATAATATGAGGATCAAGACGGTCGCCTATGCGGACGACGTCGCGCTGGCAGTATCTGGGAAACATCTCGATACTGTCTCCAACTGTCTAGAATCTGCTCTAAAGACCCTTAGTGACTGGAGCGTCACATGTGGACTAGGAGTGAATCCGACTAAGACGGAGTTAGTTCTCTTCACTAGGAAGTATAAAACGATTGAGTTTAATGTTCCGAAATTAAATGGGATCTCCCTAAAGATCTGCGATAGGGCCAAATACTTGGGTATTATTCTCGATAGGAAACTATCATGGGGACCTAATATCCAATCTAGGGCTGATAAGGCCATTATGGCTGTTTACACATGCAAGAGGGCCGTAGGTACTTCCTGGGGGATAAATCCAAGGAGTATGAGATGGATCTTCGATGCGGTGGTTAAACCTATACTCCTGTATGGAGCTATTGTCTGGTGGCAAGCGATGGATAAGGAAATCTATCGTAAAGTCTTTGTAAGAGTCCTTAGGTCGATGGCCATTCTTATTACGGGTGCGCTGCGCACGACGCCGACTAAGGCTCTTTTCACACTTTTACACTGGTTTCCTGTTGACTTGATGGTCAGGCAAGCTGCTTTCAATTCAGCAATAAGGCTGAATGCAGGATGTCCATGGGGTAGAAGGGACTATGGTCATTCTCGTATTCTAGGCTTCTCGACGAGTAGCCATTCACAGATCGATTACTGCATCCCGAGACCATTCTTTGATGCATATTTCTCCGTCATTATTCCTGAACCTAACGCTTCGGCCGCCATTCATTCAACTCCTGGGGCTCTGAGGATTTACACCGATGGCTCGAAAAAGTTGAATAGGGTCGGTTGTGGTTTCTATGTTGAGGAATATGATAGAAAGGTCTGTTATAGACTTCCTGACATGTGTAGTGTTCTTCAAGCGGAAATATCCGCAATAAAAAGGGCAGCAAACTGGCTGAAGTATCACAAGATATCGAGAGATATCTGTATTTTTACTGACAGCAAAGCTGCCATTAGATCTATAGCGGGTGTCTATACGACATCTTTGTTAACAACTGAATGCCGGGTATCTCTTAACGAGATAGCGAGACGTTCAAGGGTTAAGCTAATATGGGTTCCTGGGCACGGCGATTGCGCTGGGAATATTTTGGCTGATTCTGCAGCCAAACAGGGATTGACTCTCAACGAAGAGTCTATTGATCATTTGATAGGTATTCCCGTAAGGGAAATTAATACTCTGTTCTATAGGGAACTACTAGGTATTGCTCAGACGAGGTGGGCTAATGAACCCACATGTCGCACTGCTAGAATAATATGGCCCACCTATGATAATAGAAGGACCAATTCCCTTTACTCGCACTCTAGTGTCGGTAATTACAGGGGCACTGTATTTTAGGGACTCATGCGCGTAGAATGGGTCTTCTGTTTAACGAATTCTGTAGAAGTTGCAATGATGAGATGGAGGAGGAATCAGTCTTCCATCTACTCTGCGAATGCCCGGCATTATCAGAGATTAGGAGGTCCATACTAGGCTTTCCGACTCTGGATCAAGGTGACTTGAACACAACTGATTTAAAGTCACTATTTTCTTTTCTTGTAGGATCAAGATGGTTTGGTGAAGCAATGTTGCAGTCGGAGTAGCAGCGGATTGCAAACCTGTATCTGGGTAACACAACGGGATCGTACATCACGGACCCAAGTGAGATGTCTGTCCAGGACACTGCCCGTACTACCTAACCTAACCTTCCCTAAGGAGTTTAAGAAAGGAGCTCAAAATTGGCTTATCTATGAAATATGTCAATGGGGACATTTTTGACGACTGTTTTTGTTTCATATTCCATTGCAATAGCTTTTGTATTTCTTCAAATATATCAACCATTTATAGCTTGTTTGGAAGCTATTAAGTTGCACTTTCCAATGATGTATAACACTTGGCAGAAAAAGCTTGTGAAAGGAACTCAAAATTAACATTTTTGTAAAATTTGGCACTGGGAATATTCTGTGATGCATTTGGTACAGTTTCTACATGTTTCATGTATAACTGCACTTATGTTTTGCATTTCTTAAGCTATATCAACAATTTATAGCTTGATTGAAAGCTTTTATCTTGTTCTTTACAAAAATATATATTACTTTCCCTAAGGAGTTTAAGAAAGTAGCTCAAAATTGGCTTATCTATGAAATATGTCGCTGGTTGCATTTTTGACTACTGTTTATGTTTCATATATAATTGCACTTAATTTTTGTATTTCTTCGAGTATATCAACCTTTTATAGCTTGTTTGGAAGCCCTTAAATTGCTCTTTCCAATGATGTATAATATAACTGCATTTAGCTTATGCATTTCTTAAGCTATATCAACCATTTATAGCTTGATTGAAAGCTTTTATCTTGTTCTTTCCAAAATATATAACACTTTCCCTAAGGAGTTTAAGAAAGGAGCTCAAATTGGCTTAACTATGAAATGTGTCACTGGGGATATTTTGGACGACTGTTAATGTTTCCTATACCATTGCACTTAACTTTTGTATTTCTTCAAGTATATCAACCATTTATATCTTGTTTGGAAGCCCTTAAATTGCCCTTTCCAATTATGTACAATACTTGGCAGAAAAAGCTTGTGAAAGGAACTCAAAATTAACATTTATGTAAAATTTGGCACTAGGAATATTCGCTGATACTTTTGGTACAGTTTCTACTTGTTGCACGTATAACTGCACTTAACTTTTGCATTTCTTAAGCTATATCATCCATTTATAGCTTGATTGAAAGCTTTTATCTTGTTCTTTCCAAAAATATATAATACTTTCCCTAAGGAGTTTAAGAAAGGAGCTCAGAATTGGCTTATCTATGAAATATGTCACTGGGGATATTTTGGACGACTGTTAATGTTTCCTATACCATTGCACTTAACTTTTGTATTTCTTCAAGTATATCAACCATTTATATCTTGTTTGGAAGCCCTTAAATTGCCCTTTCCAATTATGTACAATACTTGGCAGAAAAAGCTTGTGAAAGGAACTCAAAATTAACATTTATGTAAAATTTGGCACTAGGAATATTCGCTGATACTTTTGGTACAGTTTCTACTTGTTGCACGTATAACTGCACTTAACTTTTGCATTTCTTAAGCTATATCATCCATTTATAGCTTGATTGAAAGCTTTTATCTTGTTCTTTCCAAAAATATATAATACTTTCCCTAAGGAGTTTAAGAAAGGAGCTCAGAATTGGCTTATCTATGAAATATGTCACTGGGGACATTTTTGACGAATGTTTATGTTTCATATTCCATTGCACTAACTTTTGTATTTCTTCAAATATATCAACCCTTTATAGCTTGTTTGGAAGCCCTTAAATTGCCCTTTCCAATGATGTATAATACTTGGCAGAAAAAGCTTGTGAAAGGAACTCAAAATTAACATTTATGTAAAATTTGGCACTGGGAATATTCTGTGATACTTTTGGTAATACTTGGCAGAAACAAATTGTGAAAGAACTCAAAATTAACATTTATGTAAAATTTGGCACTGGGAATATTCTGTGATACTTTTGGTACAGTTTCTACATGTTGCATGTATAACTGCACTTAACTTTTGCATTTCTTAAGCTATATCATCCATTTATAGCTTGATTGAAAGCTTTTATCTTCTTCTTTCCAAAAATATATAATACTTTCCCTATGGAGTTTAAGAAAGAAGCTCAAAATTGGCTTATCTATGAAATATGACGCTGGGGGCATTTTTGAATACTGTTTATGTTTCATATATCATTGCACTTAATTTTTGTATTTCTTCAAGTATATCAACCATTTATGGCTTGTTTGGAGGTTCTTAAGATGCTCTTTCCAATGATGTATAACACTTGGCAGAAAAAGCTTGTGAAAGGAACTCGAAATTAACATTTATGTAAGATTTGGCACTGGGAATATTCTGTGATACATTTGGTACAGTTTCTACATGTTTCATGTATAAATGCACTTAACTTTTGCATTTCGTAAAGTATATTAACCATTTATAGCATGATTGATAGCTTTAATCTTGTCCTTTCCAAAAATTTATAATACTTTCCCTAAGGAGTTTAAGAAAGGAACTCAAAATTGGCTTATCTTTGAAATATGTCACTGGGGACATTTTGGACGACTGTTAATGTTTATTATACCACTGCACTTAACTTTTGTATTTCTTCAAGTACATCAACCATTTATAGCTTGTTTGGAAGCCCTTAAATTGCTTTTTCCAATGTTGTATAATACTTGGCAGAAAAGACTTGGTAAAGGAACTCAAAATTAGCATTTATGTAAAATTTGGCACTGGAAATATTCTGTGATACTTTTGGCACAGTTTCTACATGTTGCATGTATAACTGCACTTAACTTTTGCATTTCTTAAGCTATATCATCCATTTATAGCTTGATTGAAAGCTTTTATCTTATTCTTTCCAAAAATATATAATACTTTCCCTAAGGAGTTTAAGAAAGGAACTCAAAATTGGCTTATCTATGAAATATGTCACTGGGGACATTCTTGACGACTGTTTATGTTTCATATATCATTTCACTTAACTTTTGTATTTCTTCAAGTATATCAACCATTTATGGCTTGTTTGGAAGCCCTTAAATTGCTCTTTCCAATGATGTATAATACCTGGCAGAAACAAATTGTGAAGGAACTCAAAATTAACATTTATGTAAAATTTGGCACTGGGAATAATCTGTGATACTTTTGGTACAGTTTCTACATGTTGCATGTATAACTGCACTTAACTTTTGCATTTCTTAAGCTATATCATCCATTTATAGCTTGATTGAAAGCTTTTATCTTGTTCTTTTCAAAAATATATAATACTTTCCCTAAGGAGTTTAAGAAGGGAGTTCAAAATTGGCTTATCTATGAAATATGTCGCTGGGGGCATTTTTGACTACTGTTTATGTTTCATATATCATTTCACTAAACTTTTGTATTTCTTCAATTATATCAACCATTTATGGCCTGTTTGGAAGCCCTTAAGTTGCACTTTCAATGATGTATAACACTTGGCAGAAAAAGCTTGTGAAAGGAACTCAAAATTAACATTTTTGTAAAATTTGGCGCTGGGAATATTCGGTGATACATTTAGTACAGTTTCTACATGTTGCATGTATAACTGCACTTAACTTTTGCATTTCTTAAGCTATATCATCCATTTATAGCTTGATTGAAAGCTTTTATCTTGTTCTTTCCAAAAATATATAATACTTTCCCTAAGGAGTTTAAGAAAGGAGCTCAAAATTGGCTTATCTATGAAATATGTCACTGGGGACATTTTTGACGAATGTTTATGTTTCATATTCCATTGCACTAACTTTTGTATTTCTTCAAATATATCAACCCTTTATAGCTTGTTTGGAAGCCCTTAAATTGCCCTTTCCAATGATATATAACACTTGGCAGAAAAGGCTTGCGAAAGGAACTCAAAATTAACATTTATGTAAAATTTGGCACTGGGAATATTCTGTGATACTTTTGGTAATACTTGGCAGAAACAAATTGTGAAAGAACTCAAAATTAACATTTATGTAAAATTTGGCACTGGGAATATTCTGTGATACTTTTGGTACAGTTTCTATATGTTGCATGTATAAAAGCACTTAACATTTGCATTTCTTAAGCTATATCATCCATTTATAGCTTGATTGAAAGCTTTTATCTTCTTCTTTCCAAAAATATATAATACTTTCCCTAAGGAGTTTAAGAAAGAAGCTCAAAATTGGCTTATCTATGAAATATGACGCTGGGGGCATTTTTGAATACTGTTTATGTTTCATATATCATTGCACTTAATTTTTGTATTTCTTCAAGTATATCAACCATTTATGGCTTGTTTGGAGGTTCTTAAGATGCTCTTTCCAATGATGTATAACACTTGGCAGAAAAAGCTTGCGAAAGGAACTCGAAATTAACATTTATGTAAGATTTGGCACTGGGAATATTCTGTGATACATTTGGTACAGTTTCTACATGTTTCATGTATAAATGCACTTAACTTTTGCATTTCGTAAAGTATATTAACCATTTATAGCATGATTGATAGCTTTAATCTTGTTCTTTCCAAAAATATATAATACTTTCCCTAAGGAGTTTAAGAAAGGAACTCAAAATTGGCTTATCTTTGAAATATGTCACTGGGGACATTTTGGACGAATGTTAATGTTTATTATACCACTGCACTTAACTTTTGTATTTCTTCAAGTACATCAACCATTTATACCTTGTTTGGAAGCCCTTAAATTGCTTTTTCCAATGTTGTATAATACTTGGCAGAAAAGACTTGTTAAAGGAACTCAAAATTAACATTTATGTAAAATTTGGCACTGGGAATATTCTGTAATACTTTTGGTACAGTTTCTACATGTTTCATATATAACTGCACTTAATTTTTTCATTTCTTAAGCTATATCCACCATTTATAGCACGATTGAAAGCTTTTGTCTGATTCTTTCCAAAAATATATAATACTTTCCCTAAGGAGTTTAAGAAAGGAACTCAAAATTAGCTTATCTATGAAATAAGTCACTGGGGACATTTTTGACGACAGTTTATGTTTCATATAACATTGCACTAACTTTTGTAATTCTTCAAATATATCAACCATTTAATGCTTATTTGGAAGCCCTTAAATTGCACTTTCCAATGATGTATAATACTTGGCAGAAACAAATTGTGAAGGAACTCAAAATTAACATTTATGTAAAATTTGGCACTGGGAATATTCTGTGATACTTTTGGTACAGTTTCTACATGTTGCATATATAACTGCACTTAACTTTTGCATTTCTTAAGCTATATCATCCATTTATAGCTTGATTGAAAGCTTTTATCTTGTTCTTTCCAAAAATATATAATACTTTCCCTAAGGAGTTTAAGAAAGGAGCTCAAAATTGGCTTATCTATGAAATATGTCGCTGGGGGCATTTTTGACTACTGTTTATGTTTCATATATCATTGCACTTAACTTTTGTATTTCTTCAAGTATATCAACCATTTATGGCTTGTTTGGAAGCCCTTAAGTTCCACTTTCCAACGATGTATAACACTTGGCAGAAAAAGCTTGTGAAAGGAACTCAAAATTAACATTTTTGTAAAATTTGGCACTGGGAATATTCTGTGATGCATTTGGTACAGTTTCTACATGTTTCATATATAACTGCACTTATGTTTTGCATTTCTTAAGCTATATCAACCATTTACAGCTTGATTGAAAGCTTTTATCTTGTTCTTTACAAAAATATATAATACTTTCCCTAAGGAGTTTAAAAAAGGAGCTCAAAATTGGCTTATCTATGAAATATGTCGCTGGTTGCATTTTTGAATACTGTTTATGTTTCATATATAATTGCACTTAATTTTTGTATTTCTTCGAGTATATCAACCTTTTATAGCTTGTTTGGAAGCCCTTAAATTGCTCTTTCCAATGATGTATAATATAACTGCATTTAGATTTTGCATTTCCTAAGCTATATCAACCATTTATAGCTTGATTGAAAGCTTTTATCTTGTTCTTTCCAAAATATATAATACTTTCCCAAAGGAGTTTAAGAAAGGAGCTCAAATTGGCTTATCTATGAAATGTGTCACTGGGGACATTTTGGACGACTGTTAATGTTTATTATACCACTGCACTTAACTTTTGTATTTCTTCAAGTACATCAACCATATATAGGAAAAAGCCCTTAAATTGCTTTTTCCAATGTTGTATAATACTTGGCAGAAAAGACTTGTTAAAGGAACTCAAAATTAACATTTATGTAAAATTTGGCACTGGGAATATTCTGTAATACTTTTGGTACAGTTTCTACATGTTTCATATATAACTGCACTTAACTTTTGCATTTCTTAAGCTATATCATCCATTTTTAGCTTGATTTAAAGCTTTTATCTTGTTCTTTCCAAAAATATATAATACTTTCCCTATAGAGTTTAAGAAAGGAGCTTAAAATTGGCTTATCTATGAAATATGTCGCTGGGGGCATTTTTGACTACTGTTTATGTTTCATATATCATTGCACTTAATTTTTGTATTTCTTCAAGTATATCAACCATTTCTGGCTTGTTTGGAAGCCCTTAAGTTGCTCTTTCCAATGATGTATAACACTTGGCAGAAAAGGCTTGCGAAAGGAACTCAAAATTAACATTTATGTAAAATTTGGCACTGGGAATATTCTGTGATACATTTGGTAGAGTTTCTACATGTTGCATGTATAACTGCACTTATATTTTGCATTTCTTAAGCTATATCAACCATTTATAGCTTGATTGAAAGCTTTTATCTTGTTCTTTCCAAAAATATATAATACTTTCCCTAAGGAGTTTAAGAAAGGAACTCAAAATTGGCTTATCTATGAAATATGTCACTGGGGACATTCTTGACGACTGTTTATGTTTCATATAACATTGCACTAACTTTTGTAATTCTTCAAATATATCAACCATTTATAGCTTGTTTTGAAGCCCTTAAATTGCTCTTTCCAATGATGTATAATACTTGGCAGAAACAAATTGTGAAGGAACTCAAAATTAACATTTATGTAAAATTTGGCACTGGGAATATTCTGTGATACTTTTGGTACAGTTTCTACATGTTGCATATATAACTGCACTTAACTTTTGCATTTCTTAAGCTATATCATCCATTTATAGCTTGATTGAAAGCTTTTATCTTGTTCTTTCCAAAAATATATAACAATTTCCCTAAGGAGTTTAAGAAAGGAGCTCAAAATTGGCTTATCTATGAAATATGTCGCTGGGGGCATTTTTGACTACTGTTTATGTTTCATATATCATTGCACTTAACTTTTGTATTTCTTCAAGTATATCAACCATTTATGGCTTGTTTGGAAGCCCTTAAGTTCCACTTTCCAACGATGTATAACACTTGGCAGAAAAAGCTTGTGAAAGGAACTCAAAATTAACATTTTTGTAAAATTTGGCACTGGGAATATTCTGTGATGCATTTGGTACAGTTTCTACATGTTTCATATATAACTGCACTTATGTTTTGCATTTCTTAAGCTATATCAACCATTTACAGCTTGATTGAAAGCTTTTATCTTGTTCTTTACAAAAATATATAATACTTTCCCTAAGGAGTTTAAAAAAGGAGCTCAAAATTGGCTTATCTATGAAATATGTCGCTGGTTGCATTTTTGAATACTGTTTATGTTTCATATATAATTGCA
The DNA here is from genome assembly GCA_951394005.1 of Protophormia terraenovae. NCBI lineage: Eukaryota > Metazoa > Arthropoda > Insecta > Diptera > Calliphoridae > Protophormia > Protophormia terraenovae. The sequence goes on along the minus strand of OX596073.1, from coordinate 90,272,350 downwards.
CTTAATTTTTGTATTTCTTCGAGTATATCAACCTTTTATAGCTTGTTTGGAAGCCCTTAAATTGCTCTTTCCAATGATGTATAATATAACTGCATTTAGATTTTTCATTTCCTAAGCTATATCAACCATTTATAGCTTGATTGAAAGCTTTTATCTTGTTCTTTCCAAAATATATAATACTTTCCCAAAGGAGTTTAAGAAAGGAGCTAAAATCGGCTTATCTATGAAATGTGTCACTGGGGACATTTTGGACGACTGTTAATGTTTATTATACCACTGCACTTAACTTTTGTATTTCTTCAAGTACATCAACCATATATAGGAAAAAGCCCTTAAATTGCTTTTTCCAATGTTGTATAATACTTGGCAGAAAAGACTTGTTAAAGGAACTCAAAATTAACATTTATGTAAAATTTGGCACTGGGAATATTCTGTAATACTTTTGGTACAGTTTCTACATGTTTCATATATAACTGCACTTAACTTTTGCATTTCTTAAGCTATATCATCCATTTTTAGCTTGATTTAAAGCTTTTATCTTGTTCTTTCCAAAAATATATAATACTTTCCCTATAGAGTTTAAGAAAGGAGCTCAAAATTGGCTTATCTATGAAATATGTCGCTGGGGGCATTTTTGACTACTGTTTATGTTTCATATATCATTGCACTTAATTTTTGTATTTCTTCAAGTATATCAACCATTTCTGGCTTGTTTGGAAGCCCTTAAGTTGCTCTTTCCAATGATGTATAACACTTGGCAGAAAAGGCTTGCGAAAGGAACTCAAAATTAACATTTATGTAAAATTTGGCACTGGGAATATTCTGTGATACATTTGGTAGAGTTTCTACATGTTGCATGTATAACTGCACTTATATTTTGCATTTCTTAAGCTATATCAACCATTTAGAGCTTGATTGAAAGCTTTTATCTTGTTCTTTCCAAAAATATATAATACTTTCCCTAAGGAGTTTAAGAAAGGAACTCAAAATTGGCTTATCTATGAAATATGTCACTGGGGACATTCTTGACGACTGTTTATGTTTCATATAACATTGCACTAACTTTTGTAATTCTTCAAATATATCAACCATTTATAGCTTGTTTTGAAGCCCTTAAATTGCTCTTTCCAATGATGTATAATACTTGGCAGAAACAAATTGTGAAGGAACTCAAAATTAACAGTTATATAAAATTTGGCACTGGGAATATTCTGTGATACTTTTGGTACAGTTTCTACATGTTGCATGTATAACTGCACTTAACTTTTGCATTTCTTAAGCTATATCATCCATTTATAGCTTAATTGAAATTGTATAATAATTGGCAGAAAAAGCTTGCGAAAGGAACTCAAAATTAACATTTATGTAAAATTTGGCACTGGGAATATTCTGTGATACTTTTGGTACAGTTTCTACATGTTTCATGTATAAATGCACTTAACTTTTGCATTTCGTAAACTATATTAACAATTTATAGCATGATTGATAGCTTTAAACTTGTTCTTTCCAAAAATATATAATACTTTCCCTAAGGAGTTTAAGAAAGGAACTCAAAATTGGCTTATCTTTGAAATATGTCACTGGGGACATTTTGGACGACTGTTAATGTTTATTATACCACTGCACTTAACTTTTGTATTTCTTCAAGTACATCAACCATTTATAGCTTGTTTGGAAGCCCTTAAATAGCTTTTTCCAATGTTGTATAATACTTGGCAGAAAAGACTTGTTAAAGGAACTCAAAATTAACATTTATGTAAAATTTGGCACTGGGAATATTCTGTAATACTTTTGGTACAGTTTCTACATGTTTCATATATAACTGCAATTAATTTTTTCATTTCTTAAGCTATATCCACCATTTATAGCATGATTGAAAGCTTTTGTCTGGTTGTTTCCAAAAACATATAATACTTTCCCTAAGGAGTTTAAGAAAGGAACTCAAAATTGGCTTATCTATGAAATAAGTCACTGGGGACATTTTTGACGACAGTTTATGTTTCATATAACATTGCACTAACTTTTGTATTTCTTCAAATATATCAACCATTTAATGCTTATTTGGAAGCCCTTAAATTGCACTTTCCAATGATGTATAATACTTGGCAGAAACAAATTGTGAAGGAACTCAAAATTAACATTTATGTAAAATTTGGCACTGGGAATATTCTGTGAAACTTTTGGTACAGTTTCTACATGTTGCATGTATAACTGCACTTAACTTTTGCATTTCTTAAGCTATATCATCTATTTATAGCTTGATTGAAAGCTTTTATCTTGTTCTTTCCAAAAATATATAATACTTTCCCTTAGGAGTTTAAGAAAGGAACTCAAAATTGGCTTATCTATGAAATATGTCACTGGGGACATTCTTGACGACTGTTTATGTTTCATATAACATTGCACTAACTTTTGTAATTCTTCAAATATATCAACCATTTATAGCTTGTTTTGAAGCCCTTAATTGATCTTTCCAATGATGTATAATACTTGGCAGAAACAAATTGTGAAGGAACTCAAAATTAACATTTATATAAAATTTGGCACTGGGAATATTCTGTGATACTTTTGGTACAGTTTCTACATGTTGCATGTATAACTGCACTTAACTTTTGCATTTCTTAAGCTATATCATCCATTTATAGCTTGATTGAAAGCTTTTATCTTGTTCTTTCCAAAAATATATAATACTTTCCCTAAGGAGTTTAAGAAAGGAGCTCAAAATTGGCTTATCTATGAAATATGTCGCTGGGGGCATTTTTGACTACTGTTTATGTTTCATATATCATTGCACTTAACTTTTGTATTTCTTCAAGTATATCAACCATTTATGGCTTGTTTGGAAGCTCTTAAATTGCACTTTCCAATGATGTATAAAAAGCTTGCGAAAGGAACTCAAAATTAACATTTATGTAAAATTTGGCACTGGGAATATTCTGTGATACATTTGGTAGAGTTTCTACATGTTGCATGTAGAAACTGCACTTATATTTTGCATTTCTTAAGCTATATCAACCATTTATAGCTTGATTGAAAGCTTTTATCTTGTTCTTTCCAAAAATATATAATACTTTTCCTAAGGGGTTTAAGAAAGGAACTCAAAATTGGCTTATCTATGAAATATTTCACTGGGGACATTCTTGACGACTGTTTATGTTTCATATAACATTGCACTAACTTTTGTAATTCTTCAAATATATCAACCATTTAAAGCTTGTTTGGAAGCCCTTAAATTGCTCTTTCCAATGATGTATAATACTTGGCAGAAAAAAATTGTGAAGGAACTCAAAATTAAGATTTATGTAAAATTTGGCACTGGGAATATTCTGTGATAATTTTGGTACAGTTTCTACATGTTGCATGTATAACTGCACTTAACTTTTGCATTTCTTAAGCTATATCATCCATTTATAGCTTGATTGAAAGCTTTTATCTTGTTCTTTTCAAAAATATATAATACTTTCCCTAAGGAAAGTATTATATACCCCTGCGAAGGGGTAGTCATCTTGTCGCGATGCAGAGGCTTACGTGCTCTAGTAGCACTAACTAAGAACTACCCTTTCCTTGTTCTGGTAGCGTCTGTTTTTCCCCTATGGGGCGGCTATCAGAACCCACTCAGAGCACTTCTCCTTTCATTGAGAAAGGGTGCTCTGGGTGGAACTAGGTCCGATTGGTCCTTTTGGACCCTGCGTGTCCGTCCGAATCCTCCAGCGTCTGTTCCCATATTGGGCGGCTTGGTGGTCTGCGTCTGTTCCCCAGTGGGGCGGCAGTTATCAACACCTGGCAGCAGGTAAAAAATGCGCAAGAAATGTCCGATGAGAATGTCTGAGAAGAAGTCATGCCCCTCGTACCCGGTCAGGGGCTTCATAATCTCCGGGGACCCTACTCCCACAGCGACGGTGACAGGCTGTGCAGAGTCGAATGCTACTGCAACCCTAACTAATCTGGTGGTAACACCGGGCCAGACTAGTTCGAAACTACTGGTGTTGCAGAAGGTCAGGGTAGGAAACCTAAACTGGCCGACTGTGGTAAATTAAAAGCAACCCGACCAGAAGGCGGTTGTTCGAACAAAAGCGGCGAGGTACCTCTGACTTCGGAACCAAGTACCTCCAAAGCTGCCAAGGTCCTAATCGACAACAAGTCGGTTGAAACCCCTGTTTCGGGTACTGACAAAGAGGGAGCGACTAAGTCGTCCTCTGAGTCAGCCTCCCATGTGCAAATTGTGCAAAAGGGACTAGTGAAGGAATCCTCCTGTCCCTTGCTTGCACCTCCCCCTGCCAGAACAGGCGACAAATCAGCACCTAAGCACAAAACACCTGCGCGTAGGGCCTCAACAACCAGGCGTTCCGCCTTAAGATTTATTGAGCAATTAGGCTCCAAAAAGGTCGAAGACCTAACCAAAGAGCAAAAAGCCTCTTTGGAATGGGCTAAGGCTCACATTGCTTCTCTGGGTGAAGCTCCTCCTTCTGCTCCAGCCGGAGCGGTGCCTAAACGGCAACGTTCAGAGGAAGAGCAGAGCACTCAGAGTCAGCAACCAGGGACTTAACGTCCCAAACCAGCACCCGTATCAACTAGGTCCTTTAGTGAGGTGGCCAAGGACCATCTCGTAAGGGCTATTATTGATCGTGGTGTAAGCGACGGGGCCATTTCTCATCCGAGATGGGAACTGGTCAAACAGAAGCTGCTAGGTGTGTTCTGGAAGATCCTTGAGGATAATCCTGGACCACCACCACAATGCGATGACATTGGCTGGTACCAAGCTCACGTAAAACTCATGGCTTGCGCAGATGAACGCTCAGCGTCTCTGCTAAAACTCGCCATTAATGAAATCGGTGAAGCATGGGTAGGCGCTAAGTTGGATGTGGTACCTGCCAGTGAAATACCTCGCAGGCCCAGATCCATCGCTGTCATTCCAGCTGAACCATCAAATCCGGAAGAGATCTTGAGAATTCTTCGGTGCTGTAATCCACAGCTTCCAACTCACGATTGGAAAGTAGTTAAGGTTACAGAACCTGAAGGATCTTCAAGAAAGGTGATTGTGGTCCTTAATCAGGAATCTTTGGTACCACTGAGAGAGAAGCAGGGAAAGGTCTACTATGGCTTTAGTACGATCTTTCTCCGCGTCTATCGCAGTGATAACAAAGCCAATCCCTCTCCGAAGGTCAACGATGCCGAACAGTCAACTGACTGCAAGGTCAAAGTCGAGGACGCCTCTTCGTGCGACAAAGAGGACACTCATTCTCTCACAGAGATGGTGGGTGGTCTCTCTGTGTACACGGATGAGGCGAGTGATGAGGACGCTCTTCTGGAGTCTGACCAGGAGGACGTCAACATCACGATAGTCGACAACAGTGAGAATGTGGAGGGTGACCCAGATCAACCTCCACCACTCTAAGGCAGCTTCTGCTGCTTTGCTCCTCCGGTTGATGGAGAGGAAGGAGGAGCTAATCATGGTCCAAGAACCCTGGATACATCAAAATAGGGTTTGCGGACTAAACACCAAAGGCTACAAGCTATTGTTTGCCAATTGCACAGGTAATACAAGAATTAGATCCTGTATCTTGGCTAAATCTTCCATAAATATCTTCATCTTGTCTGATTTCAGTGATGAAGATACGGTAACTGCGGCTGTTGAGACCACGACCGGCGTCCTGTGGGTGGTCTCCAGCTATATGGCGCACGATCACGGCGACTCCCCACCAAACGAGTTGATCCGGAAGGCAGTACAGACGGCAAATAGCACAAATATTCCTATTTTAATTTGTGCTGATGCAAATTCGCACCACATCATCTGGGGCAGTAGCGATTCAAACCCAAGGGGTGAGTGTTTATTCGACTTCATTCTTGATACTAACCTAGAAGTAGTTAATAAGGGCTCAGAGCCGACGTTTATCATTGCTAACAGAAGTGAGGTTTTAGACATCACGCTGATAAGTTCCAAATTTGCTTATTTAGTAAAACACTGGAGGGTCTCTAATGACTGTTCCTTTTTCGACCACATGTATGTGGAGTTCAATATAGACAATCGTGACAGTATTCTGTTACCTGTTCAGAACAGAAGGAAGACGAACTGGGAGGTTCAACGTAGGGAACTTTCCAATTCTCTCAACTTCATTCCAGTGATTTCATGCACACGTGAAATTGAATCGGCAGCCAACCTTCTGACCGAATCGTTGCGCTCTGCCACTCTTCTGGCATGTCCACCAGCTACTCCTAAAGGTAGGGCTAAACCCCCCTGGTGGAACCATGATATAGCGCAATCTAGGATTGCATGTCGTCGACTATTTAACTTGGCCAAAAGATCAGGCGACTGGTCATCTTATAAGGCCTCTGTGAACAAATTCAAAAATTTGATTAGAAATGCGAAAAGGAAAGCCTGGAGAGGCTTCTGTAGCAAGGTAGAATCCTCTTCAGAAACAAACCGATTACGTAAAATCTTGGCAACTACACCGACAGTACCAAGTTATATTCAGAGACCATGTGGTAAATGGACTGTAAACAGCCAGGAAACTCTTGAGGTGTTATTTGACACTCACTTTCCTGGTAGTACCAATTTTGATTCTTGCGAGCAATCTATAATTTGCGATCAGCCCTCGAATAGGGTCTCAGTCATCATTGATGAGCAGAGACTTCGTTGGTCGATTGATAGTTTTGAACCATTTAAATCACCAGGATTAGATGGTATTATACCTGCGGACCTGCAAAGGAATGCGGACCTAATAATACCATGGCTAGCGGTTATCTATCACGCTTGTCTAAGTAATGCATACATTCCACTATGCTGGACTAGGTGTAAGGTTATTTTTATCCCAAAGGGAGGTAAACCATCACACACCAAACCGAAGGATTTTAGGCCCATCTGCCTGGCATCCTTCTTACTCAAAACCCTGGAAAGGGTGATTGACATTCATCTGAGAAACACTATTTCACCTGCTCTTCTCTCATCTTCACAGCATGCCTATACGAAGGGAAAGTCTGTTGAGACAGCTCTCCACTCACTAGTAGACTATATAGAAAAGTCGCTATTGTTTGGAGAGTTTGCTCTGGTAGCTTTCTTGGACATAGAGGGTGCTTTCAACAATGTTGAACCTGATTCTATCATGACCGCCATGTATGATTTAGGTATTGATAATAATACTTGTAGTTTGATAGGCAAACTGCTGAGTAATAGGCACATTCGTGCTGACATTGGCCACACTAAGGTGGAAAGGATGGCTAGTAGGGGTACTCCTCAAGGCGGGGTTTTATCTCCGTTCCTATGGAATATCACAATCAACACTCTATTATGTAGGTTGGATAATATGAGGATCAAGACGGTCGCCTATGCGGACGACGTCGCGCTGGCAGTATCTGGGAAACATCTCGATACTGTCTCCAACTGTCTAGAATCTGCTCTAAAGACCCTTAGTGACTGGAGCGTCACATGTGGACTAGGAGTGAATCCGACTAAGACGGAGTTAGTTCTCTTCACTAGGAAGTATAAAACGATTGAGTTTAATGTTCCGAAATTAAATGGGATCTCCCTAAAGATCTGCGATAGGGCCAAATACTTGGGTATTATTCTCGATAGGAAACTATCATGGGGACCTAATATCCAATCTAGGGCTGATAAGGCCATTATGGCTGTTTACACATGCAAGAGGGCCGTAGGTACTTCCTGGGGGATAAATCCAAGGAGTATGAGATGGATCTTCGATGCGGTGGTTAAACCTATACTCCTGTATGGAGCTATTGTCTGGTGGCAAGCGATGGATAAGGAAATCTATCGTAAAGTCTTTGTAAGAGTCCTTAGGTCGATGGCCATTCTTATTACGGGTGCGCTGCGCACGACGCCGACTAAGGCTCTTTTCACACTTTTACACTGGTTGCCTGTTGACTTGATGGTCAGGCAAGCTGCTTTCAATTCAGCAATAAGGCTGAATGCAGGATGTCCATGGGGTAGAAGGGACTATGGTCATTCTCGTATTCTAGGCTTCTCGACGAGTAGCCATTCACAGATCGATTACTGCATCCCGAGACCATTCTTTGATGCATATTTCTCCGTCATTATTCCTGAACCTAACGCTTCGGCCGCCATTCATTCAACTCCTGGGGCTCTGAGGATTTACACCGATGGCTCGAAAAAGTTGAATAGGGTCGGTTGTGGTTTCTATGTTGAGGAATATGATAGAAAGGTCTGTTATAGACTTCCTGACATGTGTAGTGTTCTTCAAGCGGAAATATCCGCAATAAAAAGGGCAGCAAACTGGCTGAAGTATCACAAGATATCGAGAGATATCTGTATTTTTACTGACAGCAAAGCTGCCATTAGATCTATAGCGGGTGTCTATACGACATCTTTGTTAACAACTGAATGCCGGGTATCTCTTAACGAGATAGCGAGACGTTCAAGGGTTAAGCTAATATGGGTTCCTGGGCACGGCGATTGCGCTGGGAATATTTTGGCTGATTCTGCAGCCAAACAGGGATTGACTCTCAACGAAGAGTCTATTGATCATTTGATAGGTATTCCCGTAAGGGAAATTAATACTCTGTTCTATAGGGAACTACTAGGTATTGCTCAGACGAGGTGGGCTAATGAACCCACATGTCGCACTGCTAGAATAATATGGCCCACCTATGATAATAGAAGGACCAATTCCCTTTACTCGCACTCTAGTGTCGGTAATTACAGGGGCACTGTATTTTAGGGACTCATGCGCGTAGAATGGGTCTTCTGTTTAACGAATTCTGTAGAAGTTGCAATGATGAGATGGAGGAGGAATCAGTCTTCCATCTACTCTGCGAATGCCCGGCATTATCAGAGATTAGGAGGTCCATACTAGGCTTTCCGACTCTGGATCAAGGTGACTTGAACACAATTGATTTAAAGTCACTATTTTCTTTTCTTGTAGGATCAAGATGGTTTGGTGAAGCAATGTTGCAGTCGGAGTAGCAGCGGACTGCAAACCTGTATCTGGGTAACACAACGGGATCGTACATCACGGACCCAAGTGAGATGTCTGTCCAGGACACTGCCCGTACTACCTAACCTAACCTTCCCTAAGGAGTTTAAGAAAGGAGCTCAAAATTGGCTTATCTATGAAATATGTCAATGGGGACATTTTTGACGACTGTTTTTGTTTCATATTCCATTGCAATAACTTTTGTATTTCTTCAAATATATCAACCATTTATAGCTTGTTTGGAAGCTATTAAGTTGCACTTTCCAATGATGTATAACACTTGGCAGAAAAAGTTTGTGAAAGGAACTCAAAATTAACATTTTTGTAAAATTTGGCACTGGGAATATTCTGTGATGCATTTGGTACAGTTTCTACATGTTTCATGTATAACTGCACTTATGTTTTGCATTTCTTAAGCTATATCAACAATTTATAGCTTGATTGAAAGCTTTTATCTTGTTCTTTACAAAAATATATATTACTTTCCCTAAGGAGTTTAAGAAAGTAGCTCAAAATTGGCTTATCTATGAAATATGTCGCTGGTTGCATTTTTGACTACTGTTTATGTTTCATATATAATTGCACTTAATTTTTGTATTTCTTCGAGTATATCAACCTTTTATAGCTTGTTTGGAAGCCCTTAAATTGCTCTTTCCAATGATGTATAATATAACTGCATTTAGCTTATGCATTTCTTAAGCTATATCAACCATTTATAGCTTGATTGAAAGCTTTTATCTTGTTCTTTCCAAAATATATAACACTTTCCCAAAGGAGTTTAAGAAAGGAGCTCAAATTGGCTTAACTATGAAATGTGTCACTGGGGATATTTTGGACGACTGTTAATGTTTCCTATACCATTGCACTTAACTTTTGTATTTCTTCAAGTATATCAACCATTTATATCTTGTTTGGAAGCCCTTAAATTGCCCTTTCCAATTATGTACAATACTTGGCAGAAAAAGCTTGTGAAAGGAACTCAAAATTAACATTTATGTAAAATTTGGCACTGGGAATATTCGCTGATACTTTTGGTACAGTTTCTACTTGTTGCACGTATAACTGCACTTAACTTTTGCATTTCTTAAGCTATATCATCCATTTATAGCTTGATTGAAAGCTTTTATCTTGTTCTTTCCAAAAATATATAATACTTTCCCTAAGGAGTTTAAGAAAGGAGCTCAAAATTGGCTTATCTATGAAATATGTCACTGGGGACATTTTTGACGAATGTTTATGTTTCATATTCCATTGCACTAACTTTTGTATTTCTTCAAATATATCAACCCTTTATAGCTTGTTTGGAAGCCCTTAAATTGCCCTTTCCAATGATGTATAATACTTGGCAGAAAAAGCTTGTGAAAGGAACTCAAAATTAACATTTATGTAAAATTTGGCACTGGGAATATTCTGTGATACTTTTGGTAATACTTGGCAGAAACAAATTGTGAAAGAACTCAAAATTAACATTTATGTAAAATTTGGCACTGGGAATATTCTGTGATACTTTTGGTACAGTTTCTACATGTTGCATGTATAACTGCACTTAACTTTTGCATTTCTTAAGCTATATCATCCATTTATAGCTTGATTGAAAGCTTTTATCTTCTTCTTTCCAAAAATATATAATACTTTCCCTATGGAGTTTAAGAAAGAAGCTCAAAATTGGCTTATCTATGAAATATGACGCTGGGGGCATTTTTGAATACTGTTTATGTTTCATATATCATTGCACTTAATTTTTGTATTTCTTCAAGTATATCAACCATTTATGGCTTGTTTGGAGGCCCTTAAGATGCTCTTTCCAATGATGTATAACACTTGGCAGAAAAAGCTTGCGAAAGGAACTCGAAATTAACATTTATGTAAAATTTGGCACTGGGAATATTCTGTGATACATTTGGTACAGTTTCTACATGTTTCATGTATAAATGCACTTAACTTTTGCATTTCGTAAAGTATATTAACCATTTATAGCATGATTGATAGCTTTAATCTTGTCCTTTCCAAAAAATTATAATACTTTCCCTAAGGAGTTTAAGAAAGGAACTCAAAATTGGCTTATCTTTGAAATATGTCACTGGGGACATTTTGGACGACTGTTAATGTTTATTATACCACTGCACTTAACTTTTGTATTTCTTCAAGTACATCAACCATTTATAGCTTGTTTGGAAGCCCTTAAATTGCTTTTTCCAATGTTGTATAATACTTGGCAGAAAAGACTTGGTAAAGGAACTCAAAATTAACATTTATGTAAAATTTGGCACTGGGAATATTCTGTAATACTTTTGGTACAGTTTCTACATGTTTCATATATAACTGCACTTAATTTTTTCATTTCTTAAGCTATATCCACCATTTATAGCATGATTGAAAGCTTTTTTCTGGTTCTTTCCAAAAATATATAATACTTTCCCTAAGGAGTTTAAGAAAGGAACTCAAAATTGGCTTATCTATGAAATAAGTCACTGGGGACATTTTTGACGACAGTTTATGTTTCATATAACATTGCACTAACTTTTGTAATTCTTCAAATATATCAACCATTTATAGCTTGTTTTGAAGCCCTTAAATTGCTCTTTCCAATTATGTATAATACTTGGCAGAAACAAATTGTGAAGGAACTCTAACTAACTTTTGTAATTCTTCAAATATATCATTCATTTAATGCTTATTTAGAAGCCCTTAAATTGCACTTTCCAATTATGTATAATACTTGGCAGCAGCGTTACTGTTGAGAATTTTTAAAAAGTGTCCAAAAAAGGGGATTTCGAAATAAAAAGTCGCCAAAAAAAGGGTATTTTCTGAAAAAAAGGGGACAACTGCTTTAATACCTAAAAAAACTCCTTAAAATTTGTTTATTTGATAACAACGACAACAAAATAATCCTGTATTGTAAGAAAACTACAAAATTCAGTTTTATTAATAACAAAATAATTTATAATTTTTTTATTATTGTAAAAATTCACAGAAATAGTTACCATATAATCCTCGTTTTATTAATTAAACTTCTGTACTTTTGTTCGAGTTCTTCACTCGTACTCCAGTCTTTCAAATTCTTGTCGGATGAATTTAGGAAGGAACCCATGGATCCACATGAATTTACTGAAATCTGTTAGACAAACTATTTTTTTTATTTTTGATAATTTAGTAAAAAAAAAAGAACACGTTCCCCAGGCATTGCTATGAGGAATGTAAAAATATAAATTAGGATATAAATATTCCTCGAATCTATTTTTTAATTTTTTAATTCAATCCAAAAAGTTTCGGCATATGATGATATAAATAGCGGTTCAAAGACTTTACTACTATTTTTATTTACTAACAGTTTCGATCACTTATAAGTACTCCGCGGACTTTTATATCATTATACTGTGAAACAATCTCAAAATGATGATTTATTTGTTGAAATTAATTTCAAACAATTTAATTTCTCGTCATTTAGCACTTAGTCTTAAAAAGTAGCCATTTAGTCGCCATTTAAAAAAGGGGCCAAAAAAGTGGCCAGGTGGTTGAAAAAGGGGCCAAACGGCGACTAAAGTCGCCAAACGGTAACACTGCTTGGCAGAAACAAATTGTGAAGGAACTCAAAATTAGCATTTATGTAAAATTTGGCACTGGGAATATTCTGTGATACTTTTGGCACAGTTTCTACATGTTGCATGTATAACTGCACTTAACTTTTGCATTTCTTAAGCTATATCATCCATTTATAGCTTGATTGAAAGCTTTTATCTTATTCTTTCCAAAAATATATAATACTTTCCCTAAGGAGTTTAAGAAAGGAACTCAAAATTGGCTTATCTATGAAATATGTCACTGGGGACATTCTTGACGACTGTTTATGTTTCATATATCATTTCACTTAACTTTTGTATTTCTTCAAGTATATCAACCATTTATGGCTTGTTTGGAAGCCCTTAAATTGCTCTTTCCAATGATGTATAATACTTGGCAGAAACAAATTGTGAAGGAACTCAAAATTAACATTTATGTAAAATTTGGCACTGGGAATATTCTGAGATATTTTGGTACAGTTTCTACATGTTTCATGTGTAACTGCAATTAACTTTTGCATTTCTTAAGCTATATCAACCATTTATAGCATGATTGATAGCTTTAATCTTGTTCTTTCCAAAAATATATAATACTTTCCCTAAGGAGTTTAAGAAAGGAACTTAAAATTGGCTTTCCTCTGAAATATGTCACTGGGAACATTTTGGACGACTGTTAATGTTTATTATACCATTGCACTTAACTTTTGTATTTCTTCAAGTACATCAACCATTTATAGCTTGTTTGGAAGCCCTTAAATTGCTTTTTCCAATGTTGTATAATACTTGGCAGAAAAGACTTGTTAAAGGAACTCAAAATTAACATTTATGTAAAATTTGGCACAGGGAATATTCTGTGATACTTTTGGTACAGTTTCTACATGTTTCATATATAACTGCACTTAATTTTTTCATTTCTTAAGCTATATCCACCATTTATAGCATGATTGAAAGCTTTTATCTGGTTCTTTCCAAAAATATATAATACTTTCCCTAAGGAGTTTATGAAAGTAACCCAAAATTGGCTTATCTATGAAATATGTCACTGGGGACATTTTTGACGACTGTTTATGTTTCATATAACATTGCACTAACTTTTGTAATTCTTCAAATATATCAACCATTTATAGCTTGTTTGGAAGCCCTTAAATTGCTCTTTCCTATGATGTATAATACTTGGCAGAAACAAATTGTGAAGGAACTCAAAATTAACATTTATATAAAATTAGGCACTGGGAATATTCTGTGATACTTTTGGTACAAATTCTACATGTTTCATATATAACTGCAATTAACTTTTGCATTTCTGAAGCTATAGCAACCGTTTTTATCTTGATTGAAAGCTTTTATCTTGTTCTTTCTAAAAATATATAATACCTTCCCTAAGGAGTTTAAGAAAGGAACTCAAAATTTACTTATCTATGAAATATGCCAATGGGGAAATTTTTGACGGCTGTTTATGTTTCATATACCATTGCACTTAACTTTTGTATTTCTTCGAGTATATCAACCATTTTTAGCTTGTTTGGAAGCCCTTAAATTGCCCTTTCCAATTATGTATAATACTTGACAGAAAAAACTTGTGAAAGGAACTCAAAATTAACATTTATGTAAAATTTGGCACTGGGAATATTCTATGATACATTTGGTATAGTTTCTACATGTTTCATGTATAACTGCACTTAACTTTTGCACTTCTTAAGCTATATCAATCATTTATAGCTTGATTGAAAGCTTTAATCTTGTTCTTTCCAAAAATATATAATGCTTTTCCTAAGGAGTTTAAGAAAGGAACTTAAATTTGGCTTAGCTATGGAATATGTCACTGGGGACATTTTTGACGACTGTTTATGTTTCATATAACATTGCACTAACTTTTGTAATTCTTCAAATATACCAACCATTTATAGCTTGTTTGGAAGCCCTTAAATTGCTCTTTCCAATGGTGTATAACACTTGGCAGAAAAAGCTTGCGAAAGGAACTCAAAATAAACATTTATGTAAAATTAGGCACTGGGAATATTCTGTGATACTTTTGGTACAAATTCTGTTGCATGTATAACTGCACTTAACTTTTGATTTCTTAAGCTATATCATCCACTTATAGCTTGATTGAAAGCTTTTACCTTTCTCTTTCCAAATATATATAATACTTTCCCTAAAGAGTTTAAGAAAGGAGCTCAAAATTGGCTTATCTATGAAATATGTCGCTGGGGGCATTTTTGACTACTGTTTATGTTTCATATATCATTGCACTTAACTTTTGTATTTCTTCAAGTATATCAACCATTTATGGCTTGTTTGGAAGCCCTTAAGTTGCACTTTCCAACGATGTATAACATTTGGCCGAAAAAGCTTGTGAAAGGAACTCAAAATTAACATTTTTGTAAAATTTGGCACTGGGAATATTCTGTGATGCATTTGGTACAGCTTCTACATGTTGCATGTATAACTGCACTTATATTTTGCATTTCTTAAGCTATATCAACCATTTATAGCTTGATTGAAAGCTTTTATCTTTCTTTTTACAAAACTATATAACACTTTCCCTAAGGAGTTTAAGAAAGGAACTCAAAATTAGCTTATCTATAAAATATGTCACTGGGGACATTTTTGACGACTGTTTATAATTCATATACCATTGCACTAACTTTTGTAATTCTTCAAATATATCAACCATTTATAGCTTGTTTGGAAGCCCTTAAATTGCCCTTTCTAACGATGTATAATACTTGGCAGAAACGAATTGTGAAGGAACTCAAAATTAACATTTATGTAAAATTTGGCACTGGGAATATTCTGTGATACTTTTGGTACAGTTTCTACATGTTTCATGTATAACTGCACTTAACTTTTGCATTTCTTAAACTATATTAACCATTTATAGCATGATTGATAGCCGTTGTCTTGTTCTTTCCAAAAATATATAATACTTTCCCCAAGGAGTTTAAGAAAGCAGCTCAAAATTGGCTTATCTATGAAATATGTCACTGGGGACATTTCTGACTACTGTTTATGTTTCATATATCATTGCACATAACTTTTGTATTTCTTCAAGTATATCAACCATTTATAGCTGGTTTCAAAGACCTTAAATTGCTTTTTCTAATGTTGTATAAAACATTGACAGAAAAAACTTGTTAAAAGATCTCAAAATTAACATTTGTGTAAAATTTGGCACTGGGAATATTCTGTGATACTTTTGGTACAGTTTCTACATGTTTTATGTATAACTGCACTTAACTTTTGCATTTCTTAAGCTATATCAACCATTTATAGCTTGATTGAAAGCCTTTATATTTTTCTTTCCAAAAATATATAATACTTTCCCTAAGGAGTTTAAGAAAGGAGCTCAAAATTGGCTTATCTATGAAATATGGCACTGGGGAAATTTTTGAAGACTGTTTATGTTTCATATACCGTTGCACTTAACTTTTGTATTTCTTCAAGTATATCAACCATTTATAGCTTATTTGGAAGCACTTAAATTGCTCTTTCCAATGATGTACAACACTTGGCAGAAAAAACTTGTGAAAGGATCTCAAAAATAACATTTATGTAAAATTTGGCACTGAGAATATTCTGTGATACTTTTGGTACAGTTTCTACATATCTCATGTATAACTGCACTTAACTTTTGCATTTCTTAAGCTATGTCAACATTTATAGCTTGATTTAAAGCTTTTATCTTGTTCTTTCCAAAAATATATAGTACTTTCCCTAAGGAGTTTAAGAAAGGAGCTCAAAATTGGCTTATCTATGAAATATGTCACTGGGGACATTTTGGACGACTGTTTATGTTTTATATACCATTGCACTTAACTTTTGTATTTCTTCAATTATTTCAACCATTTACAGCGCATTTGAAAGCCCTTAAATTGCTCTTTCCAATGATGTATAATACTTGGCAGAAAAAACTTGTTAAAGGAACTCAAAATTAACATTTATGTAAAATTTGGCACTGGGAATATTCTGTGATACCTTTGGTACAGTTTCTACATGCTGCATGTATAAGTGCACTTAACTTTTGCATTTCTTATGCTATATCAACCATTTATAGCTTGATTTAAAGCTTTTATATTCTTCTTTCCAAAAATATATAATACTTTCCCTAAGGAGTTTAAGAAAGAAACTCAAAATTGGCTTATCTATGAAATATGTCGCTGGGGGCATTTTTGCCTACTGTCTATGTTTCATATATCATTGCACTTAACTTTTGTATTTCTTCAAGTATATCAACCATTTATAGCTTGTTTGGAAGCCCTTACTTGGAGCATTCTGTAATATATGATATAATGATATAACTGCACTTAACTTTTACATTTTTTAAGCTATATAAATCATTTTTATCTTGATTGAAAGCTTCTATTTTGTTTTTTCTAGAAATATATGATACTTTCCCTAAGGAGCTTAAAAAAGGGACTCAAAATTGACTTATCTATGAAATATGTCAATGGGGACATTTTTGACGGCTGTTTATGTTTCATATACCTCTGAACTTAACTTTTGTACTTCTCCAAGTATATCAATCATTTATGGATTGTTTGAAAGCCCTTAAATTGCTCTTTCCAATGATGTATAACACTTGGCAGAAAAAACTTGTGAAAGGAACTCAAAACTAACATTTATGTAAAATTTGGCACTGAGAATATTCTGTGATACTTTTGGTACAGTTTCTACATATTTAGTGTATAACTGCAGTTAACTTTTGCATTTCTTATGCTATATCCACCAGCTTTAATCTTGTTCTTTCCAAAAATATATAATACTTTCCCTAAGGAGTTTAAAAAAGAAACTCAAAATTGGCTTATCTATGAGATATGTCGCTGGGGGCATTTTTGCCTACTGTCTATGTTTCATATATCATTGCACTTAACTTTTGTATTTCTTCAAGTATATCAACCATTTATAGCTTGTTTGGAAGCCCTTACTTGGAGCATTCTGTAATATATGATATAATGATATAACTGCACTTAACTTTTACATTTTTTAAGCTATATAAATCATTTTTATCTTGATTGAAAGCTTCTATTTTGTTTTTTCTAGAAATATATAATACTTTCCCTAAGGAGCTTAAAAAAGGGACTCAAAATTGACTTATCTATGAAATATGTCAATGGGGACATTTTTGACGGCTGTTTATGTTTCATATACCTCTGAACTTAACTTTTGTACTTCTCCAAGTATATCAATCATTTATGGATTGTTTGAAAGCCCTTAAATTGCTCTTTCCAATGATGTATAACACTTGGCAGAAAAAACTTGTGAAAGGAACTCAAAACTAACATTTATGTAAAATTTGGCACTGGGAATATTCGCTGACACTTTTGGTACAGTTTCTACATGTTTCACGTATAACTGCACTTAACTTTTGCATTTCTTAAACTATATTAACCATTTATAGCATGATTGATAGCTTTTATCTTCTTCTTTCCAAAAATATATAATACTTTTCCTAAGGGGTTTAAGAAAGCAGCTCAAAATTGGCTTATCTGTGAAATATGACACTGTGGGCGTTTTTGACTACTGTTTATGTTTCATATATCATTGCACTTAATTTTTGTATTTCCTCAAGTTTATCAACCATTTATGGCTTGTTTGGAAGCCCTTAAATTGCTCTTTCCAATGATGTATAATACTTGGCAGAAAAAGCTTGTGAAAGGAACTCAAAATTAACATTTATGTAAAATTTGGCACTGGGAATATTCTGTGATACTTTTGGTAGTGTTTCTACATATTTAATGTATAACTGCAGTTAACTTTTGCACTTCTTATGCTATATCCACCAGCTTTAATCTTGTTCTTTCCAAAAATATATAATACTTTCCCTAAGGAGTTTAAGAAAGGAACTCAAAATTGGCTTATCTCTGAAATATGTCACTGGGGACATTTTTGACGACTGTTTATGTTTCATATAACATTGCACTTACTTTTGTATTTCTTCAAATATATCAACCATTTATAGCTTGTTTGGAAGCCCTTAAATAACTCTTTCCAATGATGTATAATACTTGGCAGAAACGAATTGTGAAGGAACTCAAAATTAACATTTATGTAAAATTTGGCACTGGGAATATTCTTTGATACTTTTGGTACAGTTTCTACATGTTGCATGTATAACTGTACCTAACTTTTGCATTTCTTAAGCTATATCATCCATTTATAGCTTGATTGAAAGCTTTTATCTTTTTCTTTCCAAAAATGTATAATACTTTCCCTAACGAGTTTAAGAAAGGAGCTCAAAATTGGCTTATCTGTGAAATATGTCACTGGGGGCATTTTTGACTACTGTTTATGTTTCATATATCATTGCACTTAATTTTTGTATTTCTTCAAGTATATCAACAATTTTTAGCTCTTTTGGAAGCCTTTAAATTGCTCTTTCCAATGATGTATAACACTTGGCAGAAGAAACTTGCGAAAGGTACTCAAAATTAACATTTATGAGAAATTTGACACTTGGAGCATTCTGTAATACTTTTGGTACAGTTTCTAAATGTTTCATATATAACTGCACTTAACATTTACATTTCTTAAGCTATATCATCCGATTATAGCTTGATTGAAAGATTTTATCTTGTTCTTTCCAAAAATATATAATACTTTTCCTAAGGAGTTTAAGAAAGCAGCTCAAAATTGGCTTATCTGTGAAATATGACACTGTGGGCATTTTTGACTACTGTTTATGTTTCATATATCATTGCACTTAATTTTTGTATTTCCTCAAGTTTATCAACCATTTATGGCTTGTTTGGAAGCCCTTAAGTTGCTCTTTCCAATGATGTATAACACTTGGCAGAAACAGCTTGCGAAAGGAACTCAAAATTAACATTTATGCAAAATTTGGCTTGAGAATATTCTGTGATACTTTTGGTACAGTTTCTAAATGTTTCATGTATAATTGCACTTTACTTTTGCATTTCTTAAGCTATATCAAACATTTGTAGCTTGATTGAAAGCTTTTATCTTGTTCTTTCCAAAAATATATAATACTTTTCCTAAGGAGTTTAATAGAGCAGCTCAAAATTGGCTTATCTATGAAATATGTCACTGGGGACATTTTGGACGACTGTTAATGTTTTTTATACCATTGCACTTAACTTTTGTATTTCTTCAAGTATATCAACCATTTAATGCTTGTTTGGAAGCCCTTAAATTGCTCTTTCCAATGATGTATAACACTTGGCAGAAACAGCTTGTGAAAGGAACTTAAAATTAACATTTATGTAAAATTTGGCTTGAGAATATTCTGTGATACTTTTGGTACAGTTTCTAAATGTTTCATGTATAATTGCACTTAACTTTTGCATTTCTTAAGCTATATCAAACATTTATAGCTTGATTGAAAGCTTTTCTCTTGTTCTTTCCAAAAATATATAATACTTTTCCTAAGGGGTTTAAGAAAGCAGCTCAAAATTGGCATATCTATGAAATATGTCACTGGGGACATTTTTGACTACTGTTTATGTTTCATATATCATTGCACTTAACTTTTGTATTTCTTCAAGTATATCAACCATTTATAGCTGGTTTCGAAGACCTTAAATTGCTTTTTCCAATGTTGTATAAAACATTGACAGAAAAAACTTGTTAAAAGAACTCAAAATTAACATTTTTGTAAAATTTTGCACTGGGAATATTCTGTGATACTTTTGGTACAGTTTCTACATGTTTTATGTATAACTGCACTTAACTTTTAAATTTCTTAAGCTATATCAACCATTTATAGCTTGATTGAAAGCCTTTATATTTTTCTTTCCAAAAATATATAATACTTTCCCTAAGGAGTTTAAGAAAGGAGCTCAAAATTGGCTTATCTATGAAATATGGCACTGGGGAAATTTTTGAAGACTGTTTATGTTTCATATACCGTTGCATTTAACTTTTGTATTTCTTCAAGTATATCAACCATTTATAGCTTATTTGGAAGCACTTAAATTGCTCTTTCCAATGATGTACAACACTTGGCAGAAAAAACTTGTGAAAGGATCTCAAAAATAACATTTATGTAAAATTTGGCACTGAGAATATTCTGTGATACTTTTGGTACAGTTTCTACATATCTCATGTATAACTGCACTTAACTTTTGCATTTCTTAAGCTATGTCAACATTTATAGCTTGATTTAAAGCTTTTATCTTGTTCTTTCCAAAAATATATAGTACTTTCCCTAAGGAGTTTAAGAAAGGAGCTCAAAATTGGCTTATCTATGAAATATGTCACTGGGGACATTTTGGACGACTGTTTATGTTTTATATACCATTGCACTTAACTTTTGTATTTCTTCAATTATTTCAACCATTTACAGCGCATTTGAAAGCCCTTAAATTGCTCTTTCCAATGATGTATAATACTTGGCAGAAAAAACTTGTTAAAGGAACTCAAAATTAACATTTATGTAAAATTTGGCACTGGGAATATTCTGTGATACTTTTGGTACAGTTTCTACATGCTGCATGTGTAAGTGCACTTAACTTTTGCATTTCTTATGCTATATCAACCATTTATAGCTTGATTTAAAGCTTTTATATTCTTCTTTCCAAAGAAGTTTAAGAAAGAAACTCAAAATTGGCTTATCTATGAAATATGTCGCTGGGGGCATTTTTGCCTACTGTCTATGTTTCATATATCATTGCACTTAACTTTTGTATTTCTTCAAGTATATCAACCATTTATAGCTTGTTTGGAAGCCCTTACTTGGAGCATTCTGTAATATATGATATAATGATATAACTGCACTTAACTTTTACATTTTTTAAGCTATATAAATCATTTTTATCTTGATTGAAAGCTTCTATTTTGTTTTTTCTAGAAATATATGATACTTTCCCTAAGGAGCTTAAAAAAGGGACTCAAAATTGACTTATCTATGAAATATGTCAATGGGGACATTTTTGACGGCTGTTTATGTTTCATATACCTCTGAACTTAACTTTTGTACTTCTCCAAGTATATCAATCATTTATGGATTGTTTGAAAGCCCTTAAATTGCTCTTTCCAATGATGTATAACACTTGGCAGAAAAAACTTGTGAAAGGAACTCAAAATTAACATTTATGTAAAATTTGGCACTGAGAATATTCTGTGATACTTTTGGTACAGTTTCTACATATTTAGTGTATAACTGCAGTTAACTTTTGCATTTCTTATGCTATATCCACCAGCTTTAATCTTGTTCTTTCCAAAAATATATAATACTTTCCCTAAGGAGTTTAAAAAAGAAACTCAAAATTGGCTTATCTATGAGATATGTCGCTGGGGGCATTTTTGCCTACTGTCTATGTTTCATATATCATTGCACTTAACTTTTGTATTTCTTCAAGTATATCAACCATTTATAGCTTGTTTGGAAGCCCTTACTTGGAGCATTCTGTAATATATGATATAATGATATAACTGCACTTAACTTTTACATTTTTTAAGCTATATAAATCATTTTTATCTTGATTGAAAGCTTCTATTTTGTTTTTTCTAGAAATATATAATGCTTTCCCTAAGGAGCTTAAAAAAGGGACTCAAAATTGACTTATCTATGAAATATGTCAATGGGGACATTTTTGACGGCTGTTTATGTTTCATATACCTCTGAACTTAACTTTTGTACTTCTCCAAGTATATCAATCATTTATGGATTGTTTGAAAGCCCTTAAATTGCTCTTTCCAATGATGTATAACACTTGGCAGAAAAAACTTGTGAAAGGAACTCAAAACTAACATTTATGTAAAATTTGGCACTGAGAATATTCTGTGATACTTTTAGTACAGTTTCTACATATTTATGTATAACTGCACTTAACTTTTGCATTTCTTAAGCTATGTCAACCATTTATAGCTTGATTGAAAGCTTTTATCTCGTTCTTTCCAAAAATATATAATACTTTCCCTAAGGAGTTTAAGAAAGGAACTCAAAATTGGCTTATCTATGAAATATGTCACTGGGGACATTTTGGACGACTGTTAATGTTTCTTATACCATTGCACTTAACTTTTGTATTTCTTCAAGTATATCAACCATTTATAGCTTGTTTGGAAGCCCTTAAATTGTTCTTTCCAATGATGTATTACACTTGGCAGAAAAATCTTGCAAAAGGAACTCAAAATTAACATTTAGGTAAAATTTGGCTTGAGAATATTCTGTGATACTTTTGGTACAGTTTCTACATATTTAATGTATAACTGCAGTTAACTTTTGCAATTCTTAAGCTATATCAAACATTTATTGCCTGATTGAAAGCTTTTATCATGTTCTTTCCAAATCTATATAATACTTTCCCTAAGGAGTTTAAGAAAGCAGCTCAAAATTGGCTTATCTCTGAAATATGACACTGAGGACATTTTAGACGACTGTTAATGTTTCTTATACCATTGCACCTCACTTTTGTATTTCTTCAAGTACATCAACCATTTATAGCTTGTTTGGAAGCCCTTAAATTGCTTTTTCCAATGTTGTATAATATATTGGCAGAAAAAACTTGTTAAAGGAACTCAAAATTAACATTCATGTAAAATTTTTCACTGGGAATATTCTGTGATACTTTTAATACAGTTTCTACATGTTTTATGTAAAACTGCACTTAACTTTTGCATTTCTTAAGCTATGTCAACCATTTATAGCTTGATTGAAAGCCTTTATATTTTTCTTTCCAAAAATATATAATACTTTCCCTAAGGAGTTTAAGAAAGAAACTCAAAATTTTGGGGGAATTTTTGACTACTGTTTATGTTTCATATACCATTGCACTTTACTTTTATATTTCTTCAAGTATATCAACCATTTATAGCTTGTTTGGAAGCCCTTGCAATTCTTAAGCTATATCCACCATTTATAGCTTGATTGAAAGCCTTTATCTTGTTCTTTCCAAAAATATATAATACTTTCCCTAAGGAGTTTCAGAAAGGAGCGCAAAATTGGCTTATCTATGCTCTTTCCAATGATGTATAATACTTGGCAGAAGGATCTTGTGAAAGGAACTCAAAATTAACATTTATGTAAAATTTGGCAGTGGGAATATTCTGTGATACTTTTGGCACAGTTTCTAAATATTTCATGTATAACTGCACTTAACCTTTGCATTTCTTAAGCTATATCAACCAATTATAGCTTGATTAAAAGCTTTTATCTTGTTCTTTCCAAAAATATATAATACTTTTCCTACGGAGTTTAAAAAAGAAACTCAAAATTGGCTTATCTATGAAATATGTCGCTGGGGGCATTTTTGACTACTGTTTATGTTTCATATACCATTGCACTTTACTTTTATATTTCTTCAAGTATATCAACTTTTTATAGCTTGTTTGGAAGCCTTTAAATTTTATAACACTATGCAGAAGAAACTTGTGAAAGGTACTCAAAATTAACATTTATGAGAAATTTGACACTTGGAGCATTCTGTAATACTTTTGGTACAGTTTCTAAATGTTTCATATATAACTGCACTTAACTTTTACATTTCTTAAGCTATATCAATCACTTTTATCTTGATTGAAAGCTTTTATCTTGTTCTTTCTAACAATATATAATACTTTTCCTAAGGAGTTTTAAAAAGGGACTCAAAATTGACTTATCTATGAAATATGTCAATGGGGAATTTTTTGACGGCTGTTTATGTTTCATATACCACTGAACTTAACTTTTGTACTTCTCCAAGTACATCAATTATTTATGAATTTTTTGAAAGCCCTTTAATTGCTCTTTCCAATGAATTATAACACCTGGCAGACAAAACTTGTGAAAGGAACTCAAAATTAACATTTATGTAAAATTTTTCACTGGGAATATTCTGTGATACTTTTGGTACAGTTTCTACATGTTGCGTGTATAACTGCACTTAACTTTTGCATTTTTTAAGCTATATAAACCATTTATAGCTTGATTGAAAGCTTTTATCTTGTTCTTTCCAAAAATATATAACACTTTCCCTAAGGAGTTTAAGAAAGGAACTCAAATTGGCTTATCTATGAAATATGTCACTAGGGACATTTTGGACTACTGTTAATGTTTCTTATACCATTGCACTTAACTTTTGTATTTCTTCAAGTATATCAACCATTTATAGCTTGTTTGGAAGCCCTTAAATTGCTCTTTCCAATGATGTATAACACTTGGCAGAAAAAACTTGTGAAAGGAACTCAAAATTAAAATTTATTAAAATTTGCAATTTTGAATATTCTGTGATACTTTTGGTACAGTTTCTACATGTTGCATGTATAACTGCACTTAACTTTTTCATTTCTTAAACTATATCAACCATTTATAACTTGATTGAAAGCTTCTATCTTGTTCTTTCCAAAAATATATATTACTTTCCCTAAGGAGTTTAAGAAAGGAAAGGATATGTCGCTGGGGGCATTTTTGACTACTGTTTATGTTTCATATACCAATGCACTTAACTTTTGTATTTCTTCAAGTATATGAACAATATTTAGCTTGTTTGGAAGACTTTAAATTGCTCTTTCTATGATGTATAACACTTGGCAGAAGAAACTTGTGAAAGGAACTCAAAATTAACATTTATGAGAAATTTGACACTTGGAGCATTCTGTAATACTTTTGGTACAGTTTCTAAATGTTTCATATATAACAGCACTTAACTTTCACATTTCTTAAGCTATATCAACAATTTTTATCTTGATTGAAAGCTTTTATCTTGTTCTTTCTAAAAATATATAATACTTTCCCTAAGGAGTTTAAAAAAGGGACTCAAAATTGACTTATCTATGAAATATGTCAATGGGGAAATTTTTGACGGCTGTTTATGTTTCATATACCACTGAACTTAACTTTTGTACTTCTCCAAGTATATCAATCATTTATGGCTTGTTTGAAAGCCCTTTAATTGCTCTTTCCAATGAATTATAACACCTGGCAGACAAAACTTGTGAAAGGAACTCAAAATTAACATTTATGTAAAATTTTTCACTGGGAATATTCTGTGATACTTTTGGTACAGTTTCTACATGTTGCGTGTATAACTGCACTTAACTTTTTCATATCTTAAGCTATGTCAACCATTTATAGCTTGATTGAAAGCTTTTATCTTGTTCTTTCAAAAATATATAATACTTTCCCTAAGGAGTTTAAGAAAGAAACTCAAAATTGGCTTATCTATGAAATTTGTCGCTGGGGGCTGACGGCTGTTTATGTTTCATATACCATTGCACTAACTTTTTTATTTCTTCAAGTATATCGACCATTTATAGCTTGTTTGGAAGCCCATAAATTGCTCTTTCCAATGAGCAACTTAAGGGCAACTTTTTCTTGGCAGAAAAAGCTTGTGAAAGGAACTCAAAATTAACATTTATGTAAAATTTGGTACTGAGAATATTCTGTGATACTTTTGGTACAGTTTCTACATATTTGTGTATAACTGCTAGGGTGATCGACGCGGTTTTCCAACCGGTTTTAAAACCGGTTTTTTCAGTCAATATGCGTCGGTTTTTTCGAAATGTTAATTTTTCGAATGTCGAATGGACCGGTTTTTTTAAACACTAAAAACCGGTTTTAAAAATAGCATTTTATTTCAGAAAACTTGTGCTAAATAGAGATAGTGATATTTGAAGATTTAGGAATAATTTTTTAAATATTCATAAAGACTGATTTCTTATGTTTTTAAAATATAGTTTAAGTCTAAATTGGAATTTATTCTGTAATTTTAAACAAATAAATAATTAATGATTATCCTGTATGACCCCATTTAATTTTTTTGATCCAATATTTCCTTCATTTTTTAAAGGTGTTGTGTTAAAAAAGTTTCACTTGCAGAATCGTTTCAATTGAGACAGGCTTCCATATTAAGCCATGGTTTCTGTTTATGCTAACTAAAATTTAAATGATTTTTTTTACAATTTTGAAACATAATTATCTTCTAGTCATCTAGATATACAATTTTCTTAGCATTTTTCCTCTTTCCAGAGCTTTCTGAAGCTACCAAACGACGTAGAAAATTAAAATTTGGCTTAATTATAAAACTTTTTGTCCAACAAATTCTAATGGAGCCATATTTTGAAATTTTTATCAGGGAGCGGATATAAGAGGATTTATGTGTCTTTTTCTAAGAATTTTTTCTCTTTCCAGAGCTTTCTAAATCTACCAGAAGACATAAAAAATGAAAATTCAGCTTAATTATAAACCTATTCGTCCTACAAATACTAACGGAGCCAGATTTTGAAATCTATATCAGGGAGCGAAAATACGTGGATCTATATATATGGATTTAAATATATCTTTCCTAAGAATGTTTCCTTTCCAGAGCTTTCTGAAGATCCCAGACGACATTAGAAACTAAAAATCGGCATACTTATAAAACTATTCGTTCAACAAATTCTCACAGTGCCAGATATTTCTATCAGGGACCAAAAAGTCTGTTTTGGTATTAAGAACTTTTGAGTTGCTATACTTATTGTTTGCTCTCCAAATCCTATAAAAAACTGATTCTGTATTTCGGCCAGGGAGCGCATTTACGACAATTTTTTTATTTTGAAAGGTTTACGAATTTAAAACTTTAATCAATATAATTCCAATAAATTTGAACGGCTTCAAATAATTGACTTCGATTAGGGAGAGGAAGGCGTCTAAATGTTGTTCATATTTTTTTCTTTTAATTTTCGGATTTGTTTGTGCATATTTTCATTATTATATTATTTTTCCTGACATTGTTAGGCTTTTACGCTTGTATAATAAATAATAAATTTTAACTTAATTATAAGAATTGATTTTTTTAAAGAAATGTAGTCTTTTGATATAAATATTAACTTCTGCAAAAAACAGGTTAACCGGTTTTTTCTGAATTTCAAAAAGTGCAACCGGTTTTATTAAAATACCAACTATTTGAACTATTCGAAAACAGGTTTCTCAAAAAAGTCGAAAAATCGATCACCCTAATAACTGCACTTAACTTTGATTGATTGCACATTGATTGAAAGCTTTAATCTTGTTCTTTCCAATAATATATAATACTTTCCCTAAGGAGTTTAAGAAGGGAGCCCAAAATTGGCTTAACTATGAAATATGTCAGTGAGGATATTTTGAACGGCTGTTAATGTTTCTTATACCATTGCACTTATCTTTAGTATTTCTTCAAGTATATCAACCATTTATAGCTTGTTTGGAAGCCCTTAAATTGCTCTTTCCAATGAATTATAACACCTGGCAGAAAAAACTTGTGAAAGGAACTCAAAATTAACATTTATGTAAAATTTTTACTTTACTTTTGCATTTCTTAAGCTATATCAACCATTTATAACTTGATTGAAAGCTTTTATCTTGTTCTCTTCAAAAATATATAATACTTTCCCTAAGGAGTTTAAGAAAGGAACTCAAAATTGGATTATATATGAAATATGTCACTGGGAACATTTTTGACGACTGTTTATGTTTCATATACCATTGCACTTACCTTTTGTATTTCTTCAAGTATATCAACCATTTATAGCTGGTTTCAAAGACCTTAAATTGCTCTTTCCAATGATGTATAACACTTGGCAGAAGAATCTTGTGAAAGGAACTCAAAACTAACATTTATGTAAAATTTGGCACTGAGAATATTCTGTGATACTTTTGGTACAGTTTCTATATATTTATGTATAACTGTACTTAACTTTTGCATTTCTTAAGCTATATCAACCATTTATAGCTTGATTGAAAGCTTTTATCTTGTTCTTTCCAAAAATATATAATACTTCCCTAAGGAGTTTAAGAAAGGAACTCAAAATTGGCTTATCTATGAAATATGTCACTGGGGACATTTTGGACGACTGTTAATGTTTCTTATACCATTGCACTTAACTTTTGTATTTCTTCAAGTATATCAACCATTTATAGCTTATTTGGAAGCCCTTAAATTGCCCTTTCCAATGATGTATAACACCTGGCAGAAAAAACTTGTGAAAGGAACTCAAAATTAAAATTTATTAAAATTTGGCACTTTGAATATTCTGTGATACTTTTGGTACAGTTTCTACATGTTGCATGTATAACTGCACTTAACTTTTTCATTTTTTAAACTATATCAAGCGTTTATAACTTGATTGAAAGCTTTTATCTTGTTCTTTCCAAAAATATATAAAACTTTCCCTAAGGAGTTTAAGAAAGAAACTCAAAATTGGCTTATCTATGAAATATGTCACTGGGGACATTTTGGACGATTGTTAATGTTTCTTATACCATTGCACTTAACTTTTGTATTTCTTCAAGTATATCAACCATTTATAGCTTGTTTGGAAGCCCTTAAATTGCTCTTTCCAATGATGTATAACACTTGGCAGAAAAAACTTGTGAAAGGAACTCAAAATTAAAATTTATTAAAATTTGTCACTTTCAATGTGATTCTGTGATACTTTTGGTACAGTTTTTACATGTTGCATGTATAACTGCACTTAACTTTTTCATTTCTTAAACTTTATCAACCGTTTATAACTGGATTGAAAGCTTTTATCTTGTTCTTTCCAAAAATATATAAAACTTTCCCTAAGGAGTTTAAGAAAGAAACTCAAAATTGGCTTATCTATGAAATATGTCGCTGGAGGCATTTTTGACCACCGTTTATGTTTCATATACCAATGCACTTAACTTTTGTATTTCTTCAAGTATATCAACAATTTTAGCTTGTTTGGAAGCCTTTAAATTGCTCTTTCTATGATGTATAACACTTGGCAGAAGAAACTTGTGAAAGGAACTCAAAATTAACATTTATAAGAAATTTGACACTTGGAGCATTCTGTAATACTTTTGGTACAGTTTCTAAATGTTTCATATATAACTGCACTTAACTTTTGCATTTCTTAAGCTATATCAACCATTTATAGCTTGATTGAAAGCTTTTATCTTGTTCTTTCCAAAAATATATAATACTTTCCCTAAGGAGTTTAAGAAAGGAACTCAAAATTGGCTTATCTATGAAATATGTCACTGGGGACATTTTGGACGACTGTTAATGTTTCTTATACCATTGCACTTAACTTTTGTATTTCTTCAAGTATATCAACCATTTATAGCTTGTTTGGAAGCCCTTAAATTGCTCTTTCCAATGATGTATAATACTTGACAGAAGAATCTTGTGAAAGGAACTCAAAACTAACATTTATGTAAAATTTGGCACTGAGAATATTCTGTGACACTTTTGGTACCGTTTCTACATATTTATGTATAACTGCACTTAACTTTTGCATTTCTTAAGCTATATCAACCATTTATAGCTTGATTGAAAAGAACTCAAAATTGGCTCATCTATGAAGTATGTCACTGGGGATATTCTGGACGACTGTTAATGTTTCTTATACCATTGCACTTAACTTTTGTATTTCTTCAAGCATATCAACAATTTTTAGCTTGTTTGGAAGCCCTTAAGTTGCTCTTTCCAATGAGCAACTTATTCTCGGCAGAAAAGGCTTGTGAAAGCAACTCAAAATTAACATTTATGTAAAATTTGGCACTGAGAATATTCTGTGATACTTTTGGTACAGTTTCTATATATTTATGTATAACTGTACTTAACTTTTGCATTTCCTAAGCTATATCAAATATTTGTAGCTTGATTGAAAGCTTTTATCTTGTTCTTTCCAAAAATATATAAAACTTTCCTTAAGGACTTTAAGAAAGAAACTCAAAATTGGCTTATCTATGAAATATGTCACTGGGGACATTTTGGACTACTGTTAATGTTTCTTATACCATTGCACTTAACTTTAGTATTTTTTCAAGTATATCAACCATTTATAGCTTGTTTGGAAGCCCTTAAATTGCTCTTTCCAATGATGTATAACACTTGGCAGAAAAAACTTGTGAAAGGAACTCAAAATTAACATTTATGTAAAATTTGGCACTGGGAATATTCTGTGATACTTTTGGTACAGTTTCTACATGTTGCATGTATAACGGCACTTAACTTTTTCATTTCTTTAACTCTACAAACCATTTATAACTTGATTGAAAGCTTTTATCTTGTTCTTTCCAAAAATATATAAAACATTCCCTAAGGAGTTTAAGAAATGAACTCAAAATTGGATTATATATGAAATATGTCACTGGGAACATTTTTGACGACTGTTTATGTTTCATATACCATTGCACTTAACTTTTATATTTCTTCAAGTATATCAACTTTTTATAGCTTATTTGGAAGCCCTTAAATTGCTCTTTCCAATGATGTATAACACTTGGCAGAAAAAACTTGTGAAAGGAACTCAAAATTAACATTTATGTAAAATTTGGCACTGGGTATATTCTGTCATACTTTTGGTACAGTTTCTGCATGTTGCATGTATAACTGCACTTTACTTTTTCTTTTCTTAAGCTACATCAACCATTTATAGCTTGATTAAAGGCTTTTATCTTGTTCTTTCCAAAAATATATAATACTTTCCCTAAGGAGTTTAAGAAAGAAACTCAAAATTGGCTTATCTATGAAATATGTCACTGGGGACATTTTGGACGACTGTTAATGTTTCTTATACCATTGCACTTAACTTTTGTATTTCTTCAGTTATATCAACCATTTATAGCTTGTTTGGAAGCCCTTAAATTGCTCTTTCCAATGATGTATATTACTTGGCAGAAAAAACTTGTGAAAGGAAATCAAAATTAAAATTTATTAAAATTTGGCACTTTGAATATTCTGTGATACTTTTGGTACAGTTTCTACATGTTGCATGTATAACTGCACTTAAATTTTTTATTTCTTAAACTATATCAACCATTTATAACTTGAAAGCTTTTATCTTGTTCTTTCCAAAAATATATAATACTTTCCCTAAGGAGTTTAAGAAAGAAACTCAAAATTGGCTTATCTATGAAATATGTCACTGGGGACATTTTGGACGACTGTTAATGTTTCTTATACCATTGCACTTAACTTTTGTATTTTTTCAAGTATATCAACCATTTATAGCTTGTTTGGAAGCCCTTAAATTGCTCTTTCCAATGATGTATAGTACTTGGCAGAAAAAACTTGTAAAAGGAACTCAAAATTAAAATTTATTAAAATTTGGCACTTTGAATATTCTGTGATACTTTTGGTACAGTTTCTACATGTTGCATGTATAACTGCAATTACCTTTTTCATTTCTTAAACTATATCAACCATTTATAACTTGATTGAGAGCATTTATCTTGTTCTTTCCAAAAATATATAATACTTTCCCTAAGGAGTTTAAGAAAGAAACTCAAAATTGGCTTATCTATGAAATATGTCCCTGGGGACATTTTGGACGACTGTTAATGTTTCTTATACCATTGCACGTAACTTTTGTATTTCTTCAAGTATATCAACCATTTATAGCTTGTTTGGAAGCCCCTAAATTGCTCTTTCCAATGATGTATAATACTTGGCAGAAAAAACTTGTGAAAGGAACTCAAAATTAACATTTATTAAAACTTGGCACTGGGAATATTCTGAGATACTTTTGGTACAGTTTCTACATGCTGCATGTTTAACAGCACTTAACTTTTTCATTTCTTAAGCTATAACAATTTATAGCTTGATTGAAAGCTTTTATCTTGTTCTTTCCAAAAATATATAATTATTTCCATAAGGAGTTTAAGAAAGGAGCTCAAAATTGGCTTATCTATGAAATATGTCACTGCGAACATCTGTGACGACTGTTTATGTTTCATATACCATTGCACTTAACTTTTGTATTTCTTCAAGTATATCAACCATTTATAGCTTGTTTGGAAGCCCTTAAGTTGCTCTTTACAATGAGCAACTTAAGGGCAACTTATTCTTGGCAGAAAAAGCTTGTGAAAGGAACTCAAAACTAACATTCATGTAAAATTTGGTACTGAGAATATTCTGTGATACTTTTGGTACAGTTTCTACATACTTATGTATAACTGCACTTAACTTTTGCATTTCTTAAGCTATATCAACCATTTATAGCTTGATTGAAAGCTTTAATCCTGTTCTTTCCAATAATATATAATACTTCCCCTAAGGAGTATAAGAAAGAAACTCAAAATTGGCTTATCTATGAAATATGTCACTGGGGACATTTTGGACGACTGTTAATGTTTCTCATACCATTGCACTTAACTTTTGTATTTCTTCAAGTATATCAACTTTTTATAGCTTGTTTGGAAGCCCTTAATTTGCTCTTTCCAATGATGTATAACACTTGGCAGAAAAAACTTGTGAAAGGAACTCAAAATTAAAATTTATTAAAATTTGGCACTTTGAATATTCTGTGATACTTTTGGTACAGTTTCTACATGTTGCATGTATAACTGCACTTAAATTTTTCATTTCTTAAACTATATCAACCATTTATAACTTGATTGAAAGCTTTTATCTTGTTCTTTCCAAAAATATATAATACTTTCCCTAAGGAGTTTAAGAAAGAAACTCAAAATTGGCTCATCTATGAAATATGTCACTGGGAACATCTGTGACGACTGTTTATGTTTCATATACCATTGCACTTAACTTTTGTATTTCTTCAAGTACATCAACAATTTATAGCTTGTTTGGAAGCCCTTAAGTTGCTCTTTACAATGAGCTACTTAAGGGCAACTTATTCTTGGCAGAAAAAGCTTATATCAACTTTTAATTAGCTTGTTTGGAAGCCTTTAAATTGCTCTTTCCAATGATGTATAACACTTGGCAGAAAAAACTTGTGAAAGGAACTCAAAATTAAAATTTATTAAAATTTGGCACTTTGAATATTCTGTGATACTTTTGGTACAGTTTCTACATGTTGCATGTATAACGGCACTTAACTTTTTCATTTCTTAAACTATATCAACCATTTATAACTTGATTGAAAGCTTTTATCTTGTTCTTTCCAAAAATATATAAAACTTTCTCTAAGGAGTTTAAACAACTTAAGGACAACTTATTCTTGGCAGAAAAAGCTTATATCAACTTTAAATTAGCTTGTTTGGAAGCCCTTAAATTGCTCTTTCCAATGATGTTTAACACTTGGCAGAAAAAACTTGTGAAAGGAACTCAAAATTAAAATTTATTAAAATTTGGCACTTTGAATATTCTGTGATACTTTTGCTACAGTTTCTACATGTTGCATGTATAACGGCACTTATCTTTTTCATTTCTTAAACTAAATCAACCATTTATAACTTGATTGAAAGCTTTTATCTTGTTCTTTCCAAAAATATATATTTTTTTCCATAAGGAGTTTAAGAAAGGAACTCAAAATTGGCTCATCTATGAAATATGTCACTGGGAACATCTGTGACGACTGTTTATGTTTCATATACCATTGCACTTAACTTTTGTATTTCTTCAAGTATATCAACAATTTATAGCTTGTTTGGAAGCCCTTAAGTTGCTCTTTACAATGAGCAACTTAAGGGCAACTTATTCTTGGCAGAAAAAGCTTATATCAACTTTTAATTAGCTTGTTTGGAAGCCCTTAAATTGCTCTTTCCAATGATGTATAACACTTGGCAGAAAAAACTTGTGAAAGGAACTCAAAATTAAAATTTATTAAAATTTGGCACTTTGAATATTCTGTGATACTTTTGGTACAGTTTCTACATGTTGCATGTATAACGGCACTTAACTTTTTCATTTCTTAAACTATATCAACCATTTATAACTTGATTGAAAGCTTTTATCTTGTTCTTTCCAAAAATATATAATGCTTTTCCTAAGGAGTTTAAAAAAGGAGCTCAAAATTAGCTTATCTATGAAATATGTCACTGGGGACATTTTGGACGACTGTTAATGTTTCTTATACCATTGCACTTAACTTTTGTATTTCTTTAAGTATATCAACCATTTATAGCTTGTTTGGAAGCCCTTAAATTGCCCTTTCCAATGATGTATAACACTTGGCTGAAAATTGTGAAAGGAACTCAAAATTAACATTTATGGAAAATTTGGCACTGGGAATATTCTGTGATACTTTTGGTAAAATCTCTACATGTTTCCAATGATGTATAATAATTGGCAGAAGAAACTTGCGAAAGGAACTCAAAATTAACATTTATGTAAAATTTGGCACTGGGAATATTCTGTGATACTTTTGGTACAGTTTCTACATGTTTCATTTATAAGTGCACTTAACTTTTGCATTTCTTAAGCTACATCAACAGTTTATAGCTTGATTGAAAGCTTTTATCTCGTTCTTTCCAAAAATATATAATACTTTCCCTAAGGAGTTTAAGAAAGGAGCTCAAAATTGGCTTATCTATGAAATATGTCACTGGGGACATTTTGGACGACTGTTAATGTTTCTTATACCATTGCACTTAACTTTTGTATTTCTTTAAGTATATTAACCATTTATAGCTTGTTTGGAAGCCCTTAAATTGCCCTTTCCAATGATGTATAACACTTGGCAGAAAATTGTGAAAGGAACTCAAAATTAACATTTATGGAAAATTTGGCACTGGGAATATTCTGTGATACTTTTGGTACAATTTCTACATGTTTCATGTTTAACTGCACTTAACTTTTGCATTTCTTAAGCTATATCAACCATTTATAGCTTGATTGAAAGCTTTTATCTTGTTCTTTCCATAAATATATAATACTTTCCCTAAGGAGTTTAAGAAAGGAGCTCAAAATTGGCTTATCTATGAAATATGTCACTGAACTTAACTTTTGTATTTCTTCAAGTATATCAACCATTTATGGCTTGTTTGGAAGCCCTTAAATTGCTCTTTCCAATGATGTATAACACTTGGCAGAAAATGCTTGTGAAAGGAACTCAAAATTAACATTTATGGAAAATTTGGCACTGGGAATATTCTGTGATGCTTTTGGTACAATTTCTACATGTTTCATGTTTAACTGCACTTAACTTTTGCATTTTTTAAGCTATATAAACCATTTATAGCTTGATTGAAAGCTTTTATCTTGTTCTTTCCAAAAATATATAACACTTTCCCTAAGGAGTTTAAGAAAGGAACTCAAATTGGCTTATCTATGAAATATGTCACTAGGGACATTTTGGACTACTGTTAATGTTTCTTATACCATTGCACTTAACTTTTGTATTTCTTCAAGTATATCAACCATTTATAGCTTGTTTGGAAGCCCTTAAATTGCTCTTTCCAATGATGTATAACACTTGGCAGAAAAAACTTGTGAAAGGAACTCAAAATTAAAATTTATTAAAATTTGGAATTTTGAATATTCTGTGATACTTTTGGTACAGTTTCTACATGTTGCATGTATAACTGCACTTAACTTTTTCATTTCTTAAACTATATCAACCATTTATAACTTGATTGAAAGCTTTTATCTTGTTCTTTCCAAAAATATATATTACTTTCCCTAAGGAGTTTGAGAAAGGAACTCAAAATTGGCTTATCTATGTAATATGTCGCTGGGGGCATTTTTGACTACTGTTTATGTTTCATATACCAATGCACTTAACTTTTGTATTTCTTCAAGTATATGAACAATATTTAGCTTGTTTGGAAGACTTTAAATTGCTCTTTCTATGATGTATAACACTTGGCAGAAGAAACTTGTGAAAGGAACTCAAAGTTAACATTTATGAGAAATTTGACACTTGGAGCATTCTGTAATACTTTTGGTACAGTTTCTAAATGTTTCATATATAACAGCACTTAACTTTTACATTTCTTAAGCTATATCAACAATTTTTATCTTGATTGAAAGCTTTTATCTTGTTCTTTCTAAAAATATATAATACTTTCCCTAAGGAGTTTAAAAAAGGGACTCAAAATTGACTTATCTATGAAATATGTCAATGGGGAAATTTTTGACGGCTGTTTATGTTTCATATACCACTGAACTTAACTTTTGTACTTCTCCAAGTATATCAATCATTTATGGCTTGTTTGAAAGCCCTTTAATTGCTCTTTCCAATGAATTATAACACCTGGCAAACAAAACTTGTGAAAGGAACTCAAAATTAACATTTATGTAAAATTTTTCTCTGGGAATATTCTGTGATACTTTTGGTACAGTTTCTACATGCTTTATGTATAACTGCACTTTACTTTTGCATTTCTTAAACTATATCAACCATTTATAGCTTGATTGAAAGCTTTTATCTTGTTCTTTCCAAAAATATATAATACTTTCCCTAAGGAGTTTAAGAAAGGAACTCAAATTTGGATTATATATGAAATATGTCACTGGGAACATGTTTGACGACTGTTTATGTTTCATATACCATTGCACTTAACTTTTGTATTTCTTCAAGTATATCAACTATTTATAGCTTGTTTGGAAGCCCTTAAATTGCTCTTTCCAATGATGTATAACACTTGGCAGAAGAATCTTGTGAAAGGAACTCAAAACTAACATCTATGTAAAATTTGGCACTGGGAATATTCTGTGATACTTTTGGTACCGTTTCTACATATTTATGTATAACTGCACTTAAATTTTGCATTTCTTAAGCTATATCAACCATTTATAGCTTGATTGAAAGCTTTTATCTCGTTCTTTCCAAAAATATATAATACTTTCCCTAAGGAGTTTAAGAAAGGAACTCAAAATTGGATTATATATGAAATATGTCGCTGGAGGCATTTTTGACCACCGTTTATGTTTCATATACCAATGCACTTAACTTTTGTATTTCTTCAAGTATATCAACAATTTTAGCTTGTTTGGAAGCCTTTAAATTGCTCTTTCTATGATGTATAACACTTGGCAGAAGAAACTTGTGAAAGGAACTCAAAATTAACATTTATGAGAAATTTGACACTTGGAGCATTCTGTAATACTTTTGGTACAGTTTCTAAATGTTTCATATATAACAGCACTTAACTTTTACATTTCTTAAGCTATATCAACAATTTTTATCTTGATTGAAAGCTTTTATCTTGTTCTTTCTAAAAATATATAATACTTTCCCTAAGGAGTTTAAAAAAGGGACTCAAAATTGACTTATCTATGAAATATGTCAATGGGGAAATTTTTGACGGCTGTTTATGTTTCATATACCACTGAACTTAACTTTTGTACTTCTCCAAGTATATCAATCATTTATGGCTTGTTTGAAAGCCCTTTAATTGCTCTTTCCAATGAATTATAACACCTGGCAGACAAAACTTGTGAAAGGATCTCAAAATTAACATTTATGTAAAATTTTTCACTGGGAATATTCTGTGATACTTTTGGTACAGTTTCTACATGCTTTATGTATAACTGCACTTTACTTTTGCATTTCTTAAACTATATCAACCATTTATAGCTTGATTGAAAGCTTTTATCTTGTTCTTTCCAAAAATATATAATACTTTCCCTAAGGAGTTTAAGAAAGGAACTCAAATTTGGATTATATATGAAATATGTCACTGGGAACATGTTTGACGACTGTTTATGTTTCATATACCATTGCACTTAACTTTTATATTTCTTCAAGTATATCAGCTATTTATAGCTTGTTTGGAAGCCCTTAAATTGCTCTTTCCAATGATGTATATTACTTGGCAGAAAAAACTTGTGAAAGGAACTCAAAACTAACATTTATTAAAATTTGGCACTGGGAATATTCTGTGATACTTTTGGTATAGTTTCTACATGTTGCGTGTATAACTGCACTTAACTTTTTCATATCTTAAGCTATGTCAACCATTTATAGCTTGATTGAAAGCTTTTATCTTGTTCTTTCAAAAATATATAATACTTTCCCTAAGGAGTTTAAGAAAGAAACTCAAAATTGGCTTATCTATGAAATTTGTCGCTGGGGGCTGACGGCTGTTTATGTTTCATATACCATTGCACTAACTTTTTTATTTCTTCAAGTATATCGACTATTTATAGCTTGTTTGGAAGCCCATAAATTGCTCTTTCCAATGAGCAACTTAAGGGCAACTTTTTCTTGGCAGAAAAAGCTTGTGAAAGGAACTCAAAATTAACATTTATGTAAAATTTGGTACTGAGAATATTCTGTGATACTTTTGGTACAGTTTCTACATATTTATGTATAACTGCTAGGGTGATCGACGCGGTTTTCCAACCGGTTTTAAAACCGGTTTTTTCAGTCAATATGCGTCGGTTTTTTCAAAATGTTAATTTTTCGAATGTCGAATGGACCGGTTTTTTTAAACACTAAAAACCGGTTTTAAAAATAGCATTTTATTTCAGAAAACTTGTGCTAAATAGAGATAGTGATATTTGAAGATTTAGGAATAATTTTTTAAATATTCATAAAGACTGATTTCTTATGTTTTTAAAATATAGTTTAAGTCTAAATTGGAATTTATTCTGTAATTTTAAACAAATAAATAATTAATGATTATCCTGTATGACCCCATTTAATTTTTTTGATCCAATATTTCCTTCATTTTTTAAAGGTGTTGTGTTAAAAAAGCTTCACTTGCAGAATCGTTTCAATTGAGACAGGCTTCCATATTAAGCCATGGTTTCTGTTTATGCTAACTAAAATTTAAATGATTTTTTTTACAATTTTGAAACATAATTATCTTCTAGTCATCTAGATATACAATTTTCTTAGCATTTTTCCTCTTTCCAGAGCTTTCTGAAGCTACCAAACGACGTAGAAAATTAAAATTTGGCTTAATTATAAAACTTTTTGTCCAACAAATTCTAATGGAGCCATATTTTGAAATTTTTATCAGGGAGCGGATATAAGAGGATTTATGTGTCTTTTTCTAAGAATTTTTTCTCTTTCCAGAGCTTTCTAAATCTACCAGAAGACATAAAAAATGAAAATTCAGCTTAATTATAAACCTATTCGTCCTACAAATACTAACGGAGCCAGATTTTGAAATCTATATCAGGGAGCGAAAATACGTGGATCTATATATATGGATTTAAATATATCTTTCCTAAGAATGTTTCCTTTCCAGAGCTTTCTGAAGATCCCAGACGACATAAGAAACTAAAAATCGGCATACTTATAAAACTATTCGTTCAACAAATTCTCACAGTGCCAGATATTTCTATCAGGGACCAAAAAGTCTGTTTTGGTATTAAGAACTTTTGAGTTGCTATACTTATTGTTTGCTCTCCAAATCCTATAAAAAACTGATTCTGTATTTCGGCCAGGGAGCGCATTTACGACAATTTTTTTATTTTGAAAGGTTTACGAATTTAAAACTTTAATCAATATAATTCCAATAAATTTGAACGGCTTCAAATAATTGACTTCGATTAGGGAGAGGAAGGCGTCTAAATGTTGTTCATATTTTTTTCTTTCAATTTTCGGATTTGTTTGTGCATATTTTCATTATTATATTATTTTTCCTGACATTGTTAGGCTTTTACGCTTGTATAATAAATAATAAATTTTAACTTAATTATAAGAATTGATTTTTTTAAAGAAATGTAGTCTTTTGATATAAATATTAACTTCTGCAAAAAACAGGTTAACCGGTTTTTTCTGAATTTCAAAAAGTGCAACCGGTTTTATTAAAATACCAACTATTTGAACTATTCGAAAACAGGTTTCTCAAAAAAGTCGAAAAATCGATCACCCTAATAACTGCACTTAACTTTGATTGATTGCACATTGATTGAAAGCTTTAATCTTGTTCTTTCCAATAATATATAATACTTTCCCTAAGGAGTTTAAGAAGGGAGCCCAAAATTGGCTTAACTATGAAATATGTCAGTGAGGATATTTTGAACGGCTGTTAATGTTTCTTATACCATTGCACTTATCTTTAGTATTTCTTCAAGTATATCAACCATATATAGCTTGTTTGGAAGCCCTTAAATTGCTCTTTCCAATGAATTATAACACCTGGCAGAAAAAACTTGTGAAAGGAACTCAAAATTAACATTTATGTAAAATTTTTACTTTACTTTTGCATTTCTTAAGCTATATCAACCATTTATAACTTGATTGAAAGCTTTTATCTTGTTCTCTCCAAAAATATATAATACTTTCCCTAAGGAGTTTAAGAAAGGAACTCAAAATTGGATTATATATGAAATATGTCACTGGGAACATTTTTGACGGCTGTTTATGTTTCATATACCATTGCACTTAACTTTTGTATTTCTTCAAGTATATCAACTATTTATAGCTTGTTTGGAAGCCCTTAAATTGCTCTTTCCAATGATGTATAACACTTGGCAGAAGAATCTTGTGAAAGGAACTCAAAACTAACATCTATGTAAAATTTGGCACTGAGAATATTCTGTGATACTTTTGGTACCGTTTCTACATATTTATGTATAACTGCACTTAAATTTTGCATTTCTTAAGCTATATCAACCATTTATAGCTTGATTGAAAGCTTTTATCTCGTTCTTTCCAAAAATATATAATACTTTCCCTAAGGAGTTTAAGAAAGGAACTCAAAATTGGATTATATATGAAATATGTCACTGGGAACATTTTTGACGACTGTTTATGTTTCATATACCATTGCACTTAACTTTTGTATTTCTTCAAGTATATCAACCATTTATAGCTTGTTTGGAAGCCCTTAAATTGCTCTTTCCAATGATGTATAACACTTGGCAGAAGAATCTTGTGAAAGGAACTCAAAACTAACATTTATGTAAAATTTGGCACTGAGAATATTCTGTGATACTTTTGGTACAGTTTCTATATATTTATGTATAACTGTACTTAACTTTTGCATTTCTTAAGCTATATCAACCATTTATAGCTTGATTGAAAGCTTTTATCTTGTTCTTTCCAAAAATATATAAAACTTCCCTAAGGAGTTTAAGAAAGGAACTCAAAATTTGCTTATCTATGAAATATGTCACTGGGGACATTTTGGACGACTGTTAATGTTTCTTATACCATTGCACTTAACTTTTGTATTTCTTCAAGTATATCAACCATTTAAAGCTTATTTGGAAGCCCTTAAATTGCCCTTTCCAATGATGTATAACACCTGGCAGAAAAAACTTGTGAAAGGAACTCAAAATTAAAATTTATTAAAATTTGGCACTTTGAATATTCTTTGATACTTTTGGTACAGTTTCTACATGTTGCATGTATAACTGCACTTAACTTTTTCATTTCTTAAACTATATCAAGCGTTTATAACTTGATTGAAAGCTTTTATCTTGTTCTTTCCAAAAATATATAAAACTTTCCCTAAGGAGTTTAAGAAAGAAACTCAAAATTGGCTTATCTATGAAATATGTCACTGGGGACATTTTGGACGATTGTTAATGTTTCTTATACCATTGCACTTAACTTTTGTATTTCTTCAAGTATATCAACCATTTATAGCTTGTTTGGAAGCCCTTAAATTGCTCTTTCCAATGATGTATAACACTTGGCAGAAAAAACTTGTGAAAGGAACTCAAAATTAAAATTTATTAAAATTTGGCACTTTCAATGTGATTCTGTGATACTTTTGGTACAGTTTTTACATGTTGCATGTATAACTGCACTTAACTTTTTCATTTCTTAAACTTTATCATCCGTTTATAACTGGATTGAAAGCTTTTATCTTGTTCTTTCCAAAAATATATAAAACTTTCCCTAAGGAGTTTAAGAAAGAAACTCAAAATTGGCTTATCTATGAAATATGTCGCTGGAGGCATTTTTGACCACCGTTTATGTTTCATATACCAATGCACTTAACTTTTGTATTTCTTCAAGTATATCAACAATTTTAGCTTGTTTGGAAGCCTTTAAATTGCTCTTTCTATGATGTATAACACTTGGCAGAAGAAACTTGTGAAAGGAACTCAAAATTAACATTTATAAGAAATTTGACACTTGGAGCATTCTGTAATACTTTTGGTACAGTTTCTAAATGTTTCATATATAACTGCACTTAACTTTTGCATTTCTTAAGCTATATCAACCATTTATAGCTTGATTGAAAGCTTTTATCTTGTTCTTTCCAAAAATATATAATACTTTCCCTAAGGAGTTTAAGAAAGGAACTCAAAATTGGCTTATCTATGAAATATGTCACTGGGGACATTTTGGACGACTGTTTATGTTTCATATATCATTGCACTTAACTTTTGTATTTCTTCAAGTATATCAACCATTTATAGCTTGTTTGGAAGCCCTTAAATTGCTCTTTCCAATGATGTATAATCCTTGACAGAAGAATCTTGTGAAAGGAACTCAAAACTAACATTTATGTAAAATTTGGCACTGAGAATATTCTGTGATACTTTTGGTACCGTTTCTACATATTTATGTATAACTGCACTTAACTTTTGCATTTCTTAAGCTATATCAACCATTTATAGCTTGATTGAAAGCTTTTATCTCGTTCTTTCCAAAAATATATAATACTTTCCCTAAGGAGTTTAAGAAAGGAACTCAAAATTGGCTCATCTATGAAGTATGTCACTGGGGATATTCTGGACGACTGTTAATGTTTCTTATACCATTGCACTTAACTTTTGTATTTCTTCAAGCATATCAACAATTTTTAGCTTGTTTGGAAGCCCTTAAGTTGCTCTTTCCAATGAGCAACTTATTCTCGGCAGAAAAAGCTTGTGAAAGCAACTCAAAATTAACATTTATGTAAAATTTGGCACTGAGAATATTCTGTGATACTTTTGGTACAGTTTCTATATATTTATGTATAACTGTACTTAACTTTTGCATTTCCTAAGCTATATCAAATATTTGTAGCTTGATTGAAAGCTTTTATCTTGTTCTTTCCAAAAATATATAAAACTTTCCTTAAGGACTTTAAGAAAGAAACTCAAAATTGGCTTATCTATGAAATATGTCACTGGGGACATTTTGGACTACTGTTAATGTTTCTTATACCATTGCACTTAACTTTAGTATTTTTTCAAGTATATCAACCATTTATAGCTTGTTTGGAAGCCCTTAAATTGCTCTTTCCAATGATGTATAACACTTGGCAGAAAAAACTTGTGAAAGGAACTCAAAATTAACATTTATGTAAAATTTGGCACTGGGAATATTCTGTGATACTTTTGGTACAGTTTCTACATGTTGTATGTATAACTGCACTTAACTTTTTCATTTCTTAAACTATATCAACCGTTTATAACTGGATTGAAAGCTTTTATCTTGTTCTTTCCAAAAATATATAAAACTTTCCCTAAGGAGTTTAAGAAAGAAACTCAAAATTGGCTTATCTATGAAATATGTCACTGGGGACATTTTGGACGACTGTTAATGTTTCTTATACCATTGCACTTAACTTTTGTATTTCTTCAAGTATATCAACCATTTATAGCTTGTTTGGAAGCCCTTAAATTGCTCTTTCAAATGATGTATAATACTTGGCAGAAAAAACTTGTGAAAGGAACTCAAAATTAAAATTTATTAAAATTTGGCACTTTGAATATTCTGTGATACTTTTGGTACAGTTTCTACATGTTGCATGTATAACGGCACTTAACTTTTTCATTTCTTTAACTCTACAAACCATTTGTAACTTGATTGAAAGCTTTTATCTTGTTCTTTCCAAAAATATATAAAACATTCCCTAAGGAGTTTAAGAAATGAACTCAAAATTGGATTATATATGAAATATGTCACTGGGAACATTTTTGACGACTGTTTATGTTTCATATACCATTGCACTTAACTTTTATATTTCTTCAAGTATATCAACTTTTTATAGCTTATTTGGAAGCCCTTAAATTGCTCTTTCCAATGATGTATAACACTTGGCAGAAAAAACTTGTGAAAGGAACTCAAAATTAACATTTATGTAAAATTTGGCACTGGGTATATTCTGTCATAATTTTGGTACAGTTTCTGCATGTTGCATGTATAACTGCACTTAACTTTTGCTTTTCTTAAACTATATCAACCATTTATAACTTGATTGAGAGCATTTATCTTGTTCTTTCCAAAAATATATAATACTTTCCCTAAGGAGTTTAAGAAAGAAACTCAAAATTGGCTTATCTATGAAATATGTCCCTGGGGACATTTTGGACGACTGTTAATGTTTCTTATACCATTGCACGTAACTTTTGTATTTCTTCAAGTATATCAACCATTTATAGCTTGTTTGGAAGCCCTTAAATTGCTCTTTCCAATGATGTATAATACTTGGCAGAAAAAACTTGTGAAAGGAACTCAAAATTAACATTTATTAAAACTTGGCACTGGGAATATTCTGAGATACTTTTGGTACAGTTTCTACATGCTGCATGTTTAACAGCACTTAACTTTTTCATTTCTTAAGCTATAACAATTTATAGCTTGATTGAAAGCTTTTATCTTGTTATTTCCAAAAATATATAATTATTTCCATAAGGAGTTTAAGAAAGGAGCTCAAAATTGGCTTATCTATGAAATATGTCACTGCGAACATCTGTGACGACTGTTTATGTTTCATATACCATTGCACTTAACTTTTGTATTTCTTCAAGTATATCAACCATTTATAGCTTGTTTGGAAGCCCTTAAGTTGCTCTTTACAATGAGCAACTTATTCTTGGCAGAAAAAGCTTGTGAAAGGAACTCAAAACTAACATTCATGTAAAATTTGGTACTGAGAATATTCTGTGATACTTTTGGTACAGTTTCTACATATTTATGTATAACTGCACTTAACTTTTGCATTTCTTAAGCTATATCAACCATTTATAGCTTGATTGAAAG
Organism: Protophormia terraenovae; assembly: GCA_951394005.1. NCBI lineage: Eukaryota > Metazoa > Arthropoda > Insecta > Diptera > Calliphoridae > Protophormia > Protophormia terraenovae. Next base: position 90,227,406 of record OX596073.1, on the reverse strand, counting down.
CTTTAATCCTGTTCTTTCCAATAATATATAATACTTCCCCTAAGGAGTATAAGAAAGAAACTCAAAATTGGCTTATCTATGAAATATGTCACTGGGGACATTTTGGACGACTGTTAATGTTTCTCATACCATTGCACTTAACTTTTGTATTTCTTCAAGTATATCAACTTTTTATAGCTTGTTTGGAAGCCCTTAATTTGCTCTTTCCAATGAGCTACTTAAGGGCAACTTATTCTTGGCAGAAAAAGCTTATATCAACTTTTAATTAGCTTGTTTGGAAGCCTTTAAATTGCTCTTTCCAATGATGTATAACACTTGGCAGAAAAAACTTGTGAAAGGAACTCAAAATTAAAATTTATTAAAATTTGGCACTTTGAATATTCTGTGATACTTTTGGTACAGTTTCTACATGTTGCATGTATAACGGCACTTAACTTTTTCATTTCTTAAACTATATCAACCATTTATAACTTTATTGAAAGCTTTTATCTTGTTCTTTCCAAAAATATATAAAACTTTCCCTAAGGAGTTTAAACAACTTAAGGACAACTTATTCTTGGCAGAAAAAGCTTATATCAACTTTAAATTAGCTTGTTTGGAAGCCCTTAAATTGCTCTTTCCAATGATGTTTAACACTTGGCAGAAAAAACTTGTGAAAGGAACTCAAAATTAAAATTTATTAAAATTTGGCACTTTGAATATTCTGTGATACTTTTGCTACAGTTTCTACATGTTGCATGTATAACGGCACTTATCTTTTTCATTTCTTAAACTAAATCAACCATTTATAACTTGATTGAAAGCTTTTATCTTGTTCTTTCCAAAAATATATAATACCTTCCCTAAGGAGTTTAAGAAAGGAACTCAAAATTGGATTATATATGAAATATGTCACTGGGAACATTTTTGACGACTGTTTATGTTTCATATACCATTGCACTTTACTTTTATATTTCTTCAAGTATATCAACTTTTTATAGCTTGTTTGGAAGCCCTTAAATTTCTCTTTCCAATGATGTATAACACTTGGCAGAAAAAACTTGTGAAAGGAACTCAAAATTAACATTTATGTAAAATTTGGCACTGAGTATATTCTGTGATACTTTTGGTACAGTTTCTGCATGTTGCATGTATAACTGCACTTAACTTTTTCATTTCTTAAGCTATAACCATTTATAGCTTGATTGAAAGCTTTTATCTTGTTCTTTCCAAAAATATATATTTTTTTCCATAAGGAGTTTAAGAAAGGAACTCAAAATTGGCTCATCTATGAAATATGTCACTGGGAACATCTGTGACGACTGTTTATGTTTCATATACCATTGCACTTAACTTTTGTATTTCTTCAAGTATATCAACAATTTATAGCTTGTTTGGAAGCCCTTAAGTTGCTCTTTACAATGAGCAACTTAAGGGCAACTTATTCTTGGCAGAAAAAGCTTATATCAACTTTTAATAAGCTTGTTTGGAAGCCCTTAAATTGCTCTTTCCAATGATGTATAACACTTGGCAGAAAAAACTTGTGAAAGGAACTCAAAATTAAAATTTATTAAAATTTGGCACTTTGAATATTCTGTGATACTTTTGGTACAGTTTCTACATGTTGCATGTATAACGGCACTTAACTTTTTCATTTCTTAAACTATATCAACCATTTATAACTTGATTGAAAGCTTTTATCTTGTTCTTTCCAAAAATATATAATGCTTTTCCTAAGGAGTTTAAAAAAGGAGCTCAAAATTAGGTTATCTATGAAATATGTCACTGGGGACATTTTGGACGACTGTTAATGTTTCTTATACCATTGCACTTAACTTTTGTATTTCTTTAAGTATATCAACCATTTATAGCTTGTTTGGAAGCCCTTAAATTGCCCTTTCCAATGATGTATAACACTTGGCAGAAAATTGTGAAAGGAACTCAAAATTAACATTTATGGAAAATTTGGCACTGGGAATATTCTGTGATACTTTTGGTACAATCTCTACATGTTTCCAATGATGTATAATAATTGGCAGAAGAAACTTGCGAAAGGAACTCAAAATTAACATTTATGTAAAATTTGGCACTGGGAATATTCTGTGATACTTTTGGTACAGTTTCTAAATGTTTCATTTATAAGTGCACTTAACTTTTGCATTTCTTAAGCTACATCAACAGTTTATAGCTTGATTGAAAGCTTTTATCTCGTTCTTTCCAAAAATATATAATACTTTCCCTAAGGAGTTTAAGAAAGGAGCTCAAAATTGGCTTATCTATGAAATATGTCACTGGGGACATTTTGGACGACTGTTAATGTTTCTTATACCATTGCACTTAACTTTTGTATTTCTTTAAGTATATCAACCATTTATAGCTTGTTTGGAAGCCCTTAAATTGCCCTTTCCAATGATGTATAACACTTGGCAGAAAATTGTGAAAGGAACTCAAAATTAACATTTATGGAAAATTTGGCACTGGGAATATTCTGTGATACTTTTGGTACAATTTCTACATGTTTCATGTTTAACTGCACTTAACTTTTGCATTTCTTAAGCTATATCAACCATTTATAGCTTGATTGAAAGCTTTTATCTTGTTCTTTCCATAAATATATAATACTTTCCCTAAGGAGTTTAAGAAAGGAGCTCAAAATTGGCTTATCTATGAAATATGTCACTGAACTTAACTTTTGTATTTCTTCAAGTATATCAACCATTTATGGCTTGCTTGGAAGCCCTTAAATTGCTCTTTCCAATGATGTATAACACTTGGCAGAAAATGCTTGTGAAAGGAACTCAAAATTAACATTTATGGAAAATTTGGCACTGGGAATATTCTGTGATGCTTTTGGTACAATTTCTACATGTTTCATGTTTAACTGCACTTAACTTTTGCATTTTTTAAGCTATATAAACCATCTATAACTTGATTGAAAGCTTTTATCTTGTTCTTTCCAAAAATATATAACACTTTCCCTAAGGAGTTTAAGAAAGGAACTCAAATTGGCTTATCTATGAAATATGTCACTAGGGACATTTTGGACTACTGTTAATGTTTCTTATACCATTGCACTTAACTTTTGTATTTCTTCAAGTATATCAACCATTTATAGCTTGTTTGGAAGCCCTTAAATTGCTCTTTCCAATGATGTATAACACTTGGCAGAAAAAACTTGTGAAAGGAACTCAAAATTAAAATTTATTAAAATTTGGAATTTTGAATATTCTGTGATACTTTTGGTACAGTTTCTACATGTTGCATGTATAACTGCACTTAACTTTTTCATTTCTTAAACTATATCAACCATTTATAACTTGATTGAAAGCTTCTATCTTGTTCTTTCCAAAAATATATATTACTTTCCCTAAGGAGTTTAAGAAAGGAACTCAAAATTGGCTTATCTATGAAATATGTCGCTGGGGGCATTTTTGACTACTGTTTATGTTTCATATACCAATGCACTTAACTTTTGTATTTCTTCAAGTATATGAACAATATTTAGCTTGTTTGGAAGACTTTAAATTGCTCTTTCTATGACGTATAACACTTGGCAGAAGAAACTTGTGAAAGGAACTCAAAATTAACATTTATGAGAAATTTGACACTTGGAGCATTCTGTAATACTTTTGGTACAGTTTCTAAATGTTTCATATATAACAGCACTTAACTTTTACATTTCTTAAGCTATATCAACAATTTTTATCTTGATTGAAAGCTTTTATCTTGTTCTTTCTAACAATATATAATACTTTCCCTAAGGAGTTTAAAAAAGGGACTCAAAATTGACTTATCTATGAAATATGTCAATGGGGAAATTTTTGACGGCTGTTTATGTTTCATATACCACTGAACTTAACTTTTGTACTTCTCCAAGTATATCAATCATTTATGGCTTGTTTGAAAGCCCTTTAATTGCTCTTTCCAATGAATTATAACACCTGGCAGACAAAACTTGTGAAAGGAACTCAAAATTAACATTTATGTAAAATTTTTCACTGGGAATATTCTGTGATACTTTTGGTACAGTTTCTACATGCTTTATGTATAACTGCACTTTACTTTTGCATTTCTTAAACTATATCAACCATTTATAGCTTGATTGAAAGCTTTTATCTTGTTCTTTCCAAAAATATATAATACTTTCCCTAAGGAGTTTAAGAAAGGAACTCAAATTTGGATTATATATGAAATATGTCACTGGGAACATGTTTGACGACTGTTTATGTTTCATATACCATTGCACTTAACTTTTATATTTCTTCAAGTATATCAGCTATTTATAGCTTGTTTGGAAGCCCTTAAATTGCTCTTTCCAATGATGTATATTACTTGGCAGAAAAAACTTGTGAAAGGAACTCAAAACTAACATTTATTAAAATTTGGCACTGGGAATATTCTGTGATACTTTTGGTACAGTTTCTACATGTTGCGTGTATAACTGCACTTAACTTTTTCATATCTTAAGCTATGTCAACCATTTATAGCTTGATTGAAAGCTTTTATCTTGTTCTTTCAAAAATATATAATACTTTCCCTAAGGAGTTTAAGAAAGAAACTCAAAATTGGCTTATCTATGAAATTTGTCGCTGGGGGCTGACGGCTGTTTATGTTTCATATACCATTGCACTAACTTTTTTATTTCTTCAAGTATATCGACCATTTATAGCTTGTTTGGAAGCCCATAAATTGCTCTTTCCAATGAGCAACTTAAGGGCAACTTTTTCTTGGCAGAAAAAGCTTGTGAAAGGAACTCAAAATTAACATTTATGTAAAATTTGGTACTGAGAATATTCTGTGATACTTTTGGTACAGTTTCTACATATTTATGTATAACTGCTAGGGTGATCGACGCGGTTTTCCAACCGGTTTTAAAACCGGTTTTTTCAGTCAATATGCGTCGGTTTTTTCAAAATGTTAATTTTTCGAATGTCGAATGGACCGGTTTTTTTAAACACTAAAAACCGGTTTTAAAAATAGCATTTTATTTCAGAAAACTTGTGCTAAATAGAGATAGTGATATTTGAAGATTTAGGAATAATTTTTAAATATTCATAAAGGCTGATTTCTTATGTTTTTAAAATATAGTTTAAGTCTAAATTGGAATTTATTCTGTAATTTTAAACAAATAAATAATTAATGATTATCCTGTATGACCCCATTTAATTTTTTTGATCCAATATTTCCTTCATTTTTTAAAGGTGTTGTGTTAAAAAAGTTTCACTTGCAGAATCGTTTCAATTGAGACAGGCTTCCATATTAAGCCATGGTTTCTGTTTATGCTAACTAAAATTTAAATGATTTTTTTTACAATTTTGAAACATAATTATCTTCTAGTCATCTAGATATACAATTTTCTTAGCATTTTTCCTCTTTCCAGAGCTTTCTGAAGCTACCAAACGACGTAGAAAATTAAAATTTGGCTTAATTATAAAATTTTTTGTCCAACAAATTCTAATGAAGCCATATTTTGAAATTTATATCAGGGAGCGGATATAAGAGGATTTATGTGTCTTTTTCTAAGAATTTTTTCTCTTTCCAGAGCTTTCTAAATCTACCAGAAGACATAAAAAATGAAAATTCAGCTTAATTATAAACCTATTCGTCCTACAAATACTAACGGAGCCAGATTTTGAAATCTATATCAGGGAGCGAAAATACGTGGATCTATATATATGGATTTAAATATATCTTTCCTAAGAATGTTTCCTTTCCAGAGCTTTCTGAAGATCCCAGACGACATAAGAAACTAAAAATCGGCATACTTATAAAACTATTCGTTCAACAAATTCTCACAGTGCCAGATATTTCTATCAGGGACCAAAAAGTCTGTTTTGGTATTAAGAACTTTTGAGTTGCTATACTTATTGTTTGCTCTCCAAATCCTATAAAAAACTGATTCTGTATTTCGGCCAGGGAGCGCATTTACGACAATTTTTTTATTTTGAAAGGTTTACGAATTTAAAACTTTAATCAATATAATTCCAATAAATTTGAACGGCTTCAAATAATTGACTTCGATTAGGGAGAGGAAGGCGTCTAAATGTTGTTCATATTTTTTTCTTTCAATTTTCGGATTTGTTTGTGCATATTTTCATTATTATATTATTTTTCCTGACATTGTTAGGCTTTTACGCTTGTATAATAAATAATAAATTTTAACTTAATTATAAGAATTGATTTTTTTAAAGAAATGTAGTCTTTTGATATAAATATTAACTTCTGCAAAAAACAGGTTAACCGGTTTTTTCTGAATTTCAAAAAGTGCAACCGGTTTTATTAAAATACCAACTATTTGAACTATTCGAAAACAGGTTTCTCAAAAAAGTCGAAAAATCGATCACCCTAATAACTGCACTTAACTTTGATTGATTGCACATTGATTGAAAGCTTTAATCTTGTTCTTTCCAATAATATATAATACTTTCCCTAAGGAGTTTAAGAAGGGAGCCCAAAATTGGCTTAACTATGAAATATGTCAGTGAGGATATTTTGAACGGCTGTTAATGTTTCTTATACCATTGCACTTATCTTTAGTATTTCTTCAAGTATATCAACCATTTATAGCTTGTTTGGAAGCCCTTAAATTGCTCTTTCCAATGAATTATAACACCTGGCAGAAAAAACTTGTGAAAGGAACTCAAAATTAACATTTATGTAAAATTTTTACTTTACTTTTGCATTTCTTAAGCTATATCAACCATTTATAACTTGATTGAAAGCTTTTATCTTGTTCTCTCCAAAAATATATAATACTTTCCCTAAGGAGTTTAAGAAAGGAACTCAAAATTGGATTATATATGAAATATGTCACTGGGAACATTTTTGACGACTGTTTATGTTTCATATACCATTGCACTTAACTTTTGTATTTCTTCAAGTATATCAACTATTTATAGCTTGTTTGGAAGCCCTTAAATTGCTCTTTCCAATGATGTATAACACTTGGCAGAAGAATCTTGTGAAAGGAACTCAAAACTAACATCTATGTAAAATTTGGCACTGAGAATATTCTGTGATACTTTTGGTACCGTTTCTACATATTTATGTATAACTGCACTTAAATTTTGCATTTCTTAAGCTATATCAACCATTTATAGCTTGATTGAAGGCTTTTATCTCGTTCTTTCCAAAAATATATAATACTTTCCCTAAGGAGTTTAAGAAAGGAACTCAAAATTGGATTATATATGAAATATGTCACTGGGAACATTTTTGACGACTGTTTATGTTTCATATACCATTGCACTTAACTTTTGTATTTCTTCAAGTATATCAACCATTTATAGCTTGTTTGGAAGCCCTTAAATTGCTCTTTCCAATGATGTATAACACTTGGCAGAAGAATCTTGTAAAAGGAACTCAAAACTAACATTTATGTAAAATTTGGCACTGAGAATATTCTGTGATACTTTTGGTACAGTTTCTATATATTTATGTATAACTGTACTTAACTTTTGCATTTCTTAAGCTATATTAACCATTTATAGCTTGATTGAAAGCTTTTATCTTGTTCTTTCCAAAAATATATAATACTTCCCTAAGGAGTTTAAGAAAGGAACTCAAAATTGGCTTATCTATGAAATATGTCACTGGGGACATTTTGGACGACTGTTAATGTTTCTTATACCATTGCACTTAACTTTTGTATTTCTTCAAGTATATCAACCATTTATAGCTTATTTGGAAGCCCTTAAATTGCTCTTTCCAATAATGTATAACACCTGGCAGAAAAAACTTGTGAAAGGAACTCAAAATTAAAATTTATTAAAATTTGGCACTTTGAATATTCTGTGATACTTTTGGTACAGTTTCTACATGTTGCATGTATAACTGCACTTAACTTTTTCATTTCTTAAACTATATCAAGCGTTTATAACTTGATTGAAAGCTTTTATCTTGTTCTTTCCAAAAATATATAAAACTTTCCCTAAGGAGTTTAAGAAAGAAACTCAAAATTGGCTTATCTATGAAATATGTCACTGGGGACATTTTGGACGATTGTTAATGTTTCTTATACCATTGCACTTAACTTTTGTATTTCTTCAAGTATATCAACCATTTATAGCTTGTTTGGAAGCCCTTAAATTGCTCTTTCCAATGATGTATAACACTTGGCAGAAAAAACTTGTGAAAGGAACTCAAAATTAAAATTTATTAAAATTTGGCACTTTCAATGTGATTCTGTGATACTTTTGGTACAGTTTTTACATGTTGCATGTATAACTGCACTTAACTTTTTCATTTCTTAAACTATATCAACCGTTTATAACTGGATTGAAAGCTTTTATCTTGTTCTTTCCAAAAATATATAAAACTTTCCCTAAGGAGTTTAAGAAAGAAACTCAAAATTGGCTTATCTATGAAATATGTCGCTGGAGGCATTTTTGACCACCGTTTATGTTTCATATACCAATGCACTTAACTTTTGTATTTCTTCAAGTATATCAACAATTTTAGCTTGTTTGGAAGCCTTTAAATTGCTCTTTCTATGATGTATAACACTTGGCAGAAGAAACTTGTGAAAGGAACTCAAAATTAACATTTATAAGAAATTTGACACTTGGAGCATTCTGTAATACTTTTGGTACAGTTTCTAAATGTTTCATATATAACAGCACTTAACTTTTACATTTCTTAAGCTATATCAACAATTTTTATCTTGATTGAAAGCTTTTATCTTGTTCTTTCTAACAATATATAATACTTTCCCTAAGGAGTTTAAAAAAGGGACTCAAAATTGACTTATCTATGAAATATGTCAATGGGGAAATTTTTGACGGCTGTTTATGTTTCATATACCACTGAACTTAACTTTTGTACTTCTCCAAGTATATCAATCATTTATGGCTTGTTTGAAAGCCCTTTAATTGCTCTTTCCAATGAATTATAACACCTGGCAGACAAAACTTGTGAAAGGAACTCAAAATTAACATTTATGTAAAATTTTTCACTGGGAATATTCTGTGATACTTTTGGTACAGTTTCTACATGCTTTATGTATAACTGCACTTTACTTTTGCATTTCTTAAACTATATCAACCATTTATAGCTTGATTGAAAGCTTTTATCTTGTTCTTTCCAAAAATATATAATACTTTCCCTAAGGAGTTTAAGAAAGGAACTCAAATTTGGATTATATATGAAATATGTCACTGGGAACATGTTTGACGACTGTTTATGTTTCATATACCATTGCACTTAACTTTTATATTTCTTCAAGTATATCAGCTATTTATAGCTTGTTTGGAAGCCCTTAAATTGCTCTTTCCAATGATGTATATTACTTGGCAGAAAAAACTTGTGAAAGGAACTCAAAACTAACATTTATTAAAATTTGGCACTGGGAATATTCTGTGATACTTTTGGTACAGTTTCTACATGTTGCGTGTATAACTGCACTTAACTTTTTCATATCTTAAGCTATGTCAACCATTTATAGCTTGATTGAAAGCTTTTATCTTGTTCTTTCAAAAATATATAATACTTTCCCTAAGGAGTTTAAGAAAGAAACTCAAAATTGGCTTATCTATGAAATTTGTCGCTGGGGGCTGACGGCTGTTTATGTTTCATATACCATTGCACTAACTTTTTTATTTCTTCAAGTATATCGACCATTTATAGCTTGTTTGGAAGCCCATAAATTGCTCTTTCCAATGAGCAACTTAAGGGCAACTTTTTCTTGGCAGAAAAAGCTTGTGAAAGGAACTCAAAATTAACATTTATGTAAAATTTGGTACTGAGAATATTCTGTGATACTTTTGGTACAGTTTCTACATATTTATGTATAACTGCTAGGGTGATCGACGCGGTTTTCCAACCGGTTTTAAAACCGGTTTTTTCAGTCAATATGCGTCGGTTTTTTCAAAATGTTAATTTTTCGAATGTCGAATGGACCGGTTTTTTTAAACACTAAAAACCGGTTTTAAAAATAGCATTTTATTTCAGAAAACTTGTGCTAAATAGAGATAGTGATATTTGAAGATTTAGGAATAATTTTTAAATATTCATAAAGACTGATTTCTTATGTTTTTAAAATATAGTTTAAGTCTAAATTGGAATTTATTCTGTAATTTTAAACAAATAAATAATTAATGATTATCCTGTATGACCCCATTTAATTTTTTTGATCCAATATTTCCTTCATTTTTTAAAGGTGTTGTGTTAAAAAAGTTTCACTTGCAGAATCGTTTCAATTGAGACAGGCTTCCATATTAAGCCATGGTTTCTGTTTATGCTAACTAAAATTTAAATGATTTTTTTTACAATTTTGAAACATAATTATCTTCTAGTCATCTAGATATACAATTTTCTTAGCATTTTTCCTCTTTCCAGAGCTTTCTGAAGCTACCAAACGACGTAGAAAATTAAAATTTGGCTTAATTATAAAATTTTTTGTCCAACAAATTCTAATGAAGCCATATTTTGAAATTTATATCAGGGAGCGGATATAAGAGGATTTATGTGTCTTTTTCTAAGAATTTTTTCTCTTTCCAGAGCTTTCTAAATCTACCAGAAGACATAAAAAATGAAAATTCAGCTTAATTATAAACCTATTCGTCCTACAAATACTAACGGAGCCAGATTTTGAAATCTATATCAGGGAGCGAAAATACGTGGATCTATATATATGGATTTAAATATATCTTTCCTAAGAATGTTTCCTTTCCAGAGCTTTCTGAAGATCCCAGACGACATAAGAAACTAAAAATCGGCATACTTATAAAACTATTCGTTCAACAAATTCTCACAGTGCCAGATATTTCTATCAGGGACCAAAAAGTCTGTTTTGGTATTAAGAACTTTTGAGTTGCTATACTTATTGTTTGCTCTCCAAATCCTATAAAAAACTGATTCTGTATTTCGGCCAGGGAGCGCATTTACGACAATTTTTTTATTTTGAAAGGTTTACGAATTTAAAACTTTAATCAATATAATTCCAATAAATTTGAACGGCTTCAAATAATTGACTTCGATTAGGGAGAGGAAGGCGTCTAAATGTTGTTCATATTTTTTTCTTTCAATTTTCGGATTTGTTTGTGCATATTTTCATTATTATATTATTTTTCCTGACATTGTTAGGCTTTTACGCTTGTATAATAAATAATAAATTTTAACTTAATTATAAGAATTGATTTTTTTAAAGAAATGTAGTCTTTTGATATAAATATTAACTTCTGCAAAAAACAGGTTAACCGGTTTTTTCTGAATTTCAAAAAGTGCAACCGGTTTTATTAAAATACCAACTATTTGAACTATTCGAAAACAGGTTTCTCAAAAAAGTCGAAAAATCGATCACCCTAATAACTGCACTTAACTTTGATTGATTGCACATTGATTGAAAGCTTTAATCTTGTTCTTTCCAATAATATATAATACTTTCCCTAAGGAGTTTAAGAAGGGAGCCCAAAATTGGCTTAACTATGAAATATGTCAGTGAGGATATTTTGAACGGCTGTTAATGTTTCTTATACCATTGCACTTATCTTTAGTATTTCTTCAAGTATATCAACCATTTATAGCTTGTTTGGAAGCCCTTAAATTGCTCTTTCCAATGAATTATAACACCTGGCAGAAAAAACTTGTGAAAGGAACTCAAAATTAACATTTATGTAAAATTTTTACTTTACTTTTGCATTTCTTAAGCTATATCAACCATTTATAACTTGATTGAAAGCTTTTATCTTGTTCTCTCCAAAAATATATAATACTTTCCCTAAGGAGTTTAAGAAAGGAACTCAAAATTGGATTATATATGAAATATGTCACTGGGAACATTTTTGACGACTGTTTATGTTTCATATACCATTGCACTTAACTTTTGTATTTCTTCAAGTATATCAACTATTTATAGCTTGTTTGGAAGCCCTTAAATTGCTCTTTCCAATGATGTATAACACTTGGCAGAAGAATCTTGTGAAAGGAACTCAAAACTAACATCTATGTAAAATTTGGCACTGAGAATATTCTGTGATACTTTTGGTACCGTTTCTACATATTTATGTATAACTGCACTTAAATTTTGCATTTCTTAAGCTATATCAACCATTTATAGCTTGATTGAAGGCTTTTATCTCGTTCTTTCCAAAAATATATAATACTTTCCCTAAGGAGTTTAAGAAAGGAACTCAAAATTGGATTATATATGAAATATGTCACTGGGAACATTTTTGACGACTGTTTATGTTTCATATACCATTGCACTTAACTTTTGTATTTCTTCAAGTATATCAACCATTTATAGCTTGTTTGGAAGCCCTTAAATTGCTCTTTCCAATGATGTATAACACTTGGCAGAAGAATCTTGTAAAAGGAACTCAAAACTAACATTTATGTAAAATTTGGCATTGAGAATATTCTGTGATACTTTTGGTACAGTTTCTATATATTTATGTATAACTGTACTTAACTTTTGCATTTCTTAAGCTATATTAACCATTTATAGCTTGATTGAAAGCTTTTATCTTGTTCTTTCCAAAAATATATAATACTTCCCTAAGGAGTTTAAGAAAGGAACTCAAAATTGGCTTATCTATGAAATATGTCACTGGGGACATTTTGGACGACTGTTAATGTTTCTTATACCATTGCACTTAACTTTTGTATTTCTTCAAGTATATCAACCATTTATAGCTTATTTGGAAGCCCTTAAATTGCTCTTTCCAATAATGTATAACACCTGGCAGAAAAAACTTGTGAAAGGAACTCAAAATTAAAATTTATTAAAATTTGGCACTTTGAATATTCTGTGATACTTTTGGTACAGTTTCTACATGTTGCATGTATAACTGCACTTAACTTTTTCATTTCTTAAACTATATCAAGCGTTTATAACTTGATTGAAAGCTTTTATCTTGTTCTTTCCAAAAATATATAAAACTTTCCCTAAGGAGTTTAAGAAAGAAACTCAAAATTGGCTTATCTATGAAATATGTCACTGGGGACATTTTGGACGATTGTTAATGTTTCTTATACCATTGCACTTAACTTTTGTATTTCTTCAAGTATATCAACCATTTATAGCTTGTTTGGAAGCCCTTAAATTGCTCTTTCCAATGATGTATAACACTTGGCAGAAAAAACTTGTGAAAGGAACTCAAAATTAAAATTTATTAAAATTTGGCACTTTCAATGTGATTCTGTGATACTTTTGGTACAGTTTTTACATGTTGCATGTATAACTGCACTTAACTTTTTCATTTCTTAAACTATATCAACCGTTTATAACTGGATTGAAAGCTTTTATCTTGTTCTTTCCAAAAATATATAAAACTTTCCCTAAGGAGTTTAAGAAAGAAACTCAAAATTGGCTTATCTATGAAATATGTCGCTGGAGGCATTTTTGACCACCGTTTATGTTTCATATACCAATGCACTTAACTTTTGTATTTCTTCAAGTATATCAACAATTTTAGCTTGTTTGGAAGCCTTTAAATTGCTCTTTCTATGATGTATAACACTTGGCAGAAGAAACTTGTGAAAGGAACTCAAAATTAACATTTATAAGAAATTTGACACTTGGAGCATTCTGTAATACTTTTGGTACAGTTTCTAAATGTTTCATATATAACTGCACTTAACTTTTGCATTTCTTAAGCTATATCAACCATTTATAGCTTGATTGAAAGCTTTTATCTTGTTCTTTCCAAAAATATATAATACTTTCCCTAAGGAGTTTAAGAAAGAAACTCAAAATTGGCTTATCTATGAAATATGTCACTGGGAACATTTGTGACGACTGTTTATGTTGCATATACCATTGCACTTAACTTTTGTATTTCTTCAAGTATATCTACCATTTATAGCTTGTTTGGAAGCCCTTAAATTGCTCTTTCCAATGATGTATAACACTTGGCAGAAAAAACTTGTGAAAGGAACTCAAAATTAACATTTATGTAAAATTTGGCACTGAGAATATTCTGTGATTCTTTTGGTACAGTTTCTACATGTTTTATGTATAACTGTACTTAACTTTTGCATTTCTTAAGCTATATCAACCATTTGTAGCTTGATTGAAAGCTTTTATCTTGTTCTTTCCAAAAATATATAATACTTTCCCTAAGGAGTTTAAGAAAGGAACTCAAAATTGGCTTATCTATGAAATATGTCACTGGGGACATTTTGGACGACTGTTAATGTTTCTTATACCATTGCACTTAACTTTTGTATTTCTTCAAGTATATCAACCATTTAAAGCTTGTTTGGAAGCCCTTAAATTGCTCTTTCCAATGATGTATAATACTTGACAGAAGAATCTTGTGAAAGGAACTTAAAACTAACATTTATGTAAAATTTGGCACTGAGAATATTCTGTGATACTTTTGGTACCGTTTCTACATATTTATGTATAACTGCACTTAACTTTTGCATTTCTTAAGCTATATCAACCATTTATAGCTTGATTGAAAGCTTTTATCTCGTTCTTTCCAAAAATATATAATACTTTCCCTAAGGAGTTTAAGAAAGGAACTCAAAATTGGCTCATCTATGAAATATGTCACTGGGGATATTCTGGACGACTGTTAATGTTTCTTATACCATTGCACTTAACTTTTGTATTTCTTCAAGCATATCAACAATTTTTAGCTTGTTTGGAAGCCCTTAAGTTGCTCTTTCCAATGAGCAAATTATTCTCGGCAGAAAAAGCTTGTGAAAGGAACTCAAAATTAACATTTATGTAAAATTTGGCACTGAGAATATTCTGTGATACTTTTGGTAGAGTTTCTATATATTTATGTATAACTGTACTTAACTTTTGCATTTCCTAAGCTATATCAAATATTTGTAGCTTGATTGAAAGCTTTTATCTTGTTCTTTCCAAAAATATATAAAACTTTCCTTAAGGACTTTAAGAAAGAAACTCAAAATTGGCTTATCTATGAAATATGTCACTGGGGACATTTTGGACTACTGTTAATGTTTCTTATACCATTGCACTTAACTTTAGTATTTTTTCAAGTATATCAACCACTTATAGCTTGTTTGGAAGCCCTTAAATTGCTCTTTCCAATGATGTATAACACTTGGCAGAAAAAACTTGTGAAAGGAACTCAAAATTAACATTTATGTAAAATTTGGCACTGGGAATATTCTGTGATACTTTTGGTACAGTTTCTACATGTTGCATGTATAACTGCACTTAACTTTTTCATTTCTTAAACTATATCAACCGTTTATAACTGGATTGAAAGCTTTTATCTTGTTCTTTCCAAAAATATATAAAACTTTCCCTAAGGAGTTTAAGAAAGAAACTCAAAATTGGCTTATCTATGAAATATGTCACTGGGGACATTTTGGACGACTGTTAATGTTTCTTATACCATTGCACTTAACTTTTGTATTTCTTCAAGTATATCAACCATTTATAGCTTGTTTGGAAGCCCTTAAATTGCTCTTTCCAATGATGTATAATACTTGGCAGAAAAAACTTGTGAAAGGAACTCAAAATTAAAATTTGGCACTTTGAATATCCTGTGATACTTTTGGTACAGTTTCTACATGTTGCATGTATATCGGCACTTAACTTTTTCATTTCTTTAACTCTACAAACCATTTATAACTTGATTGAAAGCTTTTATCTTGTTCTTTCCAAAAATATATAAAACATTCCCTAAGGAGTTTAAGAAATGAACTCAAAATTGGATTATATATGAAATATGTCACTGGGAACATTTTTGACGACTGTTTATGTTTCATATACCATTGCACTTAACTTTTATATTTCTTCAAGTATATCAACATTTTATAGCTTATTTGGAAGCCCTTAAATTGCTCTTTCCAATGATGTATAACACTTGGCAGAAAAAACTTGTGAAAGGAACTCAAAATTAACATTTATGTAAAATTTGGCACTGGGTATATTCTGTCATACTTTTGGTACAGTTTCTGCATGTTGCATATATAACTGCACTTAACTTTTGCTTTTCTTAAGCTACATCAACCATTTATAGCTTGATTAAAAGCTTTTATCTTGTTCTTTCCAAAAATATATAATACTTTCCCTAAGGAGTTTAAGAAAGAAACTCAAAATTGGCTTATCTATGAAATATGTCACTGGGGACATTTTGGACGACTGTTAATGTTTCTTATACCATTGCACTTAACTTTTGTATTTCTTCAGTTATATCAACCATTTATAGCTTGTTTGGAAGCCCTTAAATTGCTCTTTCCAATGATGTATATTACTTGGCAGAAAAAACTTGTGAAAGGAAATCAAAATTAAAATTTATTAAAATTTGGCACTTTGAATATTCTGTGATACTTTTGGTACAGTTTCTACATGTTGCATGTATAACTGCACTTAAATTTTTCATTTCTTAAACCATATCAACCATTTATAACTTGAAAGCTTTTATCTTGTTCTTTCCAAAAATATATAATACTTTCCCTAAGGAGTTTAAGAAAGAAACTCAAAATTGGCTTATCTATGAAATATGTCACTGGGGACATTTTGGACGACTGTTAATGTTTCTTATACCATTGCACTTTACTTTTGTATTTCTTCAAGTATATCAACCATTTATAGCTTGTTTGGAAGCCCTTAAATTGCTCTTTCCAATGATGTATATTACTTGGCAGAAAAAACTTGTAAAAGGAACTCAAAATTAAAATTTATTAAAATTTGGCACTTTGAATATTCTGTGATACTTTTGGTACAGTTTCTACATGTTGCATGTATAACTGCAATTAACTTTTTCATTTCTTAAACTATATCAACCATTTATAACTTGATTGAGAGCATTTATCTTGTTCTTTCCAAAAATATATAATACTTTCCCTAAGGAGTTTAAGAAAGAAACTCAAAATTGGCTTATCTATGAAATATGTCCCTGGGGACATTTTGGACGACTGTTAATGTTTCTTATACCATTGCACGTAACTTTTTGTATTTCTTCAAGTATATCAACCATTTATAGCTTGTTTGGAAGCCCTTAAATTGCTCTTTCCAATGATGTATAATACTTGGCAGAAAAAACTTGTGAAAGGAACTCAAAATTAACATTTATTAAAACTTGGCACTGGGAATATTCTGAGATACTTTTGGTACAGTTTCTACATGCTGCATGTTTAACAGCACTTAACTTTTTCATTTCTTAAGCTATAACAATTTATAGCTTGATTGAAAGCTTTTATCTTGTTCTTTCCAAAAATATATAATTATTTCCATAAGGAGTTTAAGAAAGAAGCTCAAAATTGGCTTATCTATGAAATATGTCACTGGGAACATCTGTGACGACTGTTTATGTTTCATATACCATTGCACTTAACTTTTGTATTTCTTCAAGTATATCAACCATTTATAGCTTGTTTGGAAGCCCTTAAGTTGCTCTTTACAATGAGCAACTTAAGGGCAACTTATTCTTGGCAGAAAAAGCTTGTGAAAGGAACTCAAAACTAACATTCATGTAAAATTTGGTACTGAGAATATTCTGTGATACTTTTGGTACAGTTTCTACATATTTATGTATAACTGCACTTAACTTTTGCATTTCTTAAGCTATATCAACCATTTAAAGCTTGATTGAAAGCTTTAATCCTGTTCTTTCCAATAATATATAATACTTCCCCTAAGGAGTATAAGAAAGAAACTCAAAATTGGCTTATCTATGAAATATGTCACTGGGGACATTTTGGACGACTGTTAATGTTTCTCATACCATTGCACTTAACTTTTGTATTTCTTCAAATATATCAACCATTTATAGCTTGTTTGGAAGCCCTTAATTTGCTCTTTCCAATGATGTATAACACTTGGCAGAAAAAAACTTGTGAAAGGAACTCAAAATTAAAATTTATTAAAATTTGGCACTTTGAATATTCTGTGATACTTTTGGTACAGTTTCTACATGTTGCATGTATAACTGCACTTAAATTTTTCATTTCTTAAACTATATCAACCGTTTATAACTTGATTGAAAGCTTTTATCTTGTTCTTTCCAAAAATATATAATACTTTCCCTAAGGAGTTTAAGAAAGAAACTCAAAATTGGCTCATCTATGAAATATGTCACTGGGAACATCTGTGACGACTGTTTATGTTTCATATACCATTGCACTTAACTTTTGTATTTCTTCAAGTATATCAACAATTTATAGCTTGTTTGGAAGCCCTTAAGTTGCTCTTTACAATGAGCAACTTAAGGGCAACTTATTCTTGGCAGAAAAAGCTTATATCAACTTTTAATTAGCTTGTTTGGAAGCCTTTAAATTGCTCTTTCCAATGATGTATAACACTTGGCAGAAAAAACTTGTGAAAAGAACTCAAAATTAAAATTTATTAAAATTTGGCACTTTGAATATTCTGTGATACTTTTGGTACAGTTTCTACATGTTGCATGTATAACGGCACTTAACTTTTTCATTTCTTAAACTATATCAACCATTTATAACTTGATTGAAAGCTTTTATCTTGTTCTTTCCAAAAATATATAAAACTTTCCCTAAGGAGTTTAAACAACTTAAGGACAACTTATTCTTGGCAGAAAAAGCTTATATCAACTTTAAATTAGCTTGTTTGGAAGCCCTTAAATTGCTCTTTCCAATGATGTTTAACACTTGGCAGAAAAAACTTGTGAAAGGAACTCAAAATTAAAATTTATTAAAATTTGGCACTTTGAATATTCTGTGATACTTTTGCTACAGTTTCTACATGTTGCATGTATAACGGCACTTATCTTTTTCATTTCTTAAACTAAATCAACCATTTATAACTTGATTGAAAGCTTTTATCTTGTTCTTTCCAAAAATATATAATACTTTCCCTAAGGAGTTTAAGAAAGGAACTCAAAATTGGATTATATATGAAATATGTCACTGGGAACATTTTTGACGACTGTTTATGTTTCATATACCATTGCACTTTACTTTTATATTTCTTCAAGTATATCAACTTTTTATAGCTTGTTTGGAAGCCCTTAAATTGCTCTTTCCAATGATGTATAACACTTGGCAGAAAAAACTTGTGAAAGGAACTCAAAATTAACATTTATGTAAAATTTGGCACTGAGTATATTCTGTGATACTTTTGGTACAGTTTCTGCATGTTGCATGTATAACTGCACTTAACTTTTTCATTTCTTAAGCTATAACCATTTATAGCTTGATTGAAAGCTTTTATCTTGTTCTTTCCAAAAATATATATTTTTTTCCATAAGGAGTTTAAGAAAGGAAATCAAAATTGGCTCATCTATGAAATATGTCACTGGGAACATCTGTGACGACTGTTTATGTTTCATATACCATTGCACTTAACTTTTGTATTTCTTCAAGTATATCAACAATTTATAGCTTGTTTGGAAGCCCTTAAGTTGCTCTTTACAATGAGCAACTTAAGGGCAACTTATTCTTGGCAGAAAAAGCTTATATCAACTTTTAATTAGCTTGTTTGGAAGCCCTTAAATTGCTCTTTCCAATGATGTATAACACTTGGCAGAAAAAACTTGTGAAAGGAACTCAAAATTAAAATTTATTAAAATTTGGCACTTTGAATATTCTGTGATACTTTTGGTACAGTTTCTACATGTTGCATGTATAACGGCACTTAACTTTTTCATTTCTTAAACTATATCAACCATTTATAACTTGATTGAAAGCTTTTATCTTGTTCTTTCCAAAAATATATAAAACTTTCCCTAATGAGTTTAAACAACTTAAGGACAACTTATTCTTGGCAGAAAAAGCTTATATCAACTTTTAATTAGCTTGTTTGGAAGCCCTTAAATTGCTCTTTCCAATGATGTATAACACTTGGCAGAAAAAACTTGTGAAAGGAACTCAAAATTAAAATTTATTAAAATTTGGCACTTTGAATATTCTGTGATACTTTTGGTACAGTTTCTACATGTTGCACGTATAACGGCACTTTACTTTTGCATTTCTTAAGCTAAGGAGTTTAAGAAAGGAACTCAAAATTGGCTCATCTTTTGAATATGTCACTGGGGATATTCTTGACGACTGTTAATGTTTCTTATACCATTGCACTTAGCTTTTGTATTTATTCAAGCATATCAACAATTTTTAGCTTGTTTGGAAGCCCTTAAGTTGCTCTTTCCAATGAGCAACTTAAGGGCAACTTATTCTCGGCAGAAAAAGCTTGTAAAAGGAACTCAAAATTAACATTTATGTAAAATTTGGCACTGAGTATATTCTGTGATTCTTTTGGTACATTTTCTACATATTTATGTATAACTGTACTTAGCTTTTGCATCTCTTAAGCACTATCCACCATTTATAGCTTGATTGAAAGCTTTTATCTTGTTCTTTCCAAAAATATATAAAACTTTCCCTAAGGAGTTTAAGAAAGGAACTCAAAATTGGCTTATCTATGAAATATGTCACTGGGGACATTTTGGACGACTGTTAATATTTCTTATACCATTGCACTTAACTTTTGTATTTCTTCAAGTATATCAACCATTTATAGCTTGCTTGGAAGCTTTTATCTTGTTCTTTCCAAAAATATATAAAACTTTCCCTAAGGAGTTTAAACAAATTAAGGACAACTTATTCTTGGCAGAAAAAGCTTATATTAACTTTTAATTAGCTTGTTTGGAAGCCCTTAAATTGCTCTTTCCAATGATGTATAACACTTGGCAGAAAAAACTTGCGAAAGGAACACAAAATTAACATTTATGTAAAATTTGGCACTGGGTATATTCTGTCATACTTTTGGTACAGTTTCTGCATGTTGCATGTATAACGGCACTTAACTTTTTCATTTCTTAAACTATATCAACCGTTTATAACTGGATTGAAAGCTTTTGTCTTGTTCTTTCCAAAAATATATAATACTTTCCCTAAGGAGTTTAAACAAATTAAGGACAACTTATTCTTGGCAGAAAAAGCTTATATTAACTTTTAATTAGCTTGTTTGGAAGCCCTTAAATTGCTCTTTCCAATGGTGTATAACACTTGGCAGAAAAAACTTGTGAAAGGAACTCAAAATTAAAATTTATTAAAATTTGGCACTTTATATATTCTGTGATACTTTTGGTACAGTTTCTACATGTTGCATGTATAACGGCACTTAACTTTTTCATTTCTTAAACTATATCAACCGTTTATAACTGGATTGAAAGCTTTTGTCTTGTTCTTTCCAAAAATATATAAAACTTTCCCTAAGGAGTTTAAGAAAGAAACTCAAAATTGGCTTATCTATGAAATATGTCGTTGGGGGCATTTTTGACTACTGTTTATGTTTCATATACCAATGCACTTAACTTTTGTATTTCTTCAAGTATATCAACAATTTTTAGCTTGTTTGGAAGCCTTTAAATTGCTCTTTCTATGATGTATAACACTTGGCAGAAGAAACTTGTGAAAGGAACTCAAAATTAACATTTATGTAAAATTTGGCACTGGGTATATTCTGTCATACTTTTGGTACAGTTTCTGCATGTTGCATGTATAACTGCACTTAACTTTTGCTTTTCTTAAGCTATATCAACCATTTATAGCTTGATTAAAAGCTTTTATCTTGTTCTTTCCAAAAATATATAATACTTTCCCTAAGGAGTTTAAGAAAGAAACTCAAAATTGGCTTATCTGTGAAATATATCACTGGGGACATTTTGGACGACTGTTAATGTTTCTCATACCATTGCACTTAACTTTTGTATTTCTTCAAGTATATCAACTTTTAATTAGCTTGTTTGGAAGCCCTTAAATTGCTCTTTCCAATGATGTATAACACTTGGCAGAAAAAACTTATGAAAGGAACTCAAAATTAAAATTTGGCACTTTGAATATTCTGTGATACTTTTGGTACAGTTTCTACATGTTGCATGTATAACTGCACTTAACTTTTTCATTTCTTAAGCTATAACCATTTATAGCTTGATTGAAAGCTTTTATCTTGTTCTTTCCAAAAATATATATTTTTTTCCATAAGGAGTTTAAGAAAGGAACTCAAAATTGGCTCATCTATGAAATATGTCACTGGGAACATCTGTGACGACTGTTTATATTTCATATACCATTGCACTTAACTTTTGTATTTCTTCAAGTATATCAACAATTTATAGCTTGTTTGGAAGCCCTTAAGTTGCTCTTTACAATGAGCAACTTAAGGGCAACTTATTCTTGGCAGAAAAAGCTTATATCAACTTTTAATTAGCTTGTTTGGAAGCCCTTAAATTTCTCTTTCCAATGATGTATAACACTTGGCAGAAAAAACTTGTGAAAGGAACTCAAAATTAACATTTATGTAAAATTTGGCACTGAGTATATTCTGTGATACTTTTGGTACAGTTTCTGCATGTTGCATGTATAACTGCACTTAACTTTTTCATTTCTTAAGCTATAACCATTTATAGCTTGATTGAAAGCTTTTATCTTGTTCTTTTCAAAAATATATATTTTTTTCCATAAGGAGTTTAAGAAAGGAACTCAAAATTGGCTCATCTATGAAATATGTCACTGGGAACATCTGTGACGACTGTTTATGTTTCATATACCATTGCACTTAACTTTTGTATTTCTTCAAGTATATCAACAATTTATAGCTTGTTTGGAAGCCCTTAAGTTGCTCTTTACAATGAGCAACTTAAGGGCAACTTATTCTTGGCAGAAAAAGCTTATATCAACTTTTAATTAGCTTGTTTGGAAGCCCTTAAATTGCTCTTTCCAATGATGTATAACACTTGGCAGAAAAAACTTGTGAAAGGAACTCAAAATTAAAATTTATTAAAATTTGGCACTTTGAATATTCTGTGATACTTTTGGTACAGTTTCTAGATGTTGCATATATAACGGCACTTAACTTTTTCATTTCTTAAACTATATCAACCATTTATAACTTGATTGAAAGCTTTTATCTTGTTCTTTCCAAAAATATATAAAACTTTCCCTAAGGAGTTTAAACAACTTAAGGACAACTTATTCTTGGCAGAAAAAGCTTATATCAACTTTTAATTAGCTTGTTTGGAAGCCCTTAAATTGCTCTTTCCAATGATGTATAACACTTGGCAGAAAAAACTTGTGAAAGGAACTCAAAATTAAAATTTATTAAAATTTGGCACTTTGAATATTCTGTGATACTTTTGGTACAGTTTCTACATGTTGCATGTATAACGGCACTTAACTTTTTCATTTCTTAAACTATATCAACCATTTATAACTTGATTGAAAGCTTTTATCTTGTTCTTTCCAAAAATATATAAAACTTTCCCTAAGGAGTTTAAGAAAGGAACTCAAAATTGGATTATATATGAAATATGTCACTGTGGACATTTTGGACGACTGTTAATGTTTCTTATACCATTGCACTTAACTTTTGTATTTCTTCAAGTATATCAACCATTTATAGCTTGTTTGAAGCCCTTAAATTGCTCTTTCCAATGATGTATAACACTTGGCAGAAAAAACTTGTGAAAGGAACTCAAAATTAACATTTATGTAAAATTTGGCACTTTGAATATTCTGTGATATTTTGGTACAGTTTCTACATGTTGCATGTATAACTGCACTTAACTTTTTCATTTCTTAAACTATATCAACCATTTATAACTTGATTGAAGGCTTTTATCTTGTTCTTTCCAAAAATATATAAAACTTTCCCTAAGGAGTTTAAGAAAGAAACTCAAAATTGTCTTATCTATGAAATATGTCACTGGGGACATTTTGGACGACTGTTAATGTTTCTTATACCATTGCACTTAACTTTTGTATTTCTTCAAGTATATCAACCATTTATAGCTTGTTTGGAAGCCCTTAAATTGCTCTTTCCAATGATGTGTATTACGTGGCAGAAAAAACTTGTAAAAGGAACTCAAAATTAAAATTTATTAAAATTTGGCACTTTGAATATTCTGTGATACTTTTGGTAAAGTTTCTACATGTTGCATGTATAACTGCACTTAACTTTTTCATTTCTTAAACTATATCAACCATTTATAACTTGATTGAAAGCTTTTATCTTGTTCTTTCCAAAAATATATAATACTTTCCCTAAGGAGTTTAAGAAAGAAACTCAAAATTGGCTTATCTATGAAATATGTCGCTGGGGGCATTTTTGACGACTGTTTATGTTTCATATACCATTGCACTAACTTTTGTATTTCTTCAAGTATATCAACCATTTATAGCTTGTTTGGAAGCCCTTAAATTGCTCTTTCCAATGATGTATAATACTTGGCAGAAAAAACTTGTGAAAGGAACTCAAAATTAACATTTATTAAAACTTGGCACTGGGAATATTCTGTGATACTTTTGGTACAGTTTCTACATGTTGCATGTATAACTGCACTTAACTTTTTCATTTCTTAAGCTAAAACCATTTATAGCTTGATTGAAAGCTTTTATCTTGTTCTTTCCAAAAATATATAATTTTTTCCATAAGGTGTTTAAGAAAGGAACTCAAAATTGGCTTATCTATGAAATATGTCACAGGGAACATCTGTGACGACTGTTTATGTTTCATATACCATTGCACTTAACTTTTGTATTTCTTCAAGTATATCAACCATTTATAGCTTGTTTGGAAGCCCTTAAATTGCTCTTTCCAATGATGTATAACACTTGGCAGAAAAAACTTATGAAAGGAACTCAAAATTAAAATTTGGCACTTTGAATATTCTGTGATACTTTTGGTACAGTTTCTACATGTTGCATGTATAACTGCACTTAACTTTTTCATTTCTTAAGCTATAACCATTTATAGCTTGATTGATAGCTTTTATCTTGTTCTTTCCAAAAATATATATTTTTTCCATAAGGAGTTTAAGAAAGGAACTCAAAATTGGCTCATCTATGAAATATGTCACTGGGAACATCTGTGACGACTGTTTATGTTTCATATACCATTGCACTTAACTTTTGTATTTCTTCAAGTATATCAACAATTTATAGCTTGTTTGGAAGCCCTTAAGTTGCTCTTTACAATGAGCAACTTAAGGGCAACTTATTCTTGGCAGAAAAAGCTTATATCAACTTTTAATTAGCTTGTTTGGAAGCCCTTAAATTGCTCTTTCCAATGATGTATAACACTTGGCAGAAAAAACTTGTGAAAGGAACTCAAAATTAAAATTTATTAAAATTTGGCACTTTGAATATTCTGTGATACTTTTGGTACAGTTTCTAAATGTTGCATATATAACGGCACTTAACTTTTTCATTTCTTAAACTATATCAACCATTTATAACTTGATTGAAAGCTTTTATCTTGTTCTTTCCAAAAATATATAAAACTTTCCCTAAGGAGTTTAAACAACTTAAGGAAAACTTATTCTTGGCAGAAAAAGCTTATATCAACTTTTAATTAGCTTGTTTGGAAGCCCTTAAATTGCTCTTTCCAATGATGTATAACACTTGGCAGAAAAAACTTGTGAAAGGAACTCAAAATTAAAATTTATTAAAATTTGGCACTTTGAATATTCTGTGATACTTTTGGTACAGTTTCTACATGTTGCATGTATAACGGCACTTAACTTTTTCATTTCTTAAACTATATCAACCATTTATAACTTGATTGAAAGCTTTTATCTTGTTCTTTCCAAAAATATATAAAACTTTCCCTAAGGAGTTTAAGAAAGGAACTCAAAATTGGATTATATATGAAATATGTCACTGTGGACATTTTGGACGACTGTTAATGTTTCTTATACCATTGCACTTAACTTTTGTATTTCTTCAAGTATATCAACCATTTATAGCTTGTTTGGAAGCCCTTAAATTGCTCTTTCCAATGATGTATAACACTTGGCAGAAAAAACTTGTGAAAGGAACTCAAAATTAACATTTATGTAAAATTTGGCACTTTGAATATTCTGTGATACTTTTGGTACAGTTTCTACATGTTGCATGTATAACTGCACTTAACTTTTTCATTTCTTAAACTATATCAACCATTTATGACTTGATTGAAGGCTTTTATCTTGTTCTTTCCAAAAATATATAAAACTTTCCCTAAGGAGTTTAAGAAAGAAACTCAAAATTGTCTTATCTATGAAATATGTCACTGGGGACATTTTGGACGACTGTTAATGTTTCTTATACCATTGCACTTAACTTTTGTATTTCTTCAAGAATATCAACCATTTATAGCTTGTTTGGAAGCCCTTAAATTGCTCTTTCCAATGATGTGTATTACGTGGCAGAAAAAACTTGTAAAAGGAACTCAAAATTAAAATTTATTAAAATGGCACTTTGAATATTCTGTGATACTCTTGGTAAAGTTTCTACATGTTGCATGTATAACTGCACTTAACTTTTTCATTTCTTAAACTATATCAACCATTTATAACTTGATTGAAAGCTTTTATCTTGTTCTTTCCAAAAATATATAATACTTTCCCTAAGGAGTTTAAGAAAGAAACTCAAAATTGGCTTATCTATGAAATATGTCGCTGGGGGCATTTTTGACGACTGTTTATGTTTCATATACCATTGCACTAACTTTTGTATTTCTTCAAGTATATCAACCATTTATAGCTTGTTTGGAAGCCCTTAAATTGCTCTTTCCAATGATGTATAATACTTGGCAGAAAAAACTTGTGAAAGGAACTCAAAATTAACATTTATTAAAACTTGGCACTGGGAATATTCTGTGATACTTTTGGTACAGTTTCTACATGTTGCATGTATAACTGCACTTAACTTTTTCATTTCTTAAGCTATAACCATTTATAGCTTGATTGAAAGCTTTTATCTTGTTCTTTCCAAAAATATATATTTTTTCCCATAAGGAGTTTAAGAAAGGAACTCAAAATTGGCTCATCTATGAAATATGTCACTGGGAACATCTGTGACGACTGTTTATGTTTCATATACCATTGCACTTAACTTTTGTATTTCTTCAAGTATATCAACAATTTATAGCTTGTTTGGAAGCCCTTAAGTTGCTCTTTACAATGAGCAACTTAAGGGCAACTTATTCTTGGCAGAAAAAGCTTATATCAACTTTTAATTAGCTTGTTTGGAAGCCCTTAAATTGCACTTTCCAATGATGTATAACACTTGGCAGAAAAAACTTGTGAAAGGAACTCAAAATTAACATTTATGTAAAATTTGGCACTGAGTATATTCTGTGATACTTTTGGTACAGTTTCTGCATGTTGCATGTATAACTGCACTTAACTTTTTCATTTCTTAAGCTATAACCATTTATAGCTTGATTGAAAGCTTTTATCTTGTTCTTTCCAAAAATATATATTTTTTTCCATAAGGAGTTTAAGAAAGGAACTCAAAATTGGCTCATCTATGAAATATGTCACTGGGAACATCTGTGACGACTGTTTATGTTTCATATACCATTGCACTCAACTTTTGTATTTCTTCAAGTATATCAACAATTTATAGCTTGTTTGGAAGCCCTTAAGTTGCTCTTTACAATGAGCAACTTAAGGGCAACTTATTCTTGGCAGAAAAAGCTTATATCAACTTTTAATTAGCTTGTTTGGAAGCCCTTAAATTGCTCTTTCCAATGATGTATAACACTTGGCAGAAAAAACTTGTGAAAGGAACTCAAAATTAAAATTTATTAAAATTTGGCACTTTGAATATTCTGTGATACTTTTGGTACAGTTTCTAGATGTTGCATATATAACGGCACTTAACTTTTTCATTTCTTAAACTATATCAACCATTTATAACTTGATTGAAAGCTTTTATCTTGTTCTTTCCAAAAATATATAAAACTTTCCCTAAGGAGTTTAAACAACTTAAGGACAACTTATTCTAGGCAGAAAAAGCTTATATCAACTTTTAATTAGCTTGTTTGGAAGCCCTTAAATTGCTCTTTCCAATGATGTATAACACTTGGCAGAAAAAACTTGTGAAAGGAACTCAAAATTAAAATTTATTAAAATTTGGCACTTTGAATATTCTGTGATACTTTTGGTACAGTTTCTACATGTTGCATGTATAACGGCACTTAACTTTTTCATTTCTTAAACTATATCAACCATTTATAACTTGATTGAAAGCTCTTATCTTGTTCTTTCAAAAATATATAAAACTTTCCCTAAGGAGTTTAAGAAAGGAACTCAAAATTGGATTATATATGAAATATGTCACTGTGGACATTTTGGACGACTGTTAATGTTTCATATACCATTGCACTAACTTTTGTATTTCTTCAAGTATATCAACCATTTATAGCTTGTTTGGAAGCCCTTAAATTGCTCTTTCCAATGATGTATAATACTTGGCAGAAAAAACTTGTGAAAGGAACTCAAAATTAACATTTATGTAAAATTTGGCACTTTGAATATTCTGTGACACTTTTGGTACAGTTTCTACATGTTGCATGTATAACTGCACTTAACTTTTTCATTTCTTAAACTATATCAACCATTTATAACTTGATTGAAGGCTTTTATCTTGTTCTTTCCAAAAATATATAAAACTTTCCCTAAGGAGTTTAAGAAAGAAACTCAAAATTGTCTTATCTATGAAATATGTCACTGGGGACATTTTGGACGACTGTTAATGTTTCTTATACCATTGCACTTAACTTTTGTATTTCTTCAAGTATATCAACCATTTATAGCTTGTTTGGAAGCCCTTAAATTGCTCTTTCCAATGATGTGTATTACGTGGCAGAAAAAACTTGTAAAAGGAACTCAAAATTAAAATTTATTAAAATTTGGCACTTTGAATATTCTGTGATACTTTTGGTAAAGTTTCTACATGTTGCATGTATAACTGCACTTAACTTTTTCATTTCTTAAACTATATCAACCATTTATAACTTGATTGAAAGCTTTTATCTTGTTCTTTCCAAAAATATATAATACTTTCCCTAAGGAGTTTAAGAAAGAAACTCAAAATATGCTTATCTATGAAATATGTCGCTGGGGGCATTTTTGACGACTGTTTATGTTTCATATACCATTGCACTAACTTTTGTATTTCTTCAAGTATATCAACCATTTATAGCTTGTTTGGAAGCCCTTAAATTGCTCTTTCCAATGATGTATAATACTTGGAAGAAAAAACTTGTGAAAGGAACTCAAAATTAACATTTATTAAAACTTGGCACTGGGAATATTCTGTGATACTTTTGGTACAGTTTCTACATGTTACATGTATAACTGCACTTAACTTTTTCATTTCTTAAGCTATAACCATTTATAGCTTGATTGAAAGCTTTTATCTTGTTCTTTCCAAAAATATATAGTTTTTTCCATAAGGAGTTTAAGAAAGGAACTCAAAATTGGCTTATCTATGAAATATGTCACTGGGAACATCTGTGACGACTGTTTATGTTTCATATACCATTGCACTTAACTTTTGTATTTCTTCAAGTATATCAACAATTTATAGCTTGTTTGGAAGTCCTTAAGTTGCTCTTTACAATGAGCAACTTAAGAGCAACTTATTCTTGGCAGAAAAAGCTTGTGAAAGGAACTCAAAACTAACATTCATGTAAAATTTGGCACTGAGAATATTCTGTGATACTTTTGGTACAGTTTCTACATATTTATGTATAACTGCACTTAACTTTTGCATTTCTTAAGCTATATCAACCATTTATAGCTTGATTGAAAGCTTTTATCTTGTTCTTTCCAAGAATATATAATACTTTCCCTAAGGAGTTTAAGAAAGGAACTCAAAATTGGCTTATCTATGAAATATGTCACTGGGGACATTTTGGACGACTGTTAATGTTTCTTATACCATTGCACTTAACTTTTGTATTTCTTCAAGTATATCAACCTTTTATAGCTTGTTTGGAAGCCCTTAAATTGCTCTTTCCAATGATGTATAAAACTTGGCAGAAAAAGCTTGTGAAAGGAACTCAAAATTAGCTACTGTGACCATGACTGAACGGACGATTACCCCGGGTCCTTCAGATCATTCTGCTACTGGGGTAAACAAAAATAAACGTTTTCTGACGAGACAGGACAATTTGGACAGTACAAACAGTGACAAAGACTCTGACCACCTCGAAGGCCTCAAAAGTTTGAACCTTTATGAGACCGACGAGGAAGACATTCGTATGGTGTCCTCCGAAAGGCTCCACGCAGACGGACAACAACAGGAGGCCCATGATCCCGCAAGGGGAGACAATGGACAAAAGGACAAAGAACAGGACGAACGGAAGAGGTTGGCGGGCTACAAACGCTCTCTCCGGTACGTCAGGTCGCTGGATGCTCGTGATCCCTCGACTCTGACAACTCGGGAAAAGCGTTTGAGGCGGAAGCATACCTACCACATACAGAAGTATGAAGCTATGCTTAATACTACTGTTGTGGAGGTCAGGCCATCCCAGACGCTGACCGATAAGAAACACCAGAGTAAGAAGGTGATCACAGCCAAACCTGTGCCCCACGCTAATTCTGGACCGAACACGATCACCGGCTCTGAAAAATCTGTTGCTCGACCTTCCACTTCCAAGGAAGCCGCAGCAGGTTCAAAGAGAGGTGATGTGGCACGATGTGGCACGACAGGGTCTGTCAACACGATGCCCAAAGTACGGTCTGCACAAACCTCCACCAGAGGCCCAGCAGCCGCTACCAAAGCTAGTGTTGGCAAACACTGTTCAAAGCGGCAAAGATCAAGTGAGACGCAGGTACCTGAGGGCAAGCGGTTGAAACCTTCAACCAGCTTGTCATCAGCTCCTGAGCTACAAGTGGCCATCATAGACCGTAGCCAGCCCGAGGGCAAAATGACTACGGACAGATGGCTACTACTGGAGGAGAAGATCTTGCGGGCACTAGTTGACGAACTCGGACGCAGTGAGGATGATTCCTTCACTGCGTTCGATGGCGCCAAATGGTTAAAGGGTGTCAAGATCATCGGATGTGGTAACGAGAAAGCACTCGACTTCCT
The DNA here is from genome assembly GCA_951394005.1 of Protophormia terraenovae. Classification (NCBI taxonomy): domain Eukaryota; kingdom Metazoa; phylum Arthropoda; class Insecta; order Diptera; family Calliphoridae; genus Protophormia; species Protophormia terraenovae. The sequence goes on along the minus strand of OX596073.1, from coordinate 90,196,656 downwards.
CAAAAACTGCATCCGAGGACTTGGCGAACTCTGGCCCAATGCCAATATCGAGATCGTCCCCCTGGATCAAGTCCCTTTTCGAACGACGGTGAGAGTATGGGTTCCTCCTCCAATCTTGGAGGATGAAGCCATACTTACTCTCATCAAGCGACAGAACAAGGGGCTTGGAACGGAGGATTGGACGATCGAAAGAGGACGCGCGAGAGATAAAGGGGAAGGAAAGGATCTCTGGATCAAAATCGGTTCAGAATCCCTCCGGCTTCTACGTCTCTCAAACGGCGTCGTAAAATACGGATTGAATCAGCTTCGGCTGATTCTTCCAGGAGGAACCAGCAATGACCCCAAGCGGCCTGAAAGTGGTGCAGATTAATCTGCATCACTCCGAAGCAGCGACGGGTGATTTGCTGCGTTTCATGGAGAAGGAGGTTATCCACGTGGCCTTAATCCAAGAACCCTGGCTTGTAGCCGGTAAAGTTCGAGGCGTCCGGTCACGGAACTATATGCTCCTATCTCCCAACACAGAAGGTAAAATTAGAAGTTGTATTATGGTCAGAAAAGATATAAAGCTTTTTCTCATATCCAATTACAGCACGAGTGATTTAACGGTGGCGGCGCTAGAGCGACAAGGGTTACCAACCCTGATAATTTCATCGGCCTACCTACCGTACGATGAGGAAAACCCACCCCCACGTGCCGTACGTACATTAGTAAATTGGTGTAGTACAAGGGGCCACGATCTCGTCATGGGATGCGATGCCAATGCCCATCATACTCTGTGGGGGAGTACAGGAAACTTTTTATACGGCGAAAAGGTCGAAAGTTGCAGTAGACTGGGACAATTATCGTCACAGTTTCAACACTTTCAAGAGAGAGACCAGAAGGGCTAAGAGGGAATCTTGGGAAAAATTCTGTGGAGACTTGGAGAGCACTACGGATGCATCTAGGCTACGTAAGGTACTATCCAAGGATCCTGGCACGCCCGGTTTCCTCATGAACCCTGACGGTACCTTTACCGAGAGCAGTAAGGAGACTCTGGAACTACTGATGAGCACTCACTTTCCGGGCTGCAGAGACGATACGAACGAGGAATCTGTAACTAGAAACCTCCCGGCGTCACCAACCCACTTTAGTGAATTAGTAGCTTCTATTGTTGATGACAGAAAGGTAGCGTGGGCGATATCGTCTTTTGAACCCTATAAATCACCGGGCCCAGATGGGATCTTCCCAGCGCTACTGCAGAAGTCTATATCAGTCATTATGCCATGGCTGATCCGAATATTTAGGGGTAGTCTTGAATTAGAATATATTCCTAGGGAATGGAGAGAGGTTACAGTGGTATTTATCCCCAAAGCGGGAAAAATAAACCATAGTACCGCGAAGGATTATAGGCCGATTAGTCTGTCATCGTTTTTGTTGAAAACTCTGGAAAGACTAGTTGATGTCCATGTCAGGGGCATTCTCTCGCCGGCAAATTTTTGCAGGGCACAGCATGCCTACCTAAAGGGTAGGTCAGTCGAAACGGCACTGCATGACGTGGTCGGCACGATAGAGGAAACGCTCGACAGGAAAGAGTACGTGATGGCTTCCTTTCTGGATATAGAGGGCGCCTTCAATAATGTGAACATATCGTCGATTCTTATGGCACTGGATGACCTGGGAGTCGATCGGCGAATAAGGAACTGGACTGGGAACATGCTGAAAAGCAGGGCCATCAATTCCAGCTTAGGTCTGAGCACCTCAAGGAAGGTCGTGACAATAGGCACTCCACAGGGAGGGGTATTATCCCCACTCTTGTGGAACCTTGTTGTGAATAAAGTCCTTTTTGAGCTTACGAATAGAGGCACCAAGGCAGTAGCATACGCTGATGATGTTGTGCTCCTCATCAGGGGAAAATTTCTCTCCACGATTAGTGAACTCATGGAATCAGCTCTAAGTGTTCTATTGTCATGGGCTAGGGACAACGGTCTGGGAGTAAATCCCACAAAGACCGAACTAGTGCTTTTCACTAGGAAATATAAGGTTCCGGCTTTCAGGAGACCTCGTCTTGATGGCATCACTCTGGAACATTCGAAGGAAGCCAAATACCTTGGCGTGATTCTGGACTCTAAGCTCTCGTGGAAACGTAATGCTGAGAGTCGCATGCAGAAGGCACTGTGTGCTTTCTATACATGCAAGAAGACATTCGGGAAAAGATGGGGTCTAAAACCGTATATCGTCCATTGGATGTATACTGCGGTTATTAGACCCATTCTTACCTACGGTGCTCTTGTTTGGTGGAAGGCTGCAGGCACGAAGACACATATCTCTACTCTGAATAAGGTGCAGAGACTGGCTTGTCTCTCAATTACTGGTTCAATGGGTTCCACTCCCCAAGCCAGTCTGGAGACTATGCTTGACATCCCTCCCCTTGATATTTTTATTAGAAATATCTCCGCCAAGTCCGCTCTACGGCTCAAAGAGTCGGGCGAACTCAGGCATTGCCGCGTTGGTCACGGCACTATTTTGAATGTAATAGGCAGATCAGCTCGTATACAGGGGACTGACTATTTAGTACCGAGAATGAATTTTGATAGAACATTCGATATCAGAATCCCATCTAGGGAAGATTGGGCAACAAATTCCGTCTTTAAGGAATTTGCAATCTCAGTATTCACTGATGGTTCTAAGACAGATACTGGCACTGGCTCTGGTATATTCTCTGATGACTTAGACATTTCGATGTCTCTCAGATTACCCAATTCGTGCACAGTCTTTCAGGCCGAAGTATATGCCATTAACGTGGCAGCGAAGCGAATTCAGGAATTTAATTTCTGCGCTTCGAACATTGATATATATGTGGACAGCCTTGCAGCAATCAAGGCTCTGAACTCCCCCATTGTAAGATCAAGATGTGTTGACGACTGTATACGCTCCTTAACTCAGCTAAGACACTTTCGGGTGGAGCTGATATGGGTTCCGGGCCATACAGGTATACGAGGTAACGAAATGGCGGATGAATGCGCAGTAAATGCATCGTCTTTGGACGAGGAACTCGCTTGCGAGGACATTCTCACTCCCTTTGTTACTGTATCCAATGCTCTTGATGAATGGGCGGTGAATGAGATAGAAAGCAGGTGGTCCTCAATCACCACTTGTAGACTATCAAGAACTCTCTGGCCGCTCCGGTCTCGGAGTAGAACTAGAGCATTACTCTCTCTTGATAGATCATCGATAAGGCTTCTAGTAGGCATAATCACGGGGCACTGTATGATCGGGCGCATGTCGGAACATATGGGTTACCCAGGGAATAGCTTTTGTAGAAGTTGTTTAGATGAGGAAGAAGAGGAATCCGTACAGCACTTGTTATGTGAATGTCCAGCACTGAAAGGGCGTAGACTGAGACACCTCGGTAGACAACTCTTCCATGATCTGGATTGTCTCAATGACATGCCACTTTCAAACCTGATTGGATTTGTTAGGAGTACGGGTTGGTTTCTGGATAGATCAACGGAAAGTTAGTTTTTTGTTTATGGAAAGGGAGAGGAGTTTTCTTCTCAAATAGGGCATCACAATGGGCCTAATGGCCTCCGAGTGCACTCGCTATGGCGGGCGACCCTTATAACCTAACCTAACTCAAAATTAACATTTATGTAAAATTTGGCACTGGGTATATTCTTTGATACTTTTGGTACAGCTTCTGCATGTTGCATGTATAACTGCACTTAACTTTTGCTTTTCTTAAGCTATATCAACCATTTATAGCTTGATTAAAAGCTTTTATCTTGTTCTTTCCAAAAATATATAATACATTCCCTAAGGAGTTTAAGAATGAAAATCAAAATTGTCTTATCTATGAAATATGTCACTGGGGATATTTTGGACGACTGTTAATATGTCTTATACCATTGCACTTAACTTTTGTATTTCTTCAAGTATATCAACCTTTTAATGCTTGTTTGGAAGCCTCAAATTGCTCTTTCCACTGATGTATAATACTTGGCAGAAAAAACTTGTGAAAGGAACTCAAAATTAAAATTTATTAAAATTTGGCACTTTGAATATTCTGTGATACTTTTGGTACAGTTTCTACATGTTGCATGTATAACTGCACTTAACTTTTTCATTTCTTAAACTATATCAACCATTTATAACTTGATTGAAAGCTTTTATCTTGTTCTTTCCAAAAATATATAATACTTTCCCTAAGGAGTTTAAGAAAGAAACTCAAAATTGGCTTATCTATGAAATATGTCGCTGGGGGCATTTTTGACGACTGTTTATGTTTCATATACCATTGCACTAACTTTTGTATTTCTTCAAGTATATCAACCATTTATAGCTTGTTTGGAAGCCCTTAAATTGCTCTTTCCAATGATGTATAATACTTGGCTTTTTTGGTACAGTTTCTACATGTTGCATGTATAACTGCACTCAACTTTTTCATTTCTTAAGCTATAACCATTTATAGCTTGATTGAAAGCTTTTATCTTGTTCTTTCCAAAAATATATAATTTTTTCCATAAGGAATTTAAGAAAGGAACTCAAAATTGGCTTATCTATGAAATATGTCACTGGGAACATCTGTGACGACTGTTTATGTTTCATATACCACTGCACTTAACTTTTGTATTTCTTCAAGTATATCAACCATTTATAGCTTGTTTGGAAGCCCTTAAGTTGCTCTTTACAATGAGCAACTTAAGGGCAACTTATTCTTGGCAGAAAAAGCTTGTGAAAGGAACTCAAAACTAACATTTATGTAAAATTTGGCACTGAGAATATTCTGTGATACTTTTGGTACAGTTTCTACATATTTATGTATAACTGCACTTAACTTTTACATTTCTTAAGCTATATCAACCATTTATAGCTTGATTGAAGGCTTTTATCCTGTTCTTTCCAAAAATATATAATACTTTCCCTAAGGAGTTTAAAAAAGAAACTCAAAATTGGCTTATCTATGAAATATGTCGCTGGGGCCATCTTTGACGACTGTTTATGTTTCATATACCATTGCACTTAACTTTTGTATTTTTTCAAGTATATCAACCATTTATAGCTTGTTTGGAAGCCCTTAAATTGCTCTTTCCAATGAGCAACTTCAGGGCAACTTATTCTTGGCAGAAAAAGCTTGTGCAAGGAACTAAAAACTAACATTTATGTAAAAGTTGGCACTGAGAATATTCTGTGATACTTTTAGTACCGTTTCTACATATTTATGTATAACTGCACTTAACTTTTGCATTTCTTAAGCTATATCAACCATTTATAGCTAGATTGAAAGCTTTTATCTCGTTCTTCTTCAAGTATATCAACCGTTTATAGCTTGTTTGGAAGCCCTTAAATTGCTCTTTCCAATGATATATAATACTTGGCTTTTTTTGGTACAGTTTCTACATGTTGCATGTATAACTGCACTCAACTTTTTCACTTCTTAAGCTATAACCATTTATAGCTTGATTGAAAGCTTTTATCTTGTTCTTCCCAAAAATATATAATTTTTTCCATAAGGAATTTAAGAAAGGAACTCAAAATTGGCCTATCTATGAAATATGTCACTGGGAACATCTGTGACGACTGTTTATGTTTCATATACCATTGCATTTAATTTTTGTATTTCTTCAAGTAAATCAACCATTTATAGCTTGTTTGGAAGCCCTTAAGTTGCTCTTTACAATGAGCAACTTAAGGGCAACTTATTCTTGGCAGAAAAAGCTTGTGCAAGGAACTAAAAACTAACATTTATGTAAAAGTTGGCACTGAGAATATTCTGTGATACTTTTAGTACCGTTTCTACATATTTATGTATAACTGCACTTAGCTTTTGCATTTCTTAAGCTATATCAACCATTTATAGCTAGATTGAAAGCTTTTATCTCGTTCTTTCCAAAAATATATAATACTTTCCCTAAGGAGTTTAAGAAAGAAACTCAAAATTGGCTTATCTATGAAATATGTCGCTGGGGGCATTTTTGACGACTGTTTATGTTTCATATACCATTGCACTAACTTTTGTATTTCTTCAAGTATATCAACCATTTATAGCTTGTTTGGAAGCCCTTAAATTGCTCTTTCCAATGATATATAATACTTGGCTTTCTTTGGTACAGTTTCTACATGTTGCATGTATAACTGCACCCAACTTTTTCACTTCTTAAGCTATAACCATTTATAGCTTGATTGAAAGCTTTTATCTTGTTCTTTCCAAAAATATATAATTTTTTCCATAAGGAATTTAAGAAAGGAACTCAAAATTGGCCTATCTATGAAATATGTCACTGGGAACACCTGTGACGACTGTTTATGTTTCATATACCATTGCATTTAATTTTTGTATTTCTTCAAGTAAATCAACCATTTATAGCTTGTTTGGAAGCCCTTAAGTTGCTCTTTACAATGAGCAACTTAAGGGCAACTTATTCTTGGCAGAAAAAGCTTGTGAAAGGAACTCAAAACTAACATTTATGTAAAATTTGGCACTGAGAATATTCTGTGATACTTTTGGTACAGTTTCCACATATTTATGTATAACTGCACTTAACTTTTACATTTCTTAAGCTATATCAACCATTTATAGCTTGATTGAAGGCTTTTATCCTGTTCTTTCCAAAAATATATAATACTTTCCCTAAGGAGTTTAAAAAAGAAACTCAAAATTGGCTTATCTATGAAATATATCGCTGGGACCATTTTTGACGACAGTTTATGTTTCATATACCATTGCACTTAACTTTTGTCTTTTTTCAAATATATCAACCATTTATAGCTTGTTTGGAAGCCCTTAAATTGCTCTTTCCAATGAGCAACTTCAGGGCAACTTATTCTTAGCAGAAAAAGCTTGTGAAAGGAACTCAAAACTAACATTTATGTAAAAGTTGGCACTGAGAATATTCTGTGATACTTTTAGTACCGTTTCTACATATTTATGTATAACTGCACTTAACTTTTGCATTTCTTAAGCTATATCAACCATTTATAGCTAGATTGAAAGCTTTTATCTCGTTCTTTCCAAAAATATATAATACTTTCCCTAAGGAGTTTAAGAAAGAAACTCAAAATTGGCTTATCTATGAAATATGTCGCTGGGGGCATTTTTGACGACTGTTTATGTTTCATATACCATTGCACTAACTTTTGTATTTCTTCAAGTATATCAACCATTTATAGCTTGTTTGGAAGCCCTTAAATTGCTCTTTCCAATGATATATAATACTTGGCTTTCTTTGGTACAGTTTCTACATGTTGCATGTATAACTGCACCCAACTTTTTCACTTCTTAAGCTATAACCATTTATAGCTTGATTGAAAGCTTTTATCTTGTTCTTTCCAAAAATATATAATTTTTTCCATAAGGAATTTAAGAAAGGAACTCAAAATTGGCCTATCTATGAAATATGTCACTGGGAACACCTGTGACGACTGGCATCACAATGGGCCTAATGGCCTCCGAGTGCACTCGCTATGGCGGGCGACCCTTATAACCTAACCTAACTCAAAATTAACATTTATGTAAAATTTGGCACTGGGTATATTCTTTGATACTTTTGGTACAGCTTCTGCATGTTGCATGTATAACTGCACTTAACTTTTGCTTTTCTTAAGCTATATCAACCATTTATAGCTTGATTAAAAGCTTTTATCTTGTTCTTTCCAAAAATATATAATACATTCCCTAAGGAGTTTAAGAATGAAAATCAAAATTGTCTTATCTATGAAATATGTCACTGGGGATATTTTGGACGACTGTTAATATGTCTTATACCATTGCACTTAACTTTTGTATTTCTTCAAGTATATCAACCTTTTAATGCTTGTTTGGAAGCCCTCAAATTGCTCTTTCCACTGATGTATAATACTTGGCAGAAAAAACTTGTGAAAGGAACTCAAAATTAAAATTTATTAAAATTTGGCACTTTGAATATTCTGTGATACTTTTGGTACAGTTTCTACATGTTGCATGTATAACTGCACTTAACTTTTTCATTTCTTAAACTATATCAACCATTTATAACTTGATTGAAAGCTTTTATCTTGTTCTTTCCAAAAATATATAATACTTTCCCTAAGGAGTTTAAGAAAGAAACTCAAAATTGGCTTATCTATGAAATATGTCGCTGGGGGCATTTTTGACGACTGTTTATGTTTCATATACCATTGCACTAACTTTTGTATTTCTTCAAGTATATCAACCATTTATAGCTTGTTTGGAAGCCCTTAAATTGCTCTTTCCAATGATGTATAATACTTGGCTTTTTTGGTACAGTTTCTACATGTTGCATGTATAACTGCACTCAACTTTTTCATTTCTTAAGCTATAACCATTTATAGCTTGATTGAAAGCTTTTATCTTGTTCTTTCCAAAAATATATAATTTTTTCCATAAGGAATTTAAGAAAGGAACTCAAAATTGGCTTATCTATGAAATATGTCACTGGGAACATCTGTGACGACTGTTTATGTTTCATATACCACTGCACTTAACTTTTGTATTTCTTCAAGTATATCAACCATTTATAGCTTGTTTGGAAGCCCTTAAGTTGCTCTTTACAATGAGCAACTTAAGGGCAACTTATTCTTGGCAGAAAAAGCTTGTGAAAGGAACTCAAAACTAACATTTATGTAAAATTTGGCACTGAGAATATTCTGTGATACTTTTGGTACAGTTTCTACATATTTATGTATAACTGCACTTAACTTTTACATTTCTTAAGCTATATCAACCATTTATAGCTTGATTGAAGGCTTTTATCCTGTTCTTTCCAAAAATATATAATACTTTCCCTAAGGAGTTTAAAAAAGAAACTCAAAATTGGCTTATCTATGAAATATGTCGCTGGGGCCATCTTTGACGACTGTTTATGTTTCATATACCATTGCACTTAACTTTTGTATTTTTTCAAGTATATCAACCATTTATAGCTTGTTTGGAAGCCCTTAAATTGCTCTTTCCAATGAGCAACTTCAGGGCAACTTATTCTTGGCAGAAAAAGCTTGTGCAAGGAACTAAAAACTAACATTTATGTAAAAGTTGGCACTGAGAATATTCTGTGATACTTTTAGTACCGTTTCTACATATTTATGTATAACTGCACTTAACTTTTGCATTTCTTAAGCTATATCAACCATTTATAGCTAGATTGAAAGCTTTTATCTCGTTCTTCTTCAAGTATATCAACCGTTTATAGCTTGTTTGGAAGCCCTTAAATTGCTCTTTCCAATGATATATAATACTTGGCTTTTTTTGGTACAGTTTCTACATGTTGCATGTATAACTGCACTCAACTTTTTCACTTCTTAAGCTATAACCATTTATAGCTTGATTGAAAGCTTTTATCTTGTTCTTCCCAAAAATATATAATTTTTTCCATAAGGAATTTAAGAAAGGAACTCAAAATTGGCCTATCTATGAAATATGTCACTGGGAACATCTGTGACGACTGTTTATGTTTCATATACCATTGCATTTAATTTTTGGATTTCTTCAAGTAAATCAACCATTTATAGCTTGTTTGGAAGCCCTTAAGTTGCTCTTTACAATGAGCAACTTAAGGGCAACTTATTCTTGGCAGAAAAAGCTTGTGCAAGGAACTAAAAACTAACATTTATGTAAAAGTTGGCACTGAGAATATTCTGTGATACTTTTAGTACCGTTTCTACATATTTATGTATAACTGCACTTAACTTTTGCATTTCTTAAGCTATATCAACCATTTATAGCTAGATTGAAAGCTTTTATCTCGTTCTTTCCAAAAATATATAATACTTTCCCTAAGGAGTTTAAGAAAGAAACTCAAAATTGGCTTATCTATGAAATATGTCGCTGGGGGCATTTTTGACGACTGTTTATGTTTCATATACCATTGCACTAACTTTTGTATTTCTTCAAGTATATCAACCATTTATAGCTTGTTTGGAAGCCCTTAAATTGCTCTTTCCAATGATATATAATACTTGGCTTTCTTTGGTACAGTTTCTACATGTTGCATGTATAACTGCACCCAACTTTTTCACTTCTTAAGCTATAACCATTTATAGCTTGATTGAAAGCTTTTATCTTGTTCTTTCCAAAAATATATAATTTTTTCCATAAGGAATTTAAGAAAGGAACTCAAAATTGGCCTATCTATGAAATATGTCACTGGGAACACCTGTGACGACTGTTTATGTTTCATATACCATTGCATTTAATTTTTGTATTTCTTCAAGTAAATCAACCATTTATAGCTTGTTTGGAAGCCCTTAAGTTGCTCTTTACAATGAGCAACTTAAGGGCAACTTATTCTTGGCAGAAAAAGCTTGTGAAAGGAACTCAAAACTAACATTTATGTAAAATTTGGCACTGAGAATATTCTGTGATACTTTTGGTACAGTTTCCACATATTTATGTATAACTGCACTTAACTTTTACATTTCTTAAGCTATATCAACCATTTATAGCTTGATTGAAGGCTTTTATCCTGTTCTTTCCAAAAATATATAATACTTTCCCTAAGGAGTTTAAAAAAGAAACTCAAAATTGGCTTATCTATGAAATATATCGCTGGGACCATTTTTGACGACAGTTTATGTTTCATATACCATTGCACTTAACTTTTGTATTTTTTCAAATATATCAACCATTTATAGCTTGTTTGGAAGCCCTTAAATTGCTCTTTCCAATGAGCAACTTCAGGGCAACTTATTCTTAGCAGAAAAAGCTTGTGAAAGGAACTCAAAACTAACATTTATGTAAAAGTTGGCACTGAGAATATTCTGTGATACTTTTAGTACCGTTTCTACATATTTATGTATAACTGCACTTAACTTTTGCATTTCTTAAGCTATATCAACCATTTATAGCTTGATTGAAAGCTTTTTTCTCGTTCTTTCCAAAAATATATAATACTTTCCCTAAGGAGTTTAAGAAAGAAACTCAAAATTGGCTTATCTATGAAATATGTCGCTGGGGGCATTTTTGACGACTGTTTATGTTTCATATACCATTGCACTAACTTTTGTATTTCTTCAAGTATATCAACCGTTTATAGCTTGTTTGGAAGCCCTTAAATTGCTCTTTCCAATGATATATAATACTTGGCTTTTTTTGGTACAGTTTCTACATGTTGCATGTATAACTGCACTCAACTTTTTCACTTCTTAAGCTATAACCATTTATAGCTTGATTGAAAGCTTTTATCTTGTTCTTTCCAAAGATATATAATATATAACTAACATTTATGTAAAATTTGGCACTGAGAATATTCTGTGATACTTTTGGTACAGTTTCTACATATTTATGTATAACTGCACTTAACTTTTACATTTCTTAAGCTATATCAACCATTTATAGCTTGATTGAAGGCTTTTATCCAGTTCTTTCCAAAAATATATAATACTTTCCCTAAGGAGTTTAAAAAAGAAACTCAAAATTGGCTTATCTATGAAATATGTCGCTGTGACCATTTTTGACGACTGTTTATGTTTCATATACCATTGCACTTAACTTTTGTATTTCTTCAAATATATCAACCATTTATAGCTTGTTTGGAAGCCCTTAAATTGCTCTTTCCAATGATGTATAACACTTGGCAGAAAAAACTTATGAAAGGAACTCAAAATTAAAATTTGGCACTTTGAATATTCTGTGATACTTTTGGTACAGTTTCTACATGTTGCATGTATAACTGCACTTAACTTTTTCATTTCTTAAGCTATAACCATTTATAGCTTGATTGAAAGCTTTTATCTTGTTCTTTCCAAAAATATATAATTTTATCCATAAGGAGTTTAAGAAAGGAACTCAAAATTGGCTCATCTATGAAATATGTCACTGGGAACATCTGTGACGACTGTTTATATTTCATATACCATTGCACTTAACTTTTGTATTTCTTCAAGTATATCAACAATTTATAGCTTGTTTGGAAGCCCTTAAGTTGCTCTTTACAATGCGCAACTTAAGGGCAACTTATTCTTGGCAGAAAAAGCTTATATCAACTTTTAATTAGCTTGTTTGGAAGCCCTTAAATGGCTCTTTCCAATGATGTATAACACTTGGCAGAAAAAACTTGTGAAAGGAACTCAAAATTAACATTTATGTAAAATTTGGCACTGAGTATATTCTGTGATACTTTTGGTACAGTTTCTGCATGTTGCATGTATAACTGCACTTAACTTTTTCATTTCTTAAGCTATAACCATTTATAGCTTGATTGAAAGCTTTTATCTTGTTCTTTCCAAAAATATATATTTTTATCCATAAGGAGTTTAAGAAAGGAACTCAAAATTGGCTCATCTATGAAATATGTCACTGGGAACATCTGTGACGACTGTTTATATTTCATATACCATTGCACTTAACTTTTGTATTTCTTCAAGTATATCAACAATTTATAGCTTGTTTGGAAGCCCTTAAGATGCTCTTTACAATGAGCAACTTAAGGGCAACTTATTCTTGGCAGAAAAAGCTTATATCAACTTTTAATTAGCTTGTTTGGAAGCCCTTAAATTGCTCTTTCCAATGATGTATAACACTTGGCAGAAAAAACTTGTGAAAGGAACTCAAAATTAACATTTATGTAAAATTTGGCACTGAGTATATTCTGTGATACTTTTGGTACAGTTTCTGCATGTTGCATGTATAACTGCACTTAACTTTTTCATTTCTTAAGCTATAACCATTTATAGCTTGATTGAAAGCTTTTATCTTGTTCTTTCCAAAAATATATATTTTTTTCCATAAGGAGTTTAAGAAAGGAACTCAAAATTGGCTCATCTATGAAATATGTCACTGGGAACATATGTGACGACTGTTTATGTTTCATATACCATTGCACTTAACTTTTGTATTTCTTCAAGTATATCAACAATTTATAGCTTGTTTGGAAGCCCTTAAGTTGCTCTTTACAATGAGCAACTTAAGGGCAACTTATTCTTGGCAGAAAAAGCTTATATCAACTTTTAATTAGCTTGTTTGGAAGCCCTTAAATTGCTCTTTCCAATGATGTATAACACTTGGCAGAAAAAACTTGTGAAAGGAACTCAAAATTAAAATTTATTAAAATTTGGCACTTTGAATATTCTGTGATATTTTGGTACAGTTTCTAGATGTTGCATATATAACGGCACTTAACTTTTTCATTTCTTAAACTATATCAACCATTTATAGCTTGATTGAAAGCTTTTATCTTGTTCTTTCTAAAAAATATATAATGCTTTCCCTAAGGAGTTTAAGAAAGGAGCTCAAAATTGGCTTGTCTATGAAATATAGCTTAAAGCTTGTTTCGAAGCCCTTAAATTGCTCTTCCAAACGATGTACAATACTTGGCGGAAAAAACTTGTGAAAGGAATTCAAAATTAACATTTATGGAAAATTTGGCACTGAGAATATTCTGTGATACTTTTGGTACAGTTTCTACATATTGCATGTATAACTGCACTTAACTTTTGCATTTCTTAAGCTATATCAACCACTTATAGCTTGATTGAAAGCTTTTGTCTTGTTCTTTCCAGAAATATATAATACTTTCCCTAAGGAGTTTAAGAAAGGAGCTCAAAATTGGCTTATCTATGAAATATGTCACTGGGGACATTTTGGACGACTGTTAATGTTTCTTATACCATTGCACTTAACTTCTGTATTTCTTCAAGTATATCAACCATTTAGAGCTTGTTTGGAGCCCTTAAATTACTCTTTCCAATGATGTATAACACTTGGCAGAGGAAACTTGTGAAAGGAACTCAAAATTAACATTTATGTAAAAGTTGGCTTGAGAATATTCTGTGATATTTTGGTACAGTTTCTACATGTTTCATTTATAACTGCACTTAACTTTTGCATTTCTTAAGCTATATCAACCATTTATAGCTTGATTGAAAGCTTTTATCTTGTTCTTTCCAAAAATTTAGAATACTTTCCCTAAGGAGTTTAAGAAAGGAGCTCAAAATTGGCTTATCTATGAAATATAGCTTACAGCTTATTTCGAAGCCCTTAAATTGCTCTTTCAAATGATGTATAATACTTGGCAAAAAAAAACTTGTGAAAGGAACTCAAAATTAACATTTATGGAAAATTTGGCACTGAGAATATTCTGTGATACTTTTTGTACCGTTTCTACATGTTGCATGTATAACTGCACTTAACTTTTGCATTTCTTAAGCTATATCAACCATTTATAGCTTGATTGAAAGCTTTTATCTTGTTCTTTCCAGAAATATATAATACTTTCCTTAAGGAGTTTAAGAAAGGAGCTCAAAATTGGCCTAACTATGAAATATGTCACTGGGGACATTTTGGACAACTGTTAATGTTTCTTATACCATTGCACTTAACTTTTGTATTTCTTAAAGTATATCAACCATTTATAGCTTGTTTGGAAGCTCCTTCCAATGATGTATAATAGTTGGCAGAAAAAGCTTGTGAAAGGAACACAAAATTAACATTTATGAAAATTTTTTTTTTAAATCAGTAGTAGTTTTCTAAATTTGGTTGTATATTTTAAATATAAATAATATACAAATCGGTAGAATTTTGTGAAAATTTTTGTAACTTGTTGTGAACTTCTTCTATATTTGTTAAAACTCATAATATTTTTTTAACCATAATTTTTACAAATTTTTATATAAGGCATATTTAAAACATTTTATGTATTTGAAAAAATATATACATTTTTATTAAGTGTCAGTAGTTTGTTTTTGAAATTAGCGGTAGTTTTTTAAATTTGGTTATATAGTTTATATATCAATAATATACAGTTTTGCTAATCGGTAGTATTTTGTGAAAGTTTTGTAAATTGTTTTGAATTTTATCTAAATAAATAATATACTTATAGCTTTAGCTTTCTTAATTTGGATATATCGTTTAAATATAAATGATATGCAGTTTTGCAAATCGGTAGTACTTTGTGAAAGTTTTTTAAAATTGTTGTGAACTTTCTCCATATTTGTAAAAATTCATGAATTTTTGTATACGGTATATTTAAAACATTTTCTGTATTTGTAAAAATATATGTCAGTAGTTTGTTTTTGAAATTAGAGATACTTTTCTAAATCTGGTTATATTGTTTATATATAAATAATATACAGTTTTGCAAATCTGTAGTATTGTGTGAAATTTTTTGTAAATTGTTGCAAACTTTCTCTAAATACCCAAAAAAATTTACGTTAGTCAACACACGTGGTACCCGGGTTTATTTTATTAAAAAATAATATAATTTTATACAAAATTTTAAGTTGGCCATGGATCTTAAAGCAAATCGGTAAAAAGCATGGCAGTCCATATTAAACTTCTAATGAAACTACAAATCGCTATTTTTGAGATAATTGGATGAATATTGAATTTTTATGATGTAGACACGATCTCTATTAAAATTAGTTGGTAATAATTACCTATTATAACCATATCCCCATACAATTTTTCTCCAATAATTGTATTTTGAAGCTCATATTTTTTTAGTATTGCATAATTTGTACATATAATACTTCTATGGATGTTAGATAGAAACCTTATTTAATTTTATAAAATCATTTTTATAAACGTAAAAATTTATTATATTTTATCAAGTTCGAACCTCAAAACTCCATATCTCTCATATATGGCCCATTTTCGAAAACATCATAAAATGCATTAATTAGTATTGGTAGACATTACGTTTTTTTAATACAAAAAATATTGCGAATTGTATAAAATTTAATTTTAAACTTTACAACAAAACTTATAGCCTAATTCTGTAACTTTCCGTTCAAGCTGTTAATATGCATTAACGAAAACGTTAACAGAAAAATATTGTATTCTATATCATTCGTGATTGATAACATTGAGGACTTTGGTTTGTGAGTTTGAAAACTAATTTAAGATTACCATATAAAAATTTTTCTAATATTCTGTTTTTATTACAAAATTTTTTTGTTCAGAATTAAAAAGAAAAATTGTATTGGTAACATATTTTTAATTTTATTTTAAATGGTAAAAAAAATATATTTGTCAAAATAAATAAAAAATAATTTGTTTATTTTGAAATTATTTTGAAAACTAAAAACTAAAAATTTCGGTAAAAAATGTGTTGATAAAGTGTTTAAAACGTGCGATAGTTCCATAATATTGAAAAATATGATGAAAAATATATATTTTAAATTCAGTGGAATTGACCATGTAAAACCACAAAAACACAAACATTATTTACAAATGTGATCCCCTTATACAAAATGTATACGAAAAATATGGAAAAAATAAGGAAATAACAATGAAAACTACTTAAAACATTTTAAGATGTATCAGTAACAGGAAATTTTTGTTAGTTTGTGCAAATAATCCCTAAAATAAGTGTTAATTTTCTCATCACCGTGTAAATACCTACCGTTGAATTTGACAGTTCATTTTCTGTTAACGTGCTTTACAGAATATGAATTTTCAGGAATTTAACAGGTTCTTGTCAATAACAGTTATTTATTCTGTTAAATTTAAAAGAAAATATTTACAGAATAGAAAAATGGAATTTTTCCTGTTATTGACGATAACAGAACGAACGTTAGGCTTACAGAATTAGGCATTAATCTATAATAAAACACACGTTCCATATAAAAATCCATCAATAGAGAATATAACGTTTTTACAGTCCTAAAGAATGTTAGCACTGACTTCATCCACAATTAAGCTTAGGAGCCATATAATATCCTCAACAAAATAGGACACGTCCGAAAGTAACATTTTTTATAACACTAAGGAGTGTTGTCAGTGTTGGCATAGCGTCCTATCAAGTTTGGAGCTACAATGTAGAAAATTTACGTACCTAGCACAAATAATATGAAAAAAATGCAATATCATGAGCACTTGCATGATATTTTAAAGTAGAAGGGTTGGACATTATTGCATGATATTGAAAAAATTAAATGAATTCCAAAAAAAAAAAAAACAAAGTTAAATCGGTAAATGATGTTAAAACGGCGAAAAAGTGGGCTACCATTGTCTCGTTCATAATTACCGGCTCAAAAGAGTGATAACTCAAAAAATTTTTAGCTCATCACATATTACCCTTTATTAATCTTTTCTGTTACTAAATAAACTACACATTTACTTCATTTCCTTTCAATAGTAAATAGTGCAAAGAAAACTTAATTGTATTGCAAAATACAAAAATTATATGTGTTACCATGGGTACATATAGACCAAGTTAATAAAATTTAAGTTCTTTTAAAAACCTTAATCATGACGATCTGAAGTTTCGTGGCTATATCTTTATTAACAAATAAATGCTAGCACTTTACAGTTAAAAATGGTACCCGGGTATGTACCGTAGGGTTAAATATAAATAATATACAGTTTTAAAAATCGGTAGCATTTTGTAAATTTTTGCAAACTTTCTTTATATTTGTGAAACTTTATAAATTTTTGTATATGGTATATTTAAAAATTTGTATGTATTTTTAAAAACATATAATTTTTTAATAAATTTAAATATAAATGATATACAGTTTTGAAAATCGGTAGTAATTTGTGAGTTATGTTTTTGGAATCAAAAGCTTAAAATATTTTTTTCGCAATGATATGAGATCAAATATTCCTTGATTTTGGTCCTGGTGCAAATTCTAACACAATTCTAACACTTTGAAGGTGATAGTTTGACTTTATTAAAAAATATATGTTATGTTAGAAGGATATCCATCATTAAATCAACGATTTCTAGAAATAGCACTTTTAATAGTGTTCATTCAGATAATATCAAATATCTACTGTTAATGACTTCTATCAATTATAACAGGCATGGTCGTTTCAGTATTGTTTCTTTAAAATAATTTTTAAGAATCATCATATTAGAACTTCATATTAATATTATTTCACTGCCATTATCAAAATGTTGCTGAAAAATATTCCAAAGTTCTTAAAAAGTATGGAGAGAATAGTGTTTTTAAATATTATAAATATCCTTTGTAGTTAAAATTATCTTAAACTTATATGTATTGGTAGTAATTATTAGTAACACTACATAATTTTTCAATAATTATTTTTATCAAAATTTTAAAAATCCAATGATTTTTTAGGAGTTGCATGTTTTTGCTCCCCTTAATTTACAACTTAAAAAAAAATATTATTAACTATTCGTATGCGGAACAATTTGGAACAAAATGACATACAAATATAATAGTTGGCTAAAGCCGCAAAGAATAAAATCGCAAGAGTAAAGGCTAATTTAATGACGTTCTAGCCCTAATCAATATGATCGAACATAATATAGCCTAGAGTTTCATTTTTATGCTCGCAACTGTACATTTTAAATAACTGCCAGTTTGTTTTTGAAATTAGTAGTTTGTGAAAGTTTTTGTAAATTGTTGTGAACTTTCTCTATATTTGTGAAAATTCAATAACTATATTAGTGGTAGTTTTCTAATTTTGGCTATATAGTTTAAATAAAAATAGTTGGTAATAATTACCTATTATCCCAATAAAATTTGTCTCCAATATTTGTATTTTGAAGCTCATATTTGTTTAGTATTGCATGAGATTATCGAATGCCCGGTATCGCTATATCGGTCAAATATCCCTTGATTTTAGGTTATGTTAGGTTAATTGGGCAGCTGTCAGAAAGTTACAAGACAGCTTACGTGGGTCCAATTTGGTCCCGTTGTGATACCCTAAAGGATCATGTGATATTATCTCACATGTCCGAAACTACGTTCGAATCGAACCAACCTTAAGCATGTATGAAAGAATTGATCGCTCTGATGTCAATATCCGAGAGTTCCAACAATACATGCATATTCGGACTACCGAACTTGGCGGTCCTTATTCCATTGAGGGTCGGACAGTGACATAGGAAGTGTTCCACTGTCTCCTCCTCTTCAAAGCAACTTCGACAGAAGTCATTAAAAGGGAGCCCTAGTCTCCTAGCATGCGCACCAGCAGTCCAGTGCCCTGTAACAACGGATATTAGAATACGTAACCGATGTCTTGGTAGTCCCAAGATGAGGCTTGACCGAAGTCCATCATAATGGGGCCATATTTGTCTCGAGGTTGAGCATGTTGTCAGGTTCGACCACCTGTCTTGTGCAATCCTCGATAGATTCCGCAGTATCATAGATCTGCAAGAGGAGAGCGGGACGCCGACCAATTGATCTACTTCTTCATGTCGAAGAAGCGAACCAAGTTTGTCTAGTTCGTGCGCAGTAATATTACCCGGTGTATTTGAGTGACCCCTAACCCAGACTAGCTCCAGGTTTGAATGTCTCGCCATCTCGTTTAGAGATGTCCGGCATTCATGTACCAGCCTGGATGTCGAAAAGACACCCGAGAACGATCGCAGCCTGACTGTCCGTATAGATTTGGATATCCGCACTGAATACCCTATAGTACATCAAACAGTTTACCGCTCTTTTTATGGCCGAAATCTCTGCCTGAAGAATGCTGCAGTGATCCGGCAATCTAAAGGAAAGCCAGTTCATTAGAACGAACAGGGCCTTGGATGGAGTTGTACGTAGCGCGCCCGTAATGAGCAACGCCGAACTACGCAGAATCCTCTCAAAGATTCCGACAAATGTGGATTTCTTCATAGCTTTCCACTATACTAACGCTCCATACATAAGTATGGGCTTAATAGTTTTGTTCTTTAATTTAAACACATTTAAATTTTGTTTTTTTATTAATTTTATTTTATTCAAATATTTATATTCCTTATATTTAATTTATAATTAAGTTTATATTTAGGTTTTTCAATTACATTTAGTTTTAAATCAAATATTTATATTTAGTTTATATATGTATATTTAGTTTATAATTATGTTACATTTAATTTTCTTCACTGGTTTGTTCGAAGATCAAATTAATACTCAACTCATCTCATTGCTATCCATCGTTTTTATCTCCTCCAATAATTAGTATGTAATTGATATAAAATAAAAGAAATTGGGCATGCAGAATCATGTCTGTCACTTAGTAACAAAATGTTTCATTACTTATCGTATATACGCATTATTAGTATATACGCATTATTAGAATGTACAATGATAAGTTATGCGTAACAACAACAAGCTGAAGCGTATTATACAAAACAAAAAACAAGACTGTGCATGTCTGATCAGGCTTTTGTTACTAAGTACAAAATAAACAAAAACACGACTGGGCATTCATAATATTAATTATATTTGCAGGTATGCAAATAAAATATATTAGGGATGTTCGTAGTTTGTACAAAAACAATGTTTGTTCATATAACTCTTAATCACCATGTCGAAAAGCCATTTTGCATTCTTGGGATTTATTCCCCAAGATTTACCAATGGCTTTCCTACACATATATAGGGCAATTCCAGCCTTTGAAGCTCTGGCCCTTGTATTCTGGAGCCAGGATAGTTTGGAGTCTAGTATGATCCCTAGATACTTTGCACTATCTGACACCTTTAATTCAACACCATTTAGGCGTGGTAATGGGAAAGATGGAATCTTGTATCTTCTAGAGAAGAGAACCAGTTCCGTCTTTCCTGGATTCACACTGAGGCCACTGTTTGTGCTCCATACACTAAGTAGGCCCAGAGCAGTTTGCAGGCGTTGTGACATAGTATACAGATATTTTCCAGATACATCCACCGCAACATCATCCGCATAAGCGATAGTCTTGAACTTCAGAGAATCTAGTTCCCTGAGTAGTGGGTTTACGGCGATATTCCAAAGAAGAGGAGATAAAACCCCTCCTTGCGGAGTACCCCTATTAGCTACCCTATATATGGTAGATTCTCCCATACTGGATATTATAACCCTGTTGGTTAGAAGTCTCCATATGAGGCTGATTAGCGACTGATTGATATTCAGTCTTTCAAGAGACAATTTTATAGCCTTCGGAGTCACATTATTAAAAGCTCCCTCTATGTCGAGGAAGGCAACTAATGCAAACTCCTTATGCTCAAGAGCATGTTCTGTATGCCCTATAAGCGAGTGTAATGCAGTCTCGACAGACCTACCTTTCATATAGGCATTTTGAGACGCTGATAATAGGTTAGGGTTGATTGCATTACGTAGATGAAGATCAATCAACCTTTCCAATGTTTTCAGGAGGAAGGACGACAGACTGATAGGTCTGAAGTCTTTCGGTCCCGTGTGAGAGGTCCTCCCCCCTTTAGGAATGAAGACCACTGTGCATCTAGTCCATGACTCAGGGATATAAGAGCACGATAGACATGCTGAGTATATCTGAATTAGCCACGGGACTATTATATCCGCATTATATTGCAAATCAGCAGGTATAATGCCATCTGGGCCCGGGGATTTAAATGGGGTAAAACTTTTCAGAGCCCATCTCAGTTCACTATCCCTTATAGGAAACGGAACGTCATGTGGGGCAGCCGAAGGTGTCGCAGAATTCTCCGTAAAGGAGAGACTGCCAGGAAAATGCGCATCCATCAAGACATCCAAGGTCTCTTGGCCGCTAGTTGTCCAACTGCCACAGGGTTTCTGAATGAAACTTGGGGCAGCAGGTGATGATGCCAGAATTTTACGAAGACGACTAGTCTCGGAGTGACCTTCCACGCCGCTACAGAAAGCCCTCCAGGATTTGCGTTTCGCATTTCTTATCTGGTTCTTAAACTTATTTACTGAGGACTTATAGGTAGACCAGTTACCTAGCCTTTTTGCCTCATTAAATAAACGGCGACATTCTTTTCGAGTTTCGCCAATCTCGGAGTTCCACCAGATCTTAGGTCTGCACGCAACGGAAGTCGCTGTAACAAAAGCATTTGTCAGCGTTTCAACACAGGACTCTATATCCTCGCAACCATTGATGGTTGGGGGATTAGGGAGGGTCTGGGACAGAATGTTGTATTGTTCAGTCCAGTTTGTCTTCCTCCTATTCTGAAAGGGTTTAACCCTGGGTAAACCGACTTCAATGTTGAAATCTATATATAAGTGATCAGAGAATGAACAGTCATTGGAGACTCTCCAGTCCCTAATCATATGAGAGTGCCTAGTACTAACTAGCTTAATATCGAGAACTTCCCTTCTATTAGCTACTGCAAAGGTCGGTTCCTTACCAATGTTTAGAATATCTAAACTACTACAAAGAATAAAATCGTATAAAGACTCACCCCTTTTATTAGTGTCGGAGCTTCCCCAAACAGCATGATGGGCGTTGGCATCAGCTCCAATTACGAGCGGTATGTTATTCCTCTTAGCCGCCTTGGTTATCTCGCGAACCTTATTGTTTGGTGGTAGGTCGCTGTGGTCATGGGCCATATAGCTGGAGACAATATAAATAAGCACTTGTCTCCAAGGCCGCCACTACAGTATCCTCATCACTGAAATCAGAAAGAATGAAGATACTGAGTTTCTTGCTTGCTACTATACAAGATCGAATCCTACCTGACCCTGTAGCGTGTAGCAGCTTAAAGTTATCCGAACGTAGTCCGCAAATTCTGTCTCCAACGATCCATGGTTCTTGGACTAGTGCTAGCTCCTCTCCTTTTTCTACCATTCGGAGGAGCAACGCAGCAGAAGCTGCTTTTGAATGGTGAAAATTAACTTGCGTTATCTTCACCATGTGTGTCTTTTGGGATGATTGTGACGTTGACGTCATCTTGGTCTGATTCCAAGAGGGCGTCCTCGTCAACTACTTCGTCCACTCGCTCAAAAAATTCACCCACAAACTCAGAGTTTGAGTGAGTGTCCTCTTGAGCAAGAGAACTAGTAGTCTCCTCACAAGACATTGCTTCCGGAGATAGATTATCATCGTTTTGTACCGGTCTGTCTCTGTCATCACCTCGGTAGACCTGTAGGAAGATTGACTCGAAACCGTAGTAAATCTTCCCACTTTTCTCACGAAAGGGTGGCAGTGACTCCTTGTTCATGACGATGACAATCTTTCTAGATGCACCGTCGGATTCGGAAACTCTGGTGACCTTCCAATCACTTGTAGGGATTTCAGGGTTTCCGAAACTAGTATCTCCTCTGGTTTGGATGGTTCGTCCGGTATACGGGCCATGGCTCTAGGCCGACGTGGAATCTCATCAATAGATACCACGTCGAGTCTAGCACCTTCCCATAGGCCGTCCAAAAGAGCGATCGCTTGCTTCAAGAGCATAGCTGATCTCTCATTTGAGCAGGCCATTAGTTTCACTCGGCTACGATACCATCCTGCGTCATCACACTGAGGGGAGGGACCGGGGTTCTCTTTCAGAACTTTCCAGAAGACTCCCATCAGCTTCCTCCGCACAATATCCCAATTCGCATGGGATATAGCGCAATCTGGATCGCTCCTATCGATGACGGCTCGTATTAAGTGACCTTTGGCCACTTCTCTATACGATTTGTCCATCGGATTGTAGGGCTTTGGACGTTTGGCTCTGTGGCTCTGTGTTGGCTTTGTGGCTGTGCCTCCTCCTCAGAACGTTGCCGTTTAGGCTCGTCTTTCGACGTGGGGAGGGGGTTACGCTGCAATTCAGCCAATAATGATTTTGCCCAATTTAGAGAAACGAGTTCCTCTGAAGTAAGGAATTCGGCGGACTTTTTTCCCAACCGATCCAGAAATCGTTCGGCGGCGCGCCGTCTTAAAAAGGCCCTCCTGGCGGGTGTTACGTGCCTTTGGGTCAGTTTGTTGCCCTGTTGGGCTGGAGGCTCAGTTCCGGAAACCGAAAGCTGGTTCGCATTTCCTTCTCTGGCGGGGGGAGGTAACACTGGGGAGCCCGAAAACTTGTTCGCAGTTCCTTTGGTTACATTAGGCACTGGGGTTGCTGCTTTTTGTTTGCTTCCCTGTTTGGGAGCTATTTTGACGCAGTCAGAAGCTTTGGGTTTCCCCTTACCTCCTCCTGCTTGTTGTTGTTGGACGCCAGTAGCTCGCAGATTAGTCTGGCCCGGTGCCTCCACCAGACTAACCTGAACCTCTGTAGCTCTCGGTTCACCACGGCCAGAGGTTGGCACCGTGGGAATAGGGTCTCCGGAAATTATAAGGCCCCCGACCGGATACATGGGGCACGTTTTCTTTTGTGACATTTCAGACGACAATTAATTTTTGCATTTTATACTTGCTGCCAAGTTTATAGAACTACCGCCCCACAGGGGTCAAAGCAGACCACCAAGCCGCCCAAACTATGGAAACAGACGCTGGTGGATTTGACGTACACAGGATGTGTGGACGGTGTGGATACAAGTATACAACGGACATGTTCTCTCTAGATGTCCATTCCTGGCAAGAATGGAAGAACATTCAGAGAGAACGTTTGATAGCCGCCCCTATTAGGGATAACAGACGCTATCAGACAGGGGGGGGTAGTTCTTTGTTTGTGTTCACCATGAGCCCCTCTGGCATGGGTGGCCGTGCCAGTACGGCCTCATGGGTCATTACACTTAAGCCCTCGCATCGCTTCAAGATGACTACCCTTCGCGAGGGAAGGGTAGTCCCTTGATTTTGGTCCTGGTGCATATTCTAACACAAGGAAGGACAGTTAAGAAATATACCTATTTTGACCTTTGAATGTGATAGTTTGATTTTAGTAAAAAATATATGTTATGTCAGAAGGAAATATCTACTGTTAATGACTTCTATCAATTATAACACGCATGGTCGTTTCAATATTGTTTCTTTAAGATAATTTTTAAGAATCATCACATTGAAACTTCATATTAATATTATTTCACTGTCATTATCAAAATGTTACTAAAAAATATTCCATAGTTCTTAAAAAGTATGGAGAGAATAGTGTTTTTTAATATTATTAATATTCTTTGTAGTTAAAATTATCTTAAACTTATATGTATTGGTAGTAATTAGTAGTAATACTACATAATTTTTCAATAATTATTTTTATCAAAATTTAAAAAAAAAAAAAAATCATTGGATATTTTTTAGGAGTTGAATTTTTTTGCTCCCCTTAATTTACAACTTAAAAAAAAAATATTAACTATTCGTATGCGGAACAATTTGGAACAAAATGACATACAAATATAATAGTTGGCTAAGGCCTCACAGAATAAAATCACAACAGTACATTTTAAATAACTGCCAGTTTGTTTTTGAAATTAGTAGTTTGTGAAAGTTTTTGTAAATTATTGTGAACTTTCTCTATATTTGTGAAAATTCAATAACTATATTAGTGGTAGTTTTCTAATTCTGGCTATATAGTTTAAATATAAATTATATGCAGTTTTGTAAATCGGTAGTAATTTGTGAACGTTTTTGTAACTTGCAAATTTTTGCATTATTTGTGCAAATTTTTGTATGTCATATTTAATAATTTAGTGAATTTTATCTATATTTGTGAAAATTAATAAATTTTAGTTTGAGAGTTTTGTAAATTGTTGTGAACTTTCTCTATATTTGTGAAACTTTATAAATTTTTGTATATGGTATTTTAAAACATTTAATGTATTTGTAAAAATATATAAATTTTTCATAACTGTCAGTAGTTTTTTTTTTCTTTTTTTGAAATTAGCATCAGTTTTCTAAATTTTGTTATATAATTTAAATATAAATAATATACAGTTTTGCAAATCGGTTGTCTTTTGTGAAACTTCTTGTAAATTGATGCGGAGTTTCATAACTTTTTGTATATTTAAAACATTTTATGTATTTGTAAAAATATATACATCTTTAATAGCTGTCAGTAGTATTTTTGAAATTAGCAGTAGTTTTCTAAATTTGGCTATATATTTTAAATATAAATAATATACAAATTGGTATCATATTTTTTTTTTTAAATTTTTATATAAGGCATATTTAAAACATTTTATGCATTTGAAAAAATATATACATTTTTAATGACTGTCAGTAGTTTGTTTTTGAAATTAGCGGTCCTTTTCTAAACTTGATTGTATAGTTTATATATCAATAATATACAGTTTTGCAAATCGGTAGTATTTTGTGAAAGTTTTGTAAATTGTTTTGAATTTTATCTATATTTGTGAAAATTCATAAATTTTTGTATATGGCATATTTAAAGCATTTTATGTATTCGTAAAAATATATAAATATGTAATAACTGTCAGTAGTTTGTTTTTGAAATTAGTGTTAAGTTGGGATCACACAATTGTCGCAATGCACCAATTTTATACAATTGTGCTGAATAGGGGCCCAATAAAGAAATTGACCCAATCAAATTATCTACAGTCAGATGATTGTCTTATAATACATAAAGTTGGTTGTCGTAAATTGACGCAAAACGGCTTAGTTTCAATAATTTTTTTCTAAATTAGCAGTAGTTTTCTAAATTGTGTTATATAATTTAAATATAAATAATATACAGTTTTGCAAATCGGTTGTCGTTTGTGAAACTTTTTGTAAATTGTTTCATAACTTTCTGTATATTTAACATTTTATGTATTTGTAAAAATATATACATTTTTAATAACTCTCAGTAGTATTTCTAAAATTAGCAGTAGTTTTCTAAATTTGGCTATATATTTTAAATAAAAATAATATACAAATGTTAGAATTTTGGGAAAATTTTTGTAACTTTTTGTTAATCATAATTTTTTACAAATTTTTATATGAGGCCTATTAAAACATTTTATGTATTTGTGAAAATATATACATTTTTTATAATAGTTTTCTAAATTTGGTTATATAGTTTATATATCAATAGTATACAGTTTTGCTAATCGGTAGTATTTTGTGAAAGTTTTGTAAATTGTTTTGAATTTTATCTGAATAAATAACATAATTATAGCTTTAGCTCTCTTAATTTGGATATATAGTTTAAATATAAATGATATGCAGTTTTGCAAATCGGTATATGGGTCAGAGAGTAGCTCACAAAAAAAAAAACATTGATGGGGTTTCGCAAAATAGAAAACCAAAACTTTTTGCTCAACAATTTTTTAAGGACGAATGATGAAACATTTAAGGAATTATTGCATTTAGTGTCACCAAGAATAAAAACTTATTTTACTTACGAAAATAAATGCTGCTTGTCGTCGTCTTTAATTGCCGCACTAGAACACAATAAATATTGGTGTATTTTTAACGTTTTTATTTGTTCCTGGTTTAGGGTTTTATAGTTTGAACAAAAAGTCGACTTTTCGATTTTTCGACTATTAAGTAGTCGATTTTTCGACTTTTTCAATTATTAAATAATCGATTTTTCGACTTTTTTTAATTTTTAAATAGTCGACTTTTCGACGTTATCGACTATTTTCGACTTTTTCTGATTATTTTCGACTTTTCGACTATTTTCGACTTCGAGTTTTTCGACCTTTTTTTTACTATTAACTTTTTTGTTAATTGTCTAATAAAAACTTTAAAAATAAAAATGAATACAACGCAAACAAATATATTGATTGATTAACATACAAATCTATCCAATGAGAGTGCTAATTACACACAAATATATGTATTAACTACACGGTTTAATGGTATATAAATAAAAACTGATAAACTATTTATTTTAAATAAGATAATTTTTTAAACATTTTTCTACTTTCGGTCTCTTTTCGACTTTCGACTATTTTCGACTTTTCGAAATTTTACCAAAAATTCTTTTTTTTTTAACATTTGAGTTCTAGTGAAATTTTTAGTTTTTGGTGAGATTTTAGATTTTTGTAAAATTTCGCATTTTCATTTGGTATATTTAAAACATTGTATGTACTCTAAAAATATATAAATTATTAATAACTGTCAGTAATTTGTTTTTGAAATTAGTGATAGTTTTCTAAATTTGGTTATATAGTTTATATATAAATAATAAACAGTTTTACAAATCTGTAGTATTGTGTGAAAATTTTTGTAAATTGCTGCG
This sequence comes from Protophormia terraenovae, assembly GCA_951394005.1. Taxonomy (NCBI): domain Eukaryota; kingdom Metazoa; phylum Arthropoda; class Insecta; order Diptera; family Calliphoridae; genus Protophormia; species Protophormia terraenovae. Next base: position 90,168,994 of record OX596073.1, on the reverse strand, counting down.
AACTTTCTCTATAGTTGTGAAAATTCAAACAATCTAAATACCCAAAAAAATTTACGATAGTCAACACACGTGGTACCCGGGTTGATTTTATTAATAAATAATATAATTTTATAAAAAAAATTTATTAAAACCTTTTAGTTGGCCACGGATCTTAAAGCAAATTGGTAAATACATGTAGGAAAGCATGATAGTCCATATTAAACTTCTAATGATGCTACAAATCTCAATTTTTGAGATAATTGGATGAAAATTGGCTTTATATGATGTAGAAACGATCTCTATTAAAATTAGTTGGTAATAATTACCTATTATCCCAATAAAATTTTCTCCAGGTTTTCTGAAGGTCATATTTGTTTAGTATTGCATTAGATTATCGAATGCCCGGTATCGCTATATCGGTCAAATATCCCTTGATTTTGGTCCTGGTGCATATTCTTACACAAGGAAGGACAGTTAAGGAATATACCTATTTTGACCTTTGAATGTGATAGTTTGATTTTAGTAAAAAATATATGTTATGTCAGAAGGAAATATCTACTGTTAATGACTTCTATCAATTATAACACGCATGGTCGTTTCAATATTGTTTCTTTAAGATAATTTTTAAGAATCATCACATTAAAACTTCATATTAATATTATTTCACTGCCATTATCAAAATGTTACTAAAAAATATTCCAAAGTTCTTAAAAAGTATGGAGAGAATAGTGTTTTTTAATATTATTAATATCCTTTGTAGTTAAAATTATCTTAAACTTATATGTATTGGTAGTAATTAGTAGTAATACTACATAACTTTTCAATAATTATTTTTATCAAAATTTAAAAAAAAAAAATCATTGGATATTTTTTAGGAGTTGAACTTTTTTGCTCCCCTTAATTTACAACTTAAAAAACAATATTAACTATTCGTATGCGGAACAATATAAAATCGAATAAAATCACAGAATAAAATCGCAACAGTAATGTCTAATTTAATGACGTATAGCCCTAATCAATATGATCGAACATAATATAGCCTAGCGTTTCATTTTTATGCTCGCAACTGTACATTTTAAATAACTGCCAGTTTGTTTTTGAAATTAGTAGTTTGTGAAAGTTTTGGTAAATTGTTGTGAACTTTCTCTATATTTGTGAAAATTCAATAACTATATTAGTGGTAGTTTTCTAATTTTGGTTATATAGTTTAAATATAAATTATATGCAGTTTTGTAAATCGGTAGTATTTTGTGAACGTTTTTGTAACTTGCAAATTTTTGGATTATTTGTGCAAATTTTTGTATGTCATATTTAATAATTTAGTGAATTTTATCTATATTTGTGAAAATTAATAAATTTTTGTTTGAGAGTTTTGTAAATTGTTGTGAACTTTCTCTATATTTGTGAAACTTTATAAATTTTTGTATATGGTATTTTAAAACATTTTATGTATTTGTAAAAATATATAAATTTTTCATAACTGTCAGTAGTTTTTTTTTTTGAAATTAGCAGTAGATTTCTATATTTTGTTATATAATTTGAATATAAATAATATACAGTTTTGCAAATCGGTTGTCTGTTGTGAAACTTATTGTAAATTGTTGCGGAGTTTCATAACTTTTTGTATATTTAAAACATTTTATGTATTTGTAAAAATATATACATTTTTAATAGCTGTCAGTAGTATTTTTGAAATTAGCGGTAGTTTTCTAAATTTGGCTATATATTTTAAAATTCATAATATTTTTTTATCATAATTTTTTTTAAAAATTTTTATATAAGGCATATTTAAAACATTTTATGCATTTGTAAAAATATATACATTTTTAATGACTGTCAGTAGTTTGTTTTTGAAATTAGCGGTCCTTTTCTAAACTTGGTTGTATAGTTTATATATCAATAATATACAGTTTTGCAAATCGGTAGTATTATGTGAAAGTTTTGTAAATTGTTTTGAATTTTATCTATATTTGTGAAAATTCATAAATTTTTGTATATGGCATATTTAAAGCATTTTATGTATTTGTAAAAATATATAAATATGTAATAACTGTCAGTAGTTTGTTTTTGAAATTAGTGTTAAGGTGGGATCACACAATTGTCGCAATGCACCAATTTTATACAATTGTGCTGAATAGGGGCCCAATAAAGAAATTGCCCCAATCAAATTATCTGCAGTCAGATGATTGTCTTATAATACATAAAGTTGGTTGTCGTAAATTGACGCAAAACGGCTTAGTGTCAATAATTGCCGCATTCCAGTCACACGATTGTTCTAGTATATGTCAACTCTTAGAAAGAGCTGTTGTGCTAGATTTGTTTTGTTTACAAAAATATATAAAATTTTAATATATTCGTGGAAAAATGAGTTGTTCATTGAAAAAAAAAAATAAAAATGCGTGGGCTTTAAATACGTGTGTGCACTTGAAGACGAAAAGAAATGAAAAAAAAATCTTAAGAGAAGTATATGGGTCAGAGAGTGGCTCACAGAAAGAATCACTTATGGCGCATATAAAAAACATTGATGGAGTTTCGAGAAATATAAAATCAACTTTTTGTTCAACAATCTTTTAAGGATGAAACATTTAAGGAATTATTGCATCTAGTGTCACCAAGAATAAAAACTTATTTTACTTACGAAAATAAATACTGATACAAAAAATATTTGATTAAAAAATATTATTGGCGCGTATTGTATAGTCCTATTCGTAACATTTTCATTTTGCTTCTTCAGCTCAAATTCGTTTTCATAAATTCGAAAAATATTAAAAATGTTTTTTTTTTTTTTTTTAGAAAAAAATTGGTAGTTCTGCATTAAAACCAATTGATTAAGGATCGTAAAGTATTTAAAAGAAGAATTGAACATAAAAAATATATTTTTAACTAAATTTAAAAATTTTGTGTATTCACTTAACAAAAATGTGCTTTTTTTTCGTTTTCTGAAGAAGCTAAATTTCAATTTCACTTTCGTACGAATTTGTGTTCTGTGACATATCTGATAAACTATATAACATAAATTTAGAAAACGCTAATTTCAAAAACAAACTACTGACAGTTATTTATATATTTTTGCGACTACATAAAATGTTTTAAATATACCAAATAAAATGCGAAATCTAAAATATCACAAACAAATTAAGAAATGCTCTGAAGATTCGAAATGTCAAAAAAAGAATTAAAAATTCGAAATTTTAGTGCAATTTTTGATTTTTTTTTGTGAAAATTTGGATTTTGGTGAATATGAATTTTTGTTAAAATTTTATATTTTTGCTGAATTTTTTGATTCTTTTTTTAATATTTAACCTTTTGTGAAATTTTTAGTTTTTGGTGAGATTTTAGATTTTTGTAAAATTTCGCATTTTCATTTGGTATATTTAAAACATTTTATGTACTCTAAAAATTATTATATATTATTTATAACTCAGTAATTTGTTTTTGAAATTAGTGGTAGTTTTCTAAATTTGGTTATATAGTTTATATATAAATAATATACAGTTTTGCAAATCTGTAGTATTGTGTGAAAGTTTTTGTAATTGTTGCGAACTTTCGCTATAGTTGTGAAAATTCAAACAATCTAAATACCCAAAAAAATTTACGTTAGTCAACACACGTGGTACCCGGGTAGACTTTATTAAAAAATAATATAATTTTATAAACATTTTTTATTAAGACCTTTTAGTTGGCCACGGATCTTAAAGCAAATTGGTAAATACATGTAGGAAAGCATGGCAGTCCATATTAAACTTCTAATGAAGCTACAAGTCGCAATTTTTGAGATAATTGGATGAAAATTAATTACCTACTAGGGTTTTATAGTTTGAACAAAAAGTCGACTTTTCTATTTTTCGATTTTTTTTAAATTTTTAAATAGTCGATTTTTCGACCTTTCGACTTTTTCAATTATTAAATAGTCGATTTTTCGACATTTTTTTATTTTTGAAATAGTCGACTTTTCGACTTTTTCCGATTATTTTCGAAAGTGATAGGGAACTATTCATTTTAAATAGGATAATTTTTTAAACATTTTTCTACTTTCCGACTATTTTCGACCTTTCGACTATTTTCGACTTTTTCCGACTGTTTTCGACTTTTCAACTATTTTCAACTTTTCGACTTTTTCCGACTATTTTCTACTTTTCGACTATTTTTGACTTTGTTCGACTTTTGGCATCAAGAAAGTCGATTTATCGACAATTTTCAAATCAAAAGTCGATTTCGACTTCTCGACATTTTACAACAAAAAGTCGATTGTTCGATTACTCGAAAGTCGATTTGATAAACCCTACTTTAAAGGTGCTACTCTTGCTTTTGCTGTTACTAAAATTGTTTCCGTTACATTTTCCTTCTTTATCTTCATGTGTGAATTTCAAATTGATCGAAATTTAATGAGTAATTGGAATACCATCGATTAATTTTTATATTTTCTATATCATTAACAAATTTACAAAGTTTTAACCATTCTTTAAAAATATTTTTCGGAATTTGTTCATCCCACCCAATCTTTGTTTTCCATATATTCTGTATTATCATTTTTCCTTTAATGGATATTGGAGATAAAATTCCTAAAGGGTCGAAAATTGACATAACGGCTTTTAGTATTTGACGTTTGATGGGAATATTTGTTGTTAATGTGTCCTTGAAATCATTTAAGAATGAATTGCAGGTTCCTCATTATCCTCAAATTTATATTTTTGTGATATATAATGTTTTGAAATATTTTCCATAATTTCATGGCTATTTGAAATGCAGTTTCTAAGTTCTAAACTTCCAGCCGCTTGAATATTTATAACATCATTAAATAATTGGATTGCATCTTTTTCATTATTTTTTCCATATACGAAATCATTAACATATTGATGATTGACGATGGCTCTTGCAGCCTCTGGATAATTTTCAATAAATTTGTCAGCATTGTAATTTTTGACATATTGAGAAATTAATGGTGCTGAAGTTATTCCGAAAAGCATTGCTTGCATTCGGAAAATTTTGGGATTATCAGCAGAAGTTGCAGTATCCCATAAAAAACACTGAGCAAATGAATCTGTATATTCTATTTGAATTTGGAATTGAATCAGGGTACCAAAGATAGAAATTAGTAAATCGGGGCCAGAATGTAGGTAATCATTAAAACATTTTCCTGATACGTTTGCTGATGCATCAAAAACAACTCGAGTTTTATCGGATTTTTTTGGGCTAGTTCATCTTTATTAACTGGAAAAGCATTTTTTTCAATTACCTTACTATAGGATTCTATGATGTCTTCCTTTATAACTTTACGAACCAAGCATTTAAGTCTGCTTAATGCTAAAGGATTCTTTCCAAGGAAGTTTTACTTCGTAATTACTGTTAATAAATCGTATACTGTTATCTAATTGTTGAACATAATTTTTTTCATCGTCTGAAAACTTATTTTGGGATTCATTTAATAGAAAGTTGTCTATTTGAAATTGGTTTTCAACAATCTCATGTAATGTCTCATCACAAATGGTACACATTGTTGTTGATGTAAATGATTCTGAATTAAATTTTAGTTTTGCAGACCCATGAATAGACCAACCCAAACGTGTTTTTGAAAGAATTAATGAGTTAGGATATGGTTGAATACAATGTAATGTAACGATAAGGGATGCATTATCTTGACCAATAAGAATTTTTGGACTGTTCCAATTCATATTTTGAAGGTCAACGTTAGATGAATAAGGGAACTGTAAGTATTTCTTTCCAAATTATGTTTTGTCCAGGTAAGTCAAGATCATTTACAGTTATTGAATTTTCCAAAGTAACCAATTTTGAATTTTTTGAATTTGAAACAGTAACAGATATATTTTTAGACTCTGAATCATACCTGTTTATATCACCTGTCCAACTTAAGCACAATGGTTTCCTTGGGCCATCGAAACCAAGTTTATTTGCTATATCCGTATCTATTAATGAAACATTGCTTCTTTCATCTAAAAATGCCGTAACAATAGCACAATTGTTATGACATTTTGGTATACAAAATTTTTTGTTGTATACCAATTTGCGCAAATATATTAGAAATATTTCTTACCCAATCCTTAAATATTATAATACTATTTGAATTTGAGGATTGTAAATTTTGATTTAATAGATGAGATCCCCATTGTATAACAAGATATTGAGGTAATTTTGAAACTAATATTTGTAATATTTCATTTTCCCGACGATGTTGTGTATCTATATTATTTAAAGCACTAATTATATTTCTTGTACTGATTTCGAATTCTTGAAATGAACAGCATTCTGTAATACTTTTTATTTGATAAGCTTTAAGAATTAGTTCTTTTGAAATTTCATCTTGTTTCCCATATACACTACATGGTATATCTAAAATATCTGCAGGATTTTTTGAAGTTATGAGTAGCATTTCTACATATTGTCGAGCTTTTCCTTTTAAGCTGTTATTTAGACGCAAAATATTTTCTACATTACTGAACTGACAAAGATTGTTTGATAAATCATATTCGGATAGAAAAACTGCCCATTCAAATTTTGAAGATCCATCGAAATTTCTTAGAGAGCTACCAATACTTTGTCTTGAAAGCATCTTTTTAATGTCGAGTGCTAGTTGGTCGTGAGTTGGATTATCTGAAATTGAAGTAGATATATTAACAGATTCTTTTTGGATATTAGGAATTAAGGTTTGTTACAAATCCAGTGAGCTTTGTTCTCGTTTAAGTTTGATTTTCTGCTGATTTTCGGATTCAAGGAGTTCTGTTTCTTCAAGTTCGCTATTGAGTTCCAACAATTTCTTCTTGTGTTCATAAATTTCAGTTTCAATGGATTCATGTACATTTACTCTTGATGTTGACGGCTGATAATGTAATGTTGATATTGAAGTTTGATGTACAAAAACATCGTTACTTGTTGACATTGAGTTTGGAATGTTTTCTGTGTTAATTTGATTGTTGATATAATTTTCAGTGTCGTCATCGATATTTACATATATGGAATTTAATTTTTCCAAAAGGCAGTTCACAGGGTTTTCATGAGTTGTACTTATTCCAAAATTTGATAAGATTTCCATGACCTCTGATGATGTTATTTCCCTCCTAATCACTTTAATGACTGCTAATCGTGCTGCAAACATTGTTTTATGAAACATTTCGATATGCTGATTAGTTTCTAAGATATTGGCAGTTTTGCGAAAAAAAAAATTAAATTTAAATTTGCAATTTTAAGAGATACAGATTTCTGCAGTATATTATTTTAAGGCTTCCTAATCATGCTACAATGATTGTTATATGCAATATTTCTGTATGTCTATTAGTTTGCAATATATTTGCACTTATGTAAAAGGAAATATTTATAAAAAAAAGTAGAAATAAATAAACAAGAAATAAAAAATATATTTTATATTAATAAATATAGAAAATACAAGAATTTTTTTGTACATTTTTTATACATAAGTAAAAACTAACGGAAAATATAAAAATGAAATATTTATAAAAAAGTAGAAAAAAATAAACAAGAAATAAAAAAATATATTTTATATTAATAAAGTATATTAAACACAAGCATTTTTTTAAAAAAAATTGTCCTAAAAAACGGCACCCTCATCATAGCTATATCGGAAGATTTTGACTTTTTCACAAAACGAAACCGAACGCTTGGAAGTAGTCATGTTATTCAATTTAAAATGATGACGACTTATCCTTATTTTGCTGATTTTATTTCGAATTTCTTTAGCAAAGAAGATGTGGCAGATATTTTATAATTTTTCAATTTGTTCTATTTTGCAAAATTTTTCTTAAATTCTTGAGACACCTTGTTAAGATCATCGCGTCGAATTCTTACTTTACATGGTTTAATGTTAAATTGCCCCTTAATTTCTTTGATAAAATCTCCCATTTTACTTAGTAGTTATTAAATTTATAATTTTGTTTTTAACTAAAAGGAAGATTAGATTTATATTAAAATTAGCCTCCAATCTTTGGTATGTTTTTTTGTTTGTTTTTCGTTAATACTTACAAAAAATTCCGTGTGTTTGGTTTCAATAATAAAAAGACCAAAAATAAATAAAAAACAGTTTCAATTGAAAATTACAAATTGAATGAAAAATTAGGTCTGTTCGTTTGCATACTATTTTTACTAGTTTTACTATTTTTGAAAGTATTTTACTCGAAAAGCGTTTCTGTGCACATAAAAATAGTAAACATTTCAGGAGAAAATATTTTTCTCTTTTGATATATTTTACTTGTACGAGCAAAAGTAGTAAGAAATTTGTATTTTCAAATATCTATTGACTTTTATTTTGAAACAAAACAATTAGAAAATATGTTTAATTTTTTAAACGTTTTTTGATGAAACCTGCGGTCAATTTTGAATGAAGTGGTTAAGTTTGGACTGATCCTTTTAAAATTTGGTACATTGATATGTATTTAAATAGAATGTGTGCATTCGTATACATATTAACATTTTTGATATATTTATCATGTTTAAGTAATTTAGGGTCCAATGCTAAAAAATTTGATATGGTGGTTTAAGGATACAAAATATTTTATTTGTGTTGTATTTTACTACATTTAAGAGATTTATAGGGATCAAAATAAATTCTAGATAGGCGTTTGGCATTTGTAAGCTATGTGAAATAATGGACACGTTTTGAACAATTACAAGTTCTATATACCAAATTGCATTAAGTTATCTTCCAAATCTTCCTGTAGTTTACATTGGCGGACATGAAATATTACTGATATTCAACAAGGCTAAAAATCATACATGTCATTAGATAAAAGAAATTCTATAAGAAAATATGTGAAAAGTTATCTGCACAGGAACATATGCCATAGGGTTTTATAGTTTGAACAAAAAGTCGACTTTTCGACTTTTTTTAATTTTTAAATAGTCGATTTTTCGACTTTTCGATTTTTCAATTATTAAATAGTCGATTTTTCGACTTTTCGACTATTTTCGACTTTTTCCGACTTTTCGACTTTTTTTTTGACTAATGAATATATTTTTTTTTAATTGTCTAATAAAAGCTTTAAAAATTAAAATGAATACAACGCAAACAAATGTATTGATTGATTAAGATACAAACCTATCCAATGTGAGTGCTAGTTACACACAAAAATATGTACTAACTACACGGTTTAATGGTATATAAATAAAAGCTGATAGGGAACTATTCATTTTAAATAGAATAATTTTTTAAACATTTTTCTACTTTCCGACTATTTTCGACCTTTCGACTATTTTCGACTTTTCGACTTATTTCGACTTATTCGACTATTTTCGACTTTTTCCGACTATTTTCGACTTTTTGACTATTTTCGACTTTTCGACTTTTGGCATCAAGAAAGTCGATTTATAGACAATTTTCAAATCAAAAAGTCGATTTCGACTTTTTACAACAAAAAATCGATTGTTCGATTATTCGAAAGTCGATTTGATAAACCCTATTATTTACTATAACCATATCCCCATAAAATTTTTCTCCAATAATTGTATTTTGAAGCTCACATTTTTTTAGTATTGCATAATTTGTACATATAATACTTATATGGATGTTAGATATAAACCTTATTTAATTTTATAAAATCATTTTTATAAACTCAAAAACTAACTTATTATATTTTATTAAGTTCGAACCTCAAAACTCCATATCCCTCATATATGGCCCATTTTCGAAAACATCATAAAGTACATAAATTAGTATTGGAAGACATTACGTTTTTTGAATACAAAGTATTGCAAAAAGTTAATTTTAAACTTTAAACAAAACTTAATCTATAATAAAACACACGTTCCATATAAAAATCCATCAATACAGAATATAACGTTTTTACAGTCCAAAAGAATGTTAGCACAGACTTCATCCACAATTAAGCTTAGGAGCCATATAATATCCTCACCAAAATAGGACACGTCCGAAAATAACATTTTTTACAACACTAAGGAGTGTTGTTAATGTTGGCATAGCGTCCTATCAAGTTTGGAGCTACAATATCGAAAGATTACGTAAATAATATTAAAAAAATTCAATATCATGAGCACTTGTATGATATTTTAAAGTAGATGGGTTGGACATAATTGCATGATATTGAAAAAATTAAATGAATTTTGACTATAATATACATGCTTATTCACTAGTTTTTCAATAGTAAATAGTGCAAAGAAAACTTAATTATATTGCAATATATATACAGTGAACTCGCGGTAATGTGAACATCCAATATAATGAACTATCCACTAATGTGAACATTCAGTTTATTATATGGACGCTCTAAATAGTGAACAAAGTTTAATGGCTCTAAATAGTGAACAATTTTTTTTTTAATTTTTGGGGATTTTTTAATTTGTATAAGCATTTATTTTTAATGTTGGGAATCCCCGAATTAATAAATACCATAGTATGCCATTATTTTAAAGGTATTTAATGCTAGTCGCTTTATGTAACTTGTTGCGGTAGGTTCGTGAATTTATTTTTAAAATTAGTAATGTCTAAAAACAGTCGAAAGTTTTTATCCTTAAATGAAAAATGCGAAATTTTGGAATATTTAAAAAAAGATCGAGTGTTACAGATATGTTCAATAAAAAATAAAAAACACAATATATTAAAATGTGTGAACAATACGTTTTATGGACCCGGAAAACGCAAAACATTACGATCTTCAGAGCTTCCAAAAATGGAAAAATCGCTCTATAAGTGGTTTATTTACATGCGGAATAAAAACCTCCCTGTAAGTGGGTTGATGTTGAAAGAAAAAGCCAAACAAATTCACAAAAACATAAGTGAAAACGGAAATTACTTCAATGCTAGCGATGGGTGGCTACAAAAATTTAATAAGAGATACGGAATTCGGCTCCTTCAGATAAGCGGTGAAAAACTTTCTGCGCAATCTCAGTTCGTAAATCCTTTTTTTTTTTTTCATCTAAATTTATTTATTGAATCTTCACTAAATTAAGTGAACTAACAATAAGTATACAAATCTTAACTCTAAATCTTAATTTATATTAAGTCCAACCACTGTCGGACGAAAAACTATATGTAATCAAAGAGTTTAGCTTAGGCGGAGGTCTGTTGTGTTCCTTCTTCTTAAACGGTTGTAGCCATCGCTTCTTATTATGTTTCGAGCAAGTGGGTTAGGATGTACTTCAAGCTTCCTCAAATACGATTCTGCGTGTTATCTTATTTCATCTTTAACAATAGGAACATTGAGGTCCTTGTGAATATTATCATTTTTTATATACCAGGGTGCTGCGGTTATCATTCGAAGTATTTTATTTTGGAATCTTTGAATTTTTTCAACATTTGAAGCTGAAGCCGTGCCCCATAGTTGGATACCATAGCACCACATTGGCTTTATAATTAAGTTATAGATCAACAGTTTGCAGTCCAGACTTAATTTAGAATTTCTACCAATTAGCCAGTTAATCTGAAGTGATTTCAACTTCATTTGGGTTAATTTTTTATCTATATGTGATTTCCACGTAAGACGTCGATCTAGATGCATACCAAGGTATTTTACTTCCGTTTGTTGGGGTATAATCTGATTATTTATCAGGATTGGGGGGCACGAATCTCTCCGCAATGTGAATGTAATATGTATACATTTCTGTTCATTCACTTTTATTCCCCATTGCTTCAACCATTTTTCTTAAAATAGTATATGATCCTGCAAGAGTTTAGATGCTTCTTGGGGGTTTTCATGAAAGCCTAGAATTGCTGTGTCATCTGCAAATGTTGATATATGGGTACGACTATTAGTTGGCATATCAGAAGTGTATATTAAATATAAAAAGGGACCCAGTATACTGCCTTGGGGTACACCTGATCTTTTCCGGGCTTAGGTATCATTGTAACCAATGAGACCTTCCATTCTGGTGGATAATATTCAAGGCGTAATATAGCATTAAAAATAAAAAGTATTATTCTTATTGCTACCCGGGGTAGCTCCAAAAGCATTTTGTTACTGATCTTGTCAATACCAGGTGCTTTTTTGGAGTTTAAGTCAACAATAGCCTTGTCGTTCTCTCGAATCTCAAAACAAAGGGGTTCAACTGCTCTAAAACGGGGTACAACAAGTGGCAACTCCATTATGTCATCTGATAAATTTGGGGAAAACACGTTCTTTAGGTGACTGTTTGTTAGTTCTTTAGGTGACTAACAAACAGATTTTGCCCAGCCTCCATTTGTATTTCGTAGAGGGGGCCTACTTGTAACTGGTCTTTTTAACTTCTTCGTAACTCGCCATAGTGAGTAATTCGAATACGGGGTGGCATCTAGGTTTTCCAAATATTCATTCAGTGATTCAGTTTTTTGATACTCTAGTAGCTTATTAAGGCGCTTTTGGCATTCTCTTAGCTTCGATTTGAATTGAGGGGATCTGTGCAGTTGCCACTCTCTTCGAACTCTTCTTTTTTCAGTCAAGAGCCGTTCGACATCCACAGAACAAATTCTATTATATCTGTTTTGTCGGGGGGTTCGGGTAGCATGTTCAGCAGCAAGTTTTAAACTTTTTTCAAAATTATTGAGAGAGAGATCGATATCTTCTGGTGTTCTCAGCGATACATTTTCCGTGCAATGAGTGCTAATATATTTTTTATATTTCAACCAGTTTATTCTTGTGTTAGATATCGCTGAGATACCAGTGGGGTTTACAATTTCTCGGGGGTTCAATATAGTAACAAAATTGGGTGAATGATCTGAAGATAATTCTAATGAAGATTTAACATGAATTAATTCCCTTGGTAAATTCCTCGTGACAGCGAAATCAATAACATCCGGTATTTTATTTGGGTCAGTAGGCCAGTATGTTGGTTCTCCGCTCGAAATAACATTCAAACCCATTTTAGAAATTGTATTAAACAATGCACGACCTTTAGGGGTTATAAGTCGTGATCCCCAGAATGTATGCTTAGCGTTATAATCGCCAGCTGCCAGGAAACGGGGTCCTAGTGATTTATAAAAATTTTCATATTGATTTTCTGAAATTGAAAACCTGGGGGGTGAATATATCGATGAAATCGATAGATTCACCCCCCATAGATAGATTCATACATATGTGTGATCTTCGTGAAGATAATCTTCACGAAGATCACACATTAAGTAGTATTTGATTCGGGTTTTTATTAAAATGCCGGATCCTCCACATGCTCTATCTCTTGGATCTTTAGTGTCATAAAAGGCATATCCATTTATCATAAATAAGCTTCTGGACGTCAAATGGGTTTCCGAGACTAACATTATATCTAGGTCATGACTTCTAAGAAAATATTCGAGTTCATTTTTGTGTTGGCGTATGCCGTTGGCGTTCCAAAAACCTATTTTTAGGCAGTTCATGGTTTGTTCAGCACAGCCTGCAATAACATAGATTGCATTTTAAGCATTTCTTGCATCATATTGCTCATTGAATTTGTAAAATTATTTACAGATTGAACGAGAGAATCGATTGTAGCTTCTAGCCGGGTAAAATTGAAAGCGGGCATTTGCTCTCTTGCCTCTGGGTTCAAATTGTGATTAAATTTATTTTGGTGTTGATAGTCCTGCGGTAAAGCTTGGTTGTTCTTAAGGATGTTTGCGTACGAGGCTTTATTGACAGAGGACTGTTTTAACGGGGGGTAATTTTCCTTTAGGGTATTTAATGGTTGAACGGGGGAAATTCTCGATTTCTGGCTTAGTGATTTTTTAACGATAGAGTATACAGGACAGCCTCTGTAGTTTGCAGTATGGTTTCCTCCACAATTACTACATTTTTTCAATTTAGAGTCATCTTTAGATTTATTACATTGCGATGAATTGTGTAACTCTCCACAAACAACACATACGGGTGGCAATCTGCAATAAGCCTTGGTATGACCATATTCTTGACAATTTATACATTGGACTGGGCCCGATCGTTTATGTGGCTCTTCTACAGTGATTTAGCGGTGTAATAAATATTTTATGTTATAAATAGGGTGAGTTTAATTTTTTTTCAGTTTCATATCGCCGGGTTCTAATTCCACACGAAAGAGCGGTTGAGGAATTTTCTCCCGATTTCGAATGTTTATAACATTTTTTATCTTGAAGCCTTTGTCCTCCAAGCTTTTCTTGATTTCAGCAGGTTCGACACTAGAGTCAACACCCTTTATAACAATCTGTAGACCCTTGCTACCTTTCAGTTGATAAGTATAAAAGCTTTTCTTATGGGTTTCGAAATCTGTCACAACCTTACGATAATCGTTTTCACTATTTACCTGTATTTTGGTCTCATGAATTGTACCTCTTCTAATGGGGGTGACATAAAAGGATTTTTCACCTATCAATGAAATCAAATTTCGAACCAAAGTGTTCGAGTTAATTTCTCTTAAATAAATTGGTGGTGGTTTGGCTGGCCTAATTATATTAGCGGGCTCATTGCCTTCACATTGCAAAATAGAAAAACGATTTTCATTGTTCGGTCTATCAAAGTTACTATCTTTAGATAATTTTGCCAAGGGTGCTATTTTCGAGGACTTAGGGCTTCGTCCACGTTTTAAAACTGTTATGTATCGATCCATTCCAACTTGAATTTGGGATTTTTGGTCACTATTTAAAGGGTGCCCAATCTTGGGTATAGCACCAGTTGAAGGGTTAATTGTTTCTTTACTTACTGTGAATGATTTCTTTTCTAAAGTTGATTTACCTAGCATAACTTCAGGCGCAGATAAAATATTATTGTTTTCTGGCAACTTTCTATCAACAGCTGAGTTGCTTTATTTGTTGAACAATTATTAATTGTCAACAAAGCGGGGGAGCAGGAGCGAGCACGATTGACTGGCTTGGCGGTTAAATACAAGCTGTCATCAGTTCTTTTATTTATTTTATTTATTAAATTATCATCAACATTCACAGTCACATATGCATTTCTGCCGTTTACACTAAGCCTTCGCTCATTAGCATTTGCGTTTAAGAGACTCATAAAGAGTGTATGCAAATACTTTTATTAACACTTGTGCTCTTTATTTTAATTAAGATTACACAAATAACCACACAAAAAAAATTGAAATAAATGGCACAGATTATATTTAATTTCTTTTTCAATTTAAATAGGGCTTTATTCTATTTTTTATTTAAAATATTTTATAAAAATAAACGCGTCCATTCGCGTAATATGTATTGAACGGGTATAATTTATATTTTTGACCGATATTATCATTAAAATAACGATTTAATTCGGAGTAAAAATCTGTCCCGTAAACTACAGAAATTCAAAGACTGCTTAGATGACTTCTTCCATTTTTAAAGAATGGTTTCACAACTGTTTTGTGCCAGAGGTAAGTAAACATGTAAAAATAGTTCAATTGGGATTCTTACTGTTTTATTTTTCATTAAGGTGACAGATTTTTTAACGAAGAAAGGATTACCAGTAAAAGCTTTACTCCTAATAGATAATGCCCCATCCCATCCACCAGAATCCGACCTTAAATCCGAGGATGGTTCCATAGAAGCTATGTTCATGCCTCCAAATGTAACGGCTCTGATCCGGCCAATGGATCAAAATGCAATTAGAATCACCAAACTTCATTATAGGAACAGTCTTCTGGCAACAATTATTGCAAAAGAGGGGGATTTGCTTGAATCGATGAAAAAAATCACACTTAAAGAAGGAGTTTCTATTCTAGAGGCATCCTGGAACCGAGTTGGTAAAGAAACTTTATCTAACTGTTGGAAAAATATTTTGAATATGGTAAATGATGAAGACGATCCTGAATTTAATGTTCCTTTGAGCATTTTTAAAGAAAAGTGGCAATCAGATGTTAGATCTTTAGAAAATACTGCTGCAGATCTTCTACAGACATTGTGCCCTCAGGAAGTATTTACTGCTGTAAACATTAGAGATTGGATCAATAATCCTTGTGAGGACGTCACGCCATTTGATGAAAATGATTTAATTGAAGAGCCCGACGATGATGACGACTGTTTTATTGAAGCGCCTGAAAACAACATTAAAGCCAAAGAAGCTGTCGAAATTTTTAACAAAGCTGTCCAATGGGCTGAATTTCAAATGGTCGATCAAACTGACATTAAAGTATTGAAAAAAATCAGGGAATTGGCGGTAAATAAGCTGGTCGAACAAAAGAAAAAACAGAAACAGAATATTTTGTTTGTTTTTTATGTTCATACTACGTATGTACTCTTTATAAAATGGATTTTTAAAAACTTTTTATGTTCCAAATTCATTACAAAAAGTTTTTTTAGTAATCTCTGCATTTTCATTCCTTGCAGAAATGATTTTTAGAAAGAATAACTTAGTAATATATAAAAAAAAAAAATCACAATCGAAAATGTGAACAAATTCGAAAATATGAACTACAACGACATTAATTAGTTCACATTATCGAGAGTTCACTGTATATATATATATATATATATATATTTGTAAAAAATATATAAATTTTTTATAACTGTCAGTATTTTTTCTTCTTGAAATTAGCAGTAGTTTTCTAAATTTTGTTATATAATTTAAATATAAATAAAATACAGTTTTGCAAATCGGTTGTCTTTTGTGACTTTTTGTAAATTGTTGCGGAGTTTCATAACTTTTTGTATATTTAAAACATTTTATGTATTTGTAAAAATATATACATTTTTAATAATTGTCAGTAGTTTTATTTTTGAAATTAGTAGTAGTTTTCTAAATTTGGCTATATAATTTATATATAAGTAATATACAAATCGGTAGAATTCTGTGAAAATTTTTGTAACTTGTTGTTAACTTCTTCTGTATTTGTGAAAATTCATAATATTTTTTTAATCATAATTTTTTTTTTAAATTTTTATATATGGCGTATTTAAAACATTTTATGTATTTGTAAAAATATATACATTTTTTAATAACTGTCAGTAGTTTGTTTTTGAAATTAGCGGTAGTTTTCTAAATTTGGTTATATAGTATATAATCAATAATATATAGTTTTGCAAATCGGTAGTATTTTGTGAAAGTTTTATAAATTGTTTTAAATTTTATCTAAATAAATAATATACTAATAGCGTTAGCTTTCTTAATTTGGATATATAGTTTAAATGTAAATGATATGCAGTTTTGCAAATCGGTAGTACTTTGTGAAAGTCTTTGAAAATTGTTGTGAACTTTCTCTATATTTGAAAAAATTCATGAATTTTTGTATACGGTGTATTAAAAACATTTTCTGTATTTGTAAAAATATATACATTTTTAATAAATGTCAGTAGTTTGTTTTTGAAATTAGCTATACTTTTCCAAATTTGGTTATATTGTTTATATATCAATAATATACAGTTTTGCAAATCGGTAGTATTTTGTGAAAGTTTTGTAAATTGTTTTGAATTTTATCTGTATTTGTGAAAATTCATAAATTTTTTTATACGGCATATTTAAAGCATTTTATGTATTTGTAGAAATATATAAATATGTTATAACTGTCAGTAGTTTGTTTTTGAAATTAGTGTTACGGTGGGATCACACGATAAAATTGGTTGTCGTAAATTGACTCAAAACGGCTTAGTGGCAATAATTGCTGCATTCCAGTCACACGATTGTTCTAGTATATGTCAACTATTAGAAACAGCTGTTGCGCTAGATTTGTTTTGTTTACAAAAATATAGAAAATTTTAATATACTCGTGGAAAAATGAGTTGTTCATTAAAAAAAAAAAAATGCGTCGGCTTTAATTATAGTGTGTGCACTTGAAGACGAAAAAAATGAAAAAAAAAAAAATCTTAAAAGAAGTATATGGGTTAGTGGCTTACAAAACGAAGCACTAATGGCGCATACAAAAAATATTGATAGAGTTTCGTCATTAATTGCCGCACTAGAACACAATAAATATTTGTGAATTTTTAACGTTTTTATTTGTGCATGGTTGCCTATCAAGCATTCACATAATTGTCGCACCAGGGTTGCATTTGATTGGGCAAAATAAGAACAATATTGTTGTTGTTAACACATAACATATTTTAAATATACCATATACAAAAATTTTAAGAATTTTCACAAATATAGAGAAAGTTCGCAACAATTTACCAAAACGTTCGCAAAATACTACCGATTTGCGAAACTGTATATTCAGGTATATAACAGAAATTTTTTGGAAGTGAACATTATCGTATAGTCGAATTCGAACCTTTTCATTTTGCTTCTTCAGCTCAAATTCGTTTTAGAAAAAAAATTGGTAGTTCTGCATTAAAACCAATTGATTAATGAAAGTACAGTATTTAAAAGAACAATTGAATATAAAAAATATATTTCTAACTAAATTTAAAAATTTTGTGTATTCACTTAACTATTACTCTTCACGCTTTACTATTAATTTAAAAAATGCTTAAATTTCTTACAAAAGTGGTTAATTTTAAATGGAATGAATTAAAGTAATATCCATTGTTTGTTTACATTACTTTTTAAAGGTTTCTTGCATTTAAATGCGATGAAAATATCAAATCCACTTTACAATTTTTATGTGGATTGAAAACGATTTTTTTTTTCGTTTTTCGTTTTCTGAAGAAGCTAAATACGATTTCAATTTCACTTTCGTACGAATTTGTGTTCTGTGACATATCCGATTATTTATATATAAACTATATAACATAAATTTAGAAAACTAACGCTAATTTCAAAAACAAACTACTGACAGTTATTTATATATTTTTACGAGTACATAAAATGTTTTAAATATACCAAATAAAATGCGAAATCCAAAATTTCACCAAAAATATAAAAAGTCGAAATTTTAGTGCAATTTTTGAATTTTTCTGTGTAATTTTGGATTTCGCATTTTATTTTTGCCGAATTTTTTTATTAGATTTTTGGAAAATTTCGCATGTTCAATTGGTATATTTAAAACATTTTATATACTCTAAAAATATATATATTATTAATAACTTTCACCAAAAATATAAAAATTCGAAATTTTTGTGCAATTTTTGAATTTTTTTGTGAAACTTTGGATTTCGCATTTTATTTTTGCTGAATTTTTTGATTAGATTTTTGGAAAATTTCGCATTTTCATTTGGTATATTTAAAATATTTTATGTACTCTAAAAATTATTATATATTATTTATAACTCAGTAATTTGTTTTTGAAATTAGTGGTAGTTTTCTAAATTTGGTTATATAGTTTATATATAAATAACATACAGTTTTGCAAATATGTAGTATTGTGTGAAAGTTTTTGTAAATTGTTGCGAACTTTATCTATAGTTGTGAAAATTCAAACAATCTAAATACCCAAAAAAATTAACGTTAGTCAACACACGTGGTACCGTGGGTTCATTTTATTAAAATGTATTATAATTTTATAAAAAAAAATTATTAAGACTTTTTAGTTGGCCACGGATCTTAAAGCAAATTGGTAAATACATGTAGGAAAGCATGGTAGTCAATATTAAACTTCTAATGAAGCTAAAATGATATAATTGGATGAAAAATGATGTAGACACGATCTCGATTAAAATTAATTGGTAATAATTACCTACTATAACCATATCCCCATAAAATTTTTCTCCAATAATTGTATTTTGAACCTCATATTTTTTTAGTATTGCATAATTTGTACAAGTAATACTTCTATGGATGTTAGAAACCATATTTAATTTTAAATAATTTAAATAATTTTATAGACGTAAAAACCAATTTATTATATTTTATCAAGTTCGAAATTCAAAGCTCCATATCTCTCATATATGGCCCATTTTCGAAAACATCATAAAGTGCAAAAATTAGTATTGGTAGACATTACGTTTTTTGAATACAAAAGATTGCAAAAAGTTAATTTTAAACTTTACAACAAAACTTAATTAATCAATTTTTGAATTTTTATTCAGGCTCAAGTTCATTATTGTAATAATTTTTCTAGAATGCAGAAAAATTCAAAAATTGATTAATTCATAAAAAGTTCAAAAATATTCATCATTTACAAAAATCAAAACTTAATTTATAATAAAACACACGTTCTATATAAAAATCCATCAATACAGAATATAACGTTTTTACAGTCCAAAAGAATGTTAGCACTGACTTCATCCACAATGAAGCTTAGGAGCCATATAATATCCTCACCAAAATAGGATACGTCCGAAGGCAACATTTTTTACATCACTAAGGAGTGTTGTTAGTGTTGGCATAGCGTCCTATCAAGTTTGAAGCTACAATATAGAAAGTTTACGTACCTTAGCACAAATAATATTAAAAAAATGCAATAGCACTTGCATGATATTTCAATAGTAAAGAGTGCAAAGCAAACTTAATTATATGTGTTACCATGGGTACATATAGACCAAGTTAAAATTTTTTTTTTTTTTTTTTTTCAGTTTTTAGAATGTATAAACACCTTAATCACGACGATCTGAAGTTTCGTGGCTATATCTTTATTAATAAATAAATGCGAGCACTTTACAGTTAAAAATGGTACCCGGGTATGTACAGTAGGGTTAAATATAAATAATATACAGTTTTGAAAATCGGTAGCATTCTGTAAATTTTTGCGAACTTTCTCTATATTTGAGAAAATTCATAAATTTTTGTATACGGCATATTTAAGCATTTTATGTATTTGTAAAAATATATAAATATGTAATAACTGTCAGTAAAATTAGTTGGTAAAAAATTATTAAGACCTTTTAGTTGGCAACGGATCTTAAAGCAAATCGGTAAATACATGTAGGAAAGCATGGTAGTCCATATTAAACTTCTAATGAAACTACAAATCGCAATTTTTAAGATAATTGGATGAAAATTGGCTTTATATGGTGTAGACACGATCTCTATTAAAATTAGTTGGTAATTATTACCTACTATAATAATATCCCCATACAATTTTTCTCCAATAATTGTATTTTGAAGCTCATATTTTTTTTAGTATTGCATAATTTGTACAAATAATACTTATATGGATGTTAGATATAAACCTTATTTAATTTTATAAAATAATTTTTATAAACTTAAAAACCAATTTATTATATTTTATCAAGTTCGAACCTCAAACCTCCATATCTTTCATATATGGCCCATTATCGAAAACTCCATAAAGTACATAAATTAGTATTTTTAGACATTACGTTCTTTGAATACAAAATATTGCAAAAAGTTAATTTTAAACTACAACAAAACCTAATCTATAATAAAACACACGTTACATATAAAAATCCATCAATACAGAATATAACTTTTTTACAGTCCAAAAGAATGTTAGCACTGACTTCATCCACAATTAAGCTTAAGAGCCATATAATATCCTCACCAAAATAGGATACGTCCGAAAGTAACATTTTTTACAACACTAAGGAGTGTTGTTAATGTTGGCATAGCGTCCTATCAAGTTTGCAGCTACAATATCGAAAGATTACGTACCTTAGCACAAATAATATTAAAAAAATGCAATATCATGAGCACTTGTATGATATTTTAAAGTAGATGGGTTGGACATAATTGCATGATATTGAAAAAATTAAATGAATTAAAAAAAAAAAAAAAAACAAATTTAAATCGGTAAAGGATGTTAAAACGTCGTATTCATAAATGCTGGCTCAAAAGAGTGATAACTCGAAAAAAGTTTATCTCGTCCCTTACCCTTTATTAAAATACAAAATTTAAAAATTTATGTGTTACAAAAATTATATGTGTTACCATGGGTACATATAGACCAAGTTAATAATTTTTTTTTTTTTTTTCAGTTTTTATAACGTACGAGCTGTTAACCCGCTACTTCGTTAGCGGAAATTTTTTTTAAAAACCATACTATAAAATAAATTTAAAATAGGATTTTCGAAAAGTACAAAAGGCATGTATGATAGGGTAGGATAATCGAAAAAGTACCACTAAATCCCTTATTATGGATACTCACTAACTTAGGGCCACATAACTTTAACTTTATGTTTCTAGGTTAAATATTATAGAAAGTTAAAAAGAGCACATGTCCTTAATTTCATGTTTCTAGGTTCATAATTATAGAAAATTCAAAAAGTACCATTAGAAGAACAAAAAAGTACCACAAAGTCCCCTCTTATGGATTCTCATTCACTTAGCATCACATGTGCTTAATATCATGTTTCTGTATTCATAATTATAGAAAATTCAAAAAGTACCATTAGAAGAACAAAAAAGTACCACTAATCAAACATGGTGGATTCTCATTCATTTTGGACCATAAATCTTTAATTTCATGTTTCTAGGTTCATAATTATAGAAAATTCAAAAAGTACCATTAGAAGAACGAAAAAGTACCACAAAGTCCCCCCTTGTGAGTTCTTTCCAACATCGGACCATGCGTATTTAATTTCATGTTTCTAGGTTAAATATTACAGAAACAAAGTACAAATAGAAGTAGAAAAAAGTACCACAAAGTCCATCCTCTTGAATTCTTACCCACAGGACCATGTATCTTTAAGTACCACAAATTCCACTCTTGTGAATTCTTATCTACATTTTCTTAATTTCATGTTTCTATGTTTAATGTAATTGAAAATTCATTATTAAGTTTGAATAAAATGTAATTTCCCGCCTTTACCCCTTTTTTGGTACCTTTTTTGACCCATCGAAGTATTAAAATTGTATTCTAATAAATTTCTAAATTCTAGTGGTATCCCGTATTAAAATACTCATATGATTATTTCAATAAATATAAAAAAATGCTTTATGAAAAAAGTACCAAAAATAGGTACGATTTTTACCCCTTAAACGTTTGAATTTCTAAAAGGTACCAAATTTGTATTTCTCATTTTTTGATAGGTTATGAATACGACATAAATTTTATTAGTATGCTGATTGGTTTCAAAGATACATATGGTGCCAAAAAAGTACCAAAATACAGTTTTTACCCGTTTTCTCCCTAAAACAGCCGATTTTCAAAAAAGTACCAGACACCTGTCCAATTATTTTTTAAACGAATAACGATAATTATTCAACTTTTTTTGTATTATTATTAGTTTGCGAGTTATAAGGTTACCGATTTTACCCGTTTTTACCCCCTAAACATTCGAATTTCCAAAAATCCCGTCTTAGTGGATCTATATGGTGGGAGACCTACCTACGTTCCAAATTTCGTCTCTCTAGCTTCAGCCGTTTGGGCTGTGGGATGATGAATCAGTCAGTCAGTCAGTCACGTTACTCTTTTATATATATAGATAAACACCTTAATCACGACGATCTGAAATTCCGTGGCTATATCTTTATTATCTATATATATAAAAGAGTAACGTGACTGACTGACTGAATGACTGACTGATTCATCATCCCACAGCCCAAACGGCTGAAGCTAGAGAGACGAAATTTGGAACGTAGTTAGGTCTCCCACCATATAGATCCACTAAGACGGGATTTTTGGAAATTCGAATGTTTAGGGGGTAAAAACGGGTGAAATCGGTAACTTAATATCTACCAAACTAATAAAGATACAAAAAAAGTTGAATAGTTATCGTTATTCATTTAAAAAATAATTGGACAGGTGTCTAGTACTTTTTTGAAAATCGGCCGTTTTAGGGAGTAAACGGGTAAAAACTGTATTTTGGTACTTTTTTGGCACCATATGTAACTTTGAAACCAATCAATATACAGATAAAATTTATATCGTATTCATAACTCATCAAAAAATGAGAAATACAAATTTGGTATTTTTTAGAAATTCAAACGTTTAAGGGGTAAAAATCGTACCTATTTTTGGTACTTTTTTCATAAAAGTTTTTTTATATTTATTGAAATAATCATATGAGTATTTTAATATGGGATAACACTACAATTTAGAAATTTATTGGAATACAATTTTTGATACTACGATGGGTGAAAAAAAAGTACAAAAAAAGGGGTAAAGGCGGGAAATTACATTTTATTCAAACTTAATAATGAATTTTCAATTACATTAAACATAGAAACAAGAAATTAAGAAAATGTAGATAGGAATTCACAAGAGTGGAATTTGTGGTACTTAAAGATACGTGGTCCTGTGGGTAAAAATTCAAGAGGATGGACTTTGTGGTACTTTTTTCTTCTTCTATTGGTACTTTTTTTATTTTCTGTAATATTTAACCTAGAAACATGAAAATAAATACGCATGGACCGATGTTGTAAAGAATTCACAAGGGGGGACTTTGTGGTACTTTTTCGTTCTTCTAATGGTACTTTTTGAATTTTCTATAATTATGAACCTAGAAACATGAAATTAGGGATATGTGGTTCTTAGTTAATGAGAATCCATAAGAGGGGACGTTGTGGTACTTTTTTGCTATTTTAATGGTACTTTTTGAATTTTCTATTATATTTAACTTATATTATTATTAAATTAAGGACATGAAGTGTTAAGTGAATGAGATCCATAAGAGAGAACTTTTTGGTACTTTTTCGTTCTTTTAATGGTACTTTTTGAATTTTTTATAATATTTAACACAGAAACATAAAATTAAAGATATTTGGTCCTAAATGAATGAGAATTCATTACAGGGGACATTGTGGTACTTTTTTGTTCTTCTAATGGTACTTTTTGAATTTTCTATAATATTCAACCCAGAAACATGAAATTAAAGATATGTGGGCTTAAATGAATAAGAATCCATAAGAGAGGTTTTTGTGGTACTTTTTTTGAACTTCTAATGGTACTTTTTGAATTTTCTATAATATTTAAAGTAGAAACATGAAGCTAAATATGCATGGTCCTATGTGAGAAAGAATTCACAAGAGGGGTCTTTGTGGCACTTTTTTGTTCTTCTAATGGTACTTTTTGAAATTTCTATAATATTTAACTCAGAAAATTGAAATTAAAGATATGTGGTCTTAAATGAATAAGAATCCACAAGATAGGTTTTTGTGGTACTTTTTTGTTATTCTAATGGTACTTTTTGAATTTTCTATAATTATGAACTTAGAAACATGAAATTAAGGATATGTGGTCCTAAATGAATGAGAATTTATTAGAGAGGACTTTGTGGTACTTTCTTGTTCTTCCAGTGGTACTTTTTTAATTTTCGGTAATATTTAACCGAGAAACATGAAATAAGGATATGTGGTCCTAAATGAATGGGAATCCATAAGAAGCGACTTTGTGGTACTTTTTTGTTCTTTTAATGGTACTTTTTGAATTTTCTATAATATTTAACACAGAAACATGAAATTAAAGATATCTGGTCTTAAATGAATAAGAATCCATAAGAGAGGTTTTTGTGGTACTTTTTGTTATTCTAATGGTGCTTTTTGAATTTTCTATAATTATGAACTTAGAAACATGAAATTAAGGATATGTGGTCCTTAATGAATGGGAATCCATAAGAAGCGACTTTGTGGTTCTTTTTTGTTCTTCTGATGGTACTTTTAGAATTTTCTATAATATTTAACACAGAAACATGAAATTTTAGATATATGGTCTTAAATGAATAAGAATCCATAAGAGAGGTTTTTGTGGTACTTTTTTGTTATTCTAATGGTACTTTTTGAATTTTCTATAATTATGAACTTAGAAACATGAAATTAAGGATGTGTGGTCCTAAATGAATGAGAATTCATTAGAGAGGACTTTGTGGTACTTTTTTGTTCTTCCAGTGGTACTTTTTTAATTTTCGGTAATATATAACCTAGAAACATGAAATAAGGATATGTGGTCCCAAATGAATGGGAATTCATAAGAAGGGACTTTGTGGTACTTTTTTAATTTTCTATAATTCTGAATCTAGAAACATGAAATTAAAGATATGTGGTCCTAAATGAATGAGAATCCATAAGAAGGGGCTTTGTGGTATCTTTTTTCGTTCTTCTAATAGTACTTCTTGAATGTTCTGCAATTTTCATCCTTAGAAACATAAAATTGAAAATGTAAGGTCCTAAGTGAATCAGAAACCTTTAAATGGATTTTGTGGTCCTTTTTCTTTATTCTAATATACTTTTTTCGTAATTCTGATATTTATTTTTCATTGTTCTAAGATTATAAACCTGAAATTAAAGATATATTGTTACATATGGTTGACATAACACCATTATTAAAAATTTTCCCAAGGGAGTTAAGAATCTTAGATTAAATTCATTATATAGTATAGTTTATATAAAAAATTTCCGCTGACGAAGTAGCGGGTTTACAGCTCGTTAATAAATAAATGCGAGCACTTTACAGTTAAAAATGGTACCCGGATATGTACAGTATGGTTAAATATAAATAATATACAGTTTTGAAAATCGGTATCATTTAGTAAATTTTTGCGAACTTTCTCTATATTTTAGAAAATTCATAAAATTTTTGTATATGGTATATTTAAAAGATTTATGTATTTATAAAAATATATAAAATTTTAATAAATACCAGTAGTTTGTTTTTGAAACTAGTAGTTTGTGAAAGTTTTTGTAAATTGTTGTGAACTATCTCTATATTTGTGAAAATTCAATAACAATATTAGTGGTAGTTTTCTAATTTTGGCTATATAGTTAAATATAAATGATATGCAGTTTTGTAAATCATTAGTAAATCAGCAAATCAGTAATTTGCGAATTTTTGCTATATTTGTGCAAATTTTTGTATGGCATATTTAAAACAATTTATGTATTTTTACATATATACATTTTAAATAATTTAAATATAAATAATATACAGTTTTGCAAATCTGAAGTATTTTGTGAAAGTTTTGTAAATTGTTGTGAATTTTATCTATATTTGCGAAACTTTAAAAATTTTTGTATATGGTATATTTAAAACATTTTATGTATTTGTAAAAAAATATATAAATTTATCTTTTTGAAATTAGCAGTAGTTTTTTAAATTTTGTTATATAATTTAACTATAAATAATATACAGTATTGCAAATCGGTTGTCTTTTGTGACTTTTTGTAAAATGTTGCGGAGTTTCATAACTTTTTGTATATTTAAAACATTTTATGTATTTGGAAAAATATATACATTTTTAATAACTGTGAGTAAAATATCGAAAGTTTACATACCTTAGCACAATAATATTAAAAAAATGCAATAGCATTTGCATGATATTTCAATAGTAAATAGTGCGAATGTTGTAAATGTAGTAACTGTTGCAAAATACAAAAATTATATGTGTTACCATGGGTACATATAGACCAAGTTAATTAAATTTATTTTTTTTCAGTTTTATAACGTATAAACACCTTAATCATGTTGATCTGAAGTTCCGTGGCTTTATCTTTATTAATAAATAAATGCGAGCACTTTACAGTTAAAAATGGTACCCGGGTATGTACAGTAGGGTTAAATATAAATAATATACAGTTTTGAAAATCGGTAGCATTTTGTAAATTTTTGCGAACTTTCTCTATATTTGAGAAAATTCATAAATTTTTGTATACGGCATATTTAAGCATTTTATGTATTTGCAAAAATATATAAATATGTAATAACTGTCAGTAAAATTAGTTTGTAAAAAATTATTAAGACCTTTTAGTTGGCCACGGATCTTAAAGCAAAATGGTAAATACATGTAGGAAAGCATGGTAGTCCATATTAGTATTGCATAATTTGTACATATAATACTTATATGGATGTTAGATATAAACCTTATTTAATTTTATAAAATAATTTTTATAAACTTAAAAACCGATTTATTATATTTTATCAAGTTCGAAACTCCATATCTCTCATATATGGCCCATTTTCGAAAACACCATAAAGTACATAAATTAGTATTGGTAGACATTACGTTTTTTGAATACAAAGTATTGCAAAAAGTTAATTTTAAACTTTAAACAAAACTTAATCTATAATAAAACACACGTTCCATATAAAAATCCATCAATACAGAATATAACGTTTTTACAGTCCAAAAGAATGTTAGCACTGACTTCATCCACAATTAAGCTTAAGAGCCATATAATAACCTCACCAAAATAGGACACGTCCGCAAATAACATTTTTTACAACACTAAGGAGTGTTGTTAGTGTTGGCATAGCGTCCTATCAAGTTTGCAGCTACAATATCGAAAGATTACGTACCTTAGCACAAATAATATTGAAAAAGTGCAATATCATGAGCACTTGCATGATATTTTAAAGTAGATGGGTTGGACATAATTGCATGATATTGAAAAAATTAAATGAATTAACAAAAAACAAAGTTAAATCGGTAAAGGATGTAAAAACGGCGAAAAGTGGGCTACCATTGTCGTATTCATAAATGCTGGCTCAAAAGAGTGATAACTTGAAAAAAGTTTAGCTCGTCCCTTACCCTTTATTAATATTTCTGTTACTAAATAAACTAGAAATTTCCTTAAAATCCGAACGGAGCAATTTCTTATAATTTGGCAATTTTGACTATAATATACATGCTGATTCACTAGTTTTTCAATAGTTAATAGTGCAAAGAAAACTTAATTATATTGCAAAATACAAAAATTATATGTGTTACCATTAGTACATATAGACCAAGTTAATATTTTTTTTTTTTTTTTTTTCTGTTTTTATAACGTATAAACACCTTGATCACGACGATCTGAAGTTTCGTGGCTATATCTTCATTAACGAATAAATGCGACCACTTTACACTTAAAAATGGTACCCGGGTATGTACTGTATGTATATTTAAAACATTTTATGTATTTGTAAAAATATATAAAATTTTAATAAATGCCAGTAGTTTGTTTTTGAAACTAGTAGTTTGTGAAAAATTTTGTAAATTGTTGTGAACTATCTCTTTATTTGTGAAAATTCAATAACTATATATATTTAAATATAAATGATATACGGTTTTGTAAATCGGTAGTATTTTGTGAACGTTTTTGTAACTTCCGAATTTTTGCTATATTTGTGCAAATTTTTGTATGGCATATTTAAAACAATTTTTAAACATATATACATTTTTAATAATTTAAATATAAATAATATACAGTTTTGCAAATCTGAAGTATTTTGTGAAAGTTTTTTTTTTTTTTTAAATTAGTAGTAGTTTTCTAAATTTGGCTATATATTTTAAATATAAATAATATACAAATCGGTAGAATTTTGTGAAAATTTTTGAAACTTGTTGTGAGTAAACTTCTTCTATATTTGTGAAAATTCATAATATTTTTTTAATCATAATTTTTTAAAAATTTTTATATAAGGCATATTTAAAACATTTTATGTATTTGGAAAAATACATACATTTTTTAATAAATGTCAGTAGTTTGTTTTTGAAATTAGAGGTAGTTTTCTAAATTTGGTTATGTAGTTTATATATCAATAATATATAGTTTTGCAAATCGGTAGTATTTTGTGAAAGTTTTGTAAATTGTTTTGAATTTTATCTAAATAAATAATATACTTATAGCGTTAGCTTTCTTAATTTGGATATATAGTTTAAATATAAATGATATGTTTTGCAAATCGGTAGTTCTTTGTGAAAGTTTTTGAAAATTGTTGTGAACTTTCTCTTTATTTGTAAAAATTCATGAATTTTTGTATACGGTATATTAAAACATTTTCTGTATTTGTAAAAATATATACATTTCTAATAACTCTCAGTAGTTTGTTTTTGAAATTAGCGGTAGTTTTCTAAATTTGGTTATATAGTTTATACATCAATAATATACAGTTTTGCAAATCGGTAGTATTTTCTTAGTTTTGCAAATTGTTTTAAATTTTATCTATATTTGTGAAAATTCATAAATTTTTGTATACGGCATATTTAAAAATATATAAATATGTAATAACTGTCAGTAGTTTGTTTTTGAAATTAGTATTAAGGTGGGATCACACATTGTCGCAATGCACCAATATTATACAATTGTGCTGAATAGAGGCCCAATAAAAAAATTGCCCCAATCAAATTATCTGCAGTCAGATGATTGTCTTATAATACATAAAGTTGGTTGTCGTAAATTGACGCAAAACGGCTTAGTGGCAATAATTGCCGCATTCCTGTCACACGATTGTTCTAGTATATGTCAACCATTAAAAACAGCTGTTGTGCTAGATTTGTTTTGTTTACAAAAGTATAGAAAATTTTAATATATTCGTGGAAAAATGAGTTGTTCACTGAAAAAAAAAAAAAAAATGCGTCGGCTTTAATAATCGTGTGTGCACTTAAAGACGAAAAAAATGAAAAAAAAAAAATCTTAAAAGAAATATATGGGTCAGTGAGTGACTCACAAAAAGAAGCACTAATGGCGCATATAAAAAACAATGATGGAGTTTCGAGAAATAGATTATTAAGGAATTATTGCATCTAGTGTCACCAAGAATAAAAACTTACTTTACTTACGAAAATAAATACAGCTACAAAAAATATTTGATTAAAAAATATTATTGTCGCGTATTGTCGTCTTTAATTATCGCACTAGAACACAATAAATATTGGTGTATTTTTAAAGTTTTTATTTGTGCATTTGTGCCTATCAAACATTCACATAATTTTCGCACCAGGGTTCCATTTGATTGGGCAAAATTAGAACAATATTGATGTTAATACATAAAATGTTTTAAATATACCATATACAAACATTTTAAGAATTTTCACAAATATAGAGAAAGTTCGCAACAATTTACAAAAACTTTCGCAAAATACTACCGATTTGCGAAACTGTATATTCAGGTATGTAACAGAAATTTTTGGGAAGTGAACCTTTTCATTTTGCTTCTTCAGCTCAAAGTCGTTTTCATAAATTCGAAAAATATTAAAAATGTTTTTTTTTAGAAAAAAATTTGGTAGTTCTGCATTAAAATCAATTGATTAATGAAAGTAAAGTACCTAAAAGAAGAATTGAATATAAAAAATATATTTTAACCAAATTTAAACATTTTATGTATTCACTTAACAAAAATGTGCTTTTTGTCTCTTTACTATTGATTTAAAAAATGCTTAAATTTCTTACAAAAGTGGTTAATTTTAAACGGAATGAATAAAAGTAATATCCATTGTTTGTTTACATTACTTTTTAAAGGTTTCTTGCATTTAAATGCGATGAAAATATCAATTCCACTTGAAAACGATTTGACTAGTTGACTAACGATAATTTTTTAGGGTATTTAGATTGAATTTTCACAACTATAGATAAAGTTCGCAACAATTTACAAAAACTTTCACACAATACTACAGATTTGCAAAACTGTATATTATTTATATATAAACTATTATATAACCATAACCCTTTGGTTACTGTCAAAACTGTCAAAAACAAATTACTGACAGTTATTAAAATTTTATATATTTTTAGAGTACATAAAATGTTTTAAATATACCAAATAAAATGCGAAATCCAAAATTTCACAAAAAAAAAAAAATAAGAAATGCTCTGAAGATTCGAAATTTTACCCAAAATAAAAAAATTCTAAATTTTATTGTAATTTTTGGTGATATTTTGGATTTCGCATTTTATTTTTGCTGAGTTTTTTGATTATTTTTTTTAATATTTGAGTTCTAGTAAAATTTTTAGTTTTTGGTGAGATTTTAGATTTTTGTAAAATTTCGCGTTTTTATTTTGTATATTTAAAACATTTTATGTACTCTAAAAATATATAAATTATTAATAACTGTCAGTAATTTGTTTTTGATATTAGTTATTTGGTTATATAGTTTATATATAAATAATATACAGTTTTGCAAATCTGTAGTATTGTGTGAAAGTTTTTGTAAATTGTTGCGAACTTTATCTATAGTTGTAAAAATTCAAACAATCTAAATACCCAAAAAAATTAACGTTAGTCAACACACGTGGTACCCGGGTTGATTTTATTAAAAAATAATATAATTTTATAAAAAAAAAAAAAAAATTATTAAGGCCTTTTAGTTGGCCACGGATCTTAAAGCAAATTGGTAAATACATGTAGGAAAGCATGGTAGTTCATATTAAACTTCTAATGAAACTACAAATCACAATTTTTGAGATAATTTGATGAAAATTGGCATTATATGATGTAGACACGATCTGTATTAAAATAAGTTGGTATAATTACCTACTATAACCATATCCCCATACAATTTTTCTCCAATAATTGTATTTTGAAGCTCAAATTTTTTTAGTATTGCATAATTTGTACATACAAAAATTATATGGATGTTATATATAAACCTTATTTAATTTTATAAAATAATTTTTATAAACTTAAAAACCAATTTATTATATTTTATCAAGTTCGAACCTCAAAACTCCATATCTCTCATATATGGCCCATTTTCGAAAACACCATAAAGTACATAAATTAGTATTGGTAGACATTACGTTTTTTGAATACAAAATATTGCAAAAATAAAACACACGTTCCATATAAAAATCCATCAATACAGAATATGGCTCAAAAGAGTGATAACTTGAAAAAAGTTTAGCTCGTCCCTTACCCTTTATTAATATTTCTGTTACTAAATAAACTAGAAATTTCCTTAAAATCCGAACGGAGCAATTTCTTATAATTTGGCAATTTTGACTATAATATACATTCTTATTCACTAGTTTTTCAATAGTAAATAGTGCAAAGAAAACTTAGTTATATTACAAAAATTATATGTGTTACCATGGGTACGTATAGACCAAGTTAATAAAATTTGTTTTTTTTTTCAGTTTTTATAACGTATAAACACCTTAATCACGACGATCCGAAGTTTCGTGGCTATATCTTTATTAATAAATAAATGCGAGCACTTTACAGTTAAAAATGGTACCCGGGTATGTACAGTAGGGTTAAATATAAATAATATACAGTTTTGAAAATCGGTAGCATTTTGTAAATTTTTGCGAACTTTCTCTATATTTGAGAAAATTCATAACATTTTTGTATATGGTATATTTAAAACATTTTATGTATTTGTAAAAATATATAAAATTTTAATAAATGCCAGTAGTTTGCTCTTGAAACTAGTAGTTTGTGAAAAATTTTGTAAATTGTTGTGAACTATCTATATACTTGTGAAAATTCAATAACTATATATATTTAAATATAAATGATGTAGCGTTAGCTTTCTTAATTTGGATATATAGTTTAAATATAAATGATATGTTTTGCAAATCGGTAGTACTTTGTGAAAGTTTTTGAAAATTGTTGTGAACTTTCTCTTTATTTGTAAAAATTCATGAATTTTTGTATACGGTATATTAAAACATTTTCTGTATTTGTAAAAATATATACATTTCTAATAACTCGCAGTAGTTTGTTTTTGAAATTAGCGGTAGTTTTCTAAATTCGGTTATATAGTTTATATATCAATAATATACAGTTTTGCAAATCGGTAGTATTTTCTGAGTTTTGCAAATTGTTTTAAACTTTATGTATATTTGTGAAAATTCATAAATTTTTGTATACGGCATATTTAAAGCATTTCATGTATTTGTAAAAATGTATAAATATGTAATAACTGTCAGTAGTTTGTTTTTGAAATTAGTGTTAAGGTGGGATCACACGATTGTCGCAATGCACCAATATTATACAATTGTGCTGAATGGAGGCCCAATAAAGCAATTGCCCCAATAAAATTATCCGCAGTCAGATGATTGTCTTATAATACATAAAGTTGGTTGTCGTAAATTGACGCAAAACGGCTTAGTGGTAATAATTGCCGCATTCCTGTCACACGATTGTTTTTGAATATGTCAACTCTTAAAAACAGCTGTTGTGCTAGATTTGTTTTGTTTACAAAAATATAGAAAATTTTAATAAATTCGTGAAAAAATAAGTTGTTCATTGAAAAAAAAAAAAAAAAAAAAAAAAAATCCGTCGACTTTAATTATCGTGTGTGCACTTGAAGACGAAAAAAACGAAAAAAAAATCTTAAAAGAAGTATATGGGTCAGTGAGTGGCTCACAAAAAGAAGCACTAATGGCGCATATATAAAAGACAATGATGGAGTTTCGAGAAATAGATTATTAAGGAATTATTTCATCTAGTGTCACCAAGAATAAAAACTTATTTTACTTACGAAAATAAATACTGATACAAAAAATATTATTGGCGCGTATTGTTGTCTTTAATTACCGCACTAGAACACAATAAATATTTTTAACGTTTTTATTTGTGCATTTGTGCCTATCAAGCATTCACATAATTGAGGCACCAGGGTTGCATTTGATTGGGCAAAATAAGAACAATATTGTTGTTAATACATAAAATGTTTCAACTATACCATATACAAAAATTTTAAGAATTTTCACAAATATAGAGAAAGTTCGCAACAATTTACAATAACTTGTGCAAAATACTACCGATTTGCGAAACCAGGGTTGCATTTGATTGGGCAAAATAAGAACAATATTGTTGTTGTTTATACATAACATGTTTTAAATATACCATATGCAAAAATTTTAAAAATTTTCACAAATATAGAGAAAGTTCGCAACAATTTACAAAAACTTTCACAAAATACTACCGATTTGCGAAACTGTATATTCAGGTATGTAACAGAAATTTTTTGGAAGTGAACATTATCGTATAGTCGAATTCGAACCTTTTCATTTTGCTTCTTCAGCTCAAATTCGTTTTAGAAAAAAAATTGGTAGTTTTGCATTAAAACCAATTGATTAATGAAGGTAAAGTATTTAAAAAAACAATTGAATATAAAAAATATATTTTTAACTAAATTTAAAAATTTTGTGTATTTACTTAACTATTACTCTTCACGCTTTACTATTAATTTAAAAAATGCTTAAATTTCTTACAAAAGTGGTTAATATTAAATGGAATGATTTAAAGCAATATCCATTGTTTGTTTGCATTACTTTTTAAAGGTTTCTTGCATTTAAATGCGATGAAAATATCAATTCCACTTTACTATTTTTATGTGGATTGAAAACGATTTTTTTTTTCGTTTTTCGTATTCTGAAGAAGCTAAATACGATTTTAATTTCACTTTCGTACGAATTTGTGTTCTGTTACATATCCGATTATTCATATATAAACTATATAACATAAATTTAGAAAACTAACGCTAATAACATATCTTTACGAGTACATAAAATGTTTTAAATATACCAAATTAAATGCAATTTACAAAAAGTCTCACAAAAGACAATTGATTTGCAAAACTGTATATTATTTATATTTAAATTATATAACAAAATTTAGAAAACTACTGATAATTTCAAAAAGAAAAACTACTGACAGTTATGAAAAATTTATATATTTTTACAAGTACATAAAATGTTTTAAATATACCATATACAAAAATTTATAAAGTTTCACAAATATAGAGAAAGTTCACAACAATTTACAAAACTCCCAAACAAAAATTTATTAATTTGATTTAATGATAGATATCCTTCAAACATTTCATATATTTTTTACTAAAATCAAACCTTCAAAGGTCAAAATAGGTATATTCCTTAACTGTCCTTCCTTATGTTAGAATTTGCACAAGGACCAAAATCAAGGGATATTTGAACGTTATAGCGATACCGGGCATTCGATAATCTCATATCATTGTGAAAAAAATATTTTAAGCTTTTGATTCCAAAAACAAAACTCACAAATTACACTTATTAAAAAATGATATAACTTTACAGTTAAAAATGGTACCCGGGTATGTACAGTAGGGTTAAATATAAATAATATACAGTTTTGAAAATCGGTAGCATTTTGTTAATTTTTGCGAACTATTGGAGAAAATTCATAAAATTTTTGTATATGGTATATTTAAAATATTTTACGTATTTGTAAAAATATATAAATTTTTCATATCTGTCAGTAGTTTTTTTTTTTAAATTATCAGTAGTTTTCTAAATTTTGTTATATAATTTAAATATAAATAATATACAGTTTTGCAAATCGGTTGTCTTTTGTGAAACTTTTTGTAAATTGTTGCGGAGTTTCATAACTTTTCATTTATTTAAAACATTTTATGTATTTGTAAAAATATATGTAAATTTTTCATAACTGTCAGTAGTTGTTTTTTTAAATTGGCAGTAGCTTTCTAAATTTTGTTATATAATTTAAATATAAATAATATACAGTTTTGCAAATCGGTTGTCTTTTGTGAATCTTTTGTTGCGTTTCATAACTTTTTGTATATTTAAAACATTTTATGTATTTGTAAAAATATATACATTTTTAATAACTGTCAGTAGTATTTTTGAAATTAGCAGAAGTTTTCTAAATTTGGTTACATATTTTAAGTGTAAATAATATACAAATCGGTAGAATTTTGTGAAAATTTTTGTAACTTGTTGTGAACTTCTTCTATATTTGTGAAAATTCATAATATTTTTTTAATCATAATTTTTTTTACAAATTTTTATATAAGGCATATTTAAAACATTTTATGTATTTGTTAAAATACAAAAATACAATTTTTAATAACTGTCAGTAGTTTGTTTTTGAAATTAGCGGTAGTTTTCTAAATTTGGTTATATGGTTTATATATCAATAATATATAGTTTTGCTAATCGGTTGTATTTTGTGAAAATTTTGTAAATTGTTTTGAATTTTATATAAATTGAAATAATTACTTATAACGTTAGCTTTCTTAATTTGGATATATAGTTTAAATATAAATGATATGCAGTTTTGCAAATCGGTAGTATTTTGTGAAAGTTTTTGAAAATTATTGTGAACTTTCTCTATATTTGTAAAAATTCGTGAATTTTTGTATACGGTATATTTAAAACATTTTCTGTATTTGTAAAAATATATACATTTTTAATAAATCTTAGTAGTTTGTTTTTGAAATTAGAGGTGCTTTTATAAGTTTGGTTATATAGTTAAATATCAATAATATACAGTTTTGCAAATCGGTAGTATTTTGTGAACGATTTGTAAATTGTTTTGAATTTTATCTATATTTGTGAAAATTCATAAATTTTTGTATACGGCATATTTAAGCATTTTATGTATTTGTAAAAATATATAAATATGTAGTAACTGTTAGTAGTTTGTTTTTGGGCTGAATAGGGGCCCAATAAAGAAATTGCCCCAATCAAATTATATGCAGTATCGTAAATTGACGCAGAACGGCTTAGTGGCAATAATTGCCGCATTCCAGTCACACTATTGTTCTAGTATATGCAAACTCTCAGCTGTTGTGCTAGATTTGTTTTGTTTACAAAAATATAGAAAATTTTAATATATTCGTGGAAAGATGAGTTGTTCATTGAAAAAAAAAAATTGCGTGGGCTTTAATTACGAGTGTGCACTTGAACACGAAAAAAAATGAAAAAAAAAAATTCTTAAGAGAAGTATATGGATCAGAGAGTGGCTCACAAAAAGAAGCACTAATGGCGCATATAAAAAACATTGATGGAGTTTCGAGAAATATAAAATCAACTTTTTGTTCAACAATTTTTTAAGGATGAAAAATTTAAGGAATTATTGCATCTAGTGTCACCAAGAATAAAAACTTATTTTACTTACGAAAATAAATACTGCTACAAAAAAATATTTGATTAAAAAATATTATTGACGCGTATTGTAGTCTTTAATTGCCGCTAAATACGATTTCAATTTCACTTTCGTACGAATTTGTGTTCTGTGACATATCCGATTATTTATATATAAACTATATAACATAAATTTAGAAAACTAACGCTAATTTCAAAAACAAACTACTGACAGTTATTTATATATTTTTACGAGTACATGAAATGTTTTAAATATACCAAATAAAATGCGAAATCCAAAATTTCACAAAAAAAATTAAGAAATGCTCTGAAGATTCGAAATTTTACCAAAAATATAAAAAATCGAAATTTTAGTACAATTTTGGATTTCGCATTTTATTTTTGCAGAATTTTTTTATTATTTTTTTTTAATATTTGAGTTTAAGTGCAATTTTTAGTTTTTGGTGAGATTTTAGATTTTTGTAAAATTTCGCATTTTCATTTGGTATATTTAAAACATTTTATGTACTCTCAAAATATATAAATTATTAACAACTGTCAGTAATTTTTTTTTGAAATTAGTTATTTGGTTATATATACAGTTTTGCAAATCTGTAGTATTATGTGAAAGTTTTTGTAAATTGTTGCGAACTTTATCTATAGTTGTGAAAATTCAAACAATCTAAATACCCAAAAAATTAACGTTAGTCAACACACGAGGTACCCGGGTTGATTTTATTAAAAATAATATAATTTTATAAAAAAAAATGATTAAGACATTTCTTGAGGATGAAACATTTAAGGAATTATTGTATCCAGTGTCACCAAGAATAAAAACTTATTTTACTTACGAAGATGATTTGATTAAAAAATATTATTGGCGCGTATTATAGTCTTTAATTGCCGCACTAGAACACAATAAATATTGGTGTATTTTTAACGTTTTTATTTGTGCATGGTTGCCTATCAAGTATTCACATAATTGTCGCACCAGAGTTGCATTTGATTGCGCAAAATAAGAACAATATTGTTGTTGTTAATACATAACAAATATAGAGAAAGTTCGCAACAATTTGCAAAAACGTTCGCAAAATAGTACCGATTTGCGAAACTGTATATTCAGGTATGTAACAGAAATTTTTTGGAAGTGAACATTATCGTATAGTCGAATTCGAACCTTTTCATTTTGCTTCTTCAGCTCAAATTCGTTTTAGAAAAAAAATTGGTAGTTCTGCATTAAAACCAATTGACTAATGAAAGTAAAGTATTTAAAAGAACAATTGAATATAAAAAATATATTTTTAACTAAATTTAAAAATTTTGTGTATTCACTTAACTATTACTCTTCACGCTTTACTATTAATTTAAAAAATGCTTAAATTTCTTACAAAAGTGGTTAATTTTAAATTGAATGAATTAAAGTAATATCCATTGTTTGTTTACATTACTTTTTAAAGGTTTCTTGCATTTAAATGCGATGAAAATATCAATTCCACTTTACAATTTTTATGTGGATTGAAAACGATTTTTTTTTTCGTTTTTCGTTTTCTGAAGAAGCTAAATACGATTTTAATTTCTCTTTCGTACGAATTTGTGTTCTGTGACATATCCGATTATTTATATATAATTTTTACGAGTACATAAAATGTTTTAAATATACCATATACAAAAATTTATAAAGTTTCACAAATATAGAGAAAATTCACAACAATTTACAAAACTCCCAAACAAAAATTTATTAATTTGATTTAATGATAGATATCCTTCTAACATTTCATATATTTTTTACTAAAATCAAACTATCACCTTAAAAGGTCAAAATAGGTATGAATTATGTTAGAATTTTCACCAGGACCAAAATCAAGGGATATTTGAACGTTATAGCGATACCGGGCATTCGATAATCTCATATCGTTGTGAAAAAAAATATTTAAAGCTTTTGATTCCAAAATCAAAACTCACAAATTACATTTATTAAAAAATGATATAACTTTACAGTTAAAAATGGTACCCGGGTATGTACAGTAGGGTTAAATATAAATAATATACAGTTTTATAAATCGGTAGCATTTTGTAAATTTTTGCGAACTTTCTCTATATTTGAGAAAATTCATAAAATTTTTGGTTATATAGTTTATATATCAATAATATATAGTTTTGCTAATCGGTTGTATTTTGTGAAAATTTTGTAAATTGTTTTGAATTTTATATAAATTAAAATAATTACTTATAACGTTAGCTTTCTTAATTTGGATATATAGTTTAAATATAAATGATATGCAGTTTTGCAAATCGGTAGTACTTTGTGAAAGTTTTTGAAAATTGTTGTGAACTTTCTCTATATTTGTAAAAATTCATGAATTTTTGTATACGGTATATTTAAAACATTTTCTGTATTTGTAAAAATATATACATTTTTAATAACTCTTAGTATGTTTTTAAATTAGAGATACTTTTATAAATTTGGTTATATAGTTAAATATCAATAATATACAGTTTTGCAAATCGGTAGTATTTTGTGAAAGTTTTGTAAATTGTTTTGAATTTTATCTATATTTGTGAAAATTCATAAATTTTTTTATACAGAATATTTAAGCATTTTATGTATTTGTAAAAATATATAAATATGTAATAACTCTTAATAGTTTGTTTTTGGGCTGAATAGGGGCCCAATAAAGAAATTGCCCCAATCAAATTATCTGCAGTATCGTAAATTGACGCAGATCGGCTTAGTGGCAATAATTGCCGCATTCCAGTCACACTATTGTTCTAGTATATGCAAACTCTCAGCTGTTGTGCTAGATTTGTTTTGTTTAAGAAAATATAGAAAACTTTAATATATTCGTGGAAAAATTAGTTGTTCATTGAAAAAAAAAAAAAAAATTGCGTAGGCTTTAATTACGTGTGTGCACTTGAAGACGAAAAAAATTTAAAAAAAAAAAAAATCTTAAGAGAAGTATATGGGTCAGAGGGTGGCTCACAAAAAGAAGCACTAAATATAAAATCAACTTTTTGTTCAACAATTTTTTAAGGATGAAACATTTAAGGAATTATTGCATCTAGTGTCACCAAGAATAAAAACTTATTTTACTTACGAAAATAAATACTGCTACAAAAACATATTTGATTAAAAAATATTATTGGCGCGTATTGTAGTCTTTAATTGCCGCTAAATACGATTTCAATTTCACTTTCGTACGAAATTGTGTTCTGTGACATATCCGATTATTTATATATAAACTATATAACATAAATTTAGAAAACTAACGCTAATT
This sequence comes from Protophormia terraenovae, assembly GCA_951394005.1. Classification (NCBI taxonomy): domain Eukaryota; kingdom Metazoa; phylum Arthropoda; class Insecta; order Diptera; family Calliphoridae; genus Protophormia; species Protophormia terraenovae. The sequence continues at coordinate 90,128,571 of OX596073.1, read as the reverse complement.
TCAAAAACAAACTACTGACAGTTATTTATATATTTTTACGAGTACATGAAATGTTTTAAATATACCAAATAAAATGCGAAATCCAAAATTTCACAAAAAAAAAATTAAGAAATGCTCTGAAGATTCGAAATTTTACCAAAAATATAAATTTTAGTACAATTTTGAATTTCGCATCTTATTTTTGCAGAATTTTTTGATTATTTTTTTTTTTTTTAATATTTGAGTTTTGTGCAATTTTAGTTTTTGGTGAGATTTTAGATTTTTGTAAAATTTCGCATTTTCATTTGCTATATTTAAAACATTTTATGTACTCTAAAAATATATAAATTATTAATAACTATCAGTAATCTGTTTTTGACAGTACCCAAAGCGTTATTTAGTTATATAGTTTATATATAAATAATATACAGTTTTGCAAATCTGTAAATGTTAGGGTTTATCAAATTTGTGCTAAGGTACGTAAACTTTCGATATTGTAGCTCCAAACTTGATAGGACGCCAACGCTAACAATATCCTTAGTGTTTTAAAAAATGTTACTTTCGGACGTATCCTATTTTAGTGAGGATATTATGTGGCTCCTACGCCAACAGTCCTTAGTGTTGTAAAAAATGTTTCCAAAAATCTAATCAAAAAATTCAGCAAAAATAAAATGCGAAATCCAAAATTTCACAAAAAAATTAAGAAATGCTCTGAAGATTCGAACTTTCACCAAAAATATAAAAATTCGAAATTTTAGTGCAATTTTTTTGTGAAATTTTGGATTTCGCATTTTATCTGCATTTATTGCTGAACTTTTTGATTAGATTTTTGGAAAATTTCGCATTTTCATTTGGTATATTTAAAACAATTTATGTACTCTAAAAATATATAAATTATTAACAACTGTTAGTAATTTGTTTTTAAATTAGTTATTTTGTTATATAGTTTATATATAAATAATATACAGTTTTGCAAATCTGTAGTATTGTGTGAAAGTTTTTGTAAATTGTTGCGAACTTTATCTATAGTTGTGAAAATTCAAACAATCTAAATACCCAAAAAAAATAACGTTAGTCAACACACGTAGTACCCGGTTGATTTTATTAAAAAATAATATAATTTTATAAATAAAAATTTATTAAGACCTTTTAGTTGGCCACGGATCTTAAAGCAAATCGGCAAATACTAAAGTTTATCAAATTTGTGCTAAGGTACGTAAACTTTCGATATTGTAGCTCCAAACTTGATAGAACGCCAACACTAACAACACTCCTTAGTGTTGTAAAAAATGTTAATCTCGGACGTATTCTATTTTAATGAGGATATTATATGGCTCCTATGCCAACACTAATAACACTCCTTAGTGTTGTAAAAAATGTTTCCAAAAATCTAATCAAAAAATTCAGCAAAAATAAAATGCGAAATCCAAAATTTCACAAAAAAATTAAGAAATGCTCTGAAGATTCGAAATTTTACCCAAAATATAAAAATTCGAAATTTTGGTGCAATTTTTGGTGAAATTTTGGATTTCGCATTTTATTTTTGCTGAATTTTTTGATTATTTTTTTTTAATATTTGAGTTCTAGTGAAATTTTTAGTTTTTGGTGAGATTTTAGATTTTTGTAAAATTTCGCGTTTTTATTGGTATATTTAAAACATTTTATGTATATAAATTATTATTAAAATATATAAATTATTAATAACTGTCAGTAATTTGTTTTTGAAATTAGTTATTTGGTTATATAGTTTATATACAAATAATATACAGTTTTGCAAATCTGTAGTATTGTGTGAAAGTTTTTGTAAATTGTTGCGAACTTTATCCATAGTTGTGAAAATTCAAACAATCTAAATACCCAAGAAAATGAACGTTAGTCAACACACGTGGTACCCGGGTTTATTTTATTAAAAGATAATATAATTTTATAAAAAAAATTTATTAAGACCTTTTAGTTGGCCACGGATCTTAAAGCAAATTATTAAATACGTGTAGGAAAGCATGGTAGTCCATATTAAACTTCTAATGAAGCTACAAATCGCAATTTTTGATATAATTTAATGAAAATTGGGTTTATATGTTGTAGACACGATCTCTATTAAAATTAATTGGTAATAATTACCTACTATAACCATATCCCCATACAATTTTTCTCCAATAATTGTATTTTGAAGCTTATATTTTTTTAGTATTTCATAATTTGTACATATAATACTTCTATGGATGTTAGAAACCTTATTTAATTTTATAAAATAATTTTATAAACGTAAAAACCAATTTATTATATTTTATCAAGTTCGAAATTCAAAACATCTCTCATATATGGCCCATTTTCGAAAACATCTTAAAGTGCATAAATTATTATTGGTAGACAATACGTTTTTTGAATACAAAAATTGCAAAAATTTAATTTTAAACTTTACAAAAAAACTTAATTAATCAATTTTTGAATTTTTATTCAGGCTCAAGTTCATTATTGTAATAATTTTTCTAGAATACACAAAAATTCAAAAATTGATTAATTCATAAAAAAGTTCGAAAACTATTCATCATTTACAAAAATCAAAACTTAATCTATAATAAAACACACGTTCCATATAAAAATCCATCAATACAGAATATAACGTTTTTACAGTCCAAAAGAATGTTATCACTGACTTCATCCACAATTAAGCTTAGGAGCCATATAATATCCTCACTAAAATAGGATACGTCCGAAAGTAACATTTTTTACAACACTAAGGAGTGTTGTTAGTGTTGGCATAGCGTCCTATCAAGTTTGGAGCTACAATATCGAAAGTTTACGTACAAATAATATTTCAATAGTAAATAGTGCAAAGAAAACTTAATTATGTTGCAAAATACAAAAATTATATGTGTTACCATGGGTACATAAAGACCTAGTTAATAAAATTATTATTTTTTTTTCAGTTTTTATAACGTATAAACACCTTAATCACGACGATCTGAAGTTTCGTGGCTATATCTTTATTAATAAATAAATGCGAGCACTTTACAGTCAAAAATGGTACCCGGGTATGTACAGTAGGATTAAATATAAATAATATACATATACAGTTTTGAAATTTTTGCGAACTTTCTCTATATTTGAGAAAATTCATAAAATTTTTTGTATATGGTATATTTAAACATTTTATGTATTTGTAAAAATATATAAAATTTTAATAAATACCAGTAGTTTGTTTTTGTAACTGTAGTTTGTGAAAGTTTTTGTAAATTGTTGTGAACTTTCTCTATATTTGTGAAACTTTATAAATTTGTGTATATGGTATATTTAAAAAATTTTATGTATTTGTAAAAATATATAATTTTTTAATAAGTGTAATTTGTGAGTTTTGTTTTTGGAATCAAAATCTTAAAATATTTTTTTTTTTTTTTCGCAATGATATGAGATTATCGAATGCCCGGTATCGCTATAACGTTCAAATATCCCTTGATTTTGGTCCTGGTGCAAATTCTAACATAAGGAAAGACAGTTAAGGAATATACCTATTTTGACCTTTTAAGGTGATAGTTTGATTTTAGTAAAAAATATATGTTATGTTAGAAGGATATCCATCATTAAATCAAATTAATAAATTTTTGTAAATTGTTGTGAACTTTCTCTATATTTGTGAAACTTTATAAATTTTTGTATATGGTATATTTAAAACATTTTATGTATTTGTAAAAATATATAAATTTTTCAAACCTGTCAGTATTTTTTTTTTTTTGAAATTATCAGTAGTTTTCTAAATTTTGTTATATAATTTAAATATAAATAATATACAGTTTTGCAAATCGGTTGTCTTTTGTGAAACTTTTTGTAAATTATTGCGGAGTTTGATAACTTTTATATATTTAAAACATTTTATGTATTTGTACATTTTTAATAACTGTCAGTAGTATTTGTGAAAATTGAAAAAGTGAAAATTCATAATATTTTTTTATTCATATTTTTTTACAAATTTTTACATAAGGCATATTTAAAACATTTTATGTATTTTTATAAATATATAAAATTTTTAATAACTGTCAGTAGGTTGTTTTTGAAATTAGCGGTGGTTTTTTAAATTTGGTTACTTTATATATCAATAATATATAGTTTTGCTAATCGGTAGTATTTTGTGAAAGTTTTGTAAATTGTTTTGAATTTTATCTAAATTAAAATAATATACTTATAACGTTAGCTTTCTTTATTTGGATATATAGTTTAAATATAAATGATATGCAGTTTTGCAAATCGGTAGTACTTTGTGAAAGTTTTTGAAAATTGTTGTGAACTTTCTCTATATTTGTAAAAATTCATGAATTTTTGTATACGGTATATTTAAAACATTTTCTGTATTTGTAAAAATATATATATTTTTAATAACTGTCAGTAGTTTGTTTTTTAAATTAGAGATACTTTTCTAAATTTGGTTATATAGTTAAATATCAATAATATACAGTTTTGCAAATCGGTAGTATTTTCTGAGTTTTGTAAATTGTTTTAAATTTTATCTATATTTGTGAAAATTCATAAATTTTTTTATACGGCATATTTACGCATTTTATGTATTTGTAAAAATATATAAATATGTAATAACTGTCAGTAGTTTGTTTTTGAAATTAGTATTAAAGTGGTATCACACAATTGTCGCAATGCACCAATTTTACACAATTGTGCTGAATAGGGGCCCGATAAAGAAATTGCCCCAATCAAATTATCTGCAGTCACATATAATACATAAAGTTGGTTGTCGTAAATTGACGCAAAACGGCTTAGTGACAATAATTGACGCATTCCAGTCACACGATTGTACTAGATTTGTTTTGTTTACAAAAATATGGAAAATTTTAATATATTCGTGGAAAAATGAGTTGTTCATTGAAAAAAAAAAAAAAAATTACGTGGGCTTTAATTATCGTGTGTGCACTTAGGTTAGGTTCAATGGGCAGCTGTCTGGGTAATGCAGGACAGCTCACTTGGGTCCAATTTGGTCCCATTGTGATACCCTGAGGGATCATGTGATATTATGTCACATATCCAGATTTACGTTCGATTCGAACCAGACTGAAGCATGTATGAAGGAGTTGGTCTTTCTGATGTCAATAGCGGAGAGATCTGATAATACATGCATAAACGGACTTCCGAGTTTGGCAGTCCTTATACCAAAAAGAGTTGGACAGTGACATAGGAAATGCTCCACTGTCTCTTCCTCTTCCGCATCATTGCAACTCCTACAGAAGTCGTTGAAAGGGAGCCCTAATCTCCTAGCATGCGCACCAGCAATCCAGTGCCCTGTGGCGGCAGATACGAAGATACGTAGCCTGTGCCTAGGTAGACCCAAGATGAGATTCGTTCGAGAACTATTATATTGGGGCCATAATTGCCTCGAGGTTGAACATGTGGATATATTGGTCCATATTTCCTGTGCAATCATCGATAAGTTTCGCTGGATTATCAATCTGCAGGATGATAGCGATACTCCGACCAGTTGATCCGCATCCTCTTGTCGAAGAAGAGAACCAGTGTTGGCCAGTTCATCCGCAATAAGATTACCCGGGGTGTTTGAATGACCCCTAACCCAGACCAGGTTTGAATGTCTCGCCATCTCGTTTAAAGATGTCCGGCATTCATTTACCAGCCTGGATGTCGAATAGACACCCGAGAACGATTTAATCGCAGCTTGACTGTCCGTACAAATCTGGATATCCACGCCGAATACCCTATAGTACATCAATCAGTTTGCCGCTCTTTTTATGGCAGAGATCTCTGCCTGAAGAATGCTACAGTGATCCGGCAGTTTGAAGGAAATACTTTTCCTAAATGCGGGTATAAAGACACCCCACCACCCTCCCAACCCCATCAACAGATTTGGACTCATAACCCCGGAGCCTAATTCCGGAGCAGCCGAGATTGACACCGAAAAGTTCCTGTCAAGAAAGGGTTTTGGGATACAATAATCAATATTGCAAGGAATGTCATTTAAGAGCCCTAAGACGGTCGCATGGCCATATACTCTCTCATTCCATGCACCTGTATCCTTGAGCCTGATCGCTGACATTATAGCGATCTGTTTGGCCATGAGGTCCACCGGTAGCCAGTTCATTAGAACAAATAGGGCTTTAGATGGAGATGTACGAAGCGCGCCTGTAATAAGTAGCGCTGAGCTGCGCAGAATCCTTTCAAAGATTCCGAAATAAGTGGATTTATCCATAGCCTTCCACCATACTATCGCTCCATACATAAGTATGGGCTTAATCACCATGTCGAAGAGCCATTTTGTATTCCTAGGATTTATTCCCCAGGATTTACCAATGGCTTTCCTGCACATATAAAGGACAATACCGGCCTTTGAGGCTCTTGCCCGTGTATTCTGTAGCCAGGATAGTTTGGAGTTCAGTATGATACCTAGATACTTTGCGCTATCTGACAACTTCAATTCGACGCCATTTAGGCGTGGTAATGGGAAAAATTGAATCTTGTACCTTCTAGAGAAGAGTACAAGTTCAGTTTTTCCTGGATTTACGCTAAGGCCACTGGTTATGCTCCACGCATTGAGTAGACCTAGAGCAGACTGCAGGCGTTGAGACATAATATCTAGATATTTACCAGATACAGCCACCGCAACATCGTCGGCATAAGCGACAGTCCTAAACTTCAGAGAATCAAGTTCTCTGAGTAATGGGCTTACGGCGATATTCCAAAGAAGAGGTGAGAGCACCCCCCCCCCTTGCGGAGTACCCCTGTTTGCTACCCTATATACGGTAGATGCTCCCATATTGGATATTATAATCCTGTTGGTTAAGAGTCTCCATATGAGGCTGATTACCGACTGGTGTATACCAAGTCCTTCAAGAGACATTTTAATTGCCTCCGGAGTTACATTATTAAAAGCCCCTTCTATATCGAGGAAGGCGACTAATGTGAACTCCTTGTGCTCAAGAGCATTTTCTATGTGCCCTACAAGCGAGTGTAATGCCGTCTCAACAGATCTGCCTTTCATATAGGCATGTTGAGACGCTGATAACAGGTCGGGATTAATTGTTCTGCGAAGATGCAGATCAATCAACCTTTCCAGAGTTTTCAAGAGAAAGGACGACAGACTGATAGGTCTGAAGTCTTTCGGTCTCGTGTGTGAGGTCCTCCCTCCTTTTGGGATAAAGACCACAGTACATCTAGTCCATGACTCAGGAATATATGAACAAGACAAGCATGCTGAATATATCCGTATTAGCCAAGGAACTAACAGATTCGCATTTCTCTGCAGATCAGCAGGAATGATGCCATCTGGGCCCGGAGATTTAAATGGGGCAAAGCTCTTCAGGGCCCATCTTAGTTCACTTTCCGATATGGGAATGGGAACATCTTGAGTGGACTCTGAAGATAACGCAGAATGCTCCGTAAGTGGGAGACTGCCAGGAAAGTGCGTGTCAATTAAGACATCCAAGGTCTCTTGACCGCTAGTTGTCCAGCTGCCACATGGTTTCTGAATGAAACTTGGGACAGAAGGTGATGATGCCAGAATTTTACGAAGGCGACTAGTTTCAGAGTGTCCTCAGTAAATTTATTTACTGAGGACTTATAGGTAGACCAGTTACCCAGTCTTTTCGCCTCATTGAATAACCGGCGACATTCTTTGCGAGTTTCGCCTATTTCGGAGTTCCACCAATGTGTTTTGTTCCTACCTTTGCAGACCTTAGGTCTGCATGCAATCGAAGTCGCTGTGTCAAATGCATTTGTCAGCGTTTCAACACAGGATTCAATATCCTCACAACCGTTTATGGGTGGGGAATTGGGGAGGAGTTGGGACAGAATAACATTTTGTTCCGTCCAATTTGTTTTCCTTCTATTTTGAAAGGGTTTAGACCTGGGTAAACGAACCTCTATATTGAAGTCGATATATAAGTGATCAGAGAAGGAACAGTCGTTGGAGACTCTCCAATCCCTAATCATATTAGAATGCCTAGTGCTAACTAGCGTAATATCGAGAACCTACCTTCTGTTAGCTACTACAAAGGTCGGTTCCTTACCAATGTTCAGAATATCTAAACTACTACAAAGAATAAAATCGTATAAAGACTCACCCCTTGTATTTATATCGGAGCTTCCCCAAACAACATGGTGGGCGTTGGCATCGGCTCCTATTATGAGCGGGATATTCCTTTGTTTAGCCGCCTTTGTTATGTCGCGAACCTTTTTGCTTGGTGGTGGGTCGCTTTCATCATGGGCCATGTAGCTGGAGACAATATAAATAATGCCGGAGCTTGTCTCCCAGGCCGCAACTACAGTGTCTTCATCGCTAAAATCAGAGAGAATGAAGATACTGAGTTTGTTGCTTGCTACTATGCAAGATCGAATCCTACCTGATACTGCCGCGTATAGCAGCTTATAGTTGTCCGCAAGTAGTCCGCAAACTCTGTCTCCAACTATCCAGGGTTCTTGGACTAGTGCTAGCTCCTCTCCTTTTTCTGCCATGCGGAGGAGCAACGCAGCCGAAGCTGCTTTGGAGTGGTGAAGATTAACTTGTGTTATCTTCACCATCTTTATCTTTTGGGACGATTGTGACGTTGACGTCATCTTGGTCCGAGTCCAAGAGGGCGTCCTCGTCAACTACTTTGTCCATTCGCTCAAAAAATTCACCCACAAACTCAGAGTTTGAGTGAGTGTCCTCTTGAGCAAGAGAACTAGTAGTCTCCTCACAAGACATTGCTTCCGGAGATAGATTATCATCGTTTTGTACCGGTCTGTCCCTGTCATCACCTCGGTAGACCTGTAGGAAGATTGACTCGAAGCCATAATAAATCTTCCCACTTTTCTCCCGGAGTGATAGCAGTGACTCCTTATTCATAACAATCACAATCTTTCTTGAAGCTCCGTCAGATCCGGAAACTCTGGTCACCTTCCAATCGCTTGTTGGGATCTCAGGATTTCCGAACTGAATGAGCTCCAGGATCTCCTCGGGTTTGGATGGTTCGTCCGGTACACGGGCCATGGCTCTAGGCCGGCGTGGAATCTCGTCAATAGATACCACGTCTAGTCTAGCACCTTCCCATAGGCCGTCCAAAAGAGCGATCGCCTGCTTCAAGAGCATTGCTGATCGTTCGTTTGAGCAGGCCATTAATTTGACACGGCTACGGTACCATCCTGCATCATCACACTGAGGAGAGGTTCCGGGGTTCTCTTTCAGAACTTTCCAGAACACTCCCATCAGCTTGCTACGTACTATATCCCAGTTTGTATGTGATATAGCGCAATTTGGATCGCTCCTATCGATGACTGCACGTATGAGATGACCTTTGGCCACTTCACTATACGATTTGTCCATCGGATTGTAGGGCTTTGGACGTTTAGTCCCGGGCTGTTGGTTTTGCAGCTGTGCCTCCTCCTCTGAACGTTGCCGTTTAGGCCCGTCTTTCGACGAGGGGGGAGGGTTTCGCTGAAATTCGGCCAATAAGGATTTAGCCCAATTGAGGGAAACAAGTTCCTCTGGAGTTAGGGATTCGGCGGGCTTTTTACCCAACTGATCCAGAAATCTCTCGGCGGCGCGCCGTCTTAAGAATGCCCTTCTGGCGGGTGTTATGTGCCTTTGGGTCTGATTATTGCCCTTTTGGGCTGGAGGCACAGTTCCGGAGATCGAAAGCTGGTTCTCATCTCTTTCACTGGCAGGGGGTGATAACGCTTGGGAGCCCGAAATCTTGTTCGCAACTCCTTTGGTTACAGTAGGCACAGGGGTTGCTGCAGCTCGAGTTTGTTTCGAGCAGGCAGTCCCCGAGACAGGGGGTTTCGCCGATCTTGAGTCGGCGCGGGCCAGAGCAGCTTTTGAGGTGCTTGGTTTAGAAGACAGAGGCACCTCGCTGCCTATTGTTTTGCTACCCTGTTTGGGTGCAGTTTTCACGCATTCGGTAGGCTTGGGTTTCCCCTTGCATCCTCCTGCCACTTGTTTCTGGACGCCAGTAGCTCACAGATTAGCCTGGCCCGGTGCCTCCACCAGACTAACCTGAACCTCAGTAGCACTCGATACCGCCGTGGGAATAGGGTCTCCGGAGATTATAAGGCCCCCGACCGGATACATGGGGCACAATTTCTTATGTGACATTTCAGACAATATCGGACTTTTGCATTTTATACTTACTGCCAAGTTTCGGTATCTGCCGCCCCTCTGGGGTCAAAGCAGACCACCAAGCCGCCCACTATGGGAAACAAAATGGAGAAGCGTCAAGAAGGAACGTCTGATAGCCGCCCCTACTGGAGAAAAACAGACGATATCAGACAGGGGGTGGGTAGTTCTTAGTTAGTGTTCACCATGAGCCCCTCTGGTATGGGTGGCCCTGCCAGTACGGCCTCATGGGTCCTTACACGTAAGCCCTCGCATCGTGCCAAGATGACTACCCCTTCGCGAGGGTGTGTACACTTGAAGACGAAAAAAATGAAAAAAAAAAAATCTTAAAAGAAGTATATGGGTCAGAGAGTGGCTCACAAAAAGAAGCACTAATGGCGCATATCAAAAACATTGATGGAGTTTCGAGAAATAGAAAATCAACTTCTTGTTCAACAATTTTTTAAGGATGAAACATTTAAGGAATTATTGCATCTAGAGTCACCAAGAATAAAAACTTATTTTACTTACGAAAATAAATACTGCTACAAACAAATATTTGATTAAAAAATATTATTGGCGCGTATTGTAGTCTTTAATTGCCGCACTAGAGCACAATAAATATTGGTGTATTTTTAACATTTTTATTTGTGCATGGTTGCCTATCAAGTATTCACATAATTGTCGCACCAGGGTTGCATTTGATTGGGCAAAATAAGAACAATATTGTTATTGTTAATACATAAATGCAACCCTGTTTGGGTGCAGTTTTCACGCATTCGGTAGGCTTGGGTTTCCCCATGCCTCCTCCTGCCACTTGTTTCTGGACGCCAGTAGCTCACAGATTAGCCTGGCCCGGTGCCTCCACCAGACTAACCTGAACCTCAGTAGCACTCGATTCGCCACGGCCTGAGGTTACCGCCGTGGGAATAGGGTCTCCGGAGATTATGAGGCCCCCGACCGGATACATGGGGCACGATTTCTTATGTGACATTTCAGACAATATCGGACTTTTGCATTTTATACTTACTGCCAAGTTTCGGTATCTGCCGCCCCTCTGGGGTCAAAGCAGACCACCAAGCCGCCCACTATGGGAAACAGAATGGAGAAGCGTCAAGAAGGAACGTCTGATAGCCGCCCCTACTGGAGAAAAACAGACGCTATCAGACAGGGGGTGGGTAGTTCTTAGTTAGTGTTCACCATGAGCCCCTCTGGTATGGGTGGCCCTGCCACTACGGCCTCATGGGTCCTTACACGTAAGCCCTCGCATCGTGCCAAGATGACTACCCCTTCGCGAGGGTGTGTACACTTGAAGACGAAAAAAATGAAAAAAAAAAAAATCTTAAAAGAAGTATGTGGGTCAGAGAGTGGCTCACAAAAAGAAGCACTAATGGCGCATATCAAAAACATTGATGGAGTTTCGAGAAATAGAAAATCAACTTCTTGTTCAACAATTTTTTAAGGATGAAACATTTAAGGAATTATTGCATCTAGAGTCACCAAGAATAAAAACTTATTTTACTTACGAAAATAAATACTGCTACAAAAAAATATTTGATTAAAAAATATTATTGGCGCGAATTGTAGTCTTTAATTGCCGCACTAGAGCACAATAAATATTGGTGTATTTTTAACATTTTTATTTGTGCATGGTTGCCTATCAAGTATTCACATAATTGTCGCACCAGGGTTGCATTTGATTGGGCAAAATAAGAACAATATTGTTATTGTTAATACATAAAATGTTCTAAATATACCATATACAAAAATTTTAAGAATTTTCACAAATATAGAGAAAGTTCGCAACAATTTACAAAATACTACCGATTTGCGAAACTGTATATTCAGGTATGCAACAGAAATTTTTTGGAAGTGAACATTTTTATATAGTCGAATTCGAACCTTTTCATTTTGCTTCTTCAGCTCAAATTCGTTTTCATAAATTCGAAAAATAATAAAAATATTTGTTTTGGAAACAAATTTGGTAGTTCTGCATTAAAACCAATTGATTAATGAAAGTAAAGTATTTAAAAGAAAAATTTAATATAAAAAATATATTTTTAACTAAATTTAAAAATTTTGTGTATTCACTTAACAAAAATGTGTTCTTTGTCTCTTTACTATTAATTTAAAAAATTATTAAATTTCTTACAAAAGTGGTTAATTTTAAATGGAATGATTTAAAGCAATATCCATTGTTTGTTTACATTACTTTTTAAAGGTTTCTTGCATTTAAATGCGATGAAAATATCAATTCCACTTTACAATTTGTATGTGGATTGAAAAATATTTTTTTTTCGTTTTTCGTTTTCTGAAGAAGCTAAATACGATTTCAATTTCACTTTCGTACGAATTTGTGTTCTGTGACATATCCGACTATTTATATATAAACTATATAACATGAATTTAGAAAACTAACGCTAATTTCAAAAACAAACTACTGACAGTTATTTATATATTTTTAAATATACCAAATAAAATGCGAAATCTAAAATTTCACAAAAAAAATTAAGAAATGCTCTGAAGATTCTAAATTTTACCAAAGATATAAAAGTTCGAAATTTTAGTAAAATTTTTTGCTGAAATTTTGGATTTCGCATTTTATTTTTGCTGAATTTTTTTTTAATATTTGAGTCTTAGTGAAATTTTTAGTTTTTGGTGAGATTTTAGATTTTTGTAAAATTTCGCATTTTCATTTGGTATAAAACATTTTATGTACTCTAAAAATATATAAATTTTTAATAACTGCCAGTAATTTGTTTTTGACAGTTTCGACAGTACCCAAAGAGTTATTTGGTTATATAGTTTATATATAAATAATATACAGTTTTTCAAATCTGTAGTATTGTGTGAAATTTTTTGTAAATTGTTGCGAACTTTATCTATAGTTGTGAAAATTCAAACAATCTAAATACCCAAAAAAATAACGTTAGTCAACACACGTGGTACCCGGTTGATTTTATTAAAAAATAATATAATTTTATAAAAAAAAATTTATTAAGACCTTTTAGTTGGCCACGGATCTTAAAGCAAATCGGTAAATACTAGGGTTTATCAAATTTTGTCTAAGGTACGTAAACTTTCGACACTCCTTAGTGTTGTAAACACTAACAACACTCCTTAGTGTTGTAAAAAATGTTACTTTCGGACGTATCCTATTTTAATGAGGATATTATATAGCTCCTATGCCAACACTAACAACACTCCTTAGTGTTGTAAAAAATGTTTCCAAAAATCTTATCAAAAAATTCAGCAAAAATAAAATGCGAAATCCAAAATTTCACAAAAAAATTAAGAAATGCTCCAAAGATTCGAACTTTCACCAAAAATATAAAAATTCGAAATTTTAGTACAATTTTTGAATTTTTTTGTGAAATTTTGAATTTCGCATTTTATCTGAATTTTTTGATTAGATTTTTGAAAAATTTCGCATTTTCATTTGGTATATTTAAAAATATATAAATAACTGTCAGTAGTTTGTTTTTGAAAATTGTTGTGAACTTTCTCTATAATTGTAAAAATTCATGAATTTTTGTATACGGTATATTTAAAACATTTTCTGTATTTGTAAAAATATGTATATAATAAAATATCAGTAGTTTGTTTTTTAAATTAGAGGTACTTTTCTAAATTTGGTTATATAGTTAAATATCAATAATATAAAGTTTTGTAAATCGGTAGTATTTTCTGAGTTTTGTAAATTGTTTTAAATTTTATCTATATTTGTGAAAATTCATAATTTTTTTTATACGGCATATTTAAGAATTTTATGTATTTGTAAAAATATATAAATATGTAATAACTGTCAGTAGTTTGTTTTTGAAATTAGTGTTAAGGTGGTGTCACACAATTGTCGCAATACACCAATTTTACACAATTGTGCTGAATAGGGGTCCAATAAAGAAATTGCACCAATCAAATTATCTGCAGTCACATATAATACATAAAGTTGGTTGTCGTAAATTGACGCAAAACGGCTTAGTGACAATAATTGCCGCATTCCAGTTACACGATTGTACTAGATTTGTTTTGTTTACAAAAATATAGAAAATTTTATTATACTCGTGGAAAAATGAGTTGTTCATTGAAAAAAAATATAAAAAAATGCGTCGGCTTTAATTATCGTGTGTGCACTTGAAGACGAAAAAAATGAAAAAAAAATCTTAAAAGAAGTATATGGGTCAGAGAGTGGCTCACAAAAAGAAGCACTAATGGCTCATATAAAAAACATTGATGGAGTTTCGAGAAATAGAAAATCAACTTTTTGTTCAACAATTTTTTAAGGATGAATGATGAAACATTTAAAGAATTATTGCATCCAGTGTCACCAAGAATAAAAACTTACTTTCTTACGAAAATAAATACTGCTACAAAAAATATTTGATTAAAAAATATTATTGGCGCGTATTGTCGTCTTTAATTACCGCACTAGATCAAAATAAATATTGGTGTATTTTTAGCGTTTTTAATTGTGCATGGTTGCCTATCAAGTATTCACATAATTGTCGCACCAGGGTTGCATTTGATTGAACAAAATAAGAACAATATTGTTATTGTTAATACATAAAATGTTCTAAATAGACCATATACAAAAATTTTAAGAATTTTCACAAATATAGAGAAAGTTCGCAACAATTTACAAAAACTTTCGCAAAATACTACCGATTTGCGAAACTGTATAATCAGGTATGTAATAGAAATTTTTTGGAAGTGAACATTTTCGTATAGTCGAATTCGAAACCTTTTCATTTTGCTTCGTCAGCTCAAACTCGTTTTCATATATTCGAAAAATATTAAAAAATGTTTTTTTTTTTTTTTTTTTTTTTTAGGAAAAAAATTAAAACCAATTGATTAATGAAAGTAAAGTATTTAAAAGAAGAATTGAATATAAAAATATATATTTATTGTGTGTATTCACTTAACAAAAATGTGCTTTTTGTCTCCACTATTAATTTAAAAAATGCTTAAATTTCATACAAAAGTAGTTAATTTTAAATGGAATGAATAAAAGTAATATCCATTGTTTGTTTACGTTACTTTTTAAAGATTTCTTGCATTTAAATGCGATGAAAATATAAATTCCACTTTACAATTTTTATGTGGATTGAAAACGATTTTTTTTTTTTTCGTTTTCTGAAGAAGATAAATATGATTTCTATTTCATTTTCGTACGAATTTGTGTTCTGTGACATATCCGATTATTTATATATAAAGTATAAAACATAAATTTAGAAAACTAACGCTAATTTCAAAAACAAACTACTGACTTTTGAATTTTTTTGTGAAATTTTGGATTTCGCATTTTATTTTTGCTGAATTTTTTTATTAGAATTTCGCATTTTCATTTGGTATATTTAAAACTTTTTATGTACCCCGAATTTGGTTATATAGTTTATATATAAATAATATACAGTTTTGCAAATCTGTAGTATTGTGTGAAAGTTTTTGTAAATTGTTGCGAACTTTATTTATAGTTGTGAAAATTCAAACAATCTAAATACCCAAAAAAAAATAACGTTAGTCAACACACGTGGTACACGGGTTGATTTTATTAAAAAATAATATAATTTTATAAAAAAAAATTATTAAAACCTTTTAGTTGGCCACAACTAAAGCAAATTGGTAAATACATGTAGGAAAGCATGGTAGTCCATATTAAACTTCTAATGAAGCTACAAATCGGAATTTTTGATATAATTGGATGAAAATTGGGTTTATATGATGTAGACACGATCTCTATTAACCATAACCATATCAAAATTTTTCTCCAATAATTGTATTTTGAAGCTCATATTTTTTTAGTATTGCATAATTTGTTACTTCTTCTATGGATGTTAGAAACCTTATTTAATTTTATAAAATAATTTTATAAACGTAAAAACCAATTTATTATATTTTATCAAGTTCGAAATTCAAAACATCTCTCATATATGGCCCATTTTCGAAAACATCATAAAATGCATAAATTACTATTGGTAGACATTACGTTTTTGAATACAGAAGATTGCAAAGAGTTAATTTTAAACTTTACAACAAAACTTAATTAATCAATTTTTGAATTTTTATTCAGGCTCAAGTTTATTATTGTAATAATTTTTCTAGAATACAGAAAAATTCAAAAATTGATTAATTCATAAAAAAAGTTCGAAAAATATTCATCTTTTACAAAAATCAAAACTTAATCTATAATAAAACACACGTTCCATATAAAAATCCATCAATACAGAATATAACGTTTTTACAGTCCAAAAGAATGTTATCACTGACTTCATCCACAATCAAGCTTAGGAGCCATATAATATCCTCACTAAAATAGGATACGTCCGAAAGTAACATTTTTTACAACACAAAGGAGTGTTGTTAGTGTTGGCATAGCGTCCTATCAAGTTTGGAGCTACAATATCGAAAGTTTACGTACCTTAGCACAAATAATATTAAAAAAATGCAATAGCACTTGCATGATATTTCAATAGTAAATAGTGAAAAGAAAACTTATTTATATTGCAAAATACAAAAATTATATGTGTTACCATGGGTACATATAGGCCAAGTTAATAATATTTTTTTTTTAGTTTTTATAACGTATAAGCACACGACGATCTGAATTTTCGTGGCTATATCTTTATTCATAAATAAAAGCGAGCACTTTACAGTCAAAAATGGTACCCGGGTATGTACAGTATGGTTAAATGTAAATAATATACAGTTTTGAAAATCGGTAGCATTTTCTAAATTCTTGCGAACTTTCTATATATTTGAGAAAATTCATAAAATTTTTGTATATGATATATTTAAAACATTTTATGTATTTGTAAAAATATATACAATTTTAATAAATGCCAGTAGTTTGTTTTTGAAACTAGTAGTTTGTGAAAGTTTTTGTAAATTGTTGTGAACTTTCTCTATATTTGTGAAACTTTATAAATTTTTGTATATGGTATATTTAAAAAATTTTATGTATTTGTAAAAATATATAATTTTTTAATTAGTGTAATTTTTGAGTTTTGTTTTTGGAATTAAAAGCTTAATATATTTTTTTCGCAATGATATGAGATTATCGAATGCCCGGTATCCCTTGTTTTGGTCCTGATGCAAATTCTAACATAAGGAAGGACGGTTAAGGAATATACCTATTTTGACCTTTGAAGGTGATAGTTTGATTTTAGTAAAAAATATATTTTATGTTATGTTAAGGATATCCATCATTAAATCAAATTAATAAATTTTTGTTTGGGAGTTTTGTAAATTGTTGTGAACTTTCTCTATATTTGTGAAACTTTATAAATTTTTGTATATGGTATATTTAAAACATTTTATGTATTTGTAAAAATATATAAATTTTTCATAACTGTCAATATTTTTTTTTTTTTTTTGAAATTATCAGTAGTTTTCTAAATTTTGTTATATAATTTAAATTTAAATAATATAGAGTTTTGCGAATCGGTTGTCTTTTTTGAAACTTTTTGTAAATTGTTGCGGAGTTTCATAACTTTTCATATATTTAAAACATTTTATGTATTTGTAAGAATATATACAGTATGTCAAGAAAATGCTTTTACATTAAAAGAAAACATGAATTTGTCGAAGTTTGGCATTAAAAAGCTATATAATTTTATTTAGTATAAAAATTTTTAATACCAATTTGTTAATTAATATATTTATTACTATATAACTCAAAGAAATTTAATATTTAATGATTTAAACTATTAGAAATGGAGCAAAAACTAAACAAACACAAAAATCTTAGTGTCAAGAAATTCTTTTTACATTTGTAAAACTGCTTAAGAAAATCACAATATTTCGGAATTTTTAATTAAAAATGGTAACAGCTGGTATATATAACAGCTTGTGGAACCTTTTTCATCAAATAAAATTATTAATGAATGTCACAGTCAATTGGAATTTTGTATATTCCAACATTAGTGCGTTTTTTAGTTCATTATGGTCCTGTAATACCTTTTAGTCACATTCTTCTTCAAATAAGGAGAAAAAAGTGATGTGGCATGAAAGTTTGGACCTTTAGCTTGTATATTTAAAGCTTTTTGCTAATAAATTTTGCTGCATTATCACTATTTACTCATATATGATTGGAGTCATTATTTTTCTCATGACTTGAATTTTAGTTTTCGTCCTTCATAAACTTATATTTATGAACACTTTTTACTAAATGAGCTTTAAAAGTTTAGAAATGTTACTGCACACCTGTTAAATTTTATAATAAAACCAATTTCCAACTATTTTGAATAAAATTGATCTGTATTTAACAATATCTTTTAAATGCGAAAATATGAATATTTATTATTTAATTTTCTAAATGCTTTCTAAAGGATTTTGAAGTTTTCCGGCGTATTCTGACCATATTAAATTGTACTTTTATATAGTATAAACATTCCTGTACGACATATAATTCATTCCATAACTTTTTGAGCTTACCAAATTAAATAATTATGAATGATTATAATTGTTGAATACATTGTCCCCATAAGAGTGTTTCTTTCCATGTAGCTTCCCATCTGTAATTGTAATCCATCTGTGTTTTTTCATTGTTTCTTGGAAGATAAAATTGATATACCCTTTCCACGGTCCTTTATCATAAGCCCTAGTGCATATATTCAAATTTTTCTTAATTTTTCTATTTTTCAAATATTTGAAGTAGATGGATATTAAGAGATATCAACTACAATATACTGGAATTTTGGAGCGATTTAATATTCTATTAAGTATATATCTTAATAAGGAATACATTTGTACAACATCTTTAACACTTTTCACGAATTGGAGGTTATAAAAAACCCCTAATGGGTTTATGATCTGGAGATTTTTCTCTTGACATACTTAATATATAATTTATAAATTACTCGTAATTAGGGAATGCATCCCGGGATTTCCCGTCCCGGGATTTCCGGGAAATTAAAAATTTTGTATGTCCCGCCAAAATTCCCGGGAATTTTAAAAGCACTTAAATGGAAGAAGACTACCATTTAAGTGGTCTGATCTATAACATGAAATCAAATGTTTTATTAGGAATATTAATAAAGAAGAAATTGAAACTGACTGGTTCAAAGTTAATTTTTTCAAGCTAAATTTAAAACTACCTTAAAATATGAATAAGGTCATCATTTGTAAAATTTTAGTCAAAATATTTTCAAAATATAAGCTTCGTTTAAATTGGATTACAATATTGAAGCTACAAATAATTTAATAGCGTTTGAACTCAAGTATGAATCACAACTAGGGGTTTCCGAAAAAGTGATCATCAGCCACTTCTTTAAGAATTAATAAATTCTTTTTAGTGGACTTTTAATAAATTTAAATTTTATAATGATTTATGAAACTAGTTAAAAATTTTATTGAATGATATCATTGTCTGAGTAAATATTTTTAAGTCAATTTCTGACATCTCTATTTTCTGTCATAAATGCATTGTTTTATGGTTAATTAACAAAGTTGTTTAATTTAGCTTCAAAACTTAATAAATATATAAAAATATTATTGAAATTTGATTAAAGAATCAAATTTCAATAATATTTTTTACTCATTTAAATTTTTAATTCATTCAATTGATTTAATTAATTTTTTAATCTATAATTTTTTTCCGTATTTCAGTTTTTATAATTTTAGTGAGAGGTGCAAATTTGAAAAAGCTTTTAATTGAATGAATTATTTACTAACATATTTGTTAATTGAATTTATTTTTTGATTTTTCTGTGTTTTAAATAAAATTAATAATTATTATTACTCTTTCAATTATTCAGATTAATCAATTACTTGAATTTCATTTTCGCTATATTTACAATCCTGTTTCAAATCTGCTAATGGAAAGATTTATATCCTATTTGGGTCTCAGTTGACCAGCTAATGTGAGTAATAATAATAATTATAGTTTTTAGTCCGGGATCCCGGGAAGACGAAAATTTTTTCCCGCTTTCCCGGGAAATCAAAAAGTCCGGGAAATTGGGATCCCTACTCGTAATATATATCATGGATTTGAACGCATATTATTGTACTATGTGATTATAATTATCACACTGATGATTTATTGACAATAATACATCCAAAAGTTCCAAAAATTGTTTCACATAGCGACAAAAACGCAAATGTAAAAACATTTTCTTGACAGGTAGATTAAAGGGTATGTGTAGTTTTTGTTGTTGTATTTTCCTAATTATATTCATAATGAATTTTTTTGTGGTAAAACCCGTTAAAGAAATATACCTAAAACAAAATGTAACAATAAAAATTTTAAATTTTATCAACATTTGCAAATATTGTGAAATAAAGTTGAAATAATAATATTTTCTTCAATGTAAAAACGTTTTCTTGACATACTGTACATTTTTAATAACTGTCAGTAGTGTTTTTGAAATTAGCAGTAGTTTTCTAAATTTGGCTATATATTTTAAATATAAATAATATAAAAATCGGTAGAATTTTGTGAAAATTTTTATAACTTATTGTGAACTTCTTCTATATTTGTGAAAATTCATAATATTTTTTCATAATTTTTTTACAAATTTGTATATAAGGCATATTTAAAATATTTTATGTATTTGTAAAAATATATAGACATTTAAAAACTGTCAGTAGTTTGTTTTTGAAATTAGCGGTAGTTTTCTAAATTTGGTTATATAGTTTATATATCAATAATATACAGTTTTGCAAATCGGTAGTATTTTGTGAAAGTTTTGTTTTGAATTTTATCTATATTTGTGAAAATTCATAAATTTTTGTATACGGAATATTCAAAGCATTTTATGTATTTGTAAAAATATATAAACATGTAATAACTGTCAGTATTTTTTTTTTTTGGAAATTAGTGTTAAGGTGGGATCACACGATTGTCGCAATGCAGCAATTTTATACAATTGTGCTGAATAGGTGCCCAATAAAGAAATTGCCCTAATAAAATTATCTGCAGTCAGATGATTGTCTTATAATACATAAATTTGGTTGTAGTAAATTGAAGCAAAACGGCTTAGGGCAATAATTGCCGCATTCCAGTCACACGATTGTTCTAGTATATCCCAACTATTAGAAACAGCTTTTGTGCTAGATTTGTTTTGTTTACAAAAATATAGAAAATTTTAATATATTCGTGGAAAAATGATTTGTTCATTAAAAAAAAAAAAAATGCGTCGGCTTTAATTATCGTGTGTACACTTGAAGAAGAAAAAAATGAAAAAAAAAAAAAAAATAAAATAAAAAAAAATGTGCTAGATTTGTTTTGTTTACAAAAATATAGAAAATTTTAATATATTCGTGGAAAAATGAGTTGTTCATTAAAAAAAAAAATTGCGTCGGCTCACTTGGGTCCTGAAAGGTCCCTTTGTGTTACCTGTAAGAAGAAGAGAAAAAGATAGACAGAGGATGTGGAAGGATGCAGGAGAAGAGAAAAAAAGGGGGTAGGATTGAAAGTTTAGAATTAGAGAAAAGAAAGAAACAAACAATTCAAAGAAAATGCAGAGAAGTAGTTTAGCGAGATAATAGTAGTAGTAGTTGCTACAGAAAACGTAGAAGAATCTGTCGCTGTATAGACATCAAAAGAGTCCACGTGTTGGAGTTCTATTCCTGAAACCATCCGCATTCCCTCACGAATGAGTTAATGCCATTTATGCTGCTGATCGATAATTCGGTGAGGCTAACGAGAAAACCTTGTCCCAGATAACGCGATCGAAGGTTTTCCAGGGCAGGGCATGTACATGCGATTTCAATACGTTTCTTACAGGCATTCAGGGGTAGACCACAGAACCAATCTATGTCAGCGTCCTGTAGGGTAGTACCGTGCCTTGCTAACTCATCGGCAGTGTTATTGCCTTGGTTGACCCCGTGTCCACGCAACCAATTGAGTGCAATTCTCGAATGTGACGCCATCTCATTTAGGGATGTCCGGCATTCATGGACTAGATTTGATGTAGTCAGGGTTCTGATTGCAGCTTGACTGTCGGTAAAAATTACGATATCCCTACCGTATATCCTATAATACCTTAGCCAATTAACCGCTCCTTTAATGGCCATAATTTCGGCCTGTAAAATACTGCATTCGTTAGGGAGTCTGAACGACCTTCTTATCCCGAATTCAGCAATGTAAATGCCACCACCAACACCAAGAGCATTCTTTGAGCCATCGGTGTAGATGCATTGGACTCCATCTGGGGGTGTGTTGTTTGGATCCTCAGCAATGGAGAAAGTATACAGTCTCGAGAGGATCGGTTTGGGAGCGCAGTAGTCTATCAACACGGGGAGAACGTTACTTGTTCCTAGTATGCTCGAATGACCATACGCCCTATATTGCCAGCTACCTGTGGCGTTGAGCCTAGTTGCCATGTTCATGGCGAGCTTTCGGGCGAGAAGGTCCACTGGGATCCAGTTCAGCATCGCAAATAGCATCTTTGAAGACGTGATGCGCATTGCGCCGGTAATGAGAAGTCCCATTCTGCGTAGGACTCCTTCGAGTTTGGAGCAGTTCGAAGCAGTATCAAGTGAGTTCCACCATACTGACACTCCGTAGAATAGTATTGGTTTGACGACAGTCTCGTAAATCCAATTCACGTTGCCGGGATTTAAGCCCCATTTAGCTCCTATGGCCTTCCTACAGACATATATAGCTGTTATAGCCTTCGATATTCTTGCCTGCATATTGAGCTTCCAAAACAATTTGTTATCCAGAATTATGCCCAGATATTTAGCACTGGTAGACAGAGCAAGTTCAGTACCATTCAATTTTGGTAGTCTAAAATATGGTATTTTGTACCTTCTTGAGAAAAGTACAAGTCCCTTTTTGAGGGGTCTACGATTAAGCCACTATTGTTGCATCAACCATTGATCGTCTTAAGCGCCATCTCCATCCGTTGAGATAGCGTGTCCAGATGGATTACGGATATGACCACAGCCAAGTCATCCGCGTAGGCTATGGTTTTAAAACCATATGAATCCATTTGTGTGAGCAGTTTATTTAGAGCCATATTCCATAGTAGAAGTGACAGTACCCCTCCTTGTGGAGTGCCCCGTGTCGCATGCTTTTTAATAGTGGCGGTGCCCATGCTGGATCTGATGATCCTAAAAGCCCCAGATCCTCCAGAGCAAGCCTTATAGATGTCGGTTCAACATTATTAAAAGCGTTTTCTATATCCAGAAAAGCCGCCAGTGTATAGTTGCCGTATTCGAGAGATTTCTCTATATATACCACGATCGAGTGAAGAGGAGTGTCAACTGATTTGCCTTTTGTATAGGCATGTTGAGAGCTTGATAGGAGATTCTTACTAGTTGACATTCTAATATGGATGTCAATTAGTCTCTCCAGTGTCTTGAGCAGAAAAGATGTGAGACTTATCGGTCTGTAATCCTTCGCCTTTGTATGAGAGGGCTTACCCCCTTTAGGTAAGAAGATAACTTCTCCCATGGTCCATAACGTAGGTACGTAAGACCAAGTTAAACATGCTTGATATATATTCAATAGCCACGGTGAGACCGCATCTATGTTGTGTTGTAGATCGGCCGGTATGATGCCATCCGGTCCCGGTGATTTGAAGGGACTGATGCTTCCTATGGCCCATTGAAGGCTATCTGAGTCAATGGGTATTGGGACATAAGTCCTAGTGTTTGCGACGATTCCGTTTATGGAATCATTGCATGTTTGGTTCCCCGGGAAGTGCGTATCCATCAGGAGTTCCAGTGTTTCATGGCTGTTTGTGGTCCAGCTGCCGTCCATTTTCTGAATGTATCCTGGGACAGCAGGGGATTTCGACAGGATCTTGCGCAGTCTGCTCGTCTCGGAGGAGTTTTCAATACTACTACAGAAATCCCTCCAGGATTTGCGTTTTGCATTCCTGACCTGATTCTTGAAAATATTCAAAGATGCCTTATAGAGTGACCAGTTCTCTTAGCGTCATTGAACAGCTTGCGAGATCTCTTACGAGATTCTGCTATTTCGGGCGACCAC
The DNA here is from genome assembly GCA_951394005.1 of Protophormia terraenovae. Classification (NCBI taxonomy): domain Eukaryota; kingdom Metazoa; phylum Arthropoda; class Insecta; order Diptera; family Calliphoridae; genus Protophormia; species Protophormia terraenovae. Next base: position 90,104,569 of record OX596073.1, on the reverse strand, counting down.
CACGGCGGTCTAACCTTATTCCTATGTCTAGAGGGTCTGCACGTGCGTGCAGTGGCTTCCTTGAAGGATGCCGTAAGCCTATTCACTGCCATGTCCAGTTCCCTAATATTATGAATGACCGGGGGCTGTGAAAGTAGATTGGTTAGGATTCGTTTTTGCTCCTCCCACCTAGTTTTCCTCCTATTGAGGAATGGTTAAGCTAAAATGGTAATTCCCTGGATGGAGAATTCAATATAGCGGTGATCGGACAGAGAGCAATCATTTGATACCCTCCAGTTTCCGATGAGCTGCTGATGTGCCGCGCTAATTATGGTAATATCAAGAACCTCCTTTCTGTTTGCAACTACAAAAGTAAGTTCCGTACCCTTACTGACTACTACTAGATTATTACAAAGTAAGAAGTCTAAAATACACTCACCTCTGGTGTTGGTGTCAGAGCTACCCCAGATGTGATGATGGGCGTTCGCATCGGCTCCGAGAATAATGGGAGTCTGCTGGTTTTTTTGCTGCATTAACCATGTCATGGACCAGTTTGTGTGGTGGGTGGTCCACGTGGTCGTGCGCCATATAGCAGGAGGTTAACCAGACCACGGTTTCTCCTGTCTCGCATGCTGTAGTCACCGTATCTGCATCACTGTAATCAGTTAAGATGAAGATATTAAGGTGGTTTTTAGCCACTATACAAGATCTTAAGTTACTTGTGCAGTTTGCGTACAAAAGCTTGTAGCCCTTTGCGCCGAGTCCAAGAATTTTGCCGTTATGAGTCCACAGTTCTTGGATCAGCGCGACATCCACGCCTCGCTCAGCGAGACGGAGGAGTAATGCAGCGGATGCTGCCTTGGAGTGGTGAAGATTAATTTGTAGTACCTTGTGGATGCGTCATCTCCTGACGGATCCTCTAGCTTGACACTAGGGGCCACGGTGTCGGACTTGTCGTCACCCCGATAGATGCGAAGCCGAATACTATTGAAACCATAGTAGATACGGCATTGCCTCTGTCGAAGTGGCGCCAAGGACTCCTGGTTTAGGACCACGACCACCTTTCTTGTTGCGCCTTCCGGAGGGGCAACCTTGACCACTTTCCAATCATGAGTGGGGAGGTCAGGATTGCCCATCTGGATATACGCCAAGATCTCCGCAGGTTCATGTGGCTCTGCTAGAATGACAGCGATTGATCTCGGTCTGGTATCTCACTTACCGGGACCACATCCAGTCTCGCACCAGGCCACAATTCCCCTAGGGACGCTACGGCTAGCTGCAAAAGGAGCGCAGAGCGTTCGCTAGTGCATGCCAAAAGTTTGATGTGTCCTTGGAACCAGCCAGCATCATCATTTTGGGGAGATGGACCAGGATTCTCTTTCAGAATCTGCCAGTACACTCCCAGTAGTTTTTGTCTGATCAGGACCCATTTCTCTTGAGAAATGGCTCCATCACTGACACCCCTATCGATAATAGCCCTCACCAGTGGATTTTTTGCAACCTCACTGAAAGGTCTATTTACAATGCGGGGAGAGTTTTGCCTTTGACGTTTCGTCTCCGGCTGTTGTTTTACAGGAGGAGAGGTTTCTTCTCCTGATCGCTGCCGTTTAGGCGCGTCAGTGACAGCAAAATTGCACACATCTGCACTGGTTGAGGCTGCTTCTTCTTGTTTTGCGAGAAGTGCTCTGGCCCATATGAGCGAGGATTTTTCCTCAGGCGTCAGTCTATCCTCAGGTGTGGAACCCAGTTTGTACGCAATGCGGCACGTTTAACCACAAAAGCTCTTCTTTGGGGTTTTTTGCGATCCGGGGCTTTTTCGGCCGTAGGGGCGGTAGAAGCCGTTGAGGCTACGGAGGGCGAGGATGTTGGCTTCAGCTTGTCCAACTCCTTGCCAGTGATCGCTGGGGTGGCTGAGGTTTTACCAGCAGCTCCCAATACAGGGATAATGGCTGAATTTGCATCAGCGAGGGCTTTGGCAGCTCTAGAGGTACTAGCCACGACGGGCACAGGTACTTCGCTGCTAATTGGATTACTCTCAACCGAAGGTTGATTAGCAATCTGTTTCTTGCAATATGCCAGTTTGGGGTTACCAGACTGACTTTTTACGATTGTTGTTTGTTGTTGTTTTTTGTTGTTATTGTTGTTATTGTTCATGTGATTCCCACGAGTAGGCACGTAAGGGGATGGACCATCCATGCAGTGACGGCGTACATAGACTAGGCAAAGAAATTACAAGCGACCCGTGCCCTGGCGTCGGAGGGGAGCTGTTAGCGACTAGTTATCTTTTACCACTTACTAGCCATTCAGGTTCTCGGCACTTGAAGAAGAAAAAAATAAAAAAAAATAAAAAATATATTAAAAGAAGTATATGGGTCATAAATTATTAATAACTGTCAGTAATTTGTTTTTGAAATTAGTTATTTGGTTATATAGTTTATATATAAATAATATACAGTTTTGCAAATCTGTAGTATTGTGTGAAAGTTTTAGTAAATTGTTGCGAACTTTCTCTATAGTTGTGAAAATTCAAACAATCTAAATACCTAAAAAAATTTACGTTAGTCAACACACGTAGTACCCGAGTTGATTTTATTAAAAAATAATATAATTTTTTAAAAACATTTTATTAAGACCTTTTGATCCTATTTAAATGAATAGTTTCTTATCAGCTTTTATTTATATACCATTAAACCGTGTAGTTAATACATATTTTTCATTGGATAGATTTGTTTGTTAATCAATCAATATATTTGTTTGTGTTGTATTCATTTTTATTTTTAAAGTTTTTATTAGACAATTAACAAAAAACAGTCAATAGTAAAAAAAAGTCGAAAATAGTCGAAAATAGTCGGAAAAAGTCGAAAAGCCGATTATTTAAAAATCCAAAAAAAAAAAAATCGAAAAGTATAAAATCGACTATTTAATAACTGAAAGAGTCGAAAAATCGACTATTTAAAAATTTAAAAAAGTCGAGAAATCGAAAAGTCGACTTTTTGTTGAAACTATAAAACCCTACATATAATATCCTCACAAAAATAGGACACGTCCGAAAGTAACATTTTTTACAACACTAAGGAGTGTTGTCGGTGTTGGCATAGCGTCCTATCAAGTTTGGAGCTACAATGTCGAAAGTTTACGTACCTTAGCACAAATAATATGAAAAAAATGCAATATCATATGCACTTGCAAGATATTTTAAAGTAGAAGGGTTGGACATTATTGCATGATATTGAAAAAAACTAAATGAATTAAAAAAAAAACAAAGTTAAATCGGTAAAGAATGTAAAAACATCGAAAATTTTAATTTTGGTGAACATTCTGAATTTTTGGTAAAATTTTATATTTTTGCTGAATTTTTTTATTCTTTTTTTTAATATTTGAGTTTTTGTAAAATTTTTAGTTTCTGGTGAGATTTTAGATATTTGTAAAATTTCGCATTTTCATTTGGTATATTTAAATTTGGTAAATTGTTGCGAACTTTCTCTATAGTTGTGAAAATTAAAACAATCTAAATACCCAAAATAAAGTAAAATTTTTTACAACACTAAGGAGTGTTGTCATTGCGTCCTATCAAGTTTGGGGCTACAATATCGAAAGTTTACATTCCTTAGCACAAATAATATGAAAAAAATACAATATCATGAGCACTTGCATGATATTTTAAAGAAGAAGGGTTGGACATTATTGCATGACATTGAAAAAATTAAATGAATTACAAAAAAACAAAGTTAAATCGGTAATGGATGTAAAAACGGCGAAAAGTTTGCTACCATTGTCTCATTCATAATTATATGAATAATATGAAAAAAAATACAATATCATGAGCACTTGCATGATATTTTAAAGAAGAAGGGTTGGAAATTATTGCATGACATTGAAAAAATTAAATGAATTACAAAAAAACAAAGTTAAATCGGTAATGGATGTAAAAACGGCGAAAAGTTTGCTACCATTGTCTCATTCATAATTGCTGGCTCAAAAGAGTGATAACTCGAAAAAAGCTTAGCTCGTCCCTTACCCTTCATTAATTTTTCTGTTACTAAATAAACTAGAAATTTCCCTAAAATCCGAACGGAGCTATTTCTTATAATTTGGCAATTTTGACATAATATACATGCTTATTCACTAGTTTTTCAATAGTAAATAGTTCAAAGAAAACTTAATTGTATTGCAAAATACAAAAATTATATGTGTTACCATGGGTAAATATAGACCAAGTTAATAAAATTAAAAAAAAGAAATCAGTTTTTATAACGTATAAATACCATAATCACGACGATCTGAAATTTGGTGGCTATATATTTATTAATAAATAAATGCTAGCACTTTACAGTTAAAAAAGGGTATGTACCGTAGGGTTAAATATAAATAATATACAGTTTTGAAAATCGGTAGCATTTTGTAAAATTTTGCGAACTTTCTCTTTATTTTAGAAAATTCATAAAATTTTTGTACATGGTATATTTAAAACATTTTATGTATTTGTAAAAATATATAAAATTTTAATAACTGCCAGCAGTTTGTTTTTGATACTAGTAGTTTGTGAAAGTTTTTGTAAATTGTTGTGAACTTTCTTCATATTTGTGAAACTTTATAAATTTTTTTATATGGTATATTTAAAAAATTCTATGTATTTTTAAAAATATATAATTTTATAGACATATACAGTTTTGCAAATCGGTAGTAATTTGTGAGTTTTGTTTTCGGAATCAAAAGCTTAAAATATTTTTTTTTTTTTCGCAATGATATGAGATTATCGAATGCCCGGTATCGCTATAACGTTAAAATATCCCTTGATTTTGGTACTGGTGCAAATTCTAACACAAGGAAGGACAGTTAAGGAATATACCTATTTTGACCTTTGAAGGTTTGATTTTAGTAAAAAACATATGTTATGTTGGAAGGATATCCATCACTGAATCAACGATTGCTGGAAATAGTAGCTTTAAATGGCCAAATAGGTTCATTCAGATAATATCAAATATCTACTGTTAATGACTTCTATATATTGTAACAGGCTTGGTCGTTTCAACATTGTTTCTTTAAGATAATTTTTATGAATCATCATATTAGAACTTCATATTAATATTAGTTCACTGCCATTATCAAAATGTTATTAAAAAATATGGAGAAAAGAGTGTTTTTTAATAATATTTATATCCTTTGTAGTTAAAATTATCTTAAACTTATATGTATTGGTAGTAATTAGTAGTAATACTACATAATTTTTCAATAATTATTTTTATCAAAATTTTAAAAATCTAATGATTTGTTAGATGTTGCATTTTTTTGCTCCCCTTAATTTACAACTTAAAAAAAAAAAAAAATATTATTAACTGTTCGTATGCACAACCATTTGGACCAAAATGACAAATATAATAGATGGCAAAGAATAAAATCGCAACAGTAATGGCTAATTTAATGACGTTCTAGCCCTAATCAATATGATCGAACATATATAGCCTAGCGTTTCATTTTTATGCTCGCAACTGTACATTTTTAATAACTGCCAGTAATTTGTTTGTGAAATTTGTAGTTTGTGGAAGTTTTTGTAAATTGATGTGAACTTTCTCTATATTTGTGAAAATTCAAAAACTATATTAGTGGTAGTTTTCTAATTTTGGCTATATAGTTTAAATATAAATGGTGTGCAGTTTTGTAAATCGGTAGTATTTTGTAAACGTTTTTGTAACTTGCGATACCAATAAAACAATTTATGTATTTTTAAACATATATACATTTTTAATAATTTAAATATAAATAATATACAGTTTTGCAAATCTGAAGTATTTTGTGAAAGTTTTGTAAATTGTTGTGAATTTTATCTATATTTGTGAAACTTAAAAAATTTTTGTATATGGTATATTTAAAACATTTTATGTATTTGTAAAAATATATATAAATTTTTCATAACTGTCAGTAGTTGTTTTTTTAAATTGGCAGTAGTTTTCTAAATTTTGTTATATAATTTAAATATAAATAATATACAGTTTTGCAAATCGGTTGTTTTTTGTGAATCTTTTGTTGCGTTTCATAACTTTTTGTATATTTAAAACATTTTATGTATTTGTAGAAATATATACATTTTTAATAACTGTCAGGAGTATTTTTTAAATTAGCAGTAGTTTTCTAAAATTGGCTATATATTTTAAATATAAATAATATACAAATCGGTAGAATTTTGTGAAAATTTTTGTAACTTGTTGTGAACTTCATCTATATGTTAAAAATTGTTTTGAATTTTATATGGTTTATATATCAATAATGTACAGTTTTGCTAATCGGTAGTATTTTGCAGTGTTGCCAGGACTTGAGAAAAAAAGAAGCTAAATTAGACTTTAAAAAAAGTCAGAAAAGGCTAAATGTCCCAAAAAATAAAGCCAGAAAAAAACGAATATATTTGGGGTATTCACAAAGTGTGCTATCATGTCGTATTGTCATAATGTTATAAAATTTTACAAAGGAAAAGCAATAACAATATTTTTTATACATTAAAATATTTTACGACATATGACAATACGACATGATAGCACACTTTGTGAATCCCCCAATTGTTTTATTTTAAAACGCATTTATTTATTTTTTTCTCATTAGATTAAGGTATTCCTTAAAGATATTTTAGTGAATTTGTAAATATAACATAAATAGTTTTTATAGGTAACAAAGTTTGTTAAAAAATACTTTTGTAGAATGAAGCGCCGCAGGCGAAAATTTTCGTTAAATATAAATAATTTCAATTTTTTGTGCGAACTAATACATAAAAATGCTTAAATTGATAATTCTGTAGAAATAAAATGACTAAATTTTTAGCCTTTTTAAGGCTATTTTAAAATTAAAAAAAGCTAGAAAAAAGGCTAGAAACTAAAACGAAAATTTTGAGGCTAAAAGCAAAATAAAAAGGCTAGATTTAGCCTTAAAAAGGCTAAACTGGCAACACTGGTATTTTGTGAAAGTTTTGTAAATTGTTTTGAATTTTATCTAAATTAATAATATACCTATGGCTTTCTTAATTTGAATATATAGTTTAAATATAAATGATATACAGTTTTGCAAATCGGTAGTATTTTGTGAAGGTTTTGCAAATTGTTTTGAATTTTATCTATGTTTCTGAAAATTCATAAATTTTTGTATACGGCATATTTAAAGCATTTTATGTATTTGTAAAAATATATAAATATATAATACTGTCAGTAGTTTGTTTTTGAAATTAGTGTTAAGGTGGTATCACACTATTGTCGCAATGTACCAATTTTATACAACTGTGCTGAATAGGGGCCCAATAAAGAAATTGCCCCAATCAAATTATCTGCAGTCAGATGATTGTCTTATAATATATAAAGTTGGTTGTCGTAAATTGACGCAGAACGGCTTAGGGCAATAATTGCCGCATTCCAGTCACACTATTGTTCCAGTATATGATAACTCTTAGAAACAGCTGTTGTGCTAGATTTGTTTTGTTTGCAAAAATATAGAAAATTTTAATATATTCGTGGAAAAATGAGTTGCTCATTGAAAAAAAGAAAATTGCGTCAGCTTTAATTATCGAGTGTGCACTTGAAGACGAAAAAAATGGAAAAAAAAATCATAAAAGAAGTATATTAGTCAGAGAGTGGCTCACAAAAAGAAGCACTAATGGCGCATATAAAAAACATTGATATAGTTTCGAGAAACAGAAAATCAAAACTTTTTGTTCAACAATTTTTTATGGATGAATGATGAAACATTTAAGGAATTATTGCATCTAGTGTCACCAAGAATAAAAACTTATTTTACTTACGAAAATAAATATTTGATTAAAAAATATTATTGGCGCGTATTGTCGTCTTTAATTACCGCACTAGAACACAATAAATATTGGTGTATTTTTAACGTTTTTATTTGTGCATTTGTACCTATCAAGCATTCACTTAATTGTCGCACCAGGGTTGCATTTGATTGGGCAAAATAAGAACAATATTGTTGTTGTTAATACATAAAATGTTTTAAATATACCATATAAAAAAATTTTAAGTATTTTCACAAATATAGAGAAAGTTCGCAACAATTTACAAAAACTTTCGCAAAATACTACCGATTTGAGAAACTGTATATTCAGGTATGTAACAGAAATTTTTTGGAAGTAAACATTTTCGTATAGTCGAATTCGAAACCTTTTCATTTTGCTTCCTCAGCTCAAATTCGTTTTCATATATTCGAAAAATATTAAAAAATATTTTTTTTTTAGAAAAAAATTAAAACCAATTGATTAATGAAAGTAAAGTATTTAAAAGAAGAATTGAATACAAAAAAATATATTTTTAACTAAATTTTAAAATTGTGTATATTCACTTAACAAAAATGTTCTTTTTTTTTTTCTTTACTATTAATTTAAAAAATGCTTAAATTTCATACAAAAGTGGTTAATTTTAAATGGAATGAATAAAAGTAATATCCATTGTTTGTTTACATTACTTTTTAAAGGCTTCTTGCATTTAAATGCGATGAAAATATAAATTCCACTTTACAATTTTTTGTCTTTCGTTTTCTGAAGAAGCTAAATACGATTTCAATTTCACTTTCGTACGAATTTGTGTTCTGTGACATATCTGATTATCAGTGTTGCCAGGACTTGAGAAAAAAAGAAACTAAATTAGACTTTAAAAAAGGTCAGAAAAGGCTAAATGTTCCAAAAAATAAAGCCAGAAAAAAGCTAATATATTTTTTTATTATAAGCGCATTTATTTTTTTGTTCTTATTAGTTTTTGTATTTATTTTATTGGTTTATTTTTTTGTTCTTATTAGTTTTTGTATTTATTTTATTAGTTTGGTATTTCTTAAAGATATTTCAAAGAATTTATAAATATAACCTAAATATAATCATAATATTTTTGTGGAACGAATTAATATACAAAAATGCTTAAATATATGATTCTGTTAAAATAAAGCTTATAGCCTTTTAAGGCTATATTAAAAATCAAAAAAGGCTAGAAAAAAGCTAGAAGCTAAAACGAAAATTTTGAGGCTAATTATATATAAACTATTAAATATAAATTTAGAAAACTTAAACTAATTTCAAAAACAAACTACTGACATTTATTTATATATTTTTACGAGTACATAAAATGTTTTAAATATACCAAATAAAATGCGAAATCCAAAATTCCACAAAAAAATTAAAAAATGATCTGAAGATTCGAAACTTCACCAAAAATATATAAATTCGAAATTTTAGTGCAATTTTTGAATTTTTTTGTGAAATTTAGATTTTGGTGAATATTTAGAACTTTTGGTAAAATTTTATATTTTTGCTGAATTTTTTGATTCTTTTTTTTAATATTTGAGTTTTTGTGAAATTTTTAGTTTTTGGTGAGATTTTAGATTTTTGTAAAATTTCGCATTTTCATTTGGTATATTTAAAGCATTTTATGTACTCTAAAAATATATAAATTATTAATAATTGTCAGTAATTTGTTTTTAAAATTAGTTGTTTTGTTATATAATTTATATATATAATATATACAGTTTTGCAAATCTGTAGTATTGTGTGAGTTTTTGTAAATTGTTGCGAACTTTCTCTATAGTTGTAAAAATTCAAACAATCTAAATACCCAAAAAAATTTACTTTAGTCAACACACGTGGTACTCGGTTTGATTTTATTAAAAAATAATGTATTTTTATAAAAATTTTTTATTAAGACTTTTTAGTTGGCCACGAATTTAAAGCAAATCGGTAAATACATGTAGGAAAGCATGACAGTCCATATTAAATTTCTAATGAAGCTATAAATCTCAATTTTTGAGATAATTGGATGAAAATTGGCATTATATGATGTAGACACGATCTCTATTAAAATTTGTTGGTAATTATTACCATTATAACCATATTCCCATACAATTTTTCTCCAATAATTGTATTTTGAAGCTCATCTTCTTTTTTATTGCCTAATTTAGTACATATAATACTTCTATGGATGTTAGAAACCTTACTTAATTTTATAAAATAAATTTTATAAACGTAAAAACCAATTTATTATATTTTATCAAGTTCGAACCTCAAAACTCCATATCTCTCATATATGGCCCATTTTCGAAAACATCATAAAGTGCATAAATTAGTATTAGTAGACATTACGATTGTTGAATACAAAAGATTGCAAAATGTTAATTTTAAACTTTACAACAAAACTTAATCTATAATAAAACACACGTTGCATATAAAAATCCATCAATATAGAATATAACGTTTTTACAGTCCTAAAGAATGTTAGCACTGACTTCATCCACAATTAAGCTTAGGAGCCATGTAATATCCTCACAAAAATAGGACACGTCCGAAAGTAACATTTTTTACAACACTAAGGAGTGTTGGCATAGCGTCCTATCAAGTTTGGAGCTACAATATCGAAAGTTTACATTCCTTAGCACAAATAATATGAAAAGAAGGGTTGGACATTATTGCATGATATTGAAAAAATTAAATGAATTAAAAAAAAAAAAAAAAAAAAACAAAGTTAAATCGGTAATGGATGTAAAAACGGCGAAAAGTTTGCTACCATTGTCTCATTCATAATTGCTGGCTCAAAAGAGTGATAACTCGAAAAAAGCTTAGCTCGTCCCTTACCCTTCATTAATTTTTCTGTTACTAAATAAACTAGAAATTTCCCTAAAATCCGAACGGAGCTATTTCTTATAATTTGGCAATTTTGACATAATATACATGCTTATTCACTAGTTTTTCAATAGTAAATAGTGCAAAGAAAACTTAATTGTATTGCAAAATACAAAAATTATATGTGTTACCATGGGTACATATAGACCAAGTTAATAAAATTAAAAAAAAGAAATCAGTTTTTATAACGTATAAATACCATAATCACGACGATCTGAAATTTGGTGGCTATATATTTATTAATAAATAAATGCTAGCACTTTACAGTTAAAAAAGGGTATGTACCGTAGGGTTAAATATAAATAATATACAGTTTTGAAAATCGGTAGCATTTTGTAAAATTTTGCGAACTTTCTCTTTATTTTAGAAAATTCATAAAATTTTTGTACATGGTATATTTAAAACATTTTATGTATTTGTAAAAATATATAAAATTTTAATAACTGCCAGCAGTTTGTTTTTGATACTAGTAGTTTGTGAAAGTTTTTGTAAATTGTTGTGAAATTTCTTCATATTTGTGAAACTTTATAAATTTTTTTATATGGTATATTTAAAAAATTCTATGTATTTTTAAAAATATATAATTTTATAGACATATACAGTTTTGCAAATCGGTAGTAATTTGTGAGTTTTGTTTTCGGAATCAAAAGCTTAAAATATTTTTTTTTTTTTCGCAATGATATGAGATTATCGAATGCCCGGTATCGCTATAACGTTCAAATATCCCTTGATTTTGGTACTGGTGCAAATTCTAACACAAGGAAGGACAGTTAAGGAATATACCTATTTTGACCTTTGAAGGTTTGATTTTAGTAAAAAACATATGTTATGTTGGAAGGATATCCATCACTGAATCAACGATTGCTGGAAATAGTAGCTTTAAATGGCCAAATAGGTTCATTCAGATAATATCAAATATCTACTGTTAATGACTTCTATATATTATAACAGGCTTGGTCGTTTCAACATTGTTTCTTTAAGATAATTTTTATGAATCATCATATTAGAACTTCATATTAATATTAGTTCACTGCCATTATCAAAATGTTATTAAAAAATATGGAGAAAAGAGTGTTTTTTAATAATATTTATATCCTTTGTAGTTAAAATTATCTTAAACTTATATGTATTGGTAGTAATTAGTAGTAATACTACATAATTTTTCAATAATTATTTTTATCAAAATTTTAAAAATCTAATGATTTGTTAGATGTTGCATTTTTTTGCTCCCCTTAATTTACAACTTAAAAAAAAAAAAATATTATTAACTGTTCGTATGCACAACCATTTGGACCAAAATGACAAATATAATAGATGGCAAAGAATAAAATCGCAACAGTAATGGCTAATTTAATGACGTTCTAGCCCTAATCAATATGATCGAACATATATAGCCTAGCGTTTCATTTTTATGCTCGCAACTGTACATTTTTAATAACTGCCAGTAATTTGTTTGTGAAATTTGTAGTTTGTGGAAGTTTTTGTAAATTGATGTGAACTTTCTCTATATTTGTGAAAATTCAAAAACTATATTAGTGGTAGTTTTCTAATTTTGGCTATATAGTTTAAATATAAATGGTGTGCAGTTTTGTAAATCGGTAGTATTTTGTAAACGTTTTTGTAACTTGCGATACCAATAAAACAATTTATGTATTTTTAAACATATATACATTTTTAATAATTTAAATATAAATAATATACAGTTTTGCAAATCTGAAGTATTTTGTGAAAGTTTTGTAAATTGTTGTGAATTTTATCTATATTTGTGAAACTTAAAAAATTTTTGTATATGGTATATTTAAAACATTTTATGTATTTGTAAAAATATATATAAATTTTTCATAACTGTCAGTAGTTGTTTTTTTAAATTGGCAGTAGTTTTCTAAATTTTGTTATATAATTTAAATATAAATAATATACAGTTTTGCAAATCGGTTGTTTTTTGTGAATCTTTTGTTGCGTTTCATAACTTTTTGTATATTTAAAACATTTTATGTATTTGTAGAAATATATACATTTTTAATAACTGTCAGGAGTATTTTTTAAATTAGCAGTAGTTTTCTAAAATTGGCTATATATTTTAAATATAAATAATATACAAATCGGTAGAATTTTGTGAAAATTTTTGTAACTTGTTGTGAACTTCATCTATATGTTAAAAATTGTTTTGAATTTTATATGGTTTATATATCAATAATGTACAGTTTTGCTAATCGGTAGTATTTTGCAGTGTTGCCAGGACTTGAGAAAAAAAGAAGCTAAATTAGACTTTAAAAAAAGTCAGAAAAGGCTAAATGTCCCAAAAAATAAAGCCAGAAAAAAACGAATATATTTGGGGTATTCACAAAGTGTGCTATCATGTCGTATTGTCATAATGTTATAAAATTTTACAAAGGAAAAGCAATAACAATATTTTTTATACATTAAAATATTTTACGACATATGACAATACGACATGATAGCACACTTTGTGAATCCCCCAATTGTTTTATTTAAAAACGCATTTATTTATTTTTTTTCTCATTAGATTAAGGTATTCCTTAAAGATATTTTAGTGAATTTGTAAATATAACATAAATAGTTTTTATAGGTAACAAAGTTTGTTAAAAAATACTTTTGTAGAATGAAGCGCCGCAGGCGAAAATTTTCGTTAAATATAAATAATTTCAATTTTTTGTGCGAACTAATACATAAAAATGCTTAAATTGATAATTCTCTAGAAATAAAATGACTAAATTTTTAGCCTTTTTAAGGCTATTTTAAAATTAAAAAAAGCTAGAAAAAAGGCTAGAAACTAAAACGAAAATTTTGAGGCTAAAAGCAAAATAAAAAGGCTAGATTTAGCCTTAAAAAGGCTAAACTGGCAACACTGGTATTTTGTGAAAGTTTTGTAAATTGTTTTGAATTTTATCTAAATTAATAATATACCTATGGCTTTCTTAATTTGAATATATAGTTTAAATGTAAATGATATACAGTTTTGCAAATCGGTAGTATTTTGTGAAGGTTTTGCAAATTGTTTTGAATTTTATCTATGTTTCTGAAAATTCATAAATTTTTGTATACGGCATATTTAAAGCATTTTATGTATTTGTTAAAATATATAAATATATAATACTGTCAGTAGTTTGTTTTTGAAATTAGTGTTAAGGTGGTATCACACTATTGTCGCAATGTACCAATTTTATACAACTGTGCTGAATAGGGGCCCAATAAAGAAATCGCCCCAATCAAATTATCTGCAGTCAGATGATTGTCTTATAATACATAAAGTTGGTTGTCGTAAATTGACGCAGAACGGCTTAGGGCAATAATTGCCGCATTCCAGTCACACTATTGTTCCAGTATATGATAACTCTTAGAAACAGCTGTTGTGCTAGATTTGTTTTGTTTGCAAAAATATAGAAAATTTTAATATATTCGTGGAAAAATGAGTTGCTCATTGAAAAAAAGAAAATTGCGTCAGCTTTAATTATCGAGTGTGCACTTGAAGACGAAAAAAATGGAAAAAAAAATCATAAAAGAAGTATATTAGTCAGAGAGTGGCTCACAAAAAGAAGCACTAATGGCGCATATAAAAAACATTGATATAGTTTCGAGAAACAGAAAATCAAAACTTTTTGTTCAACAATTTTTTATGGATGAATGATGAAACATTTAAGGAATTATTGCATCTAGTGTCACCAAGAATAAAAACTTATTTTACTTACGAAAATAAATATTTGATTAAAAAATATTATTGGCGCGTATTGTCGTCTTTAATTATCGCACTAGAACACAATAAATATTGGTGTATTTTTAACGTTTTTATTTGTGCATTTGTACCTATCAAGCATTCACTTAATTGTCGCACCAGGGTTGCATTTGATTGGGCAAAATAAGAACAATATTGTTGTTGTTAATACATAAAATGTTTTAAATATACCATATAAAAAAATTTTAAGTATTTTCACAAATATAGAGAAAGTTCGCAACAATTTACAAAAACTTTCGCAAAATACTACCGATTTGAGAAACTGTATATTCAGGTATGTAACAGAAATTTTTTGGAAGTAAACATTTTCGTATAGTCGAATTCGAAACCTTTTCATTTTGCTTCCTCAGCTCAAATTCGTTTTCATATATTCGAAAAATATTAAAAAATATTTTTTTTTTAGAAAAAAATTAAAACCAATTGATTAATGAAAGTAAAGTATTTAAAAGAAGAATTGAATACAAAAAAATATATTTTTAACTAAATTTTAAAATTGTGTATATTCACTTAACAAAAATGTTCTTTTTTTTTTCTTTACTATTAATTTAAAAAATGCTTAAATTTCATACAAAAGTGGTTAATTTTAAATGGAATGAATAAAAGTAATATCCATTGTTTGTTTACATTACTTTTTAAAGGCTTCTTGCATTTAAATGCGATGAAAATATAAATTCCACTTTACAATTTTTTGTCTTTCGTTTTCTGAAGAAGCTAAATACGATTTCAATTTCACTTTCGTACGAATTTGTGTTCTGTGACATATCTGATTATCAGTGTTGCCAGGACTTGAGAAAAAAAGAAACTAAATTAGACTTTAAAAAAGGTCAGAAAAGGCTAAATGTTCCAAAAAATAAAGCCAGAAAAAAGCTAATATATTTTTTTATTATAAGCGCATTTATTTTTTTGTTCTTATTAGTTTTTGTATTTATTTTATTGGTTTATTTTTTTGTTCTTATTAGTTTTTGTATTTATTTTATTAGTTTGGTATTTCTTAAAGATATTTCAAAGAATTTATAAATATAACCTAAATATAATCATAATATTTTTGTGGAACGAATTAATATACAAAAATGCTTAAATATATGATTCTGTTAAAATAAAGCTTATAGCCTTTTAAGGCTATATTAAAAATCAAAAAAGGCTAGAAAAAAGCTAGAAGCTAAAACGAAAATTTTGAGCCTAATTATATATAAACTATTAAATATAAATTTAGAAAACTTAAACTAATTTCAAAAACAAACTACTGACATTTATTTATATATTTTTACGAGTACATAAAATGTTTTAAATATACCAAATAAAATGCGAAATCCAAAATTCCACAAAAAAATTAAAAAATGATCTGAAAATTCGAAACTTCACCAAAAATATATAAATTCGAAATTTTAGTGCAATTTTTGAATTTTTTGTGAAATTTAGATTTTGGTGAATATTTAGAACTTTTGGTAAAATTTTATATTTTTGCTGAATTTTTTGATTCTTTTTTTTAATATTTGAGTTTTTGTGAAATTTTTAGTTTTTGGTGAGATTTTAGATTTTTGTAAAATTTCGCATTTTCATTTGGTATATTTAAAGCATTTTATGTACTCTAAAAATATATAAATTATTAATAATTGTCAGTAATTTGTTTTTAAAATTAGTTGTTTTGTTATACAATTTATATATATAATATATACAGTTTTGCAAATCTGTAGTATTGTGTGAGTTTTTGTAAATTGTTGCGAACTTTCTCTATAGTTGTAAAAATTCAAACAATCTAAATACCCAAAAAAATTTACTTTAGTCAACACACGTGGTACTCGGTTTGATTTTATTAAAAAATAATGTATTTTTATAAAAATTTTTTATTAAGACTTTTTAGTTGGCCACGAATTTAAAGCAAATCGGTAAATACATGTAGGAAAGCATGACAGTCCATATTAAATTTCTAATGAAGCTATAAATCTCAATTTTTGAGATAATTGGATGAAAATTGGCATTATATGATGTAGACACGATCTCTATTAAAATTTGTTGGTAATTATTACCATTATAACCATATTCCCATACAATTTTTCTCCAATAATTGTATTTTGAAGCTCATCTTCTTTTTTATTGCCTAATTTAGTACATATAATACTTCTATGGATGTTAGAAACCTTACTTAATTTTATAAAATAAATTTTATAAACGTAAAAACCAATTTATTATATTTTATCAAGTTCGAACCTCAAAACTCCATATCTCTCATATATGGCCCATTTTCGAAAACATCATAAAGTGCATAAATTAGTATTAGTAGACATTACGATTGTTGAATACAAAAGATTGCAAAATGTTAATTTTAAACTTTACAACAAAACTTAATCTATAATAAAACACACGTTGCATATAAAAATCCATCAATATAGAATATAACGTTTTTACAGTCCTAAAGAATGTTAGCACTGACTTCATCCACAATTAAGCTTAGGAGCCATGTAATATCCTCACAAAAATAGGACACGTCCGAAAGTAACATTTTTTACAACACTAAGGAGTGTTGGCATAGCGTCCTATCAAGTTTGGAGCTACAATATCGAAAGTTTACATTCCTTAGCACAAATAATATGAAAAGAAGGGTTGGACATTATTGCATGATATTGAAAAAATTAAATGAATTAAAAAAAAAAAAAAAAAAAAAAAAACAAAGTTAAATCGATAAAGGATGTAAAAACGGCGAAAAAGTGGGCTACCATTGTTATATTCATATATGCTGGCTCAAAAGAGTGATAACTCAAAAATGTTTAGCTCATCACATATTAATATTAATATTTATTAATCTTTCTATTTCTAAATAAACTAGACATTTCCTTCAAATCCGAACGGCTCAATTTATTATAATTTGGAAATTTTTACTATAATATACATGCTTATTCACTAGTTTTTCAATAGTAAATAGTGCAAAGAAAACTTAATTGTATTGCAAAATACAAAAATTATATGTGTTACCATGGGTACATGACCAACTTAATAAAATTTATTTTTTTTTTTTAGTTTTTATAACGTATAAACAACTTAATCACGACGATCTGAAGTTTCGTGGCCATATCTTTATTAATAAATTCTAGCACATTACAGTTAGAAATGGTACCCGGGTACCATTTTTATAACGTTAGCTTTCTTAATTTGGATATATAGTTTAAATATAAATGATATGTTTTGCAAATCGGTAGTAATTTGTGATAGTTTTTGAAAAGTGTTGTGAATTTTCTCTATATTTGTAAAAATTCATGAATTTTTGAATATGGTATATTTAAAACATTTTCTGTCTTTGTAAAAATATATACATTTTTTAATAACTGTCAGTAGTTTGTTTTTGAAATTAGCGGTACTTTTCTACATTTGGTTATATAGTTTGTATATTAATAATATACAGTTTTGCAAATCGGTAATATTTTGTGAAAGTTTTGTAAATTGTCGTAAATGATGAATATTTTTCGAACTTTTTTATGAAATTGTATTTTTATTCAGGCTCAAGTTCATTATTGTTATAATTCTTCTAGAATACGGAAAAAGATTTATTAGACCCTAGCAGGATGGAATGCATTTTCTGATCTGCTACGATCTTCGTCAGCATCCATGTGCCTTTTAGTACTAATCGTAAAGATCTTTCATTTAACTCACACTTTTGAAGAATTAGAATACGTAACTTCATCACTTTACATATTCTGAATTCTTAAGTATTAAGTTGAAATAACTTTACAAAAGCTTTTTCTTATATTTATTGTATTCTACATTATTACAGTGTTGTTTTACTGCTCTAGCTAACCGTCGGTAAGCATAGTATGCGGATTTATATGTTGTTTTGTCTGTTACATTGTTGGTTCTATACTAGAATTCCAACATACAATCAGTAAACAAGTTACAGAGTGCCCTATGTAGTATTAATTTTCATAAATGATTAATATTTTTCGAACTTTTTTATGAATTAATAATTATTGTATTTTTATTCAGGCTCAAGTTCATTATTGTAATAATTCTTCTAGAATACGGAAAAAGATTTATTAGACACTAGCAGGATGGAAGGCATTTTCTGATCCGCTACGATCTTTTTCAGCATCCATGTGCTTTTTAGTACTAAATTGTAAATTGTTTTGAATTTTATCTATATTTGTGAAAATTCATAAATTTTTGTATATGGCATATTTAAAGCATTTTTTGTATTTGTAAAAACTGTCAGTAGTTTTTATACAATTGTGCTGAATAGGGGGCCAATAAAGGAATTGCCCCAATCAAATTATCTGCAGTCAGATGATTGTCTTATAATACATAACGTTGCCACAGTGGGGTCAAACGCAATTTTTTTTTTTGGAATAAATCTGTATCTCCTAAACTACTGGTTGGATTAAATTGAAATGTATGGAAGAGTTGCAGAGGAGAACCTAAGCTTTAGGAAAAACTATCTTGCAGTCACCCTGTGATAACCCAAGAAAATCTACAGGTTGTCAAAATTGACTACCTCGAGTATGTAAAAGTTTAAAAAAATCGTAACTTATAAAAATGAAGTCCGATTTTAAAGATTTTTATATTTCTGTAAAGTGCTTGGCAAGATAAAGAAAAAATAAGCTTACTAATCTAAGTTATCTCTTACAGTTAAAAAGATATTAAGACTTGAATTTTGAATTTTTGATTTTTTGCCTCGACTTTCTTTCGTTTTTCGGGAATAAGTCCTGGGATATATGAGGTGAAAATTTTTTAAAAATATTTTGTAATTTGCTATATATTTTAAAATAACATGCTGAAAGAATTTTTGGATTATCTCAATACGTCTAGACGTGAAAAATATTCAAAGTCAGCACTCTGAAATTGGTATGAAAAACGGCTACTTTTTACAAAAATATAGTACAATTCTTTCACTTTTTTCTCAAAGTTCCGTTAAAGAAAAAAATTTGTTCTTTATATATTTCAAAAGACAAGGCTTCATAAATGGTTAATGTAGAAATCTTGAACAGATTTAGGCCTGCACCCTACATCAGGCATTGGTCGAAAATGCTGAATTTTGGAAAAAGATAAATTTTTGTCGATTAATAAAAAAAATGTCACGCAAGTTTTTTTAAATTTTTTGACGATATTTCATCAAAAAATAGACTTAGAATAATTTGACACTAAACTGCTTCCCGCCCAGCCATAAACGAATGCAGGAGAGCAGATTTCATGAAAAAAGTAAATTTTTTAAACGACTTTTTGTAATTGTATAAAAAAGCATTTTATCATAATATTTTCGCCATTATTTCTTAAGTAGTGTATAAAATATATATTGATCTTTCACTCCTGAAAAAATTATTGGAAAAGCTTTACAAATCAATTTTTGCCAATTTTTCAAAATTAAAAAAGATATAAAAACCAAAAAAATAATGTTTTGTAAAACAAAACTCCGCCTATTTTCCAAAAACTAATAAAATATTACAAGAATATAAAAATAGACTTATTTACCAATTCATTGATGTATAATACGTATGTATAGATCATTTTAAAAGCATTATATCATGGTCTCAAATCTGACAACTTAGGTCAACTTTCACAAAATTCATTGTTATACAATATTTCCATATGTGCGTATACGTAACACACAATTGTATTGGCACGTTTTGGTTGCTGAACGAGATAATATTCGTAATAATCGCCTATATTTATTAAATATTGTTTATTTTTGAAAAATTGCCAAAAATTTATTTGTAAAGTTTTTTTTTAATGATTTTTACAGGAGTGAAAGATAAATATATATTTTATACACTACATAAGAAATAATGGCGAAAATATTATGTTAATATGCTTTTTTATGCTATTAAAAAAAGTCGTTTAAAAAATTGACTTTTTTCATGAAATCTGCTCTCCTGCATTCGTTTTTGGCCGGGCGGGGAGCAGTTTAGTGTCAAATCATTCTAAATCTATTTTTTGATGAAATATCGTCAAAAAATTTAAAAAAGCTAGCGTGACATTTTTTTTATTAATCGATAAAAAATCTAACTTTTTCCAAAATTTACCATTTTCGACCAATGCCTGATGTAGGGTGCAAGCCTAAATCAGTTCAAAATTTCTACACTAGCCATTTGTGAAGCCTTGTCTTTTGAAATATGTAAAGAAAATTTTTTTTTCTTTAACGGAACTTTGAGAAAAAAGTGAAAGAATTGTACTATATTTTTGTAAAAAATAGCCGTTTTTCATACCAATTTCAGAGTGGTAACTTTGAATATTTTTCACGTCTAGACGTATTGAGATAATCCAAAAATTCTTTCAGCATGTTATTTTAAAATATATAGCAAATTACAAAATATTTTTAAAAAATTTTCACCTCATATATCCCAGAACTTATTCCCAAAAAACGAAAGTAAGTCGAGGCAAAAAATCAAAAATTCAAAATTCAAGTCTAAATATCTTTTTAACTGTAAGAGATAACTTAGGTTAGTAAGCTTATTTTTTCTTTATCTTGCCAAGCACTTTATAGAAATATAAAAAGCTTTAAAATCGGACTTCATTTTTATAAGTTACGATTTTTTTAAACTTTTACATACTCGAGGTAGTCAATTTTGACAACCTGTAGATTTTCTTGTGTTATCACAGGGTGACTGCAAGATAGTTTTTCTCAAAGCTTAGGTCCACCTCTGCAACTCTTTAATACATTTCAATTTAATCTAACCAGTAGTTTAGGAGATACAGATTTATTACCAAAAAATTTGCGTTTAACCCCACTGTGCGTTGGGTGTCGTAAGTTGACTCAATTCGAAATTTGTAGGAATAATACGTAAAATTTGGGAAGCCCTGGTTCTCGCAAAAAACAGTTTTAAAAAGATTTTTTCCTTTAAAGTATTTTGCGTTTAGTTATCTTTCAGAAAAATATAAATATTACATATGTTACTTCAGAAAATTTTTCATATAACAGGAAAAGAATATAACCACTTTTTTTGCAAAAAAAAAAAATGGGAAAAATTCCACATTTTTTGACGGTTCAAATTTAAATGCCTGTAACTTTTGACTCCACAAATATTTTTACGAAATTCTTTCTTTGCACAAGTTTCATATTTGTCAAACGCAAATTGTATGGTAATAAATCTGTATCTCCAAAGCTACTGCTCGGATTAAATTGAAATGTATGTTGCAGAGAAGGACATAAGCCTTCAGAAAAATCATATTGTAGTTGCCCTTTGATAACACAAGAAAAGCTACAGGGTGTCAAAATTGATTACCTCGAGTATGTAAATGTTTAAAAAAATCGTAACTTCTACAAATGAATTCCGATTTTAAAGATTTTTATATTTCTTTAAAGTGCTTAGCAAGATAAATAAGCTTAGTCACCTAAGTTATCTCTTACAACTAAAAAGATATTTACACTTGAATTTTGAATTTTTGATTTTTTGCCTCGACTTTCTTTCGTTTTTCGCGAATAAGTCCTGAGGTATATAAGGTAAATATTTTTTAAAAATATTTTGTAATTTATTATATATTTCAAAATAATATGCTGAAGGAATTTTTGGATTATCTCAATGCGTCTAGACGTGAAAAATATTCAAACACAGCTCTCTGAAATTGGTATGAAAAATGGCTATTTTTTACAAAAATATATTTTCACTTTTTCTCAAAGTTCCGTTAAAGAAAAAACATTTTTCTTTGTATATTTCAAGATATAAGCCTTCATAAATGATTAATAAAGAAATCTTTAATTGATTTATGTTTGCACCCTACATTAGGCATTGGCCGAAAATGGTGAATATTGGAAAAAGTTTAAATTTTTATCGATTAATAAAAAAATGTCACCCGAGCTTTTTTAAATTTATTGACGAATTTATTTTTGATATATTTTTTAAATTATGAAAAATTGCCAAAAATTAATTTTTAAAGTTTTTTTAGTGATTTTTGCAGAAGTGAAAGATCGATATATTTTATACATTACATAAGAAATAATGGAGAAAATATTATGCTAATATGCTTTTTTATGCAATTAAAAAAAGTCGTTTAAAAAATTTACTTTTTTCATAAAATTTCCACTCCTGCATTCGTTTTTGGCCGTCAGTGTCAAATCGTTCTAAATGTATTTTTTGATAAAATATCGTTAATAAATTTAAAAAACTCGCATGACTTTTTTTTTTGTTAATCGATACAAATTTTACTTTTTTCTAAAATTCACCATTTTTGACCAATGCCTGATGTAGAGTGTAAACATAAATCAATTCAAAATTTCTTTATTAAACATTTATGAAGCTTTATCTTTTAAAATATATAAAGAAAAAATTGTTTTCTCTAACGGAACTTTGAGAAAAAAGTGAAAGATTTGTACTATATTTTTTGTAAAAAATAGACATTTTTCATAGTAATTTCAGAGTGCTGACTTTGAATATTTTTCTCGTCTAGGCGAATTGAGATAATCCAAAAATTCTTTCAGCATATTACATATTTTGAAATATATGACAAATTACCAAATATTTTTTTTTCTCATATACCTCAGGACTTATTCCCGAAAAACGAAATAAAGTCGAGTAAAAAATCAAAAATTCAAAATAAGTGTAAATATCTTTTTAACTGTAAGAGATAACTTAAGTGAGTAAGCTTATTTTTTCTTGCTAAGCACTTTAAAGAAATATAAAAATCTTTAAAATCGGACTTCATTTGTAGAAGTTACGATTTTTTTAAACTTTTACATACTCGAGGTAGTCAATTTTGACACCTTGTAGCTTTTCTTGCATTATCATATTGCAGTCACCCTGTGGGTGACCACAATATGATTTTTTTTCAAAGCTTTAGTCCTCCTCTACAACTCTTCCATACATTTTTATTTAATCCGAGCAGTAGTTTTGGAGACACAGATTTATTACCAAAAAATTTTCGTTTGACCCCACTGTGCGCTGCACAGTTCGGCAGTTAGGACGGTTCGAAGATGGAAGTTGGCACTGGTGCAGGTGTATAAAATCCACATTTTCCGAAGTCCCGTAGATTTTGATTGAAAACTTTTAACAACATATTACAGATTCCTAAACTTCATTCCGTTTGCCGATTCGTGCTTTGGGATTAGAGAAAATATAGACTAAATCAAAACTTTCATATAAAATGTTTCGAATTCGGGAGGGTCTGCACCTTGACTACTTAAGTTATTGGGCCTGCTTTTTATTTTAAAGTCTTCTATGTTAAGATACCTTTCAGAAAAGTATAAAATTATTATATGTTGTTAAAGAAAATTTTATTTTAAAGAAAAAAGAGTGTAGATACTTTTTGGGATTTAAGAAAATATAGACTAAAATCAAAACTTTCACATAAAATGGGTCGAATTCGGGAGGGTGTGTACCTTGACTATTTAAGCCTTTTATTTTAAAGTTCTCTGTGAAAATACTTTTCAGAAAAGTATAAAATTGTTATATATTGTTAAAGAAAATTTTATTTTACAGAAAAAAGAGTGTAGATACTTTTTCGGCCAAAAAAAAACAAAAAGTCGTCATTTTTGCAATTTTCAAATTCAAAATCTTTTATTTTTGGACTCGGTAAAGATATCGACTTGAGTTTTTTTGTATACAATAGATAATTTTGGTCTTTAATTAGCTTAAGAAAAAACAAATGAAATCGGTTGGGAACACTAGGATAAATATGAAGAAAAAAAACTGGACCAAAAACATGCAAAATTTAGGTACTTAAAAATTCAAATGCTAATAACTCAAAAACTATAAGAGATAAGTAGGACATGGAAGCATGTTTTTGTTTTGGACGTGAAACAAAAATTTGGCAAGTGATTAAAAAATGTGTGTGTCAGAGGTACCCAAATTTGAGCCCCTTTAGCTCCGCCCCTGAGGGGTCTGTACGGTCTCCCTTCCAAACTTAATATTGTACACTCCTCTGCTACGCATTTACCAAGTCTCATGCAAATCCAACCACAGATTTATTTCCAAAAAATGTCGATTCTGCCCCACTGTGCGCTGTAGCGAAATTCATTATTAGTCCCATTTCATTTTTGAAATGGGACACTGTACAGTGTGCGATTCAAAAAATTAAATGGTATTAATTATGGAACATTGGAACGGAACATATAGACCTACAGGGGGCAAGTCCACAGTGTCCCAAAGTTGGACACCTCGAGTATAAAATTTATTAAAAACGATCCTGATTTCTTATATCTGAACCGATTTCTATTGCGAAAAAAATTAAAACACTTTAGACTAAATAAAAAGAATAACTTTTTTTAGATTCCAGCTTTGCGATTTGAGAAATTAAGGCGAAAATTTGAAATTAGTTGGAAAAATAGGTCAAATTTGGGAAACCCTGGTTCTCGCAAAAATCAATTCTTAAAAGCTTTTTTTCCTTTAAAGTATTTTGTGTTTAGTTGTCTTTCAGAAAAATATAAATACTATATATGTTACTTAAGAAAATTTTTATATAACAGAAAAAGAATGTTACTACTTTTTTGGCAAAAAAAACGGGAAAAAATCAACTTTTTTTGAAAGTTTAAATTTAAATGCTCGTAACTTTTGACTCCGTAAATATTTTTTCAAAATACTTTCTCTGCACAACTTTTCTATTTGTTTTTAATGGAATAAGAAAAATTAAAAAAATGGGTCTAAAAATGGACCTGCTGTAGCCAAAAAACTTTACCAAGACAGGCTATAAAATAAAAATTTTAATTTTTAAAGCTTAATATCTTTTAAACAAAAAGAGATAATATATGCATATGACGATGTTTTTTGTAGATATTGACTAGAAGAATCCCTCTATATATAATCGGTTCAGATATAAGGAATCAGGATCGTTTTTAATAAATTTTATACCCGAGGTGTCCAACTTTGGGACCCTGTGGACTCGCCCTCTGTAGGTCTATATTATCCAAGCATACTATCACCATGTGAAATTTCATGGGGATCGGAGCAGCCGTTCCAAAGTTCCATAATTATTTCCATTTTTTTTTTCATTTTCATTTTTTGAATCGCGCACTGTGCAGCGTAACCTTACCTGATATTTAAACGTGTTCTTCAAACTACTAGTGCCCTAGGAAAAAAAGCTCTATTGCCCTAGGAAATAAAGCTCTATTTATCGAATTAAATGCAGAAAATAAGAGACTATTACTCTATATCCATGTCCGTTGGATTTCGAAGAGAAATACCCTGAAGAGATTATATATTTTCCCGATATTATCCGGATCTAAAAACCAATTTTTGTGTTTTACTTGCCTTTACTTCGTAATCCATTCAACATTTGTAACGTGTAGTTACAAATATTAAACCACCTACATATTAACATATTGTAACTACTGTAGTAGTAAATTCTCATTTAGTTTATGTTAATTTAAACATAAATAGTCAAGATTACAACAACACAGGGGAGCAAGAACCGAAGTACCAATCTTGTTATACTTTGATCTTAGGGAACAAAGTATCACCAGACACGACCGAAGTTCTTTCTTCCGAACCGTAGCTGAATCCGTAGTTAACCGACCGAGAGCCGAAGAATTTATCTCGTCGGATTGTAGTAGAACCGTAGTTAGCCGATTGGGAGCTGAAGAATTTATCTCATCGGATTGTATTTTGAAGGCCGAACCTTGTAGTTAGCCGACCGAGAGCCGAAGAATTTATCTCGTTGGATCGTATTTAGTACCATAGTTAACCGATTGAGAGCTGAAGAATTTATCTCATCGGATTGTATTTAGTTTGTAAAATAGCTAATACGATCTTAGTTAGCCGACAGAGAGCCGAAGCATTTATCTCGTCGGATTGTATTTAGTAGTGCATACGATCTTAGTTAGCCGACCGAGAGCCGAAGAATTTATCTCGTTGGATCGTATTTAGTACCATAGTTAACCGATTGAGAGCTGAAGAATTTATCTCATCGGATTGTATTTAGTTTGTAAAATAGCTAATACGATCTTAGTTAGCCGACAGAGAGCCGAAGCATTTATCTCGTCGGATTGTATTTAGTAGTGCATACGATCTTAGGTAGCCGACAGAGAGCCGAAGCATTTATCTCGTCGGATTGTATTTAGAAGTGCATACGATCCTAGTTTGCCGACAGAGAGCCGAAGCATTTATCTCGTCGGATTGTATTTAGTAGTGCATACGATCTTAGTTAGCCGACCGAGAGCCGAAGAATTTATCTCGTTGGATCGTATTTAGTACCATAGTTAACCGATTGAGAGCTGAAGAATTTATCTCATCGGATTGTATTTAGTTTGTAAAATAGCTAATACGATCTTAGTTAGCCGACAGAGAGCCGAAGCATTTATCTCGTCGGATTGTATTTAGTAGTCCATACGATCTTAGTTAGCCGATAGAGTGTTGAAGCATTTATCTCGTCGGATTTATTTCGTAAACTAGTTCATACGATCTTAGTTAGCCGATCGAGGGCAGAAGCATTTACCTCGTCGGATTTTATTCTAGAGACGAAACCCGTAGTTAGCCGATTGAAAGTTGAAGAATTTGTCTCGTCGGATTTAATCTTGTTAACCAACCTAAGATTTAAAATTGCCAACCCTATTCTTTCCCCTCATAGATAGGTATCATTTCGTCGTTGTTCTTGTCACAAGGAAGCTCTGTGGTAACAATCAAAGGAAGCAGACCTTTGAAGAAACTGGACAGACTGAGTATACCCCAGCTGGAAACTAAACTGCATTACACATTGCTATTGATGACATACTCGATAATTGTTTAAGATAAAAAAAATTCGTGTGCCAAAGCTAACTTTAAATCTATGTTGGTTGATTTTTTAAATCGTTCTTTGGGTTGCGAAAACGTACTATGTGAAATATTAGTGAAGTCGGATATCGTTAACCCGTGCCGCATAGGATCTGATATTTGTAGGTTGCGTTTATATGAGAATATGGTATTTTTGCAGTTTTTGGAAAATTCTTGCAATTAAATCCTGTCATATTTTGATTTTTATGCCTTAAACATAAAAACCATGAACCTTTTAAAGCTTATGATCATTTAAAAACATATTTTTTAGTTTTATAATGATTGAAAAATAAAATTTAAAAGTTTTCGGGTGCTTGAAAAAAAATTAAATGTAATAATTTGTCTTTGTATTTTCAAACTTTTTAATAATTGGATAAATTTCTAACAAATCACATCTAACTTCATTTTTCGCAACCAAACGTGATCTAAATTTGGAACTGTAGGGCAGAAAAACTAGATTCACACAAATATGTAGATTAGACTGCACCAAAATTGACCAACTTTCGAATTTTGACCGTAAGTCCCCCTAGAATTCCTCTTGGGTTGCAAAAACGTACTGTGAGAAATATTAGTGAAATCGGATATCGTTAACCCGCCGCATAGGACCTAAAGTTTGAAGGTTGCGTTTATATGAGAAAAGGTTGGTCTTTTTGCAGTTTTTAGAATAATGTTGCTATTAAGTACTTTGTTTTGCACTTAAATGTTGAAAAATTTTAACATTTCAAAGGTAAAAATTTTTTAACCGAGCATGGAAAGGACTATCCTGTGGAAACAAAAATGTATTTTTCGGTAATTATGGTTCAAATTTAATTGAAAATAGCTCTTAATTTAAACGTTTATCAAAAAATTTAAAATTTTGTTGTACTCTTCTTAGAAAATGCTCTAAAACATATTAATGGTCTCGGGAATTCGAAATAACTTTAACATTTATAAATCGATTTTCACGGTATAACTTATTTGATAGCGAATTATGTGTAGATTATTACAATTTTTAACATTTAGGTGCAAAAAATTATAGTGTGCTTTAATTATAGTGTGTGCACTTGAAGACGAAAAAAATGAAAAAAATAAATAAAAAATAAAAAGAAGCACTAATGGCTTCTTTTTGTGAGCCACAATTGTATTGCGGCAATTGTGTGATCCCACCTTTAGTTTTCTAAATTTTTTATATTGTCTAAATATAAATAATATACAGTTTTTTTTTTTTAATTTAGATATACAGTTTAAATATAAATAATGTTTTTATTTAAAAGTAAATTTGGTTACATTTGGATATATAGTTTAAATATAAATAATATACAGTTTTGCAAATTGATAGCATTGCAAAACTGTACATTATTTAAAACTAAATTTGGTATATAGAGTATGTATAAATAAGATACAGTTCTACAATTCGGTTACTACCGAATACTTTTTTTGAAAGTTTTATAAATTGTTGTGAGCTT
Organism: Protophormia terraenovae; assembly: GCA_951394005.1. Lineage (NCBI taxonomy): Eukaryota > Metazoa > Arthropoda > Insecta > Diptera > Calliphoridae > Protophormia > Protophormia terraenovae. The sequence goes on along the minus strand of OX596073.1, from coordinate 90,076,084 downwards.
TCTCTACATTTGTGAAAATTCATATATTTTTGTATACGGCATATTTAAAACATTTTATGTACTCTAAAAATATATAAATTATTAATAACTGTCAGTAATTTGTTTTTGAAATTAGTGGTAGTTTTCTAAATTTGGTTATATAGTTTATATATAAATAATATACAGTTTTGCACATCTGTAGTATTGTGTGAAAGTTTTAGTAAATTGTTGCGAAATTTCTCTATAGTTGTGAAAATTCAAACAATATAAATACCCAAAAAAAAATTTTATTAAGACCTTTTAGTTGGCCACGGATCTTAAAGCAAATCGCTAAATACATGTAGGAAAGCATGGCAGTCCATATTAAACTTCTAATAAAGCTACAAATCGCAATTTTTGAGATAATTGGATGAAAATTGGCTTTATATGATGTAGACACGATCTCTACTAAAATTAGTTGGTAATAATTACCTATTATAACCATATCCCAATACAATTTTTCTCCAATAATTATATTTTGAAGCTCGTATTGCATGAGATTATCGAATGCCCGTTATCGCTATAACGTTCAAATATCCCTTTTTTTGGTCCTGGTGCAAATTCTAACACAAGGAAGGACAGTTAAGGAATATACCTATTTTGACCTTTGAATATGATACTTTGATTTTAGTAAAAAATATATGTAATGTTTTTGCTCCCCTAAATTTACAACTTAAAAAAAAAATATTATTAACTGTTCGTATGCGTAACAAAAATGACATACAATTATAATAGTTGGCTAAGGCCGCACAGAATAAAATAAATGTTTGTATACAGTATATTTAAAAAAATATATAATTTTTTCATAACTGTATGTAGTCTTTTTGAAATTAGCGGTAGTATAATATAACGGTTTTGTAACTTGTGAACTATATAGCGGTAGTTTTCTAAATTTTGTTATATAGTCTAAATATAAATTATATACTTATAGCGTTAGCTTTCTTAATTTGGATATATTGTTTAAATATAAATGATACATAGTTTTGCAAATCCGTAGTACTTTGTGAAAGTTTTTGAAAATTGTTGTGAACTTTCTCTATATTTGTAAAAATTCATGAATTTTTGTATACGGTATATTTAAAACATTTTCTGTATTTGTAAAATAACTGTCAGTAGTTTTTTTTAATTAGCGGTAGTGTTCAAAATTGGGCTATATAGTTTAAATATATATAATACACAGTTTTGCAAATAGGTAGATTTTTTTAAAACCTTTTGTAACTTGTGAACTTCTATATTTGTGAAAATTCATAATATTTTTTTAACATAATTGTTTTTGTTTGTTATATAGTTTATATATAAATAGTATACAGTTTTGCAAATCGGTAGTATTTTGTGAAAGCTTTGTAAATTGTTGTGAACTTTCTCTACATTTGTGAAAATTCATAAATTTTTATACACGTCATATTTAAAACATATTACGTATTTATAAAAATATAACAATTTGTAATAACTGTCAGCAGTTTTTTTTAATTAGCGGTAGTGTTCTAAATTTTGCTATTTAATTTTAATATAAATAATATACAGTTCTGCAAATCGGTATTGTCGCAAAACTGTATATTATTTGAAAGTAAATTTGGTTATATAGTGTATGTATAAATAATATACAGTTTTGCAAATCGGTAGTATTTTGTGAAACTTTTGTAAATTGTTGTGAACTTTCCCTATATTTGTGAAAATTCACAAATTTTTGTGTACGGTATATTTAAAACAGTTTATGTATTTGTAAAAGTATATAAATTTTTAATAACTGTCAGTAGTTTTTTTTTTTAATTAGCGGTAGTTTTCTAAATTTGGCTATATAGCTTAAATATAAATAATATATTTATGTAAAAGTAAATTTGGTTATATATTATATGAACTTTCTCTATATTTGTGAAAATTCATAAATTTTTGTACACGTAATATTTAAAACATATTATGTATTTATAAAAATATAACAGTTTGTAATAACTGTCAGCAGTTTTTTAAATAAGCGGTAGTGTTCTAAATTTGGCTATTTAGTTTAAATATTAATAATATACAGTTTAGCAAATCGGTATTGTCGCAAAACTGTATATTATTTGAAAGTAAATTTGGTTCAAAAAGACGACATACAGTTATTAAAAAAGTATATATTTTTTTAAATATACTGTATCAAAAAAAATATTATGTATGTCATTTTGTTCCAAATTGTTACGCATACCAACAGTTAATAATATTTTTTTTTTAAAGTTGTAAATTTAAGGGAGCAAAAAAATGCAACTCCTAAAAAATCATTGGATTTTTTTAAACTTTGATAAAAATAATAATTGAAAAAATCTGAAAATTGTAATTATGTAGTATTACTACTAATTACTACCAATACATATAAGATTAAGATAAATTTAACTACAACGGATTTTAATAATATTAAAAAGCACTCTTTTCCATACCTTTTAAGAACTTTGGAATATTTTTTAATAACATTTTGATAATGGCAGTGAAATAATATTAATATGTAGTTCTAACATGATGATTCTTAAAAATTATCTTAAAGAAACAATATTGAAACGACCATGCCTGTTACAATTGAAAGAAGTCATTAACAGTACATATTTGATATTATCTGAATGAACACATTTGGCCATTTAAAGCTACTATTTCCAGCAAACGTTGATTTAATGATGCATATCCATTCTAACATAACATATATTTTTTACACATTCAAACCTTTGAATGTGAGGTCAAAATAGGTATATTCCTTAACTGTCCTTCCTTGTGTTAGAATTTGCACCAGGACCAAAATCAAGGGATATTTGAACGTTATATCGATACCGGGCATTCGATAATCTCATATCATTGCGAAAAAAAAAAAAATATTATAAGCTGTTGATATATATATGATGTATATATTTACAAGTACATAAAATGTTTTAAATATGCCGTATACAAAAATTTATAAATTTTCACAAATATCGAGAAAGTTCACAACAATTTACAAATCTTTCACAAAATATTACCGATTTACAACACTGTATATTATTTATACATACACTGTATAAACATAGTAAAATAATAAAGTACTCGCACATCTACAAAAACAAAAATTGCTTGTATTTTGTTAGTGTAAAACTACTGCCCACAATGTCAGAATGCTTTGAACGGAAAAATGAGAGAACGAAAGAGAGCAAGAGAAAAAAACTCAAAAAATATTTTACATGTGAATACAAAAACAATTTGACACTACTGCGAGGTTTGCCAATGAAAAAATTGTAAAACAGCTGGTCTTGCGAGTATACTTTATTATTATACTATGTGTATAACCAAATTTAGAAAACTACCACTAATTTCAAAAACCAATTACTGACAGTTATTAATAATTTATATATTTTTAGAGTACATAAAATGTTTTAAATATGCCGTATACAAAAATGTATGAATTTTCACGAATATAAAGAAAGTTCACAACAATTTATAAAACTTTCAAAAAATGTATTCGGTAGTAACCGAATTGTAGAACTGTATCTTATTTATACATACACTATATACCAAATTTACTTTTAAATAATATACAGTTTTGCAATGCTACCGATTTGCAAAACTGTATATTATTTATATTAAAACTATATATCCAAAAATAACGAAATTTACTTTTAAATAAAAACATTATTTATATTTATACTATATATCTAAATTTAAAAAAACTGTATATTATTTATATTTAGACTATATAAAAAATTTAGAAAACTAAAGGTTGGATCACACATTTGCCGCAAAACAATTGTGGCTCACAAAAAGAAGACATTTGTGCTTCTTTTTGTGAGCCACTCTCTGACCCATATACTTCTTTTAAGATTTATTTCTTTCATACCAAAGTGCACACACTATAATTAAAGCCGACGCAATTTTTTTTTTTTTTTCAATGAACAACTCATTTTAATATATAATTTTCTATATTTTTGTAAACAAAACAAATCTAGCACAACAGCTGTTTCTCAGAATTGGCATATACTAGAACAATCGTGTGACTGGAATGCGTCACTTATTGCAACTAAGCCGTTTTTGAATTGCTTCCCTATTCAGCACAATAAAAATTGTATAAAATTGGTGCATTGCGACAATCATGTGATCCCACCTTAACACTAATTCCAAAAACAAACTACTGACAGTTATTAAAAAATGTATATATTTTTACAAATACATACAATTTTTTAAATATGCCTTATACAAAAATTTGCAAAAAAATATGATTAAAAAATATTAAGAATTTTCACAAACTTAGAAAAAAGTTCACAAAAAGTAACAAAAACTTTCATACTACTGATTTGCAAAACTGTATATTATTTATATTTAAAATATATTGCCAAATTTATAAAACCACCGCTAGTTTCAAAAACAAACTACTGACAGCTATTAAAAATTTATATATATTTACAAATCATAAAATGATTTAAATATGCCATATACAAAAATTTGCAAAATATTATGATTAAAAATATATTATGAATTTTCATAAATATAGATACAGAAAGCACAACAATTTACAAAAACTTTCACAAAATGCTACCGATTTGCAAAACTGTACTGTATTTATATTTAAAATATATAGCCAAATTTAAAAAACTACTGCTAATTTTAAAAAAACTACTGACATTTAAAATGTATATATTTTTACAAATACATAAAATGTTTTAAATATACCTATACAAAAATTTACGAATTTTCACAAATATAGAGAAAGTTCACAACAATTTACAGATTTACAAAATACTACCGATCTGCAAAACTGTATATTATTATTACATACACTATATAACCAAACTTACTTTTACATAAATATATTATTTATATTTAAGCTATACAGTGAACTCGCGGTAATGTGAACATCCAATATAATGAACTATCCACTAATGTGAACACTCAGTTTTTTATATGGGCGCTCTAAATAGTGAACAAAGTTTAATGGCTCTAAATAGTGAACAATTTTTTTTTAATTTTTCTGGATAATTTGTAGAAGCATTTATTTTTAATGTTGGGAATCCCCGAATTTATAAATACCATAGTATGCCATTATTTTAAAGGTATTTAATGCTAGTCGCTTTATGTAACTTGTTGCGGTAGGTTCGTGAATTTATTTTTAAAATTAGTAATGTCTAAAAACAGTCGAAAGTTTTTATCCTTAAATGAAAAATGCGAAATTTTGGAATATTTAAAAAAAGGATCGAGTGTTACAGTGTTAAGTAAAAAGTATAAAGTTGCAAAATCAACGATATGTTCAATAAAAAATAAAAAAGACAATATTTTAAAATGTGTGAACTATACGTTTTGTGGACCCGGAAAACGCAAAACATTACGATCTTCAGAGCTTCCAAAAATGGAAAAATCGCTCTATAAGTGGTTTATTTGCATGCGGAATAAGAACCTCCCTGTAAGTGAGTTGATGTTGAAAGAGAAAGCCAAACAAATTCACAAAAACATAAGTGAAAACGGAAATGACTTCAATGCTAGCAATGGGTGGCTACAAAAATTTAAAAAGAGATACGGAATTCGGCTCCTTCAGATAAGTGGTGAAAAACTTTCTGCGCAATCTCAGTTCGTAAATCCTTTTAAAATTAAATTGAAAGCAAAGATAGAAGATTTGGGTTTATCCAATGATCTGTTGTATAATGCCGATGAGTCTGGTCTATATTGGAAACTTCTCCCACAAAAGACATATGTAACGTCATTGGAGAAAAGCGCTCCAGGTGCAAAAATGGAAAAGCAAAGGATAACATTTTTATGCTGTGCAAATGCGTCAGGATCTCATAAAATAAAACTTTTAGTAATAGGAAAATCGAAAAATCCTCGCAGTTTTAAAAATTTTATCTGTCCCGTAAGCTACAGAAATTCAAAGTCTGCTTGGATGACTTCTTCCATTTTTAAAGAATGGTTTCACAACTGTTTTGTGCCAGAGGTAAGTAAACATGAAAAATAGTTCAATTGGGATTCTTACTGTTTTATTTTTTATTAAGGTGACAGAATTTTTGACGAAGAAAGAATTACCAGTAAAAGCTTTACTCCTAGTAGATAATGCCCCATCCCATCCACCAGAATCCGACCTTAAATCCGAGGATGGTTCCGTAGAAGCTATGTTCATGCCTCCAAATATAACGGCTCTGATCCAGCCAATGGATCAAAATGCAATTAGAATTACCAAACTTCATTATAGGAACAGTCTTCTGGCAACAATTATTGCAAAAGAGGGGGATTTGCTTGAATCGATGAAAAAAATCACACTTAATGGAGTTTCTATTCTAGAAGCAACCTGGAACCGAGTTGGTAAAGAAACTTTATCTAACTGTTGGAAAAATATTTTGAATATGGTAAATGATGAAGACGATCCTGAATTTAATGTTCCTTTGAGCGTTTTAAAAGAAAAGTGGCAATCAGAGGTTAAATCTTTAGAAAATACTGCTGCAGATCTTCTACAGACATTGTGCCCTCAGGAAGTATTTACTGCTGTAAACATCAGAGATTGGATCAATGCTGCAGATCTTCTACAGACAATGTGCCCTCAGGAAGTATTTACTGCTGTAAACATTAGAGATTGGATCAATAATCCTTGTGAGGACGTCACGCCATTTGATGAAAATGATTTAATTGAAGAGTCCGACGATGATGACGACTGTTTTATTAAAGCGCCTGAAAACAATATTAAAGCCAAAGAAGCTGTCGAAATTTTTAACAAAGCTGTCCATTGGGATGAATTTCAAATGGTCGATCAAACTGACATTAAAGTATTGAAAAAAATCAGGGAATTGGCGGTAAATAAGCTGGTCGAACAAAAGAAAAAACAGAAAATAATAACCGATTATTTCCATATTTAATTATATATGTATGTAGCTATCTTTTTTCATTGTAAATTTTATTTATTTTTTTGTCGTAATATTTTGTTTGTTTTTTATGTACATACTACGTATGTACTCTTTATAAAATGGATTTTTAAAAACTGTTTATGTTCCAAATAAATAACAAAAAGTTTTTTTTTAGCAATATTTGCATTTTCATTCCTTTCAGAAATGATTTTTTGAAAGAATAACTTAGTAATATATATATATAAAAAAAAAATCACAATCGAAAATGTGAACAAATTCGAAAACGTGAACTACCCCGACATTAATTAGTTCACATTATCGAGAGTTCACTGTATAGCCAAATTATAAAACTACCGCTAATTAAAAAAAACTACTGACATTTATTAAAAATTTATATACTTTTGCAAAAATTTATGAATTTTCACAAATATAAGGAAAGTTCACAACAATTTACATAAGTTTCACAAAATACTACCGATTTGCAAAACTGTATATTATTTATACATACACTATATAACCAAATTTACTTTCAAATAATATACAGTTTTGCGACTGTATATAAACTAAATAGCAAAATTTAGAACACTACCTCTAATTTAAAAAAAAAAACTACTGACAGTTATTACAAATTGCTATATTTTTATAAATACATAAAATGTTTTAAATATGACGTCTATAAAAATTTATGAATTTTCACAAATATAGAGAAAGTTCACAACAACTTACAAAACTTTCTCAAAATACTACCGATTTGCAAAACTGTATATTATTTATACATACATTATATGACCAAATTTACTTTCAAATACCGATTTGAAAAACTGTAAATTATTTATATTTAAACTAAGTAGCCAAATTTAGAACACTACCGCTAATTTTAAAAAAAAAACTTCTGACAGTTATTACAAAATGTTATATTTTTATAAATACATATGACGTGTACAAAAATTTATGAATTTTCACAAATATGGAGAAAGTTCACAACAATTTACAAAACTTTCACAAAATACTACCGATTTGCAAAACTGTATACTATTTATATATAAACTATATAACAAACAAAAACAATTATGATTAAAAAAAATTATGAATTTTCACAAATATAGAAGTTCACAAGTTACAAAAGGTTTTACAAAATTCTACCTATTTGCAAAACTGTATATTATTTATATTTAAACTATATAGCCCAATTTTTCAATTATTATTTTTATCAAAATTTAAAAAAATCCAATGATTTTTTAGGAGTTGCATTTTTTTGCTCCCCTAAATTTACAAAAAATTATTATTAAATGTTCGTATGCGTAACAATTTGGAACAAAATGACATACAAATATAGGACCCAGAAATTATGTATAATAATAGTTATGATTATGATAATTACTACTGTATAATTCATTTAATTAACCTAAACTCCCTACACAGTTTGGAAAATCGGCAGTATATTGTGTAAATTTTTGTAACTTGTAGTGCCTGTTCTATATTTGTGAAAATTCATAATATTTTTTTAATCATAATTTTTTTAAAAATCTATACATTTTTAGTAACTACTAGAGTTTGTTTTTAAAATTAGTAGTTTGTGAAAGTTTTTGTAAATTGTTGTGAACTTTCTCTATATATAGGAAATTCTTCAAAAAAAATTTAAAAAATTTTTAAATGGCACATCAACGATATTTAGTACCAATATTGCTTGGCCCTAGTGGAACACAGATCTGTTATAAGTAAAACTTTACACATACTTATTTCTGTTTAAAATTGATTTATAACGCCAAAATCCGTTATAACAAAATATGCAAATTGCTGAATTCTTTAAAATTCCTAAACACGTTTAGCAAATTAATATTTTAAAACGCCACAATGATTTTTAAATGTCATTTGGAAACCTTCTTTGATAACACTATACTCTAGCTTCACTGAAATAACTTTGCGAGTGTGCCTCGTGAAAAAGACACCACTTGGAGACATTCACGTTTTTTCCTCTTCAAGTTTGGGTATCTTCTACACCATTTCTGTTGACGGCACATTTTCTTTTGAAAATCGATTGAACAATAAATGAAAATTAGTAAAAAATGTTATAAACATTTTCAGAAAACAATAACATTACAAATATAAACCAGCGCGAATGTTTTATAGGAGGTGGGCGGTAAAGTGGACGAACCACTCCTATTTTTGTTTTCGTGTTTACATTTGTTCATGAAGTATTATATGGGAAGTGGGCGTTAAAGTTGGCGGATTTTTTGTTTCCAAGTTTATTTGGACCCATGAAAATGTTACATGCAGAAAAGTATGAAATTAAGCTAAAAAGAACACTGCATTATAACTTTTTTGTTTATTTACCGATCTTGCTCATTTTTAATATCAAACAAACCTTATATAAGATAAATATTTTGGACAAATTTCGTACCCATTCGTTGTGCCGTTCGAGCCCTATCATGCTTTCAACATACGGACATAGCTAGATCGACTCAGAATGTAACCAGGTCCCAGAAATTATGTATAATAATAATTATGATTATGATAATTACTACTGTATAATTCATTTAATTAACCTAAACTCCCTATATAGTTTTGAAAATCGGCAGTATTTTGTGTAAATTTTTGTAACTTGTAGTGCCTGTTCTATATTTGTGAAAATTCATATTTTTTTAATCTTAATTTTTTTAAAAATATATTCATTTTTAGTAACTACTAGAGTTTGTTTTTAAAATTAGTAGTTTGTGAAAGTTTTTGTAAATTGTTGTGAACTTTCTCTATATATAGGAAATTCTTCAAAAAAAATTTAAAAAATTTTTAAATGGCACATCAACGATATTTAGTACCAATATTGCTTGGCCCTAGTGGAACACAGATCTGTTATAAGTAAAACTTTACACATACTTATTTCTGTTTAAAATTGATTTATAACGCCAAAATCCGTTATAACAAAATATGCAAAATTGCTGAATTCTTTAAAATTCCTATACACGTTTAAATGTCATTTGGAAACCTTCTTTGATAACACTATACTCTAGCTTCACTGAAATAACGTTGCGAGTGTGCCTCGTGAAAAAGACACCTCTTGGAGACATTCACGTTTTTTCCTCTTCAAGTTTGGGTATCTTCTACACCATTTCTGTTGACGGAATATTATCGAGATATAAGTCAAATGATGCACAATTTCAAGAGCTTTTATGAAAATTCATAAAACTTTTGTATATACTTTTTTAATAACTGCCAGGTGTTTGTTTTTGGAATTAATAGTTTTGAAAATCGGGAGTATTTTGTGTAAGTTTTCGTAACTTGTAGTGCACTTTTTCTATATTTGTGGAAATTCATAAAATTGTTTTAATCATATTTTTTACAAATTTATATAAAATAATAAACAGTTTTTCGGTAATATTTTGCGAAAGTTTTTGTAAATTGTTGTGAACTTTTTCTGTATCTATATTTGTGAAAATTCATAATATTTTTTTAATCATAATTTTTTGCAAATTTTTGTATATGGCATATTTAATCATTTTATGTATTTTTAAAAATATATAAATTTTTAATAACTGTCATTAGTCTATTTGAAATTAGTGGTCGTTTTATAAATTTGGCTATATAATTTAAATATAAATAATATACAGTTTTGAAAATCGGCACTATTTTGTGCAAGTTTTTGTAACTTGTGTACTTTTTCTATATTTGTAAAAATTCATAAATTTTTGTATACGGCAATATTTAAAACATTTTATGTGTTTGTAAAAATATTTTAAACAATTTATGTATTTGTAAAGATATGTAAATTTTTAATAACTGTAAGTAGTTTGTTTTTTAAATTAGCGGCAGTTTTCTAAATTTGGTTATAAATTTTAAATATAAATGATATACAGTTTTGCAAATCGATAGTAGTTTGTGAGTTTTTGTAATTTATTGTGAAGTTTTTCTATTTTTGTGAAAATTCATAAATTTTTGTATACGGTATATTTAAACATTTAATGCTGTTTATAGGGTTTTTAATTTCCCCACCTTTTTCAGCTCCCGGGAATCGGGATTTTGTTTTAGGCATTCCCGGGAATTCCCGGGTATTCGGGACTAATACAACATTGTTCAAAAAGTACCAAAACTATGCACAAAAAACAATTTATTTTATTTCAAATAATTTGCACACAAATATATTATTTTTTTTCTCAATTAAAAATATATGTTTCAAGACCACTTTTCTGTTTTAAGTATTAGAAGAATTTCCAATAGATATTGAAAATAGTTTTCAATAAATACTACTGTTGGATGATTAATAAATTTTAGCATTTTCAAATCCCACAAATATTTTTGTAATCGATTTTATGTACATTATTTCTTGTTGGTTGGAATTTGTTTTGAATAGAAAAATATTTATTTAGTAGAGAGAATTTTTTTTTTTTTTTGTAAACTCGTGTAAACATGAGTTTAAAAAAAGTACAATTTTCTCTCAATACTTAACTGAGACAAGGAACAAGAAATATGTAAAATCAAGAACCGTATTGATTATTAGTTTTAAAATAAAACTAACAAATAATGATTATTTTTATCTTTCTGCTCAAATAATAATGATTATTTTTGATTTTTACGTTCTTGCTCAATTTATAATGAATATTATGTGAGTTTACTTTTCATTATCAGTTGAACAAAGAAAAAAAATCAAAACCATAATTATATATTTGCATAATTATGATAAATCAGCGTTTTTTATAGGATTTTAGAATAAAAAAATAGTAAAATTATATATTTTTAGTAGTTTTTAATTCCCGAGATTCCCGACAAAAATTTCCGGGAGTCGGGTAGCGAAAATTGCTAAAATTTCCGGGAATTCTCGGGATAGAAACCCTAGCTGCATAGTTTAAATATAAATAGTATACAGTTTTGCAAATCGGTAGAATTTTGTGAAACTTTTTGTAACTTGTTGTGAAATTCTATATTTGTGAAAATTCATAGTATTCTTAAGGTAAATGTTTGTATAAACTTTTATGTATTTGTAAAAATATATACATTTTTAATAACGGTCAGTAGTGTTTTTGAATTAGCGGTAGTTTTCTAAATTTGGTTATCTAGTTTATATATAAATAATATACAGTTTTGCAAGTCGGTAGCATTTTGTGAAAGTTTTTGTAAATTGTTGTGAAGTTTCTCTATATTTGTGACAATTCATAAATTTTTGTATACGGTATAATTAAAACATTGTATGTATTTGTAAAAATATGTACATTTTTATTAACTGTCAGTAGTGTTTTTGAAATTAGCGGCGGCTTTTTAAATTTAGCTATATAGTTTAATTATAAATAATATAAATAAAATTTATATTATTTATAAAATTTTTCTCCAATATTTGGATTTTGAGTCTGTTATTTTTGGTATTGCATAATTTAGTACATGTAATACTTCTATGGACGTTAGAAACCTTATTTAATTCTATAAAATAATTTTTATAAACGTAAAACAATTTATTATATTTTCTATTAGGTTCGAGCCTCAAAAATCCATATCTCTCATATGTGGCCCATTTCCGAAAATCATCATAAAGTGTATAAATTTGTATTGGTAGCATACATTTTTTTAATAAAAAAGATTGCAAAAAGTATACAATTTAATTTTAAACTTACAACAAAACTTGATCTATAATAAAACACACGTTCCATATAAACTCTACGAGAAAATCCGTCAAGACAGACTATAAAGTTATTACAGTCTTAAAGAATGTTAGCACTGACTTCATCCACAATTAAGCTTAGGAGCAATATAATATACTCACCAAAATAGGTCACGTCCGAAAGTAACTTTTTTACAAGCGACAATATTGAAAGTTAACGTTCCTTAGCACAAATAATATGAAAAAAATGTCAATATCATGAGCACTTGCATGATATTTTGGAGTAGAAGGGGTGGACATTATTACATGATATTGAAACAATTAAATGAAATATAAAAACCAAAGTTAGTTAAAGGATGTAAAACCGGCGAAAAGGTGGGCTACCATTGTCCATTGTCGTGTTCATAAATGCTGGTTTTGTATAATTTTGGTATATTAAACATTTTATGTATTTGTAAAAATTTTTAATAACTGTCAGCAGTTTTTTGAAATTAGTGGTAGTTTTCTAAATTCCGTATATATTTAAATATGAATAATATACAGTTTTGCAAATAGGTAGTCTTTTGTGAAAGTTTTTGTAAATTTTTGCGAATTTTTTCTATATTTGTGAAAATTCATAAACTAGAAATTTCAAAAAAAGCTAACTTCTGAGGCTAGTTTTCCTTCAAATCCGAAAGGAGCAATTTCTTATAATTTTTGATTATCATATACATGCTTATTCACTAGTTTAGATAATAAATTAGAAAATTTTAACTTTATATGAATCAAAGGATTATAAAATTAGTTTTTCAATAGTCTTCTAAACATGATTATCGTCAAAGTTCAAGAATATAGAAAAACTGATAAAAACTACCTGAATGTTTACCTTTCTTCTACAATTTTTGTTCTTACTCTATCATAAATAAACTAATCGGACTTTGTATATAAATTCTGCGCCATCTTTGTTGTTATGCAGAATTTCAACAACTAAATAAAGGGTATTAAAAATTTTTTTGTTTTTAAATTTTTCAGTTTTTTTGGTGCGCCCCTCCACAGAATACTAAATTTGGGATAGGGATTAATACTTGTTATAATTTTGGGTATTTTGCGTTATATCCCGTTGATGTGCCAGAAATAGTCTACGTAGCAGATAATATCAAAATTTGGAAAGCAACTGCGAAAATTTTTCAAAAAGTCAGTTTTTCGTGAGGCACATTCTCATTTTCATATGGTATTGCTTGGATTACTGCGTGAACTTATTTTTTTTGTCATTATACATAACAAACTCGGAGGAGCATTAAAAATATATTTAAAACAAGAATTTAATTCGGAGGCGCATCAAAAAATTTTAAGAGATTTACTTAGATTCGATCCAAATTATTAAAAATCGCGATTTTTATTGAAAAGAAAATTTTTAAAATTTGACTAGGAAACCCTAAAATATGCTGCACTAATACCATCAAACATTGAAAATATCATAAATTTTATTTGAATAACCCAATAGGTTTTGATATTAAGTGTAATTTTGAACAGAATTTTACATAAACTTCTAGTTAGTAAAAATGTGTATATCAACTTCAACCGCCATAACTTTCGGCCCCCTTACATGAAATGATTAACGCGAAATGTTTCTACATGCATTCGAATACACCATCAAAAAAAATTAATATTTTTTTGAAGGGCTAAAATCGAAAATTTTTGATAATTGCTCATATAATTGTTCAGGTAAGAATAAGAGCTAATGTGTCAATTACAGCCGAAAAATTTTGTACAGGAGAAATAGTGCTACAACAAATTACTAATTACTTTACCCACTAGAAATTTTTAAAGTTGCAGGCTCAAAACGACGCACCATAATCATGGTTAAATCAGATTGAGAAATGTTTAAATTTAATTTCAAATTTTGAAATCGCTCAGAAGAAAACTTTCCCGGGATTTCTCTTAAAAATCTGAGTTCAAATAGTATAAAATTGTTTGTAGCTTCAATAGGGTGGTCCATCAACGTTATTGAAAGTAATCAAAGTGCATGTTTAGATGTGCCTAAATTAACCCTTTCTCTACATAGTATCCATATTGATACATATAACTTTATGAGCACTTTACACTCCTGGTCAAGAAAAAAGTTTGGGATTTTATAGTTTATATTATTTTAAGGCCTTTTTAATGATTAAAAATATTTTTTATGAGTTTTATTATCGTTATTATTAATATATTTATTATTTAAAAAAAATTGTTTTATTTTTTTTTTTTTTTTTTTTTGCCAAAAATTGATTTTTTTAGTACACTAAAAATATACATATATTAAATTTTTTCTTTATGAAAACATACCAAAGACCTTCAAGACCCTTTATTTTAATACATTCCATTAAAAGTTTAAAGATTAAAAAATTAAGAAAGCCGTAGGAATTTTTTAATGTTTTTTGTGTAAGAAATAAACAAACATTATATTTGTATTTAGTTGCTGATATGGTGCAGAGGTTTATTATCAATTAGGCTTGCACTTGTTGAAATAAAAAATGCCTAGATAAATAAAGGCCTCTGAAATTGAAAAAATTGTAACTAATTTCATTGATTCCGATATTTCTGATGATGAAAGAGATGAATCAGATATTTTTAATAATTTGTTTGATGCTTTCGAAAGTAATAAAAGTTTTTTATTGGATGAGCTTTCTCGCCCATATGAAATAAATATACAAGATATTGATCTAGATGATGATAATTTATAATTCTTGCAAAAGTCATATTTAAAACATTTTATGTATTTGTATAAATATATAGATTTTTAATAACTGCCAGTAGTTTGTTTTTGGAATTAGTAGTCTATGAAAGTTTTTGTACATTTGGCTATATAAATTAACCTAAATTGACCGGGAATCTTTTTTGTTTCAGATATTGATGAAATTTTCTAATTTAAGTCTATGGAGCCTAAGAAAATTTACCTATTATATAAAATTTTGTTTCCGTCCCTAGGTCGGGCAGAACGGGCCATATGGTCACGCCAGGCACTACATAAATATTTTTGTGTATGAAGAATATCAGTCAATTTTTTTTTTATGTTTTTATTGGTAAATTTCTTAAAGAAATGCAATACAATCCTGAAAAACCATTTTTTTCTACCAAAAAAATTACATTTCTTTAAATTTTAAAAGAAATGAACTACGCAAAAAATGCCCATGTTGCGCCTGGTGCACCCATATGGTAACGCAGATATATAGTCCATAAAAAAACAAGATAAAATAATTTTATATATTTTATTGATTAATACCAATATAATATAGAACTTCTTGTTTATATAAAAATCATATACGATTTTTCTGAAAATTAACACTATGTCAAAAAATTTATGAATTAATTTTTCATGTCGTTTTTTTTTACATTTTTAGCAATAATTATTTTAAGGGTTCTAAAAGGATCAATTGCTTCCAAACGTATAATACCAATGACCTTTTATAATGCAAATTAATTAACAAGATTCCATATAATGAAATGTAATTCAAATTTATTAAAAATTTGTAGTATCTTCTATGCTATATAGCTTTTTACCTAACCGTTGTTTGTGTTACCATATGGTTGCGCTAGGTCATTTTGAAAATCGGTATTTTGTGTAAATTTTTGTAACTTGTAGTGCCTTGTTCTATATTTGTGAAAATTCATAATATTTATTTAATCATAATCTTTTTAAAAATATATACATTTTTAGTAACTACTAGAGTTTGTTTTTAAAATTAGTAGTTTGTGAAAGTTTTTGTAAATTGTTGTTGTAAATATATATAGGAAATTCTTCAAAAAAAATTTAAAAAATTTTTAAATGGCACATCAACGATATTTAGTACCAATATTGCTTGGCCCTAGTGGAACACAGATCTGTTATAAGTAAAACTTTACACATACTTATTTCTGTTTAAAATTGATTTATAACGCCAAAATCCGTTATAACAAAATATGCAAAATTGCTGAATTCTTTAAAATTCCTATACATGTTTAGCAAATAAATTTTTTAAAACGCCACTATACTCTAGCTTCACTGAAATAACGTTGCGTGTGTGCCTCGTGAAAAAGACACCTCTTGGAGACATTCACGTTTTTTCCTCTTCAAGTTTGGGTATCTTCTACACCATTTCTGTTGACGGAATATTATCGAGATATAAGTCGAGTGATGCACAATTTCAAGAGCTTTTATGAAAACTTTTGTATATACTTTTTTAATAACTGCCAGGTGTTTGTTTTTGGAATTAGTAGTTTTGAAAATCGGGAGTATTTTGTGTATGTTTTCGTAACTTGTAGTGCACTTTTTCTATATTTGTGGAAATTCATAACATTGTTTTAATCATATTTTTACAAATTTATATATAAATAATAAACAGTTTTCCGGTAGTATTTTGCGAAAGTTTTTGTAAATTGTTGTGAAATTTTTCTGTATCTATATTTGTGAAAATTCCTAATATTTTTTTAATCATAATTTTTTGCAAATTTTTGTATATGGCATATTTAATCATTTTATGTATTTTTAAAAATATATAAATTTTTAATAACTGTCATTAGTCTATTTGAAATTAGTGGTCGTTTTATAAATTTCGGCACCATTTTGTGCATGTTTTTGTAAATTGTTTACTTTTTCTATATTTGTGAAAATTCATAAATTTTTGTATACGGCAATATTTAAAACATTTTATGTGTTTGTAAAAATATTTTAAACAATTTATGTATTTTTAAAAATATGTAAATTTTTAATAACTGTAAAAAGTTTTTTTTTTTTTAAATTAGCGGCAGTTTTCTAAATTTGGTTATAAATTTTAAATATAAATGAAATACAGTTTTGCAAATCGATAGTAGTTTGTGAGTTTTTGTAATTTATTGTGAACTTTCTCTATATTTGTGAAAATTCATAAATTTTTGTATACGGTATATTTAAACATTTAATGCTGTATATAGGGTTTTTAATTTCCCCACCTTTTTCAGCTCCCGGGAATCGGGATTTTGTTTTAGGCATTCCCGGGAATTCCCGGGTATTCGGGAACAATACAACATTGTTCAAAAAGTATCAAAACTAAGCACAAAAAAAATATATATTTTTTTTTTTTTTTCAAATAATTTGCACACAAATATATGATTTTTTTTCTCAATTAAAAATATTTGTTTCAAGACCACTTTTTTGTTTTAAGTATTAGAAGAATTTCCAATAGATATTGAAAATAATTTTCAATAAATACTACTGTTGGATGATTAGTTAATTTTAGTATTTTCAAATCCCACAAATATTTTTGTAATCGATTTTATGTACATTATTTCTTGTTGGTTAGAATTTGTTTTGAATAGAAAAATATTGATTTAGTAGAGATAAAATTTTATTTTTTTAAAACTGCGTTTAAAAAAAGTACAATTTTCTCTCAATACTTAACTGAGACAAGGAACAAGAAATATGTAAAATCAAGAACCGTATTGATTATTAGTTTTAAAATAAAACTAACATATAATGATTATTTTTATCTTTCTGCTCAAATAATAATGATTATTTTTGATTTTTACGTTCTTGCTCAATTTATAATGAATATTATGTGAGTTTACTTTTCATTATTAGTTGAACAAAGAAAAAAAATCAAAAGCAATCATTATGAGTTGAGCTTAAAGTCAGTAATGCATTGGCAAAGAATTGCATGCTGCCAAACAAATTCGTATTTTTGAAATATCTAAAAAGTGGTCTAGTATTTATAAACATCAAACTGAATGCACGGAAATATTTTTTTTGCATAAATATGATCAATCAACGTTTTTTATAGGATTTTTGAATAAAAAAAGTAGTAAAATTATATATTTTTAGTAGTTTTTAATTCCCGGGATTCCCGACAAAAATTTCCGGGAGTCGGGTAGCGTAAATTGCTAAAATTCCCGGGAATTCTCGGGATAGAAACCCTAGCTGTATAGTTTAAATATAAATAGTATACAGTTTTGCAAATCGGTAGAATTTTGTGAAACTTTTTGTAACTTGTTGTGAAATTCTATATTTGTGAAAATTCATAGTATTCTTAAGGTAAATATAAACTTTTATGTATTTGTAAAAATATGTACATTTTTATTAACGGTCAGTAGTGTTTTTGAAATTAGCGGTAGTTTTCTAAATTTGGTTATCTAGTTTAATAATATACAGTTTTGCAAGTCGGTAGCATTTTGTGAAAGTTTTTGCAAATTGTTGTGAACTTGCTTTATATTTGTGAAAATTCATAAATGTTTGTATACTTTATATTTTAACATTTTACGTATTTTGTAAAAATATATACATTTTTAGTAATTTTTTTGAAATTAGCGGTAGTTTTCTGAATTTTGTTATATTTTTCAAATATAAATAATATACAGTTTTGCAAATCGGTAGTCTTTTGTGAGAGTTTTTGTAAATTGTTGTGAAGTTTCTCTATATTTGTGACAGTTTATAAATTTTTGTATACGGTATAATTAAAACATTGTATGTATTTGTAAAAATATAATAATTTTTAATAACTGTCAGTAGTGTTTTTAAAATTAGTGGCGGTTTTCTAAATTAGCTATATAGTATAAATATAAATAATATAAATTTTGAAAATCGGTAGTATTTTGTAAGCGGTAGTTTTCTAAATTTGGCTATATAGTTTAAATATAAATAATATATTTATTTAAAAGTAAATTTTGTTATACAGTGTATGTATAAATAATATACAGTTTTGCAAATCGGTAGTATTTTGTGAAAGTATTTGCAACTTGTTGTGAACTTTCTCTCTATGTGAAAATTCATTAATTTTTGTATATGGTATATTTAAAGCATTTTATGTATACATTTTAATTTAATCCAAGCAGTAGTTTTGGAGATACATATTTATTACCAGTTAGGACTGTTCTAAGATGGAAGTTGGCACTTTGTATAAAATCCACATTTTTCTGAAGTCCCGTAGATTTTGATTGAAAACTTTTAACAACATATTACAGATTCCTAAACTTCATTCCGTTTGCCGATTCGTGCTTTGGGATTAGAGAAAATATAGACTAAATCAAAACTTTCGTATAAAATGGGTCGAATTCGGGAGGGTCTGCACCTTGACTATTTAAGTTATTGGGATTACTTTTTATTTTAAAGTCTTCTATGTGAAGATACCTTTTTGTGAAACTTTTTGTAACTTGTTGTAAAATTCTATATTTGTGAAAATTCATAGTATTCTTAAGGTAAATGTTTGTATAAACTTTTATGTATTTGTAAAAATATTTACATTTTTAATAACGGTCAGTAGTGTTTTTGAAATTAGCGGTAGTTTTCTAAATTTGGTTATATAGTTTATATATAAATAATATATAGCTTTGCAAGTCAGTAGCATTTTGTGAATTTTTGTAAATTGTTTTTGTAAATTGTTATGAACTTGCTTTATATTTGTGAAAATTCATAAATTTTTGTGCACTTTATATTTTAACATTTTATGTATTTGTAAAAATATATACATTTTTAATAACTACCAGTAATTTTTTTGAAATTAGCGGTAGTTTTCAGAATTTTGTTATATTTTTCAAATATAAATTATATACAGTTTTGCAAATCGGTAGTCTTTTGTGAAAGTTTTTGTAAATTGTTGTGTAGTTTCTCCATATTTGTGACAGTTCATAAATTTTTGTATACGGTATTATTAAAACATTGTATGTATTTGTAAAAATATAATAATTTTTAATAACTGTTAGTAGTGTTTTTAAAATTAGTGGCGGTTTTCTAAATTAGCTATATAGTTTAAATATAAATAATATAAATTTTGAAAATCGATAGTATTTTGTAAGCGGTAAGCCAAAAAACTTTACCAATACAGGCTATAAAATAAAAATTTTAATTTTTAAAGCTTAATATCTCTTAAACAAAAAGAGATAATATATGCATATGACGATGTTTTTTGTAGATACTCTATATCCATGTCCGTTGGATTTCGAAGAGAAATACCCTGAAGAGATTATATATTTTCCCGATATTATCCGGATCTAAAAACCAATTTTTGTGTTTTACTTGCCTTTACTTCGTAATCCATTCAACATTTGTAACGTGTAGTTACAAATATTAAACCACCAACATATTAACATATTGTAACTACTGTAGTAGTTACAATACATATGAGAATTTATAATTCTCATTTAGTTTATGTTAATTTAAACATAAATAGTCAAGATTACAACAACACAGGGGAGCAAGAACCGAAGTACCAATCTTGTTATACTTTGATCTTAGGGAACAAAGTATCACCAGACACGACCGAAGTTCTTTCTTCCGAACCGTAGCCGAATCCGTAGTTAACCGACCGAGAGCCGAAGAATTTATCTCGTCGGATTGTAGTAGAACCGTAGTTAGCCGATTGAGAGCTGAAGAATTTATCTCATCGGATTGTATTTTGAAGGCCGAACCTTGTAGTTAGCTGACCGATAGCCGAAGAATTTATCTCGTTGGATCGTATTTAGTACCATAGTTAACCGATTGAGAGCTGAAGAATTTATCTCATCGGATTGTATTTAGTTTGTAAAATAGCTAATACGATCTTAGTTAGCCGACAGAGAGCCGAAGCATTTATCTCGTCGGATTGTATTTAGTAGTGCATACGATCTTAGGTAGCCGACAGAGAGCCGAAGCATTTATCTCGTCGGATTGTATTTAGAAGTGCATACGATCCTAGTTAGCCGACAGAGAGCCGTAGCATTTATCTCGTCGGATTGTATTTAGTAGTGCATACGATCTTAGTTAGCCGACCGAGAGCCGAAGAATTTATCTCGTTGGATCGTATTTAGTACCATAGTTAACCGATTGACAGCTGAAGAATTTATCTCATCGGATTGTATTTAGTTTGTAAAATAGCTAATACGATCTTAGTTAGCCGACAGAGAGCCGAAGCATTTATCTCGTCGGATTGTATTTAGTAGTCCATACGATCTTAGTTAGCCGATAGAGTGTTGAAGCATTTATCTCGTCGGATTTTATTCTAGAGACGAAACCCGTAGTTAGCCGGTTGAGAGTTGAAGAATTTGTCTCGTCGGATTTAATCTTGTTAACCAACCTAAGAACTAAAATTGCCAACCCTATTCTTTCCCCTCATAGATAGGTATCATTTCGTCGTTGTTCTTGTCACAAGGAAGCTCTGTGGTAACAATCAAAGGAAGCAGACCTTTGAAGAAACTGGACAGACTGAGTATACCCCAGCTGGAAACTAAACTGCATTACACATTGCTATTGATGACATACTCGATAATTGTTTATGATAAAAAAAAATCGTGTGCCAAAGCTAACTTTAAATCTATGTTGGTTGATTTTTTAAATCGTTCTTTGGGTTGCGAAAACGTACTATGTGAAATATTAGTGAAGTCGGATATCGTTAACCCGTGCCGCATAGGATCTGATGTTTGTAGGTTGCGTTTATATGAGAATATGGTATTTTTGCAGTTTTTGGAAAATTCTTGCAACTAAATCCTGTCATATTTTGATTTTTATGCCTTAAACATAAAAACCATGAACCTTTTAAAGCTCATGATCATTTAAAAACATATTTTTTAGTTTTATAATGATTGAAAAATAAAATTTAAAAGTTTTCGGGTGCTTGAAAAAAAATTAAATGTAATAATTTGGCTTTGTATTTTCAAACTTTTTAATATTTGGATAAATTTCTAACAAATCACATCTAACTTCATTTTTCGCATCCAAACGTGATCTAAATTTGGAACTGTAGGGCAGAAAAACTAGATTCACACAAATATGTAGATTAGACTGCACCAAAATTGACCAACTTTCGAATTTTGACCGTAAGTCCCCCTAGAATTCCTCTTGGGTTGCAAAAACGTACTGTGAGAAATAGTGAAATCGGATATCGTTAACCCGCCGCATAGGACCTAAAGTTTTAAGGTTGCGTTTATATGAGAAAAGGTTGGTCTTTTTGCTGTTTAAAAGAAATGTTGCTATTAAATACTTTGTTTTGCACTTAAATGTTAAAAAATTTTAACATTTCAAAGGTAAAAAATTTTTAACCGAGCATGGAAAGGACTATCCTGCGGAAACAAAAATGTATTTTTCGGTAATTATGGTTCAAATTTAATTGAAAATAGCTCTTAATTTAAACATTTATCAAAAAATTTAAAATTTCGTTGTACTCTTCTTAGAAAATGCTCTAAAACATATTAATGGTCTTGGGAATTCGAAATAACTTTAACATTTATAAATCGATTTTCACTGTATAACTTATTTGATAGCGAATTATGTGTAGATTATTACAATTTTTAACATTTAAGTGCAAAAAATTATAGTGTGTGCACTTGAAGACGAAAAAAATGAAAAAAATAAATCTTAAAAGAAGTATATTGGTCAGAGAGTGGCTCACAAAAAGAAGCACTAATGGCTTCTTTTTGTGAGCCACAATTGTATTGAGGCAATTGTGTGATCCCACCTTTAGTATGTATAAATAAGATACAGTTCTACAATTCGGTTACTACCGAATACTTTTTTTGAAAGTTTTATAAATTGTTGTGAACTTTCTCTATATTTGTGGAAATTCATAAATTTTTGTATACGGCATATTTAAAACATTTTGTGTACTCTAAAAATATATAAAATATTAATAACTGTCAGTAATTTGTTTTTGAAATTAGTGGTAATTTTCTAAATTTGGTTATATAGTTTATATATAAATAATATACAGTTTTGCAAATCTGTAGTATTGTGTGAAAGTTTTAGTAAATTGTTGCGAAATTTCTCCATAGTTGTGAAAATTCAAACAATATAAATACCCAAAAAAATTTACGTTAGTCAACACACGTGGTACCCGGGTTGATTTTATTAAAAAATAATATTATTTTATAAATTTTTTTTATTAAGACCTTTTAGTTGGCCACGGATCTTAAAGCAAATCGGTAAATACATGTAGGAAAGCATGGCAGTCCATATTAAACTTCTATTAAAGCTACAAGTAGCAATTTTTGAGATAATTGGATGAAAATTGGCTTTATATGATGTAGACACGATCTCTATTAAAATTAATTGGTAATAATTACCTATTATAACCATATACCAATACAATTTTTCTCCAATAATTATATTTGAAGCTCGCATTGCATGAGATTATCGAATGCCCGTTATCGCTATAACGTTCAAATATCACTTTTTTTGTCCTGGTGCAAATTCTAACACAAGGAAGGACAGTAAAGGAATATACCTATTTTGACCTTTGAATGTGATACTTTGATTTTAGTAAAAAATATATGTTATGTTTTTGCTTCCCTAAATTTACAACTTAAAAAAAAATATTATTAACTGTTCGTATGCGTAACAAAAATGACACACAGTTATAATAGTTGGCTAAGGCCGCAAAGAATAAAATAAATGTTTGTATACAGTATATTTAAAAAAATATATAATTTTTTAATAACTGTATGTAGTCTTTTTGAAATTAGCGGTAGTTTTCTAATTTTGGCTATATAGTCTAAATATAACGGTTTTGTAACTTGTGAACTATATAGCGGTAGTTTTCTAAATTTTGTTATATAGTCTAAATACAAATAATATACTTATAGCGTTAGCTTTCTTAATTTAGATATATAGTTTAAATATAAATGATATGCGATTTGCAAGGTAGTACTTTGTGAAAGTTTTTGAAAATTGTTGTGAACTTTCTCTACATTTGTAAAAATTCATGAATTTTTGTACACGATATATTTAAAACATTTTCTGTATTTGTAAAATAACTGTCAGTAGTTTTTAATTAGCGGTAGTGTTCAAAATTGGGCTATATAGTTTAGATATAAAAAATATACAGTTTTGCAAATAGGTGGAATTTTGTAAAACTTTTTGTAACTTGTGAACTTCTATATTTGTGAAAATTCACAATATTTCTTAAACATAATTGTTTTTGTTTGTTATATAGTTTCTATATAAATAGTATAAAGTTTTGCAAATCGGTAGTATTTTGTGAAAGTTTTGTAAATTGTTGCGAACTTTCTCTATATTTGTGAAAATTCATAAATTTTTATACACGTCATATTTAAAACATATTATGTATTTATAAAATATAACAATTTGTAATAACTGTCAGCAGTTTTTTTTAATTAGCGGTAGTGTTCTAAATTTTGCTATTTAATTTAAATATAAATAATATACAGTTCTGCAAATCGGTATTGTCGCAAAACTGTTATTATTTGAAAGTAAATTTGGTTATATAGTGTATGTATAAATAATGTACAGTTTTGCAAATCGGTAGTATTTTGTGAAACTTTTGTAAATTGTTAAGAACTTTCCCAATATTTGTGAAAATTCATAAATTTTTGTATACGGTTTATTTAAAACATTTATGTCTTTGTAAATATTATATTTTTTTTTAATTAGCGGTAGTTTTGTAAATTTTGCTATATAGTTCAAATATAAATAATATATTTATGTAAAAGTAAATTTGGTTATATATTATATGAACTTTCTCTATGTTTGTGAAAATTCATAAATTTTTGAACACGTCATATTTTAAACATATTATGTATTTATAAAAATATAACAATTTGTAATAACTGTCAGCAGTTTTTTAAATTAGCGGTAGTGTTCTAAATTTGGCTATTTAGTTTAAATATTAATATATACAGTTTAACAAATCGGTATTGTCGCAAAACTGTATATTATTTGAAAGTAAATTTGGTTCAAAAAGACGACATACAGTTATTAAAAAAGTATATTTTTTTTAAATATACTTTATCAAACATTTATTTTATTCCTTGCGGCCTTAGCCAACTATTATATTTGTATGTCATTTTGTTCCAAATTGTTACGCATACGAACAGTTAATAATATTTTTTTTTTTTTTAAAGTTGTAAATTTAAGGGAGCAAAAAAATGCAACTCCTAAAAAATCATTGGATTTTTTTAAACTTTGATAAAAATAATAATTGAAAAAAGCTGAAAATTGTAATTATGTAGTATTACTACTACCAATACATATAAGATTAAGATAATTTTAACTACAACGGATTTTAATAATAATAAAAACCACTCTTTTCTCCATACTTTTTAAGAACTTTGGAATATTTTTTAATAAAATTTTGATAATGGCAGTGAAATAATATTAATATGTAGTTCTAATATGATGATTCTTAAAAATTATCTTAAAGAAACAATTTTGAAACGACCATGCCTGTTACAATTGAAAGAAGTCATTAACAGTAGATATTTGATATTATCTGAATGAACACACTTGGCCATTTAAAGCTACTATTTCCAGCAAACGTTGATTTAATGATGGATATCCTTCTAACATAACATATATTTTTTACTAAAATCAAACTATCACATTCAAAGGTCAAAATAGGTATATTCCTTAACTGTCCTTCCTTGTGTTAGAATATGCACCAGGACCAAAATCAAGGGATATTTGAACGTTATATCGATACCGGGCATTCGATAATCTCATATCATTGCGAAAAAAAAAAATATTATAAGCTGTTGATTCCAAAAAAACAAAACTTACAATTACCTACCGATTTGCAAAACGGTATATCACTTATATTTAAACTTTATAACCATATTTGGAAAATTGCTGCTAATTTCAGAAATAAACTACTGACATTTATTAAAAAATTATATATATTTACAAGTACATAAAATGTCTTAAATATGCCGTATACAAAAATTTATAAATTTTAACAAATATCGAGAAAGTTAACAACAATTTACAAAACGTTCACAAAATACTACCGATTTACAACGCTGTATATTATTTATACATACACTGTATAACCAAATTTAGAAAACTACCACTAATTTCAAAAACAAATTACTGACAGTTATTAATAATTTATATATTTTTAGAGTACATAAAATGTTTTAAATATGCCGTATACAAAAATGTATGAATTTTCACATATATAGAGAAAGTTCACAACAATTTATAAAACTTTCAAAAAAAGTATTCAGTAGTAACCGAATTGTAGAACTGTATCTTATTTATACATACACTATATACCAAATTTACTTTTAAATAATATACAGTTTTGCAATGCTACCAATTTGGAAAACTGTATATTATTTATATTTAAACTATATATCCAAAAATAACCAAATTTACTTTTAAATAAAAACATTATTTATATTTAAACTATATATCTAAATTTGAAAAAACTGTATATTATTTATATTTAGACTATGTAAAAAAAATTAGAAAACTAAAGGTGGGATCACACAATTACCGCAATACAATTGTGGCTCACAAAAAGAAGACATTAGTGCTTCTTTTTGTGAGCCACTCTCTGAACCATATACTTCTTTTAAGATTTATTTTTTTTTTTCCTTTCTTTCGTCTTCAAGTGCACACACTATAATTAAAGCCGACGCAATTTTCTTTTTTTTTTTTTCAATGAACAACTCATTTTAATATATAATTTTCTATATTTTTGTAAACAAAACAAATCTAGCACAACAGCTGTTTCTCAGAGTTGACATATACTAGAACAACCGTGTGACTGGAATGCGTCAATTATTGCAACTAAGCCGTTTTTGAATTGGTTCCCTATTCAGCACAATAAAAATTTTATAAAATTGGTGCATTGCGACAATCATGTGATCCCACTTTAACACTAATTCCAAAAACAAACTACTGACAGTTATTAAAACATGTATATATTTTTACAAATACATACAATTTTTTAAATATGCCTTATACAAAGATTTGCAAAAAAATATGATTAATAAATATTAAGAATTTTCACAAACTTAGAAAAAAGTTCAAAAAAGTAACAAAAACTTTCATAAAATACTACTGATTTGCAAACTTTATATTATTTATATTTAAAATATATTGCCAAATTTATAAAACCACCGCTAATTTCAAAAACAAAGTACTGACAGTTATTAAAAATGTATATATATTTACAAATACATAAAATGTTTTAAATATGCCTTATACAAAAATTTGCAAAATATTATGATTAAAAATATATTATGAATTTTCATAAATATAGATATATAAAGCACAACAATTTAAAAACTTTCACAAAATGCTACCGATTTGCAAAACTGTACTGTATTTATATTTAAAATATATAGCCAAATTTAGAAAACTACTGCTAATTTTAAAAAAACTACTGACATTTAAAATGTATATATTTTTACAAATACATAAAATGTTTTAAATATACCTAAACAAAAATTTACGAATTTTCACAAATATAGAGAAAGTTCACAACAATTTACAGATTTACAAAATACTACCGATTTGCAAAACTGTATATTATTATTACATACACTATATAACCAAACTTACTTTTACATAAATATATTTTTTTATATTTAAGCTATATAGCCAAATTTAGAAAACTACCGCTAATTAAAAAAAACTACTGACAGTTATTAAAAATTTATATACTTTTGCAAAAATTTATCAATTTTGACAAATATAAGGAAAGTTCACAACAATTTACATAAGTTTCACAAAATACTACCGATTTGCAAAACTGTATATTATTTATACATACACTATATAACCAAATTTACTTTCAAATAATATACAGTTTTGCGACTGTATATAAACAAAATAGCAAAATTTAGAACACTACTGCTAATTAAAAAAAAAAACTGCTGACAGTTATTACAAATTGTTTTATTTTTATAAATACATAATATGTTTTAAATATGACGCTTATCAAAATTTATGAATTTGCACAAATATAGAGAAAGTTCACAACAATTTACAAAACTTTCTGAAAATACTACCGATTTGCAAAACTGTATATTATTTATACATACATTATATAACCAAATTTACTTTCAAATAATATACAGTTTTGCGACAATACCGATTTGAAAAACTGTTTATTATTTATATTTCAACTAAATAGCCAAATTTACAACACTAACGCTAATATAAAAAAAAAACTGCTGAGAGTTATTACAAAATGTTATATTTTTATAAATACATATGACGTGTACAAAAATTTATGAATTTTCACAAATATAGAGAAAGTTCACAACAATTTACAATACTTTCACAAAATACTACCGATTTGCAAAACTGTATACTATTTATATATAAACTATATAACAAACAAAAACAATTATGTTTAAAAAATATTATGAATTTTCACAAATATAGAAGTTCACAAGTTACAAAAGGTTTTACAAAATTCTACCTATTTGCAAAACTGTATATTATTTATATTTAAACTATATAGCCCAATTTTGAACACTACCGCTAATTAAAAAAAACTACTGACAGTTATTAAAAATTATATATTTTTACAAATACATAAAATGCTATAAATATACCATATACAAAAATTAATGAAATTTCACATATAGAGAAAGTTTACATGTTACAAATACTTTCACAAAATACTACCGATTTGCAAAACTGTATATTATTTATTCATACACTGTATAACCAAATTTACTTTTATATAAATATATTATTTATATTTAAACTATATAGCCAAATTTAGAAAACTTCCGCTAATTAAAAAAAAAAAAAAACTACTGGTAGTTATTTAAAATTTATATATTATTACAAATACATAAAATGTTTTAAATATGCCGTATACATAAATTTATGAATTTTCACAAATAAAGAGAAAGTTCACAACAATTTACAGAGCTTTCTCAAAATACTACCGATTATTATTACAATTAAACTATATAGCTAAATTTAGAAAACTGCCGCAAATTTCAAAAACACTACTGACAGTTATTAAAAATGATTATATTTTTACAAATACATACAATGTTTTAATTATACCGTATACAAAAAATTATGAATTGTCACAAATATAGAGAAACTTCACAACAAATTACAAAAACTTTCACAAAAGACTACCGATTTGCAAAACTGTATATTATTTATATTTGAAAAATATAACAAAATTCAGAAAACTACCGCTAATTTCAAAAAATTTACTGGTAGTTATTAAAAATGTATTTAATGTTTACAAATACATAAAATTTTAAAATATAAAGTATACAAAAATTTATGAATTTTCACAAATATAAAGCAAGTTCACAACAATTTACAAAAACTTTCACAAAATGCTACCGACTTGCAAAGCTGTATATCTATATATATAAAAGAGTAACGTTACTGACTGACTGATTAATCATCCCACAGCCCAAACGGCTGATGCTAAAGAGACGAAATTTGGAACGTGGGTGTAGATCCAAAAGGGTAAAAACGGGTAAAATCGGTAACCTTATAACTCGCAAAATAATAATGATACATAAAAAGTTGAATAGTTATCGTTATTCATTAAAAAAATAATTGGACAGGTGTCTGGTACTTTTATGAAAATTGGCCGTTTTAGGGAGAAAACGGGTAAAAACTTTATTTTGGTACTTTTTTGACACCATATGTATCTTTGAAACCAATCAACATACAGATAAAATTTATATCGTATTCAAAATTTATCAAAAAATTAGAAATACGAATATGGTACTTTTTTGAAATTCAAACGTTTAAGGGGTAAAAATCGTACCTATTTTTGGTACTTTTTTCACAAAACATTTTTTTATATTTATTGAAATCTTCATATGAATATTTTAATATGGGATACCACTACAATTTTGAAATTTATTGGAATACAATTTTTGATACTTCGATGGGTGAAAAAAAGTACCAAAAAAATGGGTAAAGGTGGGAAATTACATTTTATTCAAACTTAATAATGAATTCTCAATTACATTAAACATAGAAACATGAAATAAAGAAAATGTAGATAAGAATTCATAAGAGTGATGAGAGGTGTAGGTAAGAATTCAGGAGGATGGACTTTGTGGTACTTTTTTCTACTTCTATTGGTACTTTTTTGCATTTTCTGTAACATTTAACCTAGAAACATGAAATTGAATATGCATGGTCCGATGTTGGAAAGAATTCACAAGGGGGGACTTTTTGGTACTTTTTCGTTCTTCTTATGGTACTTTTTGAATTTTCTATAATTATGAACACAGAAACATGAAACTAGGGATATGTGGTCCTTAGTTAATGAGAATCCACAAGAGGGGACGTTGTGGTACTTTTTTGTTATTTTAATGGTACTTTTTGATTTTTTATAATATTTAACCTAGAAATATAAAATTAAAGACATGAAGTCCTAAGAACTTTGTGGTACATTTTCGTTCTACTAATGGTACTTTTTGAATTTTCTATAATATATAACATAGAAACATAAAATTAAAGATATTTGGTCCTAAACGATGAGAATTTATTAGAGGGGACTTTATGGTACTTTTTTGCTCTTCAAATGGTGCCTTTTGAATTTTCTATAATATTTAACCTAGAAACATGAAATTAAAGATATGTGGTCTTAAATGAATAAGAGAGGTTTTTGTGGTACTTTTTTGTTCTTCTAATGGTACTTTTTGAATTTTCTGTAAATATGAACCTAGAAACATGAAATTAAGGATATGTGGTCCTAAGTGAATGTGAATCCATATGAAGGGACTTTGTGGTACTTTTTTGTTCTTCCTATGGTACTTTTTTAATTTCCAATATTATTTATAGTAGAAACATGAAATTAAATATGCATGGTCCTATGTGAGAAAGAATTCATAAGGAGAGTCTGTGTGGTACTTATTTTGTTCTTCTAATGGTACTTTTTAAATTTTATATAATTATGAATCTAGAAACACGAAATTAAATATATGTTGTCCTAAATGAACGAGAATTCACAAGAAGGGACTTTGTGGTATCTCTTTTCGTTTTTCTAATAGTACTTCTTGAATGTTCTGTAATTTTTATCCTTAGAAACATAAAATTGTAGATGTAAGGTCCTAAGTGAATCAGAAAGCTTAAAATGGCTTTTGTTCTTTACTCTTATATACTTTTTCGTAATTCTGATTCTTATCTTTCGTTATTCTAAGATTAGAAACCTGAAATTAAAGTGAAATTGTTATTTATGGATGACATAGCACCATTATTAAAAATGTTCCCAAGGGAGTAAAGAATCTTAGCTTAAATTTATTGTATAGTATGGTTTTTATAAAAAATTTCCGCTACCGAAGTTGCGGGTCTACAGCTCGTTATTTATATATAAACTATATAACCAAATTTAGAAAACTACCGCTAATTTCAAAAACACTACTGACCGTTATTAAAAATGTATATATTTTTACAAATACATAAAAGTTTATATAAACATTTACCTTAAGAATATTATGAATTTTCACAAATATAAAAGATCACAACAAGTTACAAAAAGTTTCACAAAATTCCACCGATTTTCAAAAATTTATACTATTTATATTTAAACTATACAGCTAGAGTTTCTATCCCGAGAATTCCCAGGAATTTTAGCAATTTTCGCTACCCGATTCCCGGAAACTATTGTCGGGAATCCCGGGAATTAAAAACTACTAAAAATATATAATTTTACTATTTTTTTATTCAAAAATCCTATAAAAACGTTGATTTATCATAATTATGCAAATATAACATTTCCGTGTATTCAGTTTGATGTTTATAAGTACTAGAACGCTTTTTAAATATTTCAAAAATCCGAATTTGTTTGACAGCATGAAATTCTTTGCCAATGCATTACTGACTTTAAGCTCAACTCAAAATGATTGCTTTTGATTTTTTTTCTTTGTTCAACTAATAATGAAAAGTAAACTCACATAATATTCATTATAAATTGAGCAAGAACGTAAAAATCAAAAATAATCATTATTATTTGAGCAGAAAGATAAAAATAATCATTATTTGTTAGTTTTATTTTAAAACTAATAATCATTACGGTTCTTGATTTTACATATTTCTTGTTCCTTGTCTCAGATAAGTATTGAGAGAAAATTGTACTTTTTTTAAACTCATGTTTACACGACTTTTAAAAAAAAAATTTTATCTCTACTAAATCAATATTTTTCTATTCAAAACAAATCCTAACCAACAAGAAATAATGTACATAAAATCGATTAGAAATCCGAGTACTCGAAATATATTTGTGGGATTTGAAAATACTAAATTTTATTAATCTTCCAACAGTAGTATTTATTGAAAACTATTTTCAATATCTATTGGAAATTCTTCTAATACTTAAAACAAAAAAAAAGTGGTCTTGAAACATATTTTTAATTGAGAAAAAAAAAATCATATATTTGTGTGCAAATTATTTGAAAAAAAAAAAAAAAAAAATTTTTGTGCTTAGTTTTGGTACTTTTTGAACAATATTGTATTTTTCCCGAATACCCGGGAATGCCTAAAACAAAATCCCGATTCCCGGGAGCATTAAATGTTTAAATATACCGTATACAAAAATATATGAATTTTCACAAAAATAGAAAAACTTCACAATAAATTACAAAAACTCACAAACTACTATCGATTTGCAAAACTGTATATCATTTATATTTAAAATTTATAACCAAATTTAGAAAACTGCTGCTAATTTAAAAAACAAATACATAAATTGTTTTAAATATTTTTACAAACACATAAAATGTTTTAAATATTGCCGTATACAAAAATTTATGAATTTTCACAAATATAGAAAAAGTACACAAGTTACAAAAACTTGCACAAAATAGTGCCGATTTTCAAAACTGTATATTATTTATATATAAATTATATAGCCAAATTTATAAAACGGCCACTAAATTCAAACATACTAATGACAGTTTTTAAAAATACATAAAATGATTAAATATGCCATATACAAAAATTTGCAAAAAATTATGATTAAAAAAATATTATAAATTTTCACAAATATAGATATAGAAAAAGTTCACAACAATTTACAAAAACTTTCGCAAAATACTACCGATTTGCAAAACTATTTATTATTTATATAAATTTGTAAAAAAAATATGATTAAAACAATTTTATGAATTTCCACAAATATAGAAAAAGTGCACTACAAGTTACGAAAACATACACCCGATTTTCAAAACTACTAATTCCAAAAACAAACACCTGGCAGTTATTAAAAAAGTATATATGAATTTTCATAAAAGCTCTTGAAATTGTGCATCATTTGACTTATATCTCGATGATGTGTAGGGTTTATCAAATCGACTTTCGAATAATCGAACAATCGACATCGACTTTTTGATTTGAAAATTGTCGATAAATCGACTTTCTTTATGCCAAAAGTCGAAGTCGGAAAAAGTTGAAAGAGGTCGAAAATAGTCGAAAAGTCGGAAAAGGTTGTAAATAGTCGGAAAAAGTCGAAAAGTCGTAAAAAGTCGAAAATAGTCGGAAAGTAGAAAAATGTTTAAAAAAATTATCCTATTTAAAATGAATAGTTTTTTATCAGCTTTTATTTATATACTATTAAACCGTGTAGTAACTAGAACTCTCATTGAATAGGTTTGTATGTTAATCAATTTATATATTTGTTTGCGTTGTATTCATTTTTATTTTTAAAGTCTTTATTAGACAATTAACAAAAAATATTCAATAGTAAAAAAAAGTTAAAAATAGTTAAAAAGTTGAAAATAGTCGGAAAAAGTCGAAATGTCGAAAATAGTCGGAAAGTAGAAAATTGTTTAAAAAAATTATCTTATTCAAAATTAATAGTTTCTTATGAGCTTTTATTTATATATATGTAGTTAATACATATTTGTAGTTAATACATATTTTTGTGTGTAACTAGCACTCTCATTGAATAGATTTGTATGTTAATCAATTAATATATTTGTTTGCCAAACTTGAAGTGGAAAAAACGTGAATGTCTCCAAGAGGTGTCTTTTTCACGAGGCACACACGCAACGTTATTTCAGCGAAGCTAGATTATAGTGTTATCATCTTTGATAACTTAGGTTTACAAATGACATTAAAAAACCATTGTGGCGTTTTAAAAAATTAATTTGCTAAACGTGTATAGGAATTTTAAAGAATTCAGCAATTTTGCATATTTTGTTATAACGAATTTTGGGGTTATAAATCAATTTTAAACAGAAATAAGTATTTACACAAAATACCGCCGATTTTTATTACTGTATATTATTTATATTTAACCCAAATTGACCTAGCGCAACCATATGGTAACACAAACAACGGTTAGGTAAAAAGCTATATAGCATAGAAGATACTACAAATTTTTAATAAATTTGAATTACATTTCATTATATGGAATTTTGTTAATTATATCTGCATTATAAAAGGTCATTGGTATTATACGTTTGGAAGCAATTGATCCTTTTAGAACCCTTAAAATAATTATTGCTAAAAATGTAAAAAAAAAACGACATGAAAAAGTAATTCATAAATTTTTTGACATAGTGTTAATTTTCAGAAAAATCGTATATGATTTTTATATAAACAAGAAGTTCTATATTATATTGGTATTAATCAATAAAATATATAAAATTATTTTATCTTGTTTTTTTATGGACTATATATCTGCGTTACCATATGGGTGCACCAGGCGCAACATGGGCATTTTTTGCGTAGTTCATTTCTTTTAAAATTTAAAGAAATGTAATTTTTTTGGTAGAAAAAAATGGTTTTTCAGGATTGTATTGCATTTCTTTAAGAAATTTACCAATAAAAACATAAAAAAAAATTGACTGATATTCTTCATACGCAAAAATATTTATGTAGTGCCTGGCGTGACCATATGGCCCGTTCTGCCCGACCTAGGGACGGAAACAAAATTTTATATAATAGGTAAATTTTCTTAGGCTCCATAGACTTAAATTAGAAAATTTCATCAATATCTGAAACAAAAAAGATTCCCGGTCAATTTAGGTTAATTTATATAGCCAAATGTACAAAAACTTTCATAGACTACTAATTCCAAAAACAAACTACTGGCAGTTATTAAAAATCTATATATTTATACAAATACATAAAATGTTTTAAATATGACTTTTGCAAGAATTATAAATTATCATCATCTAGATCAACATCTTGTATATTTATTTCATATGGGCGAGAAAGCTCATCCAATAAAAAACTTTTATTACTTTCGAAAGCATCAAACAAATTATTAAAAATATCTGATTCATCCCTTTCATCATCAGAAATATCGGAATCAATGAAATTAGTTACAATTTTTTCAATTTCAGAGGCCTTTATTTATCTAGGCATTTTTTATTTCAACAAGTGCAAGCCTAATTGATAATAAACCTCTGCACCATATCAGCAACTAAATACAAATACAATGTTTGTTTATTTCTTACACAAAAAACATTAAAAAATTCCTACGGCTTTCTTAATTTTTTAATCTTTAAACTTTTAATGGAATGTATTAAAATAAAGGGTCTTGAAGGTTTTTGGTATGTTTTCATAAAGAAAAAATTTAATATATGTATATTTTTAGTGTACTAAAAAAATCAATTTTTGGCAAAAAAAAAAAAAAAATAAAACAATTTTTTTTAAATAATAAATGTATTAATAATAACGATAATAAAACTCATAAAAAATATTTTTAATCATTAAAAAGGCCTTAAAATAATATAAACTATAAAATCCCAAACTTTTTTCTTGACCAGGAGAGTGTGAAGTGCTCATAAAGTTATATGTATCAATATGGATACTATGTAGCGAAAGGGTTTATTTAGGCACATCTAAACATGCACTTTGATTACTTTCAATAACGTTGATGGACCACCCCATTGAAGCTACAACAATTTTATACTATTTGAACTCAGATTTTTAAGAGAAATCCCCGGAAAATTTTCTTATGAGCAATTTCAAAATTTGAAATTAAATTTAAACATTTCTCAATCTCATTTGACCATGATTATGGTGCGTCGTTTTGGTCCTGCAACTTTAAAAATGTCTAGTGAGTTAATGGGATAATAGGGAGTTATGGACATAATTAGTAATTTGTTGTAGCACTATTTCTCCTGTACAAAATTTTTCGGCTGTAATTGACACATTAGCTCTTATTCTTACCTGAACAATTACATGAGCAATTATCAAAAATTTTCGATTTTAGCCCTTCAAAAAAATATTAATTTTTTTGATGGCACATTCAAATCCTTTTGTATTCGAATGCACGTAGAATCATTTCGAATCTAAGTAAATCCCTTAAAATTTTTTGATGCGCCTCCGAATTTTTATTAAGCCTAACAAGCACCTACTAATTATGTAAGTTATAGTTAATTTCATGCTGTTCTCACGATGTGCCTTAGCGAAATGTGTTTTGGCAAAAATATCCAGTTTCCAATTATCAACGACATTTGACTGAAATTTATGATCCCAATCAATTATATTCATCGACATTCTTAAATCTATATATCTAATATATGTTTAAATTGCTATTTTCTATATAAAAATACAAAAACAAAAGTGCAATTTTTGCATAATTTTCAAAAAGTCCATAAAATTCTTGTTTTAAATATATTTTTAATGCTCCTCCGATTTTGTTATGTATAATGACATAAAAATAAGTTCACGCAGTAATCCAAGCAATACCATATGAAAATGTGAATGTGCCTCACGAAAAACTGACTTTTTGAAAAATGTTCGCACTTGTTTTCCAAATTTTTATACTATCTACTACGTAAAACGCAAAATACCCACAATTATAACAAGTATTAATCCCTATCCCAAATTTAG
This sequence comes from Protophormia terraenovae, assembly GCA_951394005.1. Taxonomy (NCBI): domain Eukaryota; kingdom Metazoa; phylum Arthropoda; class Insecta; order Diptera; family Calliphoridae; genus Protophormia; species Protophormia terraenovae. The sequence continues at coordinate 90,039,198 of OX596073.1, read as the reverse complement.
TATTCTGTGGAGGGGCGCACCAAAAAAACTGAAAAATGTAAAAAAGTCCGATTAGTTTACTTATGATAGAGTAAGAACAAAAATTGTAGAAGAAAGGTAAACATTTAGGTAGTTTTTATCAGTTTTTCTATATTCTTGAACTTTGACGATAATCATGTTTAGAAGACTATTGAAAAACTAATTTTATAATCCTTTGATTCATATAAAGTTAAAATTTTCTAATTTATTATCTAAACTAGTGAATAAGCATGTATATGATAATCAAAAATTATAAGAAATTGCTCCTTTCGGATTTGAAGGAAAACTAGCCTCAGAAGTTAGCTTTTTTTGAAATTTCTAGTTTATGAATTTTCACAAATATAGAAAAAATTCGCAAAAATTTACAAAAACTTTCACAAAAGACTACCTATTTGCAAAACTGTATATTATTCATATTTAAATATATACGAAATTTAGAAAACTACCACTAATTTCAAAAAACTGCTGACAGTTATTAAAAATTTTTACAAATACATAAAATGTTTAATATACCAAAATTATACAAAACCAGCATTTATGAACACGACAATGGACAATGGTAGCCCACCTTTTCGCCGGTTTTACATCCTTTAACTAACTTTGGTTTTTATATTTCATTTAATTGTTTCAATATCATGTAATAATGTCCACCCCTTCTACTCCAAAATATCATGATATTGACACTTTTTTCATATTATTTGTGCTAAGGAACGTTAACTTTCAATATTGTCGCTTGTAAAAAAGTTACTTTCGGACGTGACCTATTTTGGTGAGGATATTATATGGCTCCTAAGCTTAATTGTGGATGAAGTCAGTGCTAACATTCTTTAAGACTGTAATAACTTTATAGTCTGTCTTGACGGATTTTCTCGTAGAGTTTATATGAAACGTGTGTCTTATTATAGATCAAGTTTTGTTGTAAGTTTAAAATTAAATTGTATACTTTTTGCAATCTTTTTTATTCAAAAAATGTATGTCTGTCAACGCAAATTTATACACTTTATGATGATTTTCGGAAATGGGCCATATATGAGAGATATGGATTTTTGAGGCTCGAACCTCATAAAAAATATAATAAATTGTTTTAAGTTTATAAAAATTATTTTATAGTATTAAATAAGGTTTCTAACGTCCATAGAAGTATTACATGTACTAAATTATGCAATACCAAAAATAACAGACTCAAAACACAAATATTGGAGAAAAATTGTATGGGGACATGGTTATAATAGGTAATTATTAACTAATTTTAATAGAGATCGTGTCTATTTCATATAAATTAAATTTTCATCCAATTATCTAAAAAATTGCGATTTGTAACTTCATTAGAAGTTTAATATGGACTGCCTTAAATACGGACGGACATCGCTTAAATACTCAAACATGTTTTCCTACATGTATTTACTCATTTGGTTTAAGATACGTGGTAAACTAAATGGTCGTAATAAAAATTTTTATAAAATTTATTATTTTTTAATAAAATCAACGAAAATTACACTATGGTACCCGGACACCACGTGTGTTGACCAACGTTATTTTTTGGGTATGTACCTAAATTAAAAAACAAACTACTGACAGTTATTAAAAAATTATATATTTTTACAAATACATAAAATGCTTTAAATATACCATATACAAAAATTAATGAAATTTCACATATAGAGAAAGTTTATATGTTACAAATACTTTCACAAAATACTACCGATTTGCAAAACTGTATATTATTTATACATACACTGTATAACCAAATTTACTTTTAAATAAATATATTATTTATTTAAAAGTAATTAAAAAAAACTACTGGTAGTTATTAAAAAATTATATATTTTTACAAATACATAAAATGTTTTAAATATGCCGTATACATAAATTTATGAATTTTCACAAATAAAGAGAAAGTTCACAACAATTTACAGAGCTTTCTCAAAATACTACCGATTATTATTACAATTAAACTATATAGCTAAATTTAGAAAACTGCCGCAAATTTCAAAAACACTACTGACAGTTATTAAAAATAATTATATTTTTACAAATACATACAATGTTTTAATTATACCGTATACAAAAAATTATGAATTGTCACAAATATAGAGAAACTTCACAACAAATTACAAAAACTTTCACAAAAGACTACCGATTTGCAAAACTGTATATTATTTATATTTGAAAAATATAACAAAATTCAGAAAACTACCGCTAATTTCCAAAAATTTACTGGTAGTTATTAAAAATGTATTTAATGTTTACAAATACATAAAATGTTAAAATATAAAGTATACAAAAATTTATGAATTTTCAAAAATATAAAGCAAGTTCACAAAAATTTACAAAAACTTTCACAAAATGCTACCACTTGCAAAGCTGTATATTATTTATATATAAACTATATAACCAAATTTAGAAAACTACCGCTAATTTCAAAAACACTACTGACCGTTATTAAAAATGGACATATTTTTACAAATACATAAAAGTTTATATAAACATTTACTTTAAGAATATTATGAATTTTCACAAATATAAAAGATCACAACAAGTTACAAAAAGTTTCACAAAATTCCACCGATTTTCAAAAATGTATACTATTTATATTTAAACTATACAGCTAGAGTTTCTATCCCGAGAATTCCCAGGAATTTTAGCAATTTTTGCTACTCGAATCCCGGAAATTTTTGTCGGGAATCCCGGGAATTAAAAACTACTAAAAATATATAATTTTACTATTTTTTTATTCAAAAATCCTATAAAAACGTTGATTTATCATAGTTATGCAAATATAATATAATAAATATAATATTTCCTTGCATTCAGTTTGATGTTTATAAATACTAGAACACTTTTTATATATTTCAAAAATCCGAATTTGTTTGACAGCATGAAATTCTTTGCCAATGCATTACTGACTTTAAGCTCAACTCATAATGATTGCTTTTGATTTTTTTTCTTTGTTCAACTAATAATGAAAAGTAAACTCACATAATATTCATTATAAATTGAGCAAGAACGTAAAAATCAAAAATAATCATTATTATTTGAGCAGAAAGATAAAAATAATCATTATTTGTTAGTTTTATTTTAAAACTTATAATCATTATGGTTTTTGATTTTACATATTTCTTGTTCCTTGTCTCAGATGTTTACACGACTTTTAAAAAAATAAAATTTTATCTCTACTAAATCAATATTTTTCTATTCAAAACAAATCCTAACCAACAAGAAATAATGTACATAAAATCGATTAGAAATCCGAGTACTCGAAATATATTTGTGGGATTTGAAAATACTAAAATTTATTAATCTTCCAACAGTAGTATTTATTGAAAACTATTTTCAATATCTATTGGAAATTCTTCTAATACTTAAAACAAAAAAGTGGTCTTGAAACAAATATTTTTAATTGAGAAAAAAAATCATATATTTGAGTGCAAATTATTTGAAAAAAAAAAAAAAATATATATATTTTTTGTGCTTAGTTTTGGTACTTTTTGAACAATATTGTATTATTCCCGAATACCCGGGAATGCCTAAAACAAAATCCCGATTCCCGGAAGCATTAAATGTTTAAATATACCGTATACAAAAATATATGAATTTTCACAAAAATAGAAAAACTTCACAATAAATTACAAAAACTCACAAACTACTATCGATTTGCAAAACTGTATATCATTTATATTTAAAATTTATAACCAAATTTAGAAAACTGCTGCTAATTTAAAAAACAAATACATAAATTGTTTTAAATATTTTTACAAACACATAAGATGTTTTAAATATTGCCGTATACAAAAATTTATGAATTTTCACAAATATAGAAAAAGTACACAAGTTACAAAAACTTGCACAAAATAGTGCCGATTTTCAAAACTGTATATTATTTATATATAAATTATATAGCCAAATTTATAAAACGGCCACTAAATTCAAACATACTAATGACAGTTTTTAAAAATACATAAAATGATTAAATATGCCATATACAAAAATTTGCAAAAAATTATGATTAAAAAAATATTATAAATTTTCACAAATATAGATATAGAAAAAGTTCACAACAATTTACAAAAACTTTCGCAAAATACTACCGATTTGCAAAACTATTTATTATTTATATATAAATTTGTAAAAAAAAATATGATTAAAACAATTTTATGAATTTCCACAAATATAGAAAAAGTGCACTACAAGTTACAAAAACTTACACCCGATTTTCAAAATTACTAATTCCAAAAACAAACACCTGGCAGTTATTAAAATAGTATGTATGAATTTTCATAAAAGCTCTTGAAATTGTGCATCATTTGACTTATATCTCGATGATGTGTAGGGTTTATCAAATCGACTTTCGAATAATCGAACAATCGACATCGACTTTTTGATTTGAAAATTGTCGATAAATCGACTTTCTTTATGCCAAAAGTCGAAGTCGGAAAAAGTTGAAAAAGGTCGAAAATAGTCGAAAAGTCGGAAAAGGTTGTAAATAGTCGGAAAAAGTCGAAAAGTCGTAAAAAGTCGAAAATAGTCGGAAAGTAGAAAAATGTTTAAAAAAATTATCCTATTTAAAATGAATAGTTTTTTATCAGCTTTTATTTATATACCATTAAACCGTGTAGTAACTAGAACTCTCATTGAATAGGTTTGTATGTTAATCAATTTATATATTTGTTTGCGTTGTATTCATTTTTATTTTTAAAGTCTTTATTAGACAATTAACAAAAAATATTCAATAGTAAAAAAAAGTTGAAAATAGTTCAAAAGTCGGAAAAAGTTGAAAATAGTCGGAAAAAGTCGAAAAGTCGAAAATAGTCGGAAAGTAGAAAATTGTTTAAAAAAATTATCTTATTCAAAATTAATAGTTTCTTATGAGCTTTTATTTATATATATGTAGTTAATACATATTTGTAGTTAATACATATTTTTGTGTGTAACTAGCACTCTCATTGAATAGATTTGTATGTTAATCAATTAATATATTTGTTTGCCAAACTTGAAGTGGAAAAAACGTGAATGTCTCCAAGAGGTGTCTTTTTCACGAGGCACACACGCAACGTTATTTCAGTGAAGCTAGATTATAGTGTTATCATCTTTGATAACTTAGGTTTCCAAATGACATTAAAAAACCATTGTGGCGTTTTAAAAAATTAATTTGCTAAACGTGTATAGGAATTTTAAAGAATTCAGCAATTTTGCATATTTTGTTATAACGAATTTTGGCGTTATAAATCAATTTTAAACAGAAATAAGTATTTACACAAAATACCGCCGATTTTTATTACTTTATATTATTTATATTTAACCCAAATTGACCTAGCGCAACCATATGGTAACACAAACAACGGTTAGGTAAAAAGCTATATAGCATAGAAGATACTACAAATTTTTAATAAATTTGAATTACATTTCATTATATGGAATCTTGTAATTATATTTGCATTATAAAAGGTCATTGGTATTATACGTTTGGAAGCAATTGATCCTTTTAGAAACCCTTAAAATAATTATTGCTAAAAATGTAAAAAATTAACGACATGAAAAAGTAATTCATTTTGACATAGTGTTAATACCCTGTATTTAGTTGTTGAAATTCTGCATAACAACGAAGATGGCGCAGAATTTATATACAATGTCCGATTAGTTTACTTATGATAGAGTAAGAACAAAAAAAGTAGAAGAAAGTTGTTTTAATCAGTTTTTCTATATTCTCGAACTTTGACAATAATCATGGTTAGAAGACTATTGAAAAACTAATTTTGTAATCCTTTGATTCATATAAAGTTAAAATTTTCTAATTTATTATCTAAACTAGTGAATAAGCATGTATATGATAATCAAAAATTATAAGAAATTGCTCCTTTCGGATTTGAAGGAAAACTAGCCTCAGAAGTTAGCTTTTTTTGAAATTTCTAGTTTATGAATTTTCACAAATGTAGAGAAAATTCGCAAAAATTTACAAAAACTTTCACAAAAGACTACCTATTTGCAAAACTGTATATTATTCATATTTAAATATATACGAAATTTAGAAAACTACCGTTAATTTCAAAAAACGGCTGACAGTTATTAAAAATTTTTACAAATACAAAAATGTTTAATATACCAAAATTATACAAAACCAGCATTTATGAACACGACAATGGTAGCCCACTTTTTTGCCGTTTTTACATCCTTTAACTAACTGGTTTTTTTTATTTCATTTAATTTTTTCAATATCATGTAATAATGTCCACCCCTTCTACTCCAAAATATCATGCAAGTGCTCATGATATTGACATTTTTTTCATATTATTTGTGCTAAGGAACGTTAATTTTCGGTATTGTCGCTTGTAAAAAAGTTACTTTCGGACGTGACCTATTTTGGTGAGGATATTATATGGCTCCTAAGCTTAATTGTGGATGCAGTCAGTGCTAACATTCTTTAGGACTGTAATAACTTTATAGTCTGTCTTGACGGATTTTCTCGTAGAGTTTATATGGAACGTGTGTTTTATTATAGATCAATTTTTGTTGTAAAGTTTAAAATTAAATTGTATACTTTTTGCAATCTTTTTTATTCAAAAAATGTATGTCTGTCAATGCAAATTTATACACTTTATGATGATTTTCGGAAATGGGCCATATATGAGAGATATGGATTTTTGAGGCTCGAACCTGATAAAAAATATAATAAATTGTTTTACGTTTATAAAAATTATTTTATAGAATTAAATAAGGTTTCTAACGTCCATAGAAGTATTACATGTACTAAATTATGCAATACCAAAAATAACAGACTCAAAACCCAAATATTGGAGAAAAATTGTATGGGGACATGGTTATAATAGGTAATTATTAACTAATTTTAATAGAGATCGTGTCTATTTCATATAAATTATATTTTCATCCAATTATCTAAAAAATTGCGATTTATAACTTCATTAGAAGTTTAATATGGACTGCCTTAAATACGGAGGGACATCGCTTAAATACTCAAACATGTTTTCCTACATGTATTTACCCATTTGGTTTAAGATACGTGGTAAACTAAATGGTCGTAATAAAAATGTTTATAAAATTTATTATTTTTTAATAAAATCAACGAAAATTACACTAAGGTACCCGACACCACGTGTGTTGACCAACGTTATTTTTTGGGTATGTACCTAAATTCAAAAACAAACTACTGACAGTTATTAAAAAATTATATATTTTTACAAAAACATAAAATGCTTTAAATATACCATATACAAAAATTAATGAAATTTCACATATAGAGAAAGTTTATATGTTACAAATACTTTCACAAAATACTACCGATTTGCAAAACTGTATATTATTTATACATACACTGTATAACCAAATTTACTTTTAAATAAATATATTATTTATTTAAAAGTAATTAAAAAAAAACTACTGGTAGTTATTAAAAAATTATATATTTTTACAAATACATAAAATGTTTTAAATATGCCGTATACATAAATTTATGAATTTTCACAAATAAAGAGAAAGTTCACAACAATTTACAGAGCTTTCTCAAAATACTACCGATTATTATTACAATTAAACTATATAGCTAAATTTAGAAAACTGCCGCAAATTTCAAAAACACTACTGACAGTTATTAAAAATGATTATATTTTTACAAATACATACAATGTTTTAATTATACCGTATACAAAAAATTATGAATTGTCACAAATATAGAGAAACTTCACAACAAATTACAAAAACTTTCACAAACGACTACCGATTTGCAAAACTGTATATTATTTATATTTGAAAAATATAACAAAATTCAGAAAACTACCGCTAATTTCAAAAAATTTACTGGTAGTTATTAAAAATGTATTTAATGTTTACAAATACATAAAATGTTAAAATATAAAGTATACAAAAATTTATGAATTTTCAAAAATATAAAGCAAGTTCACAAAAATTTACAAAAACTTTCACAAAATGCTACCACTTGCAAAGCTGTATATTATTTATATATAAACTATATAACCAAATTTAGAAAACTACCGCTAATTTCAAAAACACTACTGACCGTTATTAAAAATGTACATATTTTTACAAATACATAAAAGTTTATATAAACATTTACCTTAAGAATATTATGAATTTTCACAAATATAAAAGATCACAACAAGTTACAAAAAGTTTCACAAAATTCCACCGATTTTCAAAAATGTATACTATTTATATTTAAACTATACAGCTAGAGTTTCTATCCCGAGAATTCCCAGGAATTTTAGCAATTTTTGCTACTCGAATCCCGGAAATTTTTGTCGGGAATCCCGGGAATTAAAAACTACTAAAAATATATAATTTTACTATTTTGTTATTCAAAAATCCTATAAAAACGTTGATTTATCATAATTATGCAAATATAATATAATAAATATAATATTTCCGTGCATTCAGTTTGATGTTTATAAATACTAGAACACTTTTTAAATATTTCAAAAATCCGAATTTGTTTGACAGCATGAAATTCTTTGCCAATGCATTACTGACTTTAAGCTCAACTCATAATGATTGCTTTTGATTTTTTTTCTTTGTTCAACTATTAATGAAAAGTAAATTCACATAACATTCATTATAAATTGGGCAAGAACGTAAAAATCAAAAATAATCATTATTATTTGAGCAGAAAGATAAAAATAATCATTATTTGTTAGTTTTATTTTAAAACTTATAATATTACGGTTTTTGATTTTACATATTTCTTGTTCCTTGTCTCAGATAAGTATTGAGAGAAAATTGTACTTTTTTTAAACTCATGTTTACACGACTTTTAAAAAAATAAAATTTTATCTCTACTAAATCAATATTTTTCTATTCAAAACAAATCCTAACCAACAAGAAATAATGTACATAAAATCGATTAGAAATCCGAGTACTCGAAATATATTTGTGGGATTTGAAAATACTAAAATTTATTAATCTTCCAACAGTAGTATTTATTGAAAACTATTTTCAATATCTATTGGAAATTCTTCTAATACTTAAAACAAAAAAGTGGTCTAGAAACAAATATTTTTAATTGAGAAAAAAAAATCATATATTTGAGTGCAAATTATTTAAAAAAAAAAAAATATTTTTTGTGCTTAGTTTTGGTACTTTTTGAACAATATTGTATTTTTCCCGAATACCCGGGAATGCCTAAAACAAAATCCCGATTCCCGGAAGCATTAAATATTTAAATATACCGTATACAAAAATATATGAATTTTCACAAAAATAGAAAAACTTCACAATAAATTACAAAAACTCACAAACTACTATCGATTTGCAAAACTGTATATCATTTATATTTAAATTTTATAACCAAATTTAGAAAACTGCCGCTAATTTAAAAAACAAATACATAAATTGTTTTAAATATTTTTACAAACACATAAAATGTTTTAAATATTGCCGTATACAAAAATTTATGAATTTTCACATATATAGAAAAAGTACACAAGTTGCAAAAACTTGCACAAAATAGTGCCGATATTCAAAACTGTATATTATTTATATTTAAATTATGTAGCCAAATTTATAAAACGGCCACTAATTTCAAATAGACTAATGACAGTTTTTAAAAATACATAGAATGCTTAAATATGTCATATACAAAAATTAGCAAAAAATTATGATTACAAAAATATTATGAATTTTCACAAATATAGATATAGAAAAAGTTCACAACAATTTACAAAAACTTTCGCAAAATACTACCGATTTGCAAAAATATTTATTATTTATATATAAATTTGTAAAAAATATGATTAAAACAATTTTATGAATTTCCACAAATATAGAAAAAGTGCACTACAAGTTACGAAAACATACACCCGATTTTCAAAACTACTAATTCCAAAAACAAACACCTGGCAGTTATTAAAATAGTATATATAAATTTTCATAAAAGCTCTTGAAATTGTGCATCATTTGACTTATATCTCGATGATGTGTAGGGTTTATCAAATCGACTTTCGAATAATCGAACAATCGACATCGACTTTTTGATTTGAAAATTGTCGATAAATCGACTTTCTTTATGCCAAAAGTCGTAGTCGGAAAAAGTTGAAAAAGGTCGAAAATAGTCGAAATGTCGGAAAAGGTTGTAAATAGTCGGAAAAAGTCGAAAAGTCGTAAAAAGTCGAAAATAGTCGGAAAGTAGAAAAATGTTTAAAAAAATTATCCTATTTAAAATGAATAGTTTTTTATCAGCTTTTATTTATATACCATTAAACCGTGTAGTAACTAGAACTCTCATTGAATAGGTTTGATTCATATAAAGTTAAAATTTTCTAATTTATTATCTAAACTAGTGAATAAGCATGTATATGATAATCAAAAATTATAAGAAATTGCTCCTTTCGGATTTGAAGGAAAACTAGCCTCAGAAGTTAGCTTTTTTTGAAATTTCTAGTTTATGAATTTTCACAAATGTAGAGAAAATTCGCAAAAATTTACAAAAACTTTCACAAAAGACTACCTATTTGCAAAACTGTATATTATTCATATTTAAATATATACGAAATTTAGAAAACTACCTTTAATTTCAAAAAACGGCTGACAGTTATTAAAAATTTTTACAAATACAAAAATGTTTAATATACCAAAATTATACAAAACCAGCATTTATGAACACGACAATGGTAGCCCACTTTTTTGCCGTTTTTACATCCTTTAACTAACTGGTTTTTTTTATTTCATTTAATTTTTTCAATATCATGTAATAATGTCCACCCCTTCTACTCCAAAATATCATGCAAGTGCTCATGATATTGACATTTTTTTCATATTATTTGTGCTAAGGAACGTTAATTTTCGGTATTGTCGCTTGTAAAAAAGTTACTTTCGGACGTGACCTATTTTGGTGAGGATATTATATGGCTCCTAAGCTTAATTGTGGATGCAGTCAGTGCTAACATTCTTTAGGACTGTAATAACTTTATAGTCTGTCTTGACGGATTTTCTCGTAGAGTTTATATGGAACGTGTGTTTTATTATAGATCAATTTTTGTTGTAAAGTTTAAAATTAAATTGTATACTTTTTGCAATCTTTTTTATTCAAAAAATGTATGTCTGTCAATGCAAATTTATACACTTTATGATGATTTTCGGAAATGGGCCATATATGAGAGATATGGATTTTTGAGGCTCGAACCTGATAAAAAATATAATAAATTGTTTTACGTTTATAAAAATTATTTTATAGAATTAAATAAGGTTTCTAACGTCCATAGAAGTATTACATGTACTAAATTATGCAATACCAAAAATAACAGACTCAAAACCCAAATATTGGAGAAAAATTGTATGGGGACATGGTTATAATAGGTAATTATTAACTAATTTTAATAGAGATCGTGTCTATTTCATATAAATTATATTTTCATCCAATTATCTAAAAAATTGCGATTTATAACTTCATTAGAAGTTTAATATGGACTGCCTTAAATACGGAGGGACATCGCTTAAATACTCAAACATGTTTTCCTACATGTATTTACCCATTTGGTTTAAGATACGTGGTAAACTAAATGGTCGTAATAAAAATGTTTATAAAATTTATTATTTTTTAATAAAATCAACGAAAATTACACTAAGGTACCCGGACACCACGTGTGTTGACCAACGTTATTTTTTGGGTATGTACCTAAATTCAAAAACAAACTACTGACAGTTATTAAAAAATTATATATTTTTACAAATACATAAAATGCTTTAAATATACCATATACAAAAATTAATGAAATTTCACATATAGAGAAAGTTTATATGTTACAAATACTTTCACAAAATACTACCGATTTGCAAAACTGTATATTATTTATACATACACTGTATAACCAAATTTACTTTTAAATAAATATATTATTTATTTAAAAGTAATTAAAAAAAAACTACTGGTAGTTATTAAAAAATTATATATTTTTACAAATACATAAAATGTTTTAAATATGCCGTATACATAAATTTATGAATTTTCACAAATAAAGAGAAAGTTCACAACAATTTACAGAGATTTCTCAAAATACTACCGATTATTATTACAATTAAACTATATAGCTAAATTTAGAAAACTGCCGCAAATTTCAAAAACACTACTGACAGTTATTAAAAATGATTATATTTTTACAAATACATACAATGTTTTAATTATACCGTATACAAAAAATTATGAATTGTCACAAATATAGAGAAACTTCACAACAAATTACAAAAACTTTCACAAACGACTACCGATTTGCAAAACTGTATATTATTTATATTTGAAAAATATAACAAAATTCAGAAAACTACCGCTAATTTCAAAAAATTTACTGGTAGTTATTAAAAATGTATTTAATGTTTACAAATACATAAAATGTTAAAATATAAAGTATACAAAAATTTATGAATTTTCAAAAATATAAAGCAAGTTCACAAAAATTTACAAAAACTTTCACAAAATGCTACCACTTGCAAAGCTGTATATTATTTATATATAAACTATATAACCAAATTTAGAAAACTACCGCTAATTTCAAAAACACTACTGACCGTTATTAAAAATGTACATATTTTTACAAATACATAAAAGTTTATATAAACATTTACCTTAAGAATATTATGAATTTTCACAAATATAAAAGATCACAACAAGTTACAAAAAGTTTCACAAAATTCCACCGATTTTCAAAAATGTATACTATTTATATTTAAACTATACAGCTAGAGTTTCTATCCCGAGAATTCCCAGGAATTTTAGCAATTTTTGCTACTCGAATCCCGGAAATTTTTGTCGGGAATCCCGGGAATTAAAAACTACTAAAAATATATAATTTTACTATTTTGTTATTCAAAAATCCTATAAAAACGTTGATTTATCATAATTATGCAAATATAATATAATAAATATAATATTTCCGTGCATTCAGTTTGATGTTTATAAATACTAGAACACTTTTTAAATATTTCAAAAATCCGAATTTGTTTGACAGCATGAAATTCTTTGCCAATGCATTACTGACTTTAAGCTCAACTCATAATGATTGCTTTTGATTTTTTTTCTTTGTTCAACTATTAATGAAAAGTAAATTCACATAACATTCATTATAAATTGGGCAAGAACGTAAAAATCAAAAATAATCATTATTATTTGAGCAGAAAGATAAAAATAATCATTATTTGTTAGTTTTATTTTAAAACTTATAATCATTACGGTTTTTGATTTTACATATTTCTTGTTCCTTGTCTCAGATAAGTATTGAGAGAAAATTGTACTTTTTTTAAACTCATGTTTACACGACTTTTAAAAAAATAAAATTTTATCTCTACTAAATCAATATTTTTCTATTCAAAACAAATCCTAACCAACAAGAAATAATGTACATAAAATCGATTAGAAATCCGAGTACTCGAAATATATTTGTGGGATTTGAAAATACTAAAATTTATTAATCTTCCAACAGTAGTATTTATTGAAAACTATTTTCAATATCTATTGGAAATTCTTCTAATACTTAAAACAAAAAAGTGGTCTAGAAACAAATATTTTTAATTGAGAAAAAAAAATCATATATTTGAGTGCAAATTATTTAAAAAAAAAAAAATATTTTTTGTGCTTAGTTTTGGTACTTTTTGAACAATATTGTATTTTTCCCGAATACCCGGGAATGCCTAAAACAAAATCCCGATTCCCGGAAGCATTAAATATTTAAATATACCGTATACAAAAATATATGAATTTTCACAAAAATAGAAAAACTTCACAATAAATTACAAAAACTCACAAACTACTATCGATTTGCAAAACTGTATATCATTTATATTTAAATTTTATAACCAAATTTAGAAAACTGCCGCTAATTTAAAAAACAAATACATAAATTGTTTTAAATATTTTTACAAACACATAAAATGTTTTAAATATTGCCGTATACAAAAATTTATGAATTTTCACATATATAGAAAAAGTACACAAGTTGCAAAAACTTGCACAAAATAGTGCCGATATTCAAAACTGTATATTATTTATATTTAAATTATGTAGCCAAATTTATAAAACGGCCACTAATTTCAAATAGACTAATGACAGTTTTTAAAAATACATAGAATGCTTAAATATGTCATATACAAAAATTAGCAAAAAATTATGATTACAAAAATATTATGAATTTTCACAAATATAGATATAGAAAAAGTTCACAACAATTTACAAAAACTTTCGCAAAATACTACCGATTTGCAAAAATATTTATTATTTATATATAAATTTGTAAAAAATATGATTAAAACAATTTTATGAATTTCCACAAATATAGAAAAAGTGCACTACAAGTTACGAAAACATACACCCGATTTTCAAAACTACTAATTCCAAAAACAAACACCTGGCAGTTATTAAAATAGTATATATAAATTTTCATAAAAGCTCTTGAAATTGTGCATCATTTGACTTATATCTCGATGATGTGTAGGGTTTATCAAATCGACTTTCGAATAATCGAACAATCGACATCGACTTTTTGATTTGAAAATTGTCGATAAATCGACTTTCTTTATGCCAAAAGTCGAAGTCGGAAAAAGTTGAAAAAGGTCGAAAATAGTCGAAATGTCGGAAAAGGTTGTAAATAGTCGGAAAAAGTCGAAAAGTCGTAAAAAGTCGAAAATAGTCGGAAAGTAGAAAAATGTTTAAAAAAATTATCCTATTTAAAATGAATAGTTTTTTATCAGCTTTTATTTATATACCATTAAACCGTGTAGTAACTAGAACTCTCATTGAATAGGTTTGTATGTCAATCAATTTATATATTTGTTTGCGTTGTATTCATTTTTATTTTTAAAGTCTTTATTAGACAATTAACAAAAAATATTCAATAGTAAAAAAAAGTTGAAAATAGTTAAAAAGTCGGAAGAAGTCGAAAATAGTCGGAAAAAGTCGAAAATGGTCGAAAAGTCGGAAAAAGTTGAAAATAGTCGGAAAAAGTCGAAAAGTCGAAAATAGTCGGAAAGTATAAAATGGTTTAAAAAAATTATCTTATTCAAAATGAATAGTTTCTTATGAGCTTTTATTTATATATATATAGTTAATACATATTTGCACAATTTCAAGAGCTTTTATGAAAATTCATATATACTATTTTAATAACTGCCAGGTGTTTGTTTTTGGAATTAGTAGTTTTGAAAATCGGGTGTATGTTTTCGTAACTTGTAGTGCACTTTTTCTTAATACATATTTTTGTGTGTAACTAGCACTCTCATTGAATAGATTTGTATGTTAATCAATTAATATATTTGTTTGCCAAACTTGAAGTGGAAAAAACGTGAATGTGTCTTTTACACGAGGCACACACGCAACGTTATTTCAGTGAAGCTAGATTATAGTGTTATCATCTTTGATAACTTAGGTTTCCAAATGACATTAAAAAACCATTGTGGCGTTTTAAAAAATTAATTTGCTAAACGTGTATAGGAATTTTAAAGAATTCAGCAATTTTGCATATTTTGTTATAACGAATTTGGCGTTATAAATCAATTTTAAACAGAAATAAGTATTTACACAAAATACTGCCGATTTTCATTATTGTATATTATTTATATTTAACCCAAATTGAGCTAGCGCAACCATATGGTAACACAAACAACGGTTAGGTAAAAAGCTATATAGCATAGAAGATACTACAAATTTTTAATAAATTTGAATTACATTTCATTATATGGAATCTTGTTAATTATATTTGCATTATAAAAGGTCATTGGTATTATACGTTTGGAAGAAATTGATCCTTTTAGAAACCCTTAAAATAATTATTGCTAAAAATGTAAAAAATTAACGACATGAAAAAGTAATTCATTTTGACATAGTGTTAATTTTCAGAAAAATCGTATATGATTTTTATATAAACAAGCAGAAAATGATTTTATCTTGTTTTTTTTATAGACTATATATCTGCGTTACCATATGGGTGCGTCAGGCGCAACATTCGTAGTTCATTTCTTTTAAAATTTTGCCAAGAAATGTAATTTTTTTGGTAGAAAAAACTGGTTTTTCAGGATTGCATTGTATCTCTTTAAGAAACTCTTCAATAAAAAACATAAAAAAAAAATAATTGACTGATATTCTTCATACACAAAAGTATCTAAGTAGTGCCTGGCGTTACCATATGGCAACGGCCCGTTCTGCCCGACCTAGGGACCGAAACAAAATTTTATATAATAGGTAAATTTTCCTAGGCTCCATAGACTTAAATTTTAAAATTTCATCATTATCTGAAACTGTACTGAAAATGTACAAAAACTTTCATAGACTACTAATTCCAGTTATTAAAAATGTACATAAAATGTTTTAAATATGAATTTTACAAGAATTATGATAAATAAAATATTTTGAATTTTCACAAATATAGAAAAAAGTTCACAACAAATTAAAAAAACCTTCAGAAAATGCTACCGATTTATATTATTATATTATACTATTATTATATTATTTATATTTAATCTATATATCCACATTTAGAAAACTACCGCTAATTTAAAAAAAAATACTGACATATTAAAAATGTATATATTTTTGTAAATACATACATACCCTGGGAACAATAATCAATAAAAATTTTTTAAATATTTTTACCCCAAATGTGTTTTTATTATGTATCCATATGGATACAAATTTACTTATGGGAAAAAAAAAATGCTGAGATTTTATTAATTTGATATTAAATTTTTTTATTTATTTTTTTATTTATAAACATAAAGATACAAATTAAGCACGACGATAGTAGAGCTTTAAAAAAATAAGGGTTGGGCCACCCATGGGGCCCAACTCACCTTTTAAAATAATACACGGATTCAATATTTATTTGATTAATTTATTTAAGCTCGACTATATTGACTTCAGCCTAGAATTGAACTGATTTTAATTGTCAGTACAATTATAAATGAAACTTAATTTTAGTTAATAAAAATGCTAAATATAATTAATAAAAAATGCTTACACTAACTTAAATTAATGGGAACGGATGGAAAACATTTTATTAACATAAAAATGCACGCATAAGCGGAGTTTCGAATTACTACACACTTGCCCAAAAGAATTGTTTAGTTGCAATTTATATTGAGCGCGTGTACAAGTTGGGTTAATGCCCTTAGTCACATTGAATGTGTAGTGTGTTAACTCCCCCCTCCTTAAAAATCAGCGTACCGCTGATCAATTGCCAACCGGTTTTAAATTATCTGTAGTATTCAGCACTGGCATGGTAATACGACAGAATATTTTTCTCCAGATTATGACCAAAATTATCACTATTGTTACAATACACAAGAAAATTGCAGCATTCGACCCAAGAGAGAGATTCACATGACGCACTAGACTTCGAATATGTTTAATATTTCTTTCATGGAGTTCATGCAGAAGATTAGTGTCATGTTTCGTGTTTCTTCGTACATATTCGATAGTAGTGGAGGAAGCGCCTGTAAGCTCGTGATTCTTTTATTTGTAAAATTTCTCTCACCGACTACAATTGTTTCGTTAAAAATTCGTATAAGATATGTGCCATTAATGCTTACAGTATTTTGTCGAAAAGAAACGTTTCCTCTGAAATTATTGACGTATTGTTTCACGGATGGTATGCTTCACGGATGATATTGTTAAATCGGTCGATAAGGTCGTTCATTTTTCGTACTAGCTCATCAGTTGTACTAAATAAATCTTTATTCACAACGTACTGCTGCTCATTATTTTCAATTAATTTCTGCTGGCTGTCCAAAATCGTATTCCAATCAGTTGCGTCAGGGTTTCCAGCTATCCATTTCCATGCAGAGCCAACCCAATCTATGGATCTCTTATGCCTTCTGATTCCTTTCATTGTTATTATTCGGTCGTATGCCTTTTTGAGTTGATATTCGAATATCTCCTTGCCCTTCGCATCTTTTGCAGTTGCGGTAAATACATCTGCAGTTGTTCGAAGCATCTCCTCAAATTTTTCCAGATGTATCACATGCACGATGTTTAGATATCCGTTTATAAGCCATCCTTCTCCGTCTTTGATTGTTACAAGTGGTGACCGGTACTCAAATACGTGGAAACTTCCAACATTTGTTAAAAGGAAAAAAATACTTAAAAATTCAAAATGTTAAATATAAGTTAGTACTTATAACTTGGGTGCTATGCGTAGAATTGGAAGAGTTTAAAAGTGTTTATATTAAATAAAAGATACACTAAAGGTAAAAATTAAATATAATTTGATATACAGATTATACGGAAAACTTGATAAGATTAGTTAGTTAGTAATCAATGTTCTCTTAATTTTAGTAAAATGATTTAACAAAATTCTAAAATTGCAATTTCTTAAATATTAAATTATTAAAAATATTATTTTTTGTTTAATAATAGCTTTCAAATTTCCAATAAAATAATTCTTTTATATAAAAATTTTTCCTTTTTTTATAGATTACAATTAATAATGAGGAATTCTATATATTTCCCAATCCAGTTTTGGATCTGGTTACATTCATGATTAGTATGATTATGATTTCTGGGGTAAATGCAAGGGTACACACTTTTAAATTTTAACATTTTTAATTTGTGCTTTGTGGTATTTTCTCCCAGTTGTAGTGCGGATAGTAACTCTATTATTGGTAGATACTTTGTTATGTTTGTATAGAGGTTTTTGTTTCGGTTTAATTTGTCTATATTTAATTAAAACATCCTGATTTTCACTAAATTCGGCTGGATCCGATCTATTTCTATTCAGACGATCGTTCACCGTGTTCTGATTATACTCGATAAGGCCGCGAATATCCTCATTGACTTGGTCGCGAAAATTTATCAACTGTTGGTAATTAAACCGTTTCTCTTAATAACCGAGTGTATCGTATTATTATAACGATCCACAGCAAGATTAATCAATTCTCTGGGACTAAGATTCCCTACATCTTTTGACAAACACCTGTATATTTCAATAGGAGCCGAGTGAAATCTTTCCACTTGCCCGTTTACCTCACTTCTCCGTACAGGTGTAAAATATATTTCTATATTGAGAAATCGTATAAAATTAAGAATAAGTGGACTCAAGAATCCTCTTTCGTTATCCGAAACGATCATGCGAGGTACTGTGAAGTAATGCAAATCTTTTGAAAGTTTGTTTCTCAAATCTATTTTTAATGTGGAAAAGTTTAGCAAATTTAGAAAATTTGTCAATGCAACTGATAAATTTAAGACCCTGAATTTCGAAAATGTCAATATGTAAAATTTCGCATGGATAAGTTGGAACAGGAGTTGGTTGAAGTTTAGGTTTACTTGGGTGTCTGTCATATTTATTCAACTTACAAACTTCACAGTTTTTTGTGTATTGTTTGACAAGACTTCCCATGCGAGGGAAATAATATTTCTCCAAGATCTGTTGCCCATTTTCCCTTGGGTTTCGGTGAGCTCGCCTATGCTCATTCTCAATTATGCTACAGATCCTCTCGGGATCTGTAGCATAATTGAAGTGAGCCAAATAGACCTCATTCAATAGTGGAATAAAACATTCCGGTATCTTAATACCATTAATGCAGGTTGGCTTTAAATACCTTTTAAGTATTTCCGAAAGTGTTTCAGAGGTTACTTGCTCCATGGTAGCATGATATCTATTAAAACCTGGATGTGGCTGTATGTTGCTATGTAATTTTTTACCTTGTCTGATTATTATCTGGTTTCTAAAGACGTTCAGAGGAGCCTCAACATGGGGAATGAGATCGCTACTATCTTGATCGGCACTGTGCATTGTGGCGTCAGAACGAAATGTTTCCTCCTCCAAGCCTTCGTCAGCTGTCACTGTCCCAGATCCAATTTTTTTCGCACCGTACAGATAAGATCGCAAATTATCCAGAGCCCAGACTATGGCTAGCATCTCCTTTTCATTAGTAGCATAATTTTCTTCCGTTTTACTCAGAAAACGGAAGATATATGCTATTGGTCTATCTATATTCGAATGATCTTGCGATAATACTGCTCCGATTGCGTAATTTGAAGCATCAGTAGTCAGTATAAAAGGCTGATCAAAGTCAGGGAAGGCTAAAACTTCAGATGACAATAATAAAGTTTTTAAATCATTAAAAGCTTGTAATGCCTCTTCCGTGAGAGTAATGGGTACTTTTCTGGATATATTCGCCTTAATTTGTGCGTTCTCCCCTCTTGTAAGATTTGTCAATGGCTTAGCAACCTTCGCGTAATCCCTAATAAATTCTCTATAGTAGGATATCATACCAAGAAAACTTTTGAAGTCCTTAAGTGTTGCAGGAGGTGTTAACTTCTGTATGGCCTACACTTTACTTGGGTCTGCTCGTATCCCATCTCCGGAGACTATATATCCCAGGAATGATACTTCCGTTTTAAGGAACTGGGTTTTTTCTAGATTAACCCTAAGGTTTGAAGCTAATAATTTCCCAAATACAATTTCCAAGTTTTTCAAGTGATCTTCGAAATCTTGTCCAAAAACAATAATGTCATCGATGTAAACGTAACAAATTTTACCGATATATTCTTTGAGAATATCGTCAATCATCCTTTGGAAGATAGACGGAGCATTCTTTAGGCCGAATGGCAGGCGCAGAAATTCATATTCAGTGTGGAAAAAGCAGTCTTTGGGATATCAGAATCTTTCATTGGGATTTGATGGAATCCGTTAAATCAAGAGTAATGAAATATTTAGCTTTGCCCAAGCTGGCCAATGTGGAGTTAATGTCTGGGATGGGATATGTATCAGATATTGTGACGGCATTCAACCTTTTAAAATCTATCACCATTTGATATTGTTTCTCTCCGTTTGGCTTAGGTTTCTTCGGCACCACCCAAATAGGCAAATTATACGGGCTTTTAGAGGGCCTAATAATATCCTGCTGGATATGGATAACTTTTGGTATATATAGGTTCATTAGTAGATGTCTTGATCTAGGCCCAGGAGGTTACCCAGTTTATGTGTCACCTTTTTGGGAAAAGGTTTAGGGAGCGGTGTAGCGCTACCACAAATGTGGGACCCAATAAAATTTTTGTTAGCTCCTGTATCAACTAAAAACTTTAATAACGCCCCATTGGAATTGTACTCTATATATGGTACGCTTGAAGGGAGGCCTCTGACATAAAATTTATTTCAGAGTTCTCCAGGTTACCATTTTCGACACGGATGGATTCTACAGGAACACTGTGCTGATTCAAATAGGTGTCTGACGAATCTTGTTCGTAATTATGTTCAGCCACATTGTATGGAACAACCTTTGCTGTTTAAAAGGATTGGCTACGTTCTCCGATTTTGCGTTCCTTTTGAAGGCGACGGGCCTGTTCATATAGTTTACCCTTCTTGATTTTGAGGTTTAGGAGCATAAAGCCTTGGTGGAATATCTTGTTGTTTTGGTGAATATCTCCACTGTCCGTACATGCTACTCCTGGTTGGAATAAGTGGTCTAGGCGGAAATTCCGGTCTTATCTCCCTTCGAGACATAGTGTTAATTGGGATGCTCACCTGGTTCCGAATATAAGCATGTACTCCTCAAATTTAGATTTTGCATTTCCATGCACATTGCATATGCCTCCGGGAGAGTTTTCGGCTTTTGAATAATTAGAAGCCTGGACAGATCACTGTTCAAGCCACGGACAAAAACATCCAGAGCTCTGTTTCAATACGTTTCTACCAAAACATCCACAGTCTCTTTTGAATAGTTTTCGGTTTTTATTTTGTTGATAATCAACGAAAATTGATGGTTTACCGCTGCATAAAATTCATCTACTTTCGATCCCTTTTGGAGCAGTTGGTTAAGTTGGTGCTCAAGAGTTCTAATATCCCTCTTGTCCGCATAATAGAGCGGAGAAGAGGGATATTTTAGACCAATCGTTATCGAAAATATTATAGGACACTAGGGCAGAATCTGCGTTCCCCCTAACCTTCTGTCTGATACAATGCAGTATTGCCCTATAAATTGGTTTAGTTCTATTTCATAGTCGTTAAGAATCACTTCAACGCTATGTATCCACGAAACATATTGTGTGGGGTTACCGTCGAATGTTTGTAATTCTTTGACACAGTCCGGGAGCCTGCTTAATTCACGGAGTTCTAATTCACTGGTGGGCGCACGTGGTGGTTCAATAATATTAGTTTCCTCTAAAGAAGGACTTGTTCTATTCTCGAGACTTTTTATTTTAGCTTCCATGTCCCTAATCTGATTAATGGTAGCGTTTAAAGCTCCAGTCATTTCCATTACATTTTTCTTTAATTCCTCCATTTTCTAAACTAGCCGAAAACAACCTCAACAAACAAGTCACAAATTTCACAATTCTTTCTTTTTTTTTACAATAGTAATTATTTCTTTTGCCCGGCAAAAGAATGGGAGTTACCACGTAATATGTCAAATTTATAAAAATCAAAAACAAAATTAAATCCTTGCACTTACCCTTTTGATCCAATTCTAGGCTGTTATTGTATATTAATGTAAAGTTAATAAATTATTTTGTCGTACGTTGTGATGGTCGCGATCGCGTACATGTGATTTTTCTTTTTCTAAAATGATAAGATTATTAAATCATTAAATTATTTTCTTTATTATTTTTTTATATATCTTGGCTCGCGTCTTAAAATTTTAAAAATTTTATAATTTTTTCCATATTTTTCTTACTTATCCATTTATTATATAGTGGAATTCACTCTTTTTATTTTATTTTCATATTTTATTTATTTATCTATGGTGGAATTCACCCTTTTTAATTTTCATTAATTTCCATGTTATTTTGTGGAATTTACTTGCTCATAATTTATTGTGTTATTTAGTTTTTTAAGTTACGGTCCTTAGAGATGGAGGATCGTTTTGTCCGGTTTCGAGCAGTAAACACTGACGTACTAGGGAACGATTTATCTCACCTCGCGAATTTCTCGACTTTTAACTTTTTTTACGAAAAGGGAGTGCTCCTTCCATACTAAGTAGTGTAGGTTCTTAAGTTAACTACAACTTGTAATGATATTTGGGCCTACCTTCGTAATATCACCAACTAAGGTCAAGCATTTTGAAGGAAAATTGCGCGTTTTTCAAAAAGGACTTTAAATTATTAAATTATTATAGTGACATTACTAATTTTTTTTACGTACTGGAGGGCCTGGAGTTCAGGATCGCAGTACGCTGGGATTGGAATCCCATATTGGTCACATTTCTTATTTTATAGCACGATTCAATTATTTCACTTCCACAAATTTTCATTCATTCCCTTTATAAAATTTTTTATTCCTGGAATAAAATTTTCTTTCCCTATTGACTATTAATTTTATGTTTCCTCTTTTTCACAAAAATTTTTATTTCTCCATTATTATTTTTTATTTATTTTATTTATTTTCATATAGAATTTCATTTTAGGTCAAAATCATTTCCATATTTCATTTTATGCTTATTTTATCAAAAAAAATTATTTCAGAAATTTTTTATAATTCCTTAATAAAAAAATTTTTTCTTTTTCACGAGGAATAACATTTTAATCATTCTTATATTTCACAAAAAAAAAAAAAAAATTATATTTAATTTTATTTTTTCACTTCGCGAGCCAAGATTTTTTAAGGACCCGGCACGTCCTTTTTTCCGACCGGCCGGTCCCTGCTCGGGCGCCAGTTAAGCACGACGATAGTAGTGCTTTAAAAAAATAATACACGGATTCAATATTTATTTGATTAATTTATTTAAGCTCGACTATATTGACTTCAGCCTAGAATTGAACTGATTTTAATTGTCAGTTCAATTATAAATGAAACTTAATTTTAGTTAATAAAAGTGCTAAATATAATTAATAAAAAATGCTTACACTAACTTAAATTAATGGGAACGGATGGACAACATTTTATTCCCATAAAAATGCACGCATAAGCGGCGTTTCGAATTACTACACACTTGCCCAAAAGAATTGTTTAGTTTCAATTTATATTGAGCGCGTGTACAAATTGGGTTAATGCCCTTAGTCACATTGAATGTGTAGTGTGTTAACTTACATTTTTTTGGTATAAAATAAGTATAAATAATTCATGCAGTTAAAAAACATAAATACAAATTCGATTAATACATAAAAATAATGAAATAATGTATAATAGAAAAACTTACCAACATATGATTCGTTCGATATATAATTTTAATCCTTAAAACAATTTCTGGATCCATTCGGTACACATAAAAGTACATCACACTTGGAACATTTATATCTTTTTTGACCCTCACATCCTTTATATTTGCATCTACCTTTATGAGTCACATGTTCCGGCCAATGTTGGTTACCGTTATATTCCACAGAAATTGCTGGTTTTACTTTTCGACATTTACCGGATGTTGAAGGACTCACTGAAATATCATTAGAGCTTGATTTTGGACGCCCACGTTTACGAGAGCATGCTTGCTGATTGGATCGAGCAATGAGGCCATTTGCAACATCATTGCGAAAGCTCAATAAATCCATATATTTAGTTTTGATATTACTGTGTTTGTTGTCCATTTTGTACTCTAACCACGAGTTACAGATACCCATGTCGTTGAAATGATCATATATTTTTAGAGTCCACTTTGTAGATCTTATGGAAATTATGTACAAAGCTAGAAGGAAATCCATTTTGTCTACGCCACCCATATTTTTGTTATATTCGGCTACAATTTTTGGCTGTGTTATTTATATTTTTCTTTTCTTCAGCGGAAAATCGGCGCAATGAATTGAGTGGTTCGGATCCATGAATTGAGGAAACAAGTTGAACAATTCCTCCATCAAGCCATCTGAGGAGAAATATATTGTCCGATCGTTCTATACGGTAGTCAAAACTTCCACGACCTTATTTTTTCAATTCTTTTTCAGATTGTAGATCAATTTTTCGAATCTATTTCCTCTTATCGTTGATCAAATTCCCTTTTCGCGCAAATATAAAACTATGTTTAATGTCGTAAAATAATTGTCGAAATAGAGTTTGTGATGTCCGATGCTTTTGCTCAGGAATAGTTTTTGAAAGATGTATAACTATATATGAACAAAATCCTAAAGTTGGCCCACTTATTAATGTGCCTTTCCCCTGATATATTTCAAAATCATAGACAATTCCATTTGCACTACACAAACAAAATATTTTTGTACCCCACTTTATAGGTTTATTTGGCATATATTGCCTAAGTGATGTTCTTCCTTTGAAAGGAACCATCATCTCGTCAATATGATTATCATCTTTTGGAAGAGAATATGATTTTAGGTGAACATATTTGTAAGCTACGAATTTTATATAATTTATCATTTGTTGAAAATTTTAAGTTATTGCGCAATAAGTGTGAAATCTTTGTCTAGTCATGTTTTCTGGAAACGAAGGGATTTCCGTACCAGTTGTACAGTACATTTCTAATCTAGGATATCCAATTGTACCAATTAATATATGTAACGGTATGCATTTTAGAAGTTCTTCGAAACTCATGTTTATAGATTTTCCATCTCTAATGAGAGAAAATTTATTTGTCCACGAAACAATATTTGGAAGAAAAAAAAGTAATCTACGGGTAATTTATTAGCTTCTTGTGTCTATGTTTCAGAAAAAATAATTTCTGGAGAGTCCCAATCTGTCTTTTTCCAACGAAATTGATCTACTTTTTTCGGTTAAATACTTTTAGAAATTGAAAAATTGTTCTCAACGATTCCTGTTGAGCATCCCTGCTCTACTATATCTAAAATATATAGTAGGAACATTATTATTATCATCATCTAGATCAATATCTTGTATATTTATTTCATATGGGCGAGAAAGCTCTTCCAATACAAAACTTTTATTACTTTCGAAAGCATCAAACAAATTATTAATAATATCTGATTCATCCCTTTCATCATCAGAAATATCGGAATCAATGAAATTAGTTACAATTTCTTCAATTTCAGAGTCCTTTATTCTAGGCATTTTTAATTTCAACAAGTACAAGCCTAATTGATAATAAACCTCTGCACCATATCAGCAACTAAATACAAATACAATGTTTGTTTATTTCTTACACAAAAAACATTAAAAAATTCCTACGGCTTTCTTAATTTTTTAATCTTTAAACTTTTAATGGAATGTATTAAAATAAAGGGTCTTGAATTTCTTTGGTATATTTTCATAAAGAAAAAATTTAATATATGTATATTTTTAGTGTAATAAAAAAATCAATTTTTGACAAAAAAAAAAAAAAAATTTTTTAAATAATAAATATATTAATAATAACCATAATAAAACTCATAAAAAATATTTTTAATTATTAAAAAGGCCTTAAAATAATATAAACTATAAAATCCCAAACTTTTTTCTTGACCAGGAGAGTGTGAAGTGCTCATAAAGTTATATGTATCAATATGGATACTATGTAGCGAAAGGGTTTATTTAGGCACATCTAAACATGCACTTTGATTACTTTCAATAACGTTGATGGACCACCCCATTGAAGCTACAACAATTTTATACTTTTTGAACTCAGATTTTTAAGAGAAATCCCCGGAAAATTTTCTTATGAGCAATTTCAAAATTTGAAATTAAATTTAAACATTTCTCAATCTCATTTAACCATGATTATGGTGCGTCGTTTTGATCCTGCAACTTTAAAAATGTCTAGTGAGTAAATGGGATAATTGGGAGTTATGGACATAATTAGTAATTTGTTGTAGCACTTTTTCTCCTGTACAAAATTTTTCGGCTGTAATTGACACATTAGCTCTTATTCTTACCTGAACAATTACATGAGCAATTATCAAAAATTTTCGATTTTAGCCCTTCAAAAAAATATTAATTTTTTTGATGGCACATTCAAATCCTTTTGTATTCGAATGCACGTAGAATCATTTCGAATCTAAGTAAATCCCTTAAAATTTTTTGATGCGCCTCCGAATTTTTATTAAGCCTAACAAGCACCTACTAATTATGTAAGTTATAGTTAATTTCATGCTGTTCTCACGATGTGCCTTAGCGAAATGTGTTTTGGCAAAAATATCCAGTTTCCAAATATCAATGACATTTGACTGAAATTTATGATCCCAATCAATTATATTCATCGACATTCTTAAATCTATATATCTAATATATGTTTAAATTGCTATTTTCTATATAAAAATACAAAAACAAAAGTGCAATTTTTGCATAATTTTCAAAAAGTCCATAAAATTCTTGTTTTAAATATATTTTTAATGCTCCTCCGATTTTGTTATGTATAATGACATAAAAATAAGTTCACGCAGTAATCCAAGCAATACCATATGAAAATGTGAATGTGCCTCACGAAAAACTGACTTTTTGAAAAATGTTCGCACTTGTTTTTCAAATTTTTATACTATCTACTACGTAGACTATTTCTGGCACATCAACGGGATATAACGCAAAATACCCACAATTATAACAAGTATTAATCCCTATCCCAAATTTAGTATTCTGTGGAGGGGCGCACCAAAAAAACTGAAAAATTTAAAAAAGTCCGATTAGTTTACTTATGATAGAGTAAGAACAAAAATTGTAGAAGAAAGGTAAACACTTAGGTAGTTTTTATCAGTTTTTCTATATTCTTGAACTTTGACGATAATCATGTTTAGAAGACTATTGAAAAACTAATTTTATAATCCTTTGATTCATATAAAGTTAAAATTTTCTAATTTATTATCTAAACTAGTGAATAAGCATGTATATGATAATCAAAAATTATAAGAAATTGCTCCTTTCGGATTTGAAGGAAAACTAGCCTCAGAAGTTAGCTTTTTTTGAAATTTCTAGTTTATGAATTTTCACAAATATAGAAAAAATTCGCAAAAATTTACAAAAACTTTCACAAAAGACTACCTATTTGCAAAACTGTATATTATTCATATTTAAATATATACGAAATTTAGAAAACTACCACTAATTTCAAAAAACTGCTGACAGTTATTAAAAATTTTTACAAATACATAAAATGTTTAATATACCAAAATTATACAAAACCAGCATTTATGAACACGACAATGGACAATGGTAGCCCACCTTTTCGCCGGTTTTACATCCTTTAACTAACTTTGGTTTTTATATTTCATTTAATTGTTTCAATATCATGTAATAATGTCCACCCCTTCTACTCCAAAATATCATGCAAGTGCTCATGATATTGACACTTTTTTCATATTATTTGTGCTAAGGAACGTTAACTTTCAATATTGTCGCTTGTAAAAAAGTTACTTTCGGACGTGACCTATTTTGGTGAGGATATTATATGGCTCCTAAGCTTAATTGTGGATGAAGTCAGTGCTAACATTCTTTAAGACTGTAATAACTTTATAGTCTGTCTTGACGGATTTTCTCGTAGAGTTTATATGGAACGTGTGTCTTATTATAGATCAAGTTTTGTTGTAAGTTTAAAATTAAATTGTATACTTTTTGCAATCTTTTTTATTCAAAAAATGTATGCACAAATAATATGAAAAAAATGTCAAATCATGAGCACTTGCATGATTTTTTGGAGTATGCAATACCAAAAATAACAGACTCAAAATCCAAATATTGGAGAAAATTGTTTGGGGACATTGTTATTATAGGTAATTATTAAATAATTTTAATAGAGATCGTGTTTATTTCATATAAATTAAATTTTCATCCAATTATCTAAAAAATTGCGATTTGTAACTTCATTAGAAGTTTAATATGGACTGCCATAAATACAGACGGACATCTCTTAAATACTCAAACATGTTTTCCTACATGTATTTACCCATTTGGTTTAAGATACGTGGTAAACTAAATGGTCGTAATAAAAATGTTTATAAAATTATATTATTTTTTAATAAAATCAACGAAAATTACACTATGGTACCCGGACACCACGTGTGTTGACCAACGTTATATTTTGGGTATGTACCAAAGGGTTAAACTATATAACAAAATTTAGAAAACTACCGCTAACTAATGACAGTTATTAAAAAATTATATATTTTTACAAATACATAAAATGCTTTAAATATACCATATACAAAAATTAATGAATTTTCACATATAGAGAAATTTCACAACAAGTTACAAATACTTTCACAAAATACTACCGATTTGCAAAACTGTATATTATTTATGCATACACTGTATAACCAAATTTACTCTTAAATAAATATATTATTTATATTTAAACTATATAGCCAAATTTAGAAAACTACCGCTTACAAAGCTTTCTTAAAATACTACCGATTTTCAAAACTTATATTATTTATAATTAAACTATATAGCTAAATTTAGAAAACCGCCGCTAATTTCAAAAACACTACTGACTGTTATTAAAAATGATTATATTTTTACAAATACATACAATGTTTTAATTATACCGTATACAAAAATTTATGAATTGTCACAAATATAGAGAAACTTCACAACAATTTACAAAAACTTTCACAAAATGCTACTGACTTGCAAAACTGTTTATTATTTATATTTGAAAAATATAACAAAATTCAGAAAACTACCGCTAATTTCAAAAAAATTACTAGAAATGTATATATTTTTACAAAATACGTAAAATTTTAAAATATAAAGTATACAAAAATTTATGAATTTTCACAAATATAAACAATTTGCAAAAACTTTCACAAAATGCTACCGACTTGCAAAACTGTATATTATTTATATATAAACTAGATAACCAAATTTAGAAAACTACCGCTAATTTCAAAAACACTACTGACCGTTTTAAAAATGTACATATTTTTACAAATACATAAAAGTTTATACAAACATTTACCTTAAGAATACTATGAATTTTCACAAATATAGAATTTCACAACAAGTTACAAAAAGTTTCACAAAATTCCACCAATTTGCAAAACTGTATACTATTTATATTTAAACTATACAGCTAGGGTTTCTATCCCGAGAATTCCCGGGAATTTTAGCAATTTTCGCTACCCGACTCCCGGAAATCTTTGTCGGGAATCCCGGAAATTAAAAACTACTAAAAATATATAATTTTACTATTTTTTTTTATTCAAAAATCCTATAAAAAACGTTGATTTATCATATTTATGCAAATATAATATTTCCGTGATGTTTATAAATACTAGAACACTTTTTAAATATTTCAAAAATACGAATTTGTTTGACAGCATGGAATTCTTTGCCAATGCATTAATGACTTTAAGCTCAACCCATAATGATTGCTTTTGATTTTTTTCTTTGTTCAACTGATAATGAAAAGTAAACTCACATAATATTCATTATAAATTGAGCAAGAATGTAAAAATCAAAAATAATCATTATTATTTGAGCAGAAAGATAAAAATAATCATTATTTGTTAGTTTTATTTTAAAACTAATAATCAATACGGTTCTTGATTTTACATATTTCTTTTTCTTGTCTCAGTTAAGTACTGAGAGAAAATTATACTTTTTTTAAACTCATGTTTACACAAGTTTAAAAAAAAAAAAAATTTCTCTCTACTAAATCAATATTTTTCTATTCAAAACAAATTCTAACCAACAAGAAATAATGTACATAAAATCGATTACAAAAATATTTGTGCGATTTGAAAATACTAAAATTTATTAATCTTCCAACAGTAGTATTTATTGAAAACTATTTAAATATCTATTGGAAATTCTTCTAATACTTAAAACAAAAAAGTGGTCTTGAAACATATATTTTTAATTGAGAAAAAAAAAAAATAATATATTTGTGTGCAAATTATTTGAAAAAAAAAAAAAAATTGTTTTTTGTGCTTAGTTTTGGTACTTTTTGAACAATGTTGTATTTTTCCCGAATACCCGGGAATGCCTAAAACAAAATCCCGATTCCCGGGAGCTGAAAAAGGTGGGGAAATTAAAAACCCTATATACAGCATTATATGTTTAAATATACCGTATACAAAAATTTGTGAATTTTCACAAATATAGAGAAAGTTCACAATAAATTACAAAAACTCACAAACTATTATCGATTTGCAAAACTGTATATCATTTATATTTAAAATTTATAACCAAATTTAGAAAACTGCCGCTAATTTAAAAAACAAACTACTTACAGTTATTAAAAATTTACATATTTTTACAAATACATAAATTGTTTAAAATATTTTTACAAACACATAAGATGTTTTAAATATTGCCGTATACAAACATTTATGAATTTTTACAAATATAGAAAAAGTACACAAGTTACAAAAACTTGCACAAAATAATGCCGATTTTCAAAACTGTATATTATTTATATTTAAATTATATAGCCAAATTTATAAAACGACCACTAATTTCAAATAGACTAATGACAGTTATTAAAAATTTATATATTTTTAAAAATACATAAAATTATTAAACATGCCATATACAAAATTTTGCAAAAAATTATGATTAAAGAAATATTATGAATTTTCACAAATATAGATACAGAAAAAGTTCACAACAATTTACAAAAACTTTCGCAAAATATTACCGAAAAACTGTTTATTATTTTATATAAATTTGTAAAAAATATGATTAAAACAATTTTATGAATTTCCACAAATATAGAAAAAGTGCACTACAAGTTACGAAAACATGCACAAAATACTCCCGATTTTCAAAACTACTAATTCCAAAAACAAACACCTGGCAGTTATTAAAAAAGTATATACAAAAATTTTATGAATTTGCATAACAGCTCTTGAAGTTGTGCATCATCATCTCGATAATGTGCCGTCAACAGAAATGGTGTAGAAGATACCCAAACTTGAAGAGGAAAAAACGTGAATGTCTCCAAGAGGTGTCTTTTTTACGAGGCACAATCGCAACGTTATTTCAGTGAAGCTAGAGTGTAGTGTTATCAAAGAAGGTTTCCAAATGACATTTAAAAATCATTGTGGCGTTTTAAAATATTAATTTGCTAAACGTGTATAGGAATTTTATAGAATTCAGCAATTTTGCATATCTTGTTATAACGAATTTTGGCGTTATAAATCAATTTTAAACAGAAATAAATATGTGTAAAGTTTTACTTATAACAGATCTGTGTTCCACTAGGGCCAAGCAATATTGGTACTAAATATCGTTGATGTGCCATTTAAAAATTTTTTAAATTTTTTTTGAAGAATTTCCTATATATAGAAAAAGTTCACAACAATTTACAAAAACTTTCACAAACTACTAATTTTAAAAACAAACTCTAGTAGTTACTAAAAATGTATATATTTTTAAAAAAATTATGATTAAAAAAAATATTATGAATTTTCACAAATATGGAACAAGGCACTACAAGTTACAAAAATTTACACAAAATGCTGCGATTTTCAAAACTGTATAGGGAGTTTAGGTTAATTAAATGAATTATACAGTAGTAATTTTCATAATCATAATTATTATTATACATAATTTCTGGGTCCTGGTTACATTCTGAGTCGATCTGTATGTTGTATGTTGAAAGCATGATAGGGCTCGAACGGCACAACAAATGGGTACGAAATTTGTCCAAAATATTTATCTTATATAAGGTTTGTTTGATATTAAAAATGAGCAAGATCGGTAATAAACAAAAAAGTTATAATGCAGTGTTCTTTGTAGCTTAATTTCATACTTTTCTGCTATATCTCTCTTAAATAAAAGCATGTAACATTTTCATGAGTCCAAATAAACTTGGAAACAAAAAATCCGCCAACTTTAATGCCCACCTCCCATATAATACTTCATGAACAAATGTAAACACGGAAACAAAAATAGGAGTGGTTCGTCCACTTTACCGCCCACGTCCTATACAACATTCGCGCTTGTTTACATTTGTAATGTTATTGTTTTTTGATGTTTTTCTTGTATCGCTGTTTTTTTTTTTAAACATTTTTTACTAATTTTCATTTACTTTTTAATCGATTTTCAAAAAAATGCTGTTTTTGGAAAGGTATTCGAATTACCTGCCTAATTGCTGAACATGGTTAGTATAAATTATTGTTGCTAGATGGCGCAAAATTCATTGTTTATTAATTTGCATCAAAACACCCTGTAGTTCCAAATATTATGAGTTCATATGTTCAGCAAAAATACTCGTTAAAGGATTTTGTACAAAGTTACCAAACATCATTTGGTCGAATTCTGGAAATCTAAAGGTAAAAAATGTGATTATTTTCAATAACGGTAATTTTATAAATAATTGAATTATGAAAAAGTCGCTGAACAAAAGTTGCTGCTGAAGCCCTAAAGAACCATTTTCAACAATAAAAAGGTTATTATTCGCAAAAAGCTGTTTTTGGCATATTGCTAAATATAATATATACAAAAATTCAGTGAAATACTACCGATTTGGTAAACTGTATATTATTTCTATTTAAATGTATATATTTTTACAAATATGATTAAAAAATACTATGAATTTTCACAAATTTAGAAAAAGTTCACAAGTTACAAAAACTTTCATAAACTGCTACTGATTTGCAAAACTGTATATTATTTATATATAAAATATATAGCCAAATTTATAAAACCACCGCTAATTAAAAAAAACTAATGACAGTTATTAAAAAATACAATAAAATACATAATATGTAATATATAATATATAACAAATACATAAAATGTTTTAAATATACCATATACAAAAATTTATGAAGTTTCACAAATATAGAGAATGTTCACAACAATTTGCAAAAAACTTTCACAAAATACTACCGATTTGCGAAACTGTACTTTATTTATATTTAAACAAAATAACAAAATTTAGAAAACTACCGCTAATTTCAAAAAGACTACATACAGTTATTGAAAAATTATATATTTTTTAAATATACTGTATACAAACATTTATTTTATTCTTTGCGGCCTTAGCCAACTATTATATTTGTATGTCATTTTGTTCCAAATTGTTACGCATACGAACATTTAATAATAATTTTTGTTGTAAATTTAGGGGAGCAAAAAAATGCAACTCCTAAAAAATCAATGGATTTTTTTAAATATTGATAAAAATAATTATTGAAAAATGATGAAAATTGTAATTATGTAATATTACTACTAATTACTACCAATACATATAAGATTAAGATAATTTTAACTACAACGGATTTTAATAATATTAAAAAGCACTCTTTCCTCCATACTTTTTAAGAACTTTGGTAAATTTTTTAATAACATTTTGATAATGGCATAGAAATAATATTAATATGTAGTTCTAATATGATGATTCTTAAACATTATCTTAAAGAAGCAATATTGAAACGACCACGCTTGTTACAATTGAAAGAAGTCATTAACAGTAGATATTTGATATTATCTGAATGAACACTTTTGGTCATTTAAAGCTACAATTTCCGGCAATCGTTGGTTTAATGATGGATATCCTTGTAACATAACATATATTTTTACTAAAATCAAACTAAAACCTTCAAAGGTCAAAATAGGAATATTCCTTAACTGTCCTTCCTTGTGTTAGAATTTTCACCAGTACCAAAATCAAGGAATATTTGAACGTTATAGCGATACCGGGCATTCGATAATCTCATATCATTGCGAAAAAAATATTTTAAGCTGTTGATTCCAAAAAACAAAACTCACAATTACCTACCGATTTGCAAACTGTATATCATTTATATTTAAAATTTATAACCATATTTAGTAAACTGCCTATAATTTCAGAAATAAACTACTGACATTTATTAAAAAATTATATATATTTACAATTACACAAAATGTTTTAAATATGCCGTATACAAAAATTTATAAATTTTCACAAAAATACTACCGAATTGAAAAACTGTATATTATTTATATATAAACTATATAACCAAATGTAGAAAACTGCCGCTAAGTATATGGGTTAGAGAGTGGCTCACAAAAATAATAGGGTTTTACATTCGATTTTTCGACTTTTTTTATTTTTAAATAGTCGATTTTTTGACTTTTTCAATAATTAAACAGTCGATTTTTCGACTTTTCGACTTTTTTTAATTTTGAAATAATCGACTATTCGACTTTTTCCGACTATTTTCGACTTTTTCCGACTATTTTCGACTTTTTCCGACTTTTCGACTTATTTTGACTATTTTCGACTTTTTCCGACTATTTTCGACTTTTTCCGACTATTTTCGACTTTCCGACTATTTTCGACTTTTTCCGACTATTTTCGACTTTTTTTGACTATTGACTATTTTTTTTGTTAATTGTCTAATAAAAACTTTAAAAATAAAAATAAATACAACGCAAACAAATATATTTATTAACAAAGAAATCTATCCAATGAGAGTGCTAGTTACACACAAAAATATGTATTAACTATACGATTTAATGGTATATAAATAAAAGCTGAAAAGAAACTATTCATTTTAAATAGGATAATTTTTTAAACATTTTTCTACTTTCCGACTATTTTCGACTTTTTCCGACTATTTTCGACTTTTTCCGACTTTTCGACTATTTTCGACTTTTTCCGACTGTTTTCGACTTTTCGACAATTTTCGACTATTTTCGACTTTTTCCGACTTTTCGACTATTCTACTTTTGGCATCAAGAAAGTCGATTTATCGGCAATTTTCAAATCAAAAAGTCGATTTCGACTTTTCGACTTTTTACAACAAAATTCTAATGGCGCATATAAAAAAACATTGATGAAGTTTCGAGAAATAGAAAATCAAAACTTTTTGTTCAACAATTTTTTAAGGATGAATGATGAAACATTTAAGGAATTTTTGCATCTAGTGTCACCAAAAATAGAAACTTATTTTACTTACGAAAATAAATACTGCTACAAAAAAATATTTGATTAACAAATATTATTGGCGCGTATTGTCGTCTTTAATTACCGCACTAGTACACAATAAATATTGGTGTATTTTTAACGTTTTTATTTGTGCATTTGTGCCTATCAAGCATTCACATAATTGTCGCACCAGGGTTGCATTTGATTGGGAAAAATAAGAACAATATTGTTGTTGTTAATACATAAAATTTTAAGAATTTTCACAAAAACAGAGAAAGTTCACAACAATTTACAAAAACTTTCCCAAAATACTACCGATTTGCGAAACTGTATATTCAGGTATGTAACAGAAATTTTTTTGAAGTGAAAATGTTCGTATGGTCGAATTCGAACCTATTCATTTTGCTTCTTCAATTCAAATTTTTTTCATATATTCGAAAAATAATGTTATGTTAGAAGGATATCCATCATTAAATCAACGATTGCTGGAAATAGTAGCTTTAAATGGCCAAATGTGTCCATGCAGATAATATCAAATATCTACTGTTAATGACTTCTTTCAATTGTAACATACGTGGTCGTTAATTGTGAAAATATATACAATTTTAATAACTATCAGTAGTTTGTTTTTTTAAATTAGCGGTGGTTTTCTAAATTTTGTTATTTAGTTTAAATATAAATAAAGTACAGTATTTTGTGAAAGTTTTTGTAAATTTCTTGTGGACTTTACTATATTTGTGAAATTTCATAAAATTTGTGTATATTTAAAAGATGTATTTGTAAAAATATATACCTTTTATATGGACATAATAAATACAGTTTTGCAAATCGGTAGTATTTAGTGAAAGTTTTTTGTAAATTGTTGTGAACTTTATCTATATTTGTGAAACTTCATAAATTTTTGTACACATCATATGTATTTATAAAAATATAACATTTTGTAATAACTCTCAGCAGTTTTTTGACGGTAGTGTTCTAAATTTGGCTATTTAGTTTAAATATAAATAATATACAGTTTTGCAAATCGATAGTATTTAAAATATTTTGTGTATTTGTAAAAATACATACATTTTTAATAACTGTCAGTAGTCTGTTTTTGAAATTAGCGGTAGTTTTCTAAATTTGGTTATATAGTTTAAATATAAATAATATACAGTTTTGCAAATCGATAGTATTTTTGAATGTTTTTGTAACTTGTTGTGACTTTTTCTATATTTGTGAAAATTCATAAATTTTTGTATGTGATATATTTATATTTAAAAAATTGTGTGTATTTGTAAAAATATATACGTAGTCTGTTTTTGAAATTAGCGGTAGTTTTCTAAATTTGGTTATATAGTTTAAATATAAATAATATACAATTTTGCAAATCGGTAGTATTTTGTGAAAGTTTTTGTAATTTGTTGTGACTTTTTCTATATTTGTGAAAATTCATAAATTTTTGAATGTGGTATTTTTATATTTAAAAAATTTAGTATTTGTAAAAATATATACGTTTTTAATAACTGACAGTAGTCTGTTTTTGAAATTAGTGGTAGTTTTCTAAATTTGGTTATATAGTTTAAATATAAATAATATACAGTTTTGCAAATCGATAGTATTTTTGAAAGTTTTTGTAGCTTGTTGTGACTTTTTCTATATTTGTGAATATTCATAAATTTTTGTATGTGGTATATTTATATTTAAAAAATTGTGTGTATTTGTAAAAACATATACGTTTTTAATAAATGTCAGTAGTCTGTTTTTGAAATTAGCGGTAGTTTTCTAAATTTGGTTATATAGTTTAAATACAAATAATATACAGTTTTGTAAATAGGTAGTATTTTGTGAAAGTTTTTGTAACTTGTTGTGACTTTTTCTATATTTGTGAAAATTCATAAATTTTTTAAGTGGTATATTTAAATATTTTATGTATTTGTAAAAATTTATACATTTTTAATAACTGTCAGTAGTCTGTTTTTGAAATTAGCGGTAGTTTTCTAAATTTGGTTATATAGTTTAAATATAAATAATATACAGTTTTGCAAATCGGTAGTATTTTGTGAAAGTTTTTGTAACTTGTTGTGAGTTTTTCTATATTTCTGAAAATTCATAAATGTTTGTATGTGGTATATTAATATTTGATAATTTTTGTGTATTTGTAAAAATATATACGTTTTTAATAAATGTCAGTATTCTGTTTTTGAAATTAGTGGTAGTTTTCTAAATTTGGTTATATAGTTTAAATATAAATAATATACAGTTTTGTAAATAGGTAGTATTTTGTGAAAGTTTTTGTAATTTGTTGTGACTTTTTCTATATTTGTGAAAATTCATAAATTTTTGAATTTGGTATTTTTATATTTAAAGAATTTTGTGTATTTGTAAAAATATATACGTTTTTAATAACTGTCAGTTGTCTGTTTTTGAAATTTGCAATAGTTTTCTAAATTTGGTTATATAGTTTAAATATAAATAATATACAGTTTTGTAAATAGTTAGTTTTTTGTGAAAGTTTGTGTAAGTTGTTGTGACTTTTTCTATATTTGTGAAAATTCATAAATTTTTTAAGTGGTATATTTAAATATTTTATGTATTTGTAAAAATTTACACATTTTTAATAAAAGTCAGTAGTCTGTTTTTGAAATTAGCGGCAGTGTTCTAAATTTAGTTGTACAGTTTATTTTTGAATGTGGTATATTTATATTTAAAACATTTTGTATATTTGTAAAAATATATACGTTTTTAATAAATGTCAATAGTCTGTTTTTGAAATTAGCGGTTGTTTTCTAAATTTGGTTATATAGTTTAAATATAAATATTATACAGTTTTGCAAATCGATAGTATTTTTGAAAGTTTTTGTAACCTGTTGTGACTTTTTCTATATTTGTGAAAATTCATAAATTTTTGTATGTGGTATATTTATATTTAAAAAATTGTGTGTATTTGTAAAAATATATACGTTTTTATTAAATGTCAGTAGTCTGTTTTTGAAATTAGCGGTAGTTTTCTAAATTTGGTTATATAGTTTAAATATAAATAATATACAGTTTTGCAAATCGGTAGTATTTTGTGAAAGTTTTTGTAATTTGTTGTGACTTTTTCTATAATTGTGAAAATTCATAAATTTTTGAATGTGGTATTTTTATATTTAAAAAATTTTGTATTTGTAAAAATATATACGTTTTTAATAACTGACAGTAGTCTGTTTTTGAAATTAGTGGTAGTTTTCTAAATTTGGTTATATAGTTTAAATATAAATAATATACAGTTTTGCAAATCGATAGTATTTTTGAAAGTTTTTGTAGCTTGTTTTGACTTTTTCTATATTTGTGAATATTCATAAATTTTTGTATGTGGTATATTTATATTTAAAAAATTGTGTGTATTTGTAAAAACATATACGTTTTTAATAAATGTCAGTAGTCTGTTTTTGAAATTAGTGGTAGTTTTCTAAATTTGGTTATATAGCTTAAATACAAATAATATACAGTTTTGTAAATAGGTAGTATTTTGTGAAAGTTTTTGTAACTTGTTGTGACTTTTTCTATATTTGTGAAAATTCATAAATTTTTTAAGTGGTATATTTAAATATTTTATGTATTTGTAAAAATTTATACATTTTTAATAACTGTCAGTAGTCTGTTTTTGAAATTAGCGGTAGTTTTCTAAATTTGGTTATATAGTTTAAATATAAATAATATACAGTTTTGCAAATCGGTAGTATTTTGTGAAAGTTTTTGTAACTTGTTGTGAGTTTTTCTATATTTCTGAAAATTCATAAATGTTTGTATGTGGTATATTAATATTTGATAATTTTTGTGTATTTGTAAAAATATATACGTTTTTAATAAATGTCAGTAGTCTGTTTTTGAAATTAGTGGTAGTTTTCTAAATTTGGTTATATAGTTTAAATATAAATAATATACAGTTTTGTAAATAGGTAGTATTTTGTGAAAGTTTTTGTAATTTGTTGTGACTTTTTCTATATTTGTGAAAATTCATAAATTTTTGAATTTGGTATTTTTATATTTAAAGAATTTTGTGTATTTGTAAAAATATAAACGTTTTTAATAACTGTCAGTTGTCTGTTTTTGAAATTTGCAATAGTTTTCTAAATTTGGTTATATAGTTTAAATATAAATAATATACAGTTTTGTAAATAGTTAGTTTTTTGTGAAAGTTTGTGTAAATTGTTGTGACTTTTTCTATATTTGTGAAAATTCATAAATTTTTTAAGTGGTATATTTAAATATTTTATGTATTTGTAAAAATTTACACATTTTTAATAAAAGTCAGTAGTCTGTTTTTGAAATTAGCGGCAGTGTTCTAAATTTAGTTGTACAGTTTATTTTTGAATGTGGTATATTTATATTTAAAACATTTTGTGTATTTGTAAAAATATATACGTTTTTAATAAATGTCAATAGTCTGTTTTTGAAATTAGCGGTTGTTTTCTAAATTTGGTTATATAGTTTAAATATAAATATTATACAGTTTTGCAAATCGATAGTATTTTTGAAAGTTTTTGTAACCTGTTGTGACTTTTTCTATATTTGTGAAAATTCATAAATTTTTGTATGTGGTATATTTATATTTAAAAAATTGTGTGTATTTGTAAAAATATATACGTTTTTATTAAATGTCAGTAGTCTGTTTTTGAAATTAGCGGTAGTTTTCTAAATTTGGTTATATAGTTTAAATATAAATAATATACAGTTTTGCAAATCGGTAGTATTTTGTGAAAGTTTTTGTAATTTGTTGTAACTTTTGCTATATTTGTAAAAATTCATAAATTTTTGAATGTGGTATTTTTATATTTAAAAAATTTTGTATTTGTAAAATATATACGTTTTTAATAACTGTCTGTAGTCTGTTTTTGAAATTTCTATATTTGTGAAAATTCATAAATTTTTTAATTGGTATATTTAAATATTTTATGTATTTGTAAAAATTTATACATTTTTAATAATTGTCAGTAGTCTGTTTTTGAAATTAGCGGCAGTTTTCTAAATTTAGTTGTATAGTTTAAATATAAATAATATACAATTTTGCAAATCGGTAGTATTTTGTGAAAGTTTTTGTAACTTGTTGTGACTTTTTCTACATTTGTGAAAATTCATAAATGTTTGTATGTGGTATAATTATATTTAATAATTTTTGTATATTTGTAAAAATATATACATTTTTAATAAATGTCAATATTCTGTTTTTGACATTAGCGGCAGTTTTCTAAATTTGGTTATATAGTTTAAATATAAATAATATACTGTTTTGCAAATCGGTAGTATTTTGTGAAAGTTTTTGTAATTTGTTGTGACTTTTTCTATATTTGTGAAAATTCATAAATTTTTGAATGTGGTATTTTTATATTTAAAAAATTTTGTATTTGTAAAAATATATACGTTTTTAATAACTGACAGTAGTCTGTTTTTGAAATTAGTGGTAGTTTTCTAAATTTGGTTATATAGTTTAAATATAAATAATATACAGTTTTGTAAATAGGTAGTATTTTGTGAAAGTTTTTGTAATTTGTTGTGACTTTTTCTATATTTGTGAAAATTCATAAATTTTTGAATGTGGTATTTTTATATTTAAAAAATTTTGTATTTGTAAAAATATATACGTTTTTAATAACTGACAGTAGTCTGTTTTTGAAATTAGTGGTAGTTTTCTAAATTTGGTTATATAGTTTAAATATAAATAATATACAGTTTTGTAAATAGGTAGTATTTTGTGAAAGTTTTTGTAATTTGTTGTGACTTTTTCTATATTTGTGAAAATTCATAAATTTTTGAATTTGGTATTTTTATATTTAAAGAATTTTGTGTATTTGTAAAAATATATACGTTTTTAATAACTGTCAGTTGTCTGTTTTTGAAATTTGCAATAGTTTTCTAAATTTGGTTATATAGTTTAAATATAAATAATATACAGTTTTGTAAATAGTTAGTTTTTTGTGAAAGTTTGTGTAAGTTGTTGTGACTTTTTCTATATTTGTGAAAATTCATAAATTTTTTAAGTGGTATATTTAAATATTTTATGTATTTGTAAAAATTTACACATTTTTAATAAAAGTCAGTAGTCTGTTTTTGAAATTAGCGGCAGTGTTCTAAATTTTGTTGTACAGTTTATTTTTGAATGTGGTATATTTATATTTAAAACATTTTGTGTATTTGTAAAAATATATACGTTTTTAATAAATGTCAATAGTCTGTTTTTGAAATTAGCGGTTGTTTTCTAAATTTGGTTATATAGTTTAAATATAAATATTATACAGTTTTGCAAATCGATAGTATTTTTGAAAGTTTTTGTAACCTGTTGTGACTTTTTCTATATTTGTGAAAATTCATAAATTTTTGTATGTGGTATATTTATATTTAAAAAATTGTGTGTATTTGTAAAAATATATACGTTTTTATTAAATGTCAGTAGTCTGTTTTTGAAATTAGCGGTAGTTTTCTAAATTTGGTTATATAGTTTAAATATAAATAATATACAGTTTTGCAAATCAGTAGTATTTTGTGAAAGTTTTTGTAATTTGTTGTAACTTTTGCTATATTTGTAAAAATTCATAAATTTTTGAATGTGGTATTTTTATATTTAAAAAATTTTGTATTTGTAAAATATATACGTTTTTAATAACTGTCTGTAGTCTGTTTTTGAAATTTCTATATTTGTGAAAATTCATAAATTTTTTAATTGGTATATTTAAATATTTTATGTATTTGTAAAAATTTATACATTTTTAATAATTGTCAGTAGTCTGTTTTTGAAATTAGCGGCAGTTTTCTAAATTTAGTTGTATAGTTTAAATATAAATAATATACAATTTTGCAAATCGGTAGTATTTTGTGAAAGTTTTTGTAACTTGTTGTGACTTTTTCTACATTTGTGAAAATTCATAAATGTTTGTATGTGGTATAATTATATTTAATAATTTTTGTATATTTGTAAAAATATATACATTTTTAATAAATGTCAATATTCTGTTTTTGACATTAGCGGTAGTTTTCTAAATTTGGTTATATAGTTTAAATATAAATAATATACTGTTTTGCAAATCGGTAGTATTTTGTGAAAGTTTTTGTAATTTGTTGTGACTTTTTCTATATTTGTGAAAATTCATAAATTTTTGAATGTGGTATTTTTATATTTAAAAAATTTTTTTATTTGTAAAAATATATACGTTTTTAATAACTGACAGTAGTCTGTTTTTGAAATTAGTGGTAGTTTTCTAAATTTGGTTATATAGTTTAAATATAAATAATATACAGTTTTGTAAATAGGTAGTATTTTGTGAAAG
Organism: Protophormia terraenovae; assembly: GCA_951394005.1. Taxonomy (NCBI): domain Eukaryota; kingdom Metazoa; phylum Arthropoda; class Insecta; order Diptera; family Calliphoridae; genus Protophormia; species Protophormia terraenovae. Next base: position 89,996,290 of record OX596073.1, on the reverse strand, counting down.
TTTTTGTAATTTGTTGTGACTTTTTCTATATTTGTGAAAATTCATAAATTTTTGAATGTGGTATTTTTATATTTAAAAAATTTTGTATTTGTAAAAATATATACGTTTTTAATAACTGACAGTAGTCTGTTTTTGAAATTAGTGGTAGTTTTCTAAATTTGGTTATATAGTTTAAATATAAATAATATACAGTTTTGTAAATAGGTAGTATTTTGTGAAAGTTTTTGTAATTTGTTGTGACTTTTTTTATATTTGTGAAAATTCATAAATTTATGAATGTGGAATTTTAATTTTTAAAGAATTTTGTGTATTTGTAAAAATATATACGTTTTTAATAACTGTCAGTTGTCTGTTTTTGAAATTTGCGATAGTTTTCTAAATTTGGTTATATAGCTTAAATATAAATAAAATACAGTTTTGCAAATCGGTAGTATTTTGTGAAAGTTTTTGTAACTTGTTTTGAGTTTTTTTATATTTCTGAAAATTCATAAATGTTTGTATGTGGTATATTAATATTTAATAATTTTTGTGTATTTGTAAAAATATATACGTTTTTAATAAATGTCAGTAATCTGTTTTTGAAATTAGCGGTAGTTTTCTAAATTTGGTTATATAGTTTAAATATAAATAATATACAGTTTTGTAAATAGGTAGTATTTTGTGAAAGTTTTTGTAATTTGTTGTGACTTTTTCTATATTTGTGAAAATTCATAAATTTTTGAATGTGGTATTTTTATATTTAAAGAATTTTGTGTATTTGTAAAAATATATACGTTTTTAATAACTTTCAGTTGTCTGTTTTTGAAATTTGAGATAGTTTTCTAAATTTGGTTATATAGTTTAAATATAAATAATATACAGTTTTGTAAATAGGTAGTATTTTGTGAAAGTTTTTGTAACTTGTTGTGAGTTTTTCTATATTTCTGAAAATTCATAAATGTTTGTATGTGGTATATTAATATTTAATAATTTTTGTGTATTTGTAAAAATATATACGTTTTTAATAACTGTCAGTTGTCTGTTTTTGAAATTTGAGATAGTTTTCTAAATTTGGTTATATAGTTTAAATATAAATAATATACAGTTTTGTAAATAGGTAGTATTTTGTGAAAGTTTTTGTAACTTGTTGTGACTTTTTCTATATTTGTGAAAATTCATAAATTTTTTAAGTGGTATATTTAAATATTTTATGTATTTGTAAAAATTTATACATTTTTAATATATGTCAGTAGTCTGTTTTTGAAATTAGCGGCAAATTTCTAAATTTAGTTGTACAGTTTATTTTAGAATGTGGTATATTTATATTTAAAAAATTGTGTGTATTTGTAAAAATATATACGTTTTTAATAAATGTCAGTAGTCTGTTTTTGAAATTAGCGGTAGTTTTCCAAATTTGGTTATATAGTTTAAATATAAATAATATACAGTTTTGCAAATCGGTAGTATTTTGTGAAAGTTTTTGTAATTTGTTGTGACTTTTTCTATATTTGTGAAAATTCATAAATTTTTGAATGTGGTATTTTTATATTTAAAGAATTTTGTGTATTTGTAAAAATATATACGTTTTTAATAACTTTCAGTTGTCTGTTTTTGAAATTTGAGATAGTTTTCTAAATTTGGTTATATAGTTTAAATATAAATAATATACAGTTTTGTAAATAGGTAGTATTTTGTGAAAGTTTTTGTAACTTGTTGTGACTTTTTCTATATTTGTGAAAATTCATAAATTTTTTAAGTGGTATATTTAAATATTTTATGTATTTGTAAAAATTTATACATTTTTAATAATTGTCAGTAGTATGTTTTTGAAATTAGCGGTAGTTTTCTAAATTTAGTTGTATAGTTTAAATATAAATAATATACAATTTTGCAAATTGGTAGTATTTTTTGAAAGTTTTTGTAACTTGTTGTGACTTTTTCTACATTTGTGAAAATTCATAAATGTTTGTATGTGGTATATTTATATTTAATAATTTTTGTTTATTTGTAAAAATATATACATTTTTAATAAATGTCAATATTCTGTTTTTGACATTAGCGGCAGTTTTCTAAATTTGGTTATATAGTTTAAATATAAATAATATACTGTTTTGCAAATCGGTAGTATTTTGTGAAAGTTTGTGTAATTTGTTGTGACTTTTTCTATATTTGTGAAAATTCATCAATTTTTGAATGTGGTATTTTAATATTTAAAGAATTTTGTGTATTTGTAAAAATATATACGTTTTTAATAACTGTCAGTTGTCTGTTTTTGAAATTTGCGATAGTTTTCTAAATTTGGTTATATAGCTTAAATATAAATAATATACAGTTTTGTAAATAGGTAGTATTTTGTGAAAGTTTTTGTAACTTGTTGTGAGTTTTTCTATATTTCTGAAAATTCATAAATGTTTGTATGTGGTATATTAATATTTAATAATTTTTGTGTATTTGTAAAAATATATACGTTTTTAATAAATGTCAGTAATCTGTTTTTGAAATTAGCGGTAGTTTTCTAAATTTGGTTATATAGTTTAAATATAAATAATATACAGTTTTGTAAATAGGTAGTATTTTGTGAAAGTTTTTGTAATTTGTTGTGACTTTTTCTATATTTGTGAAAATTCATAAATTTTTTAATGTGGTATTTTTATATTTAAAGAATTTTGCGTATTTGTAAAAATATATACGTTTTTAATAACTTTCAGTTGTCTGTTTTTGAAATTTGAGATAGTTTTCTAAATTTGGTTATATAGTTTAAATATAAATAATATACAGTTTTGTAAATAGGTAGTATTTTGTGAAAGTTTTTGTAACTTGTTGTGAGTTTTCTATATTTCTGAAAATTCATAAATGTTTGTATGTGGTATGTTAATATTTAATAATTTTTGTGTATTTGTAAAAATATATACGTTTTTAATAAATGTCAGTAATCTGTTTTTGAAATTAGCGGTAGTTTTCTAAATTTGGTTATATAGTTTAAATATAAATAATATACAGTTTTGCAAATCGGTAGTATTTTGTGAAAGTTTTTGTAATTTGTTGTGACTTATGCTGTAGTTGTAAAAATTCATAAATTTTTGAATGTGGTATTTTTATATTTAAAAAATTTTGTATTTGTAAAATATATACGTTTTTAATAACTGTCAGTAGTCTGTTTTTGAAATTTCTATATTTGTGAAAATTCATAAATTTTTTAAGTGGTATATTTAAATATTTTATTTATTTGTAAAAATTTATACATTTTTAATAATTGTCAGTAGTCTGTTTTTGAAGTTAGCGGTAGCTTTCTAAATTTAGTTGTATAGTTTAAATATAAATAATAAACAATTTTGCAAATCGGTAGTATTTTGTGAAAGTTTTTGTTACTTGTTGTGACTTTTTCTACATTTGTGAAAATTCATAAATGTTTGTATGTGGTATATTTATATTTAATAATTTTTGTATATTTGTAAAAATATATACATTTTTAATAAATGTCAATATTCTGTTTTTGACATTAGCGGCAGTTTTCTAAATTTGGTTATATAGTTTAAATATAAATAATATACTGTTTTGCAAATCGGTAGTATTTTGTGAAAGTTTGTGTAATTTGTTGTGACTTTTTCTATATTTGTGAAAATTCATAAATTTTTGAATGTGGTATTTTTATATTTAAAAAATATTGTATTTGTAAAAATATATACGTTTTTAATAACTGACAGTAGTCTGTTTTTGAAATTAGTGGTAGTTTTCTAAATTTGGTTATATAGTTTAAATATAAATAATATACAGTTTTGTAAATAGGTAGTATTTTGTGAAAGTTTGTGTAATTTGTTGTGACTTTTTCTATATTTGTGAAAATTCATAAATTTTTGAATGTGGTATTTTTATATTTAAAAAATTTTGTATTTGTAAAAACATATACGTTTTTAATAACTGACAGTAGTCTGTTTTTGAAATTAGTGGTAGTTTTCTAAATTTGGTTATATAGTTTAAATATAAATAATATACAGTTTTGTAAATAGGTAGTATTTTGTGAAAGTTTTTGTAATTTGTTGTGACTTTTTCTATATTTGTGAAAACTCATAAATTTTTGAATGTGATATTTTTATATTTAAAGAATTTTGTGTATTTGTAAAAACATATACGTTTTTAATAACTGTCAGTTGTCTGTTTTTGAAATTTGCGATAGTTTTCTAAATTTGGTTATATAGCTTAAATATAAATAATATACAGTTTTGCAAATCGGTAGTATTTTGTGAAAGTTTTTGTAACTTGTTGTGAGTTTTTCTATATTTCTGAAAATTCATAAATGTTTGTATGTGGTATATTAATATTTAATAATTTTTGTGTATTTGTAAAAATATATACGTTTTTAATAAATGTCAGTAATCTGTTTTTGAAATTAGCGGTAGTTTTCTAAATTTGGTTATATAGTTTAAATATAAATAATATACAGTTTTGTAAATAGGTAGTATTTTGTGAAAGTTTTTGTAATTTGGTGTGACTTTTTCTATATTTGTAAAAATTCATAAATTTTTGAATGTGGTATATTTAAATATTTTATGTATTTGTAAAAATTTATACATTTTTAATAATTGTCAGTAGTATGTTTTTGAAATTAGCGGTAGTTTTCTAAATTTAGTTGTATAGTTTAAATATAAATAATATACAATTTTGCAAATTGGTAGTATTTTTTGAAAGTTTTTGTAACTTGTTGTGACTTTTTCTACATTTGTGAAAATTCATAAATGTTTGTATGTGGTATATTTATATTTAATAATTTTTGTTTATTTGTAAAAATATATACATTTTTAATAAATGTCAATATTCTGTTTTTGACATTAGCGGCAGTTTTCTAAATTTGGTTATATAGTTTAAATATAAATAATATACTGTTTTGCAAATCGGTAGTATTTTGTGAAAGTTTGTGTAATTTGTTGTGACTTTTTCTATATTTGTGAAAATTCATCAATTTTTGAATGTGGTATATTAATATTTAATAATTTTTGTGTATTTGTAAAAATATATACGTTTTTAATAAATGTCAGTAGTCTGTTTTTGAAATTAGCGGTAGTTTTCTAATTTGGTTATATAGTTTAAATAAAAATAATATACAGTTTTGCAAATCGATAGTATTTTTGAAAGTTTTTGTAGCTTGTTGTGACTTTTTCTATATTTGTGAATATTCATAAATTTTTGTATGTGGTATATTTATATTTAAAAAATTGTGTGTATTTGTAAAAACATATACGTTTTTAATAAATGTCAGTAGTCTGTTTTTGAAATTAGTGGTAGTTTTCTAAATTTGGTTATATAGTTTAAATACAAATAATATACAGTTTTGTAAATAGGTAGTATTTTGTAAAAGTTTTTGTAACTTGTTGTGACTTTTTCTATATTTGTGAAAATTCATAAATTTTTTAAGTGGTATATTTAAATATTTTATGTATTTGTAAAAATTTATACATTTTTAATAACTGTCAGTAGTCTGTTTTTGAAATTAGCGGTAGTTTTCTAAATTTGGTTATATAGTTTAAATATAAATAATATACAGTTTTGTAAATAGGTAGTATTTTGTGAAAGTTTGTGTAATTTGTTGTGACTTTTTCTATATTTGTGAAAATTCATAAATTTTTGAATGTGGTATTTTTATATTTAAGAAATTTTGTATTTGTAAAAATATATACGTTTTTAATAACTGACAGTAGTCTGTTTTTGAAATTAGTGGTAGTTTTCTAAATTTGGTTATATAGTTTAAATATAAATAATATACAGTTTTGTAAATAGGTAGTATTTTGTGAAAGTTTTTGTAATTTGTTGTGACTTTTTCTATATTTGTGAAAATTCATAAATTTTTGAATGTGGTATTTTTATATTTAAAGAATTTTGTGTATTTGTAAAAATATATACGTTTTTAATAACTGTCAGTTGTCTGTTTTTGAAATTTGAGATAGTTTTCTAAATTTGGTTATATAGTTTAAATATAAATAATATACAGTTTTGTAAATAGGTAGTATTTTGTGAAAGTTTTTGTAACTTGTTGTGACTTTTTCTATATTTGTGAAAATTCATAAATTTTTTAAGTGGTATATTTAAATATTTTATGTATTTGTAAAAATTTATACATTTTTAATATATGTCAGTAGTCTGTTTTTGAAATTAGCGGCAGTTTTCTAAATTTAGTTGTACAGTTTATTTTTGAATGTGGTATATTTATATTTAAAAAATTTTGTGTATTTGTAAAAATATATACGTTTTTAATAAATATCAGTAGTCTGTTTTTGAAATTAGCGGTAGTTTTCTAAATTTGGTTATATAGTTTAAATATAAATAATATACAGTTTTGTAAATAGGTAGTATTTTGTGAAAGTTTTTGTAACTTGTTGTGACTTTTTCTATGTTTGTGAAAATTCATAAATTTTTTAAGTGGTATATTTAAATATTTTATGTATTTGTAAAAATTTATAAATTTTTAATAATTGTCAGTAGTCTGTTTTTGAAATTAGTGGTAGTTTTCTAAATTTAGTTGTATAGTTTAAATATAAATAGTATACAATTTTGCAAATCGGTAGTATTTTGTGAAAGTTTTTGTAACTTGTTGCGACTTTTTCTACATTTGTGAAAATTCATAAATGTTTGTATGTGGTATATTTATATTTAATAATTTTTGTATATTTGTAAAAATATATACATTTTTAATAAATGTCAATATTCTGTTTTTGACATTAGCGGCAGTTTTCTAAATTTGGTTATATAGTTTAAATATAAATAATATACTGTTTTGCAAATCGGTAGTATTTTGTGAAAGTTTTTGCAATTTGTTGTGACTTTTTCTATATTTGTGAAAATTCATAAATTTTTGAATCTGGTATATTTTTATTTAAAAAATTTAGTATTTGTAAAAATATATACGTTTTTAATAACTGACAGTAGTCTGTTTTTGAAATTAGTGGTAGTTTTCTAAATTTGGTTATATAGTTTAAATATAAATAATATACAGTTTTGCAAATCGATAGTATTTTTGAAAGTTTTTGTAGCTTGTTGTGACTTTTTCTATATTTGTGAATATTCATAAATTTTTGTATGTGGTATATTTATATTTAAAAAATTGTGTGTATTTGTAAAAACATATACGTTTTTAATAAATGTCAGTAGTCTGTTTTTGAAATTAGCGGTAGTTTTCTAAATTTGGTTATATAGTTTAAATACAAATAATATACAGTTTTGTAAATAGGTAGTATTTTGTGAAAGTTTTTGTAACTTGTTGTGACTTTTTCTATATTTGTGAAAATTCATAAATTTTTTAAGTGGTATATTTAAATATTTTATGTATTTGTAAAAATTTATACATTTTTAATAACTGTCAGTAGTCTGTTTTTGAAATTAGCGGTAGTTTTCTAAATTTGGTTATATAGTTTAAATATAAATAATATACAGTTTTGCAAATCGGTAGTATTTTGTGAAAGTTTTTGTAACTTGTTGTGAGTTTTTCTATATTTCTGAAAATTCATAAATGTTTGTATGTGGTATATTAATATTTGATAATTTTTGTGTATTTGTAAAAA